>CM026065.1:33324541-33924541 GCA_014839685.1 Anableps anableps | reverse complement strand
AAAAAAACTTAAAATTTCCTCACCCTCACGGCGGTACAGTGTGCTGGGTAGAGTGCTGGAGCTCCAGGACAGAGACCAGTGGACGTTGCTGCCCAGCTTCTTCTTTGTGGCTGACTCCCGAGAGCGTCTGTACTCCCAGAAACAACGACGCTTAGCTGGGCGCTCGCCGGGTTGCCTGGCTGGCTCAGGCTCCACCTCTGGAGGCACAAGCAAAGACAGGAGATAGAATTTGGGGCTTTGATAGGAATGCGATAGGAATGATCCTACTTTTTCCTGAACAGCCAACGAAGCATTCCTAAGTGCTACCTGGTTGCACTAACAACATTCTTCAGTGTGGAAGTTGTTACTGAGGGAAACAACTTAAAGTTTACTTCTGTATGTGTAGAAAAAGGAAGTCAGAGAAATAACAAAAGGTGATTGAATCTTTTTCAAAGAAAGTTAAAAATATTTTATGTTATATGGAGGAATTTTGTATTTTTACTAGAAAAAAATCTGTGGAAATACTATAAAGTTATTAATCCAAAAACAGCAATGTAACATCTTTTGAATAAAGCTATTAGAACTTTGCACCAAATGATCTAGATCTATGCAGTCGTAAATGTCCTTTAATGTTTTTCCTTTGCTGCGAGCCCTGTTGTGTAGAGGTCTTATTTTCACCATAGTGATACCTAGCATTTAGAACAGGGACTGCAGTGAGTGTACTGCAACTCTAGCACCACTATAAACATCAACTTTCGCATTTAAATGTCAAAATGTGCTCACACAACCAAACAGCAATGAGTGACTATGCTTGAAAATGTCAGCAGAGGACGAATATTGGTAAATTCCAAAAACTCAATCTGTTGGGTTCCAAAAACCCAAGAGATTGGGAAGGGGGGTGGGAAGCAGAAACCAAAAACTGTCAGCCTTGGTTAACTGATGCCGTAGAAATATTACAATATTACTGAAAGCAATATGCATATTATCAGGAGCTGCCTGGGCTGCAATGTTTTCATAAAAGTTCTTGCAAAGCCAATGTGCAGATGACCTGAAGTGTGACATGGTGACGATTTATTAAAAAAACAAAAAGTTAAACTAGAAAAACTGGCTTGGAACTAGCATGAAAACGGACTTGGAATTGAGCATGAAACTGAACTGAACTGAACAGAGAATCCAGCAATGAACAAAGAAAAGTCAAGGAACTTAAATAGCTGCAGAAACAGGTGAGGGGCATAACTAAGATGGGATAACACAGGTGGGTTAATATAGGTCTTAAAAAGAAATCCAAATGTCTTGAATCGGTATTTGCAGCTCGAAGCATTAAAAAGAAACGTAAATCTGCTACAAACTTCCAGTTGGTGCAATCCTCCCCATGTGTGCATAGTGTCACAATTTTATAAACCTTCTATCAATCTATAAATTAAATGTTGCTAAAAGTTTGCATGAGATCAGAAGCCTGACCTCCTTAGGGTTTCTACAGCACCAAGTTGAATTATGTACCCAAATTAAAAAAAAACATGAGCAAAAAATAACCAGAGTATGCAAAATATTTGAGGCTGTCAAGAACCAGTAGGACTAAAACAAAGAATTCAAGCCAGTGTGCACATTTGCAAAAAAAAACCCATCAACTAAACATAAGCTGGGTAAATTATTGTAACAAAAATGTTTAACGCTTAAAACCATAGAGAACTTGTGATGAAACCATCCCGATGCTGAATCCGACCCCCAAGCATTTCTATTATTGTCACACAAAGAATAGTAAATGTCACACTCTCCTATAGAAGTGGAAAACATTGACAGCCGTATATAAGGCAATTATTAGAAGAACAACCTAAAAAACTGAACCCTAATCATAACTGACAGGTTTTTAAGTTTATGTTCTCCACTGTATGAAATCATGCTGGGAGCCTTAATCCACTAACACAGGCTTCATGTCCAAATGAAAAGCTAGCACCAGCTGAAGGCATATACACTGTTTCATGGACAGATGTCATTGTAGATTAGCCTCAGGCATCCAAAGCCACAAATAATAGCATCATAAATAAAAAAAAGCTGCCACCAGGAGAACAAAAGTAGATGCTTCTTCAAATAATTGCAAACTGGGATCAAATCCTAATAAAATCCTGCTCTGATGAAGATGTTCTACTGAGAGCAAATCTCACTAGATTGGGACAAACAAAACACAAAGTCTGAGCTTTTTCCATTAGCCAAGTGCTTTCAGATACACACACACACACACACACGCGCGCGCACACACACACATACACAGCTTATGTAACATCATGTCATCTGGTCTAGTCTGCAGATAACACCGTTGTCTACATGTTCACATTCTCCCCTCAACTCGATCTTTCCATCCCACAGCTTTCTGGGTGCACACAGACATATTCTGCCCTTCCCCTTTTCCTTCAATCTCCAAAATTCACTCCAGCACACATCTCCAACTTCTCACTAGAAACTCAACACATTTTCCACCCATTACAGAGGCCTTTGGTTTGCCTCATGAAAAATGTTTGGATAAGCTTTTCTGGATAAATAGACACCAGCTCTGTGGAGAAGAACAATGGAGAAATATGACTCCAACTGGGGTTTGGGATCAAGACACATCGCTTTGTTACCTGGCAGTAGGATACCTAGGATTTGTTTATTTATGGTAGGAGGAGGGATGATAATCAAAGGCAGAAGAAGCCTGTGTGTGTTAACCAATTGATATGTTATATTTCGTGTTCTTCAATTTAAATTTTCATTTATAAACTTACTGCCTAAAACCTAATTAGACAGTAATCTTGTCACTAATTCCTTGTTGCTTTAGGCTTCTTTTTATGGTCTAATTGTTTGAGAATAATTTCCATTGCCCCTTAGAATTGCTTAAACATTATTGCAAACAGAACTGATGATTTGGACTTGTTTGCCAGAGTTGTCAGCTGTTTTAGATAAATCAGATGGAAACTACATTTATATTAATAGACAACTAATATTCACCAGTTTAGAAGGTCAGATTGACACCAAATGATTAATAATCAAAAACTACTATATACCAATCAAGAATGTCCCATTATGGTGTTCCTACTATTAAAAGTCTAGATAAACACACTAATATTGATAACGAGATGCCAAAGAAAGTCCTGGAGTACAAAGTAACACTGTGCCCCTCCTCCACCTAATGCTGAGCACTGCCAGTCAAATGACTGAAACAAAGCTACAGCACTCTTCCTCTGATTAGAAAAACATCAAATCCATTGGTTTGAAAACATTTCTAGCAGAGGTGCACCAATAACAGTTTTCTGGACAATCCTTATAAAGCCTAGCTTACGATTCTGATTTTTGCCAATACCGATTTTTTTTTTAATCTGAAAAGTTGCTAAATATAGCAACAAAGTGGCAACAGTGGGGTGACTGTTGTTAACAGTGTGACCTGGAGGGGTGTCTGTCAGATAGCCCTCTCTCACAGCAGCGCAAAAGGTAAACAGTGGCTGATTTTCAGATGTTTGTGAAGGTAAATAAGATCAGTGGATAAGATCAGTTTCACATGTAAGTATCGTCTGATTGCGATCTCGCAAAACAAAGGATGATTTATCGGCCAGCCAATTTATCAGTGCACCCCTAATTTCTAGTTTTGACAAACACAGTCTGTAGTTTTAAAACTACAAGCTGGGAGCATCATGTCTGTAAACAGCAGACTGCAGGCCTGATACAGCCATACACGTCGAGATACAAGCATAAATATAACTGAGCAAGCTGTGTTTGTGCTCGCTACATGCAGAAGGAAATAACTCCTGCGGTGGCCTGTTTCCAGCATGTACTTACTACCTGCCTAGCAGCTAATGTAAGGTAGCTTCAACTATGATGTGTACAGAGTTGAACACACAGTAGAAGCACAGAAATAATCAGTAAGATCAGATAAGCTAAAAGAGGCATATGGTAGAGAGGAGCAGGGCAAGAAAGTATAGTATGACATAATTGTGGGGGGGATGTACCATCCAGGGCCCCCACCACCACCACTTAACCCCCCTACAACCATAACAAACTCCAATTTAAACTATATTGATACTGTAGTAATGCTTGTGATTCAATATATTGGGCAGCTGTACGTGATACAGTCTACAACAGTCATACTTTGATCCAAATAACGTTTTATTTGGGAAAACTATTTACAAAACACTGTTTTCATGAAGGGATTTGAACAGTATATATATACTGAACAGTCAGATCTAAACTTCATTATTTCATAACCTGAACAGAAGCCATGCAACTTCCTCATTCGCACAACTAACAGTTTTCTGCAGCAGTCTTTCCTTTTCCCCACTTTGGCATTGATGTTTGTGCCAGTTCATTCTTTTCATGAATGCACCCCACTATTTCTGTGAAAGAAATATTGTGGGTGTTCTGTTGTCTTTCTCAATAATTTATTTTAATGTGTTTTTAGTGGAAGACTTGTGCAATGAGACGCTATCATGTGAATGCACTAAGAGTATGAAGCAGAAAGTCTGAATTCACTAAATAACTTCATAACAATGTATGCTCTGTTTGATGCAGAGTTTTAGACTTTGTCGAGTCACGATACACATGGAAAACCCAGCTGCCTTCACAGTGTACCCCTCTGATTCCCCTGAAGTCACTGGATCCACAATGAAGCCCTCAGCATGTCAGAATATTGTATGTGATGAAATTATCAGTTCAACAGTCAAAACTTCGTCCAAATTTAGCCATCAACACAAGTCTGGTTCATGTTTGGGTACAATTTCCAGATGCCTGAGGGTGCCACGGTCATCTGTTCAGAAAATGCTATGAAGGTGTAAACAGCATGGGAATGTCCAGCCATCAAATCGTCCAGGAAGGAGATGGCTTCTACAGAGAGTCATTATCCACAGTGAAACAAGTCCTCCACTGACACAGACAAAAACGCCACTCAAAAAGAAAGAAGCTATTGCAGCAAAAGCAACATAAATCAATCAGAGAGCTGACTGCAAACTTTACCATTGTTTACATTTGGAGGAAAAGGGCGATGGTTACAAGCCTGAGAACACCACCACAACTGTGAAGTACGGGGTTGGCAGCATGATGATGTGGGGGTGTTTTGCTGCTACTGGGATTGGAGTACTTCACAACATAGATGACATCATGGGGAAAGAACATTATGTCAAAATTTTCAAATAACATCTCAAGAAATCAAGTTAAACAGTAAGGTAAACATTGGACAAAAATGGGTCATCCAAATGGACGATTACTCTGAACGTACCATCAATTATTTACAAAGTGACTTAAGGACAGCAATGTCAGTGTTTTTGCCAATCACAAGGGCCTGTCTCAGTCCCACAGAAAGTTTATGGGTAGAGGAAAAAATGTGTGTGCGAGCAAGGCGGCCTTCAAACCTGACTTAGTTATACCAGTTCTGTCAAGAGGAAGGGAAACTGCTGTGAGAAGCTTCTGGAAGGCTACCTAAAATGTCTGACCCAAGTCATACTGTCTAAATGCAAATTTACTAAAGAAATGTATGTACAATTCCAACTTTGATGAAAGGCCTTAAAATAAAATTCTAAAAATAATTATTTCCCTCATTATTCTCATATTTAGAAAGCAAAATTTATTTTGATAATCCTAGCCGTAAAATAGGAAACATTAACTCTAATTTAGTAGCATATCATAAGAAAAGAACAGATTATGCATCATTTTATAACAGTGTGGAAACATCAGGTTCCAGTTTACACATACACACTGAAAAAGTCTCATCACAAACAATGTGGCAGCAGCTATACCAGTAGAATCAGATATTTGGCAGGGTGTGTATATCATAGCTTGTATTGTGGTGGAGAGAAGCTGAAATAGTGTGAACTGATTTTAGAGCAGCCCTTTAGGGGTTTACCAGGGGAATAGTAGTTGAACAGTATTACCTAAGGAGAAACCTGCCAGGCTGAACATTAATCGGTCGATGTCAAAAGACCCAAGGAGCAATAAATTCCCACTCAGACTCAGACTCATTATTTGTATATTGTTGCCTCCAGCTGCCATAAAAACATGCTGGTCATGTTGTTTGTAAGTATTAATTCATGTGTTGTGATCTAAGTTTGTTAATAATACCCTCGCTACCGTTTGCTATTTTAAAATCACTGGAAACCATAGGAGGCACTGAAGAACAAGCGTTCATTCGAGTTTGTTTGAGTTGGTAAGAGTTAAAGTTTGATATTTTCTAATATGTTTCCAAATATACTTAAAAGAATCAGTGTTTTTAAATTGTGTTCTTAAAGGTATTTCCATCTATTGTCTATTGCTGGGTTGCAGTCACATGACCCAGATGAAGTGCAAAATTCAGATGGGGGGCTGATGGTGATTTGCGCCGGCTCAAAACAGAGAGAAATGGATGACACAGGTACATTAATGCCTTAAATGGGCTGGCACAGACGAGATATTGCAAAAATATATGCATACATTTCGTATATGACCCATATAGTCATAATAAAAAAGACTTGTCATATAATCAGGAGGATTTACCCGGCGTGGAGGTGATTGATACAAACTGTCTGGTGCTGCAGACCTCGTATTATACAGTGACCCAGATGAAAGCTTTCAAAAGCCTTGAAGCCCACAATTATTTTGTTTCAGGTTGGATCAACCGATTTGGATCCAAAGAAGCTTTAAATGGCTGTTGCCTTGTTTCTGCCTGGGTGAGTAGTGAATTGTGCTATTTTAAGTAATTAGCCTATGATAACAATGCTAATGCTAACAATGAGTTAACCCTTGTTATTTCTATGAGCTTGGATCTCCTTGTGAATAATTTATTTGCATACAATTACAACCCAGCAATACCCACTTCTCCTTGCAGGGTTGCAGGGGGGCTGGTGCCTATCTCCAGCAGTCATTGGGTGAGAGGTGGGGTACACCCTGGACAGATCGCCAGTCCATCACAGGACGGCACAGAGAATTCAATATCAATTCAATTTAAAAGTACTTTATTTATCCCAAAGGAAAATTAAATGTTGATGTAACTCATTTAATTAAGAAGTTATTATAGATGGTGATGGCTGTGGGAAGGAAAGATCTCCTGTAGTGGTCCATTTTACAACCAGTCTGAAGAAGCCTCTGAATGAAGAGACTCTGTTTTCCAAAGACAGTCTCATGAAGAGAGTGGTCAGGATTGTCCATAATTTTCTTAATTTTCTGCAAAGTCCTTTGCATCATCATCTCCAGAGGTTCCACAGTAATCCCCAGAACACAACCAGCCTTATTTATCAGGTAATTGAGCCTTTTTAGGTCCCTGGCTCAAACAAACCTCCTCATACTCACACCTAAAGGCAATTTAGAGAGACTAATTAGTTTAACAGTCATATTTTTTGCACTGTGGGAAGAAGTGGGAGCACCCAGAGAGAACCCATGTATGAACAAGGAGAACATGCAAACTCCATGCAGAAAGACCCCAAGCCGGGATTCAAATGCAGGACCTTCTTATTGCAAGGCAACATTGCTACCAGCTGCGCTACCATGCAGCCCCTCTTAATGGTATATGTTAAACAGAATGTTGAATAAAATTTTGAAGAATGTTTTTATTTTTTGAGAAACTATCAGAACATGCCTTTATTGCCATTAAACACGCTATTAAACTCTTTGTCATGTTGATGCTGGTTTTCAGATGTGGAACATTTTGCAGGTCTACTCTTGTTCCATGTTCAGGGTCTGATTTACAGGCAGTTTGGCTCCAGTCAAATATTGCTGTCTGGCTCAAATCCAATAGACTGAAAAAGTGGATATGACTGAATGAGTCTGCATTCACATTCTGGAAAACAAAGTCTAAAACAACCTCCTCAACATAAACTCATCTATACATAGGTTGAAAACTGAAAGGTTTTTTAAATGATTGTTTCATGTTGTTGAATTTTGCTGCATATTAGAAGTAATTAAGTTAAAAAAAACGTTTCTTTTTGCTATTCTACTATTCTATTCTATGGATAATACAAATCTAATGGCAACATAGGGTCTGAGAATGAATATAGTGTAACTGCAGGTGATAGAGAACTAGTCTGCAAAGCACAAGTACAGTTAAAATTAATTTGAAAACTATGAGGCCCAACAGACAGATATGGCTTTGAGGTTTAGTTTCCACTCTTGGTTTCCAAATGATTTAACCAGAATAAGATGTTATGGAATGATAAAAAAAAAAAAACCTTTTTTACATTTATCAAACCAAAAGCCTAAGTTTGTGAAAGCTGATAAAATCCTGATGTCTGAGCTACAACTTCAGCATATCTTTGTTTATTTGTCAGATAGCACCTCAGATTCCACATCCAGAATTAAGAGGATTTTTCACTGTGACAAGTTGTGGGAAAAAACAATAAAAACAACATCTCTCTGGGATTTATGTATTAAAGTATGTCTCTAAGTGAATTAGTCAGTGTTTGTTCAGCAGATATTCAACAAAACATGTATATGGATCAGGGCATAACAATATGACCACTGACATGTGGAGTCAATAACCCTGAATATGGGATCATCAGGGAACATGATGGTGGGTGGGATATATTAGGCAGCAAGTCAACATTTTGCCCTCAGAGAAGCAGGAAAAGTGGACATTGTGAGGATTGCTGGGTGTGCTATGTCCACAGACAAATTAGCTCAACTTGAACAAGCAGAAGCCATGGCTATATTGGCAAAAACAACTTGAGAAAACAATCTCAGTCGCTCTGTTCAATACTCCAACGTCTGTCATGGCACCTCAGCGTGACTAAGTGACGTAGTTGCAAAGGGCCAATAGCTGGGTGGATATGCATTGCTTACTTGGGGGACATATGGCACCTACCCAAGCATTGGTGCAGACCATGTGCACCCTTGCATGGAAATAGGATTCTCTGACTCCTGTAGGGCAGGAGTCAGTGCTCTTTCAGCATGATAATACACCCTGCCACAAAGCATATATGTTACAGAAATGGTTTGAAGAGCACAACAACCAGTTTGAGTTGCTGCCCTGGCCTCCAGATTCTCCAGATCTCAATCTAGTCTAATATCTATGGGATGTACTGTACAGACAAGTCTAATCCATGGAGGATCCCCCTCACAACTTACACGACTCTAAGGACCTGCTGCTAACATCTTGGTGCCAGATACCACAGCAAACCTTTAGGGATCTAGTGGAGTCCATGTCTCAATGTGTCAGGCGGCAAAACTGGGGATAAAAGGCCATATTAGAGAGGTGGTCATAATGATATGCCTGATCTGTAAAAAACAGATATCATGGTAGCCAGGTTTTCCTTGACAGCATAAGATTAACTGAAGTGAAAATAAATACCAGCATAAAAGCAATCTTGCATGTAGCAACAGAAGTTGTTCAATGGTTTGTTCCAAACTGCTAAAGATGTTTCAATCCAGGCCCCCTGCCCAATACTGCCTGACTGCAACAGATGGCTTCGTTTGAACCCTCTGAGTCATGTCATCGTAGTAACACCATGGCCACAGACGCAGTGGGTATCTTATCTTAGATTTGATGTGTTGCTGCTTAGCTAACACAGCTACCCTGGGAGGTCTGAGGTGTTTTCTGGACCGGACCCATATGAACCAGCTTTTGTCAGGTTCTGTGACGTGTCAGCTCTCTTCACAACGCAGACATAAACAGTAAAGCCAAAACTCACCACACTCAGTTTCTGAGGAGCTCGAGAGTTCAGCCTCCACCGCTGTTTCCTCCGCTCCCTCCTCTTCTTCTTCCTCATCCTCATCCTCTTCTTCCAGCTCTGTGTAAGCCTGGCTGTCCTCACTGCCTTGTACCTCTTGCTGAGCCTCAGCTACCTGCACCTCCTCAGGCTGAGAGTTGTGCGCAGGCCTTGCACTCTTCTCCCCTCCCTGGCTCAGAGAGTAGTTGTGTTCCTCACTGCAATGCTCCAGAGCCAGCCCTGCTCCTGCTGCCACCACTTCCTCTTCCTGTTCCTCCTCTTCCTCCTGTGCCACCTGATACACCTCCACCGTACACTCCCTTGACACCTCTTCTTGTTCGTTTCCCATCCCTATTCCTGCAGTACACAACTCCCTCTGTGTTGCTATGGTAACAGAGCCATGCGACTCCTCTTTCCTCACCGCTGTGACCTGGACTTCCTGGGTTACAGCAGGAGCTGTGCAACTGTCCCTCCTCCTCCACTCCTCTTCCTCCTTCTCCTGCTCCTCCCGACTCCTTCCCCAGCGACCCATCAGGATAGCCTCTTCGGAACAGGCCAGCAGCTCCCCGCCGACTCCAAGGCCCAGCTTGGTGTAGCGAGCCATCTCATCTAGCGCAGATACATCCCAGCGTTCTGGATGCTGGTCCTCACCAAAACCCCCGTCATCCACGAGGTCACTCAACAACTCGAAGGGCCGTTTCCTTGGCGATGCTGGGGAGCCCAGCATTAGGAGCACGCTCTGCAGGGAGAGCAGACATTTATGGATTAGTAAGGAAAATTATTTGAAATGAAGGATAAACTTTTCCCTTGGCACCCTGGTCTCTAACCTGATCATACTCAGTCCTGCCCCCCTGTGGCGACATGGCCAGCGGGCAGGGGCTCAGCAGGCCCCTGTGGCCCCCGTAGGCCTCGCCAAATGCAGGCTCCATCCCATTCATACCCGGCTGAAAGTAAAGAAGCAGAAAAAGTTGAGAAACATGTAGACCAAGTGCAAAGAAACTGTGTGAGACTGTGAGACTTTACCTGAGGCATGCCCGAGGCAGGAAGGTGTCAGGATGTGGACACGTCAGATCAAGCAACTTCTGCTACAAAAACAACACATAGTTTTTATTTGGATCTTGACATGTAACAAAAAGCGTATTTCCACAACATGAATCGGTTATAATTTTCTATAGAAAATATTTCATACTTGCTGAATCTTTTCTCAGTCATCTCCCAGTTTACCACCCTGTATTTTTTGTTGTTTATATTATACTACAGTGTTTTTACATTGCCTACATCCTAATGCATTGTTAAAATCAGCTAAGGTTAGTAAATGATTAATTAAATAAATGGTCTTGTCTCCAAGACACCTGGCAGTAGTGATGGGCAATATGATGATATGAGATCTTAAATCATTAGACAGTGTTGACGACAATGCAGGTTGTCTGTGAGGCACATTCTATGCATTGTAGCTCTTTGCTCCTGCTCAGACACGTTGCTGTAATTTTCATCCTTTACCTACAGCTTTCATTACAGTTACATATTTCCACAAGGTTTAGAGTGACTTTACTTAACTTTTGAACTGTAACCAATAGGGGTGCACTGATTGCAGTTTTCTGGCTGATCACAGATTTTTTAAAAGCCTGACCTGCCAATTCTGATCTTAGCTGATACTGATTTTTTCATCTGAAAAGTTGCTAAATATAGCGACAAACTCACTAAGTCGGATATAGTGGGTTGACTATACACATCCACACATGACCTGTTGGGCGGGTCTGTCAATCAGCCCTCTCTCACTGCAGAGCAAAAGGGGACAGTGGATGATTTTCAGACATTTGCGGAGCTAGATTGAAAGACTGGTGGATAAGATCGGTTTCACACTTAAGTATCGGCAGATCGACAGTCTCTCAAAATTAAGGAAGTCGGGGCTGATTTATTAGTGCACCTCTAATAATCAACATGAAAAAATTAGAGATAAATGCTTTGTTGGTCTGATTTCTCTGTTATTTTTTAAAATCCCATTATGAACTTGCTGCTATGGTGGCAGTCCATTTATTCAGATCACTGAAGCTGTGGTAATAATCAATTTTGAAAGTCATTTTCCACACAATAAAATTTTAAAAGTTTCACAAGCTTTGAAGGAAGAATAGGGGGCATATTTCACATCCACAGCAGTTTTATTGTGCTTTCAAAGCAGCAGCTCCTCTGCAGTAAAAGTGACCCTCAAAGCATCAGTGGATGTAATTTACACAAACAGCATGGTTTTTACGCCCTACAGTGGCAAATATTTTACAGCTTTCAACCAGAGCAAAAAAAAAAAATCCCTAATTAAGTTCCAGGGGAAACATCACATAGTCAAAATGCTTCCAAAGAGAGGACATGATAGGAAGAAAAAAGGTAAACAACAGAAGAAACAAAAATAAGGAGAACGTTTCTTACCTAAGATTGAGAGGGTGAAAAA
This sequence comes from Anableps anableps, assembly GCA_014839685.1. Taxonomy (NCBI): domain Eukaryota; kingdom Metazoa; phylum Chordata; class Actinopteri; order Cyprinodontiformes; family Anablepidae; genus Anableps; species Anableps anableps. The sequence continues at coordinate 33,912,487 of CM026065.1, read as the reverse complement.
GTGGAGCCGTTTTTTCACATTTCGTAGTCCCGAAAATCTTAGAGTTACAGTCTGAAGAAACAAAAGAAAGGAGACGCAGTGAGTCTCCTTAATTTTACAGTCATATGTTGCACAAGTTAGCTTTCTTTGATCAACCAAATGACAAAGTATCAAAGGATCTTAATGTGTTCCACAGCAAACCTGCTCAACTTTCTGAGATGAATGTGATTCAGTACCAGGAACCATTTCACACAAGCGACTGTTTGGCTTAGTGTGGCATATTTTGCTTTAATGCTGAGCTCTCTTTTTTTAAAGTCTGTGCAGCCAACAATGCTAACACTGCTCATATTTGTGGCCTGGTTTTTCTATTAATACATCCATTTATTCGACATAAACCAGCTTCCTGTTACTGCTGCCAGAAATGTAGGACATGTTACTTCCTGTCAACAGTGAGCTTTCCAAACAACAAATGCAAAAGCTTTTATGAGGCAAGCAAAGGTTAAATTTGATTATGAAGCAAATGTGGAGGATTACCACAGAGCATTTGTTACTTCTGCAGAAACAGATGTTTTGACACAAGCTTTGACAAAGAATAACTTTGATGTCACTTTGTTAAACATTACACAACCTGAGGAGGGTGGAGGGAAAATCCAAGCACCTGGAAACAGGAGCGGGCACTAAAACTAAAATAGAAACAAAAACTAAATGATTCATGAAGGTAAAATCTTAGCAAAACTCACAAGATCTTTTAGATTGATGGCCAATGTTTTAGCAGTGATGCAAAGGTCTTTTGCCTTTGTCTTGAAGATATTCACAGGCGTTATGAATAACAAATAAATACATTTCATAAGCTTCAAATATCCCTAAGTGCACTTACATCAAATTCATGAGAAAGGTTCATATTTGTAGTATTCTAAAATTCACTAACACGCGGGAGATCAAATTCTGGACTGGTGACACAGTCTTGTCTTTGCTTTTGGAGCTGTTTCCTGGCCACAGGTCCAACATTTCAGTGTTCTGACCTATGAACAACTTCATTATATCTTTGGCTTCCTGGCTGTAAAATCACCAAATTATCCCTGGATTACTGGAAATAGTTGCTCTTGCAGGATATTTTGATCCCAGTGTTCTTGGACAGAATTGTGAATAACTACACAGTCTTGGCTGAGTGTCATCATCTGTCCATCTTTGCACTTTCCGCACAGTTTTGGCTTCTCATCACAAGACCGTTGTCCAAAAGTCTTCTCCTTACTGTGTGGCCAGATGTGAAAATGCTAACCAGGACCCAATGTTTAGCGAGCTCTGCACTGATGGTTACATAGTTATGTAGCACTGCGGAAGAAAATCACTATCTCAATGGGATAGTGAGAAACTTGTATGCGCAGACACACCCCTCTCATGGCCTGTTCACCTTTTTGCCATCTGGGAGAACTTAAAGAAGCATGAAGTCAAGGACTGCAGGGCTGTTAAACAGCATTCACCCCTGAGGCGTAGATGATCCTGCTACTTGCTGCACATTTTTTGACATCCTGAGGCCTTTTTCTCTCCAAACAAAACTCTCACCATGAATTCTTAACTAGAGCTGAAACAATCCATCCGATTAATCGTGATCAATCGACTATTGAAATAATCGTCAACTAATTTAGTAATCGATTAATCGTTAACTAGAGTATACGAACTCAAAAAAGGCCATTTGCTGAAAAAAACAACACACTTAGAGCAGGAATTAAGCCAAAACTATACAAAAAATATATACATTTTGCATTTAAGATTAAGAAAACCCTTTGTCTGTACATATGTTCTACCCAAAACTCCTCAAGTGGCAAATTTTAGCTTCACCTGGTTCAAATTCTGTTTAAAAAAAATCTCCTATTAAGCACCTTTTGCTATCCAGTTATTAAACGCTTAATGCAGAAATTAATCAACAGATCAGTCTTACACTGTACTGATGTTAAGTCAGGCAGAAAGGGCTGAGTTTTCCACATGTTGATGTTAGAAGTATTTGTTTTGCCACAGATGCATCCTTTGCTACAAATGATCAAGCGTTCACTAAAGAAATGCTGTTATTGCATTTTAGGCAATATAACGTTTATTTTCATCTTTTAAAAAGTAACTGAATTATTTGTTTATAAGCATCTTTTAATGTATTCCTAATATTGTATTAAAAAATGCTTAAATAAAAAAAATCTGCAGAATGCGGCAATTTTTTAAATCCAATTTTCCTTTAACAAGAGGCTATTTTGATGCAAAGCACTGGTGGTTGCTGCGTTTTTTTGAGGAGGTAACTATAGCTAAGACAACAAGACACTGATTTGAAGTACATCTACCACTCTTTAAAAGCAGTGGGTATCTTCAAAGCAGACCTTAAACCATTGGAACAGAAAGTCTATTTGGAAACCATAACTTTTTAAAACACTAGTGCAGATAAAGAGTCAATGTCTATGAGATACAATCGATAAAAAAGAAAATGATCTGCACTCTCCCTAAATGCTGTAGTTTATAGGAAACATGACCTACCTGCATAAGACGGATCACTGAAAACAGTAAAAAAAAAAACAGTAATCCACATATTGTTATGATGATGAAGACAGGTTTATGGAGAGTTTTTACTTCTTTCTCATTAACAACTGAATACAGGGATTTTGGTTCAGGTTGTTCAGAAAAAAATGCTTCACAGCAGACCTCACCAAATCCTTTAAACTGACTCCTTTGAAGAACTGCTTTTTGACTCCCCAACCCGATCACACTCTACTAACGACATCTTCAGTGTTCATGGATCCAAACAGCGCCACAGAAAAGAAGAGACGAGGCAAAGCCGCAAGCACCGATCAGCCCGAGACGCTTACAAATGGCAACATGATGAAATAAAGGGTAACATCTATACGCACGCACACTCACATACACTGCAGAAACAATGCTGGCATACTGTTCACAAACTGCGGAAAAGCTAAAACATGCAGCTCCAACAGACTCTTGCTCAGTGATTTGAGAACAATGCCAGAATATGTTCTCTTTGGATTGACCTCCGGAGCTCAGGAATGAGGAAATGAAGATCTGCTTGGCAGTTGTGAGAAGCCGCATGGAAAACTGGCATTTGGCTCACAAAGCATGCCAGCTACCAACCCACTGTAACACAAACAGTCATCAGACGCATAAAGTAAGGTCTGAACTCGATAAGTACAATGATCCCAGCAAACTATGAATGTTAAAAGACATACCTCTTCAGCACGGAGAAGAGGCGATTCAACCCACAAAGTGCTGTGGGTTTGTGGAAGCGTTAGTGCCGTGTGCATTTCCATGCCAGCAGTTTGCTTGTGCACACAACACGACCTGCTTAAGTGCCAGTTTTACACTGCTTCCTCCTCTACTTGGGAAAAACACGACAAATGCCTCTACCATTCAGGTATCAGGAATTTTGCATATATTTTATAATATTTTGTAATAATATTAGCTGTCAAATTATGAGATAAAAGAAACACACAAATTAATTCAGCAACATGTTAAGATGCTTTTCAGCGTGTACAGTTAAGCTGCTGCACGTGGAGACCCTCATTTACACTCATCCACCCACCTGACTCTTCTTTTGTTTTTGTTCAGGCTTCAGCTGGGGCACCAAGCAGGTAATTCTGCAACAACTGGCTTCATTTTGCAAGTGTTGGCTCAACATAGGTCTCGGTCCAAAGGTCCCACATCTCATAAACTCGCTCTGACAGGTAGATTTTACAGCAGCACCACAGGGAAACCAAACAGAAGCAATTCATCTCGAAACGCTGCAAGTTACAAACCAGCAATTACCATCAGTGTAACTACCGGCCAGAGATTTGTTTTGTTCTTTGTAAACAAGAATCCGCAAGCAAAAAGAATGCCCTCACCGCTGCAGTGTCTGTGACCAGATATATATTCACAAGGCAAACAAGAGCGCTAACATTTACAGTGTGGGACGATACGGCTGATGTGGTGCAGTCCATGCATGACAACGGCCATTTTGTCCTTCTCATATCTATCGACGGGTCCAGGTTGTATCAATCTATAACAGACTGATACAATTATCTGTAAGATTTAAATGTACGTATTTTGAATTTGCCACAAAGACCAAAGCAAAAATAAAGAATAAGCACCTGTTATTTTTAGTAGTGGTTTTCGAATGTTTATTGCTCAGAATATTATAATTTTTGTTACGCTGCTCTTTATAGAGCAGGGGTCTGCAACCTGCGGCTCCGGGGCCACATGTGGCTCTTTAAGACCTCCACAGTGGCTCTTCATAACTTTGGTCAAAAGTGTTAAGGACCTGATAAATATTTTAAACATAAAGGGAAGAAAGTGCTAATTTTAGAATTTGTTTTGTTTTTCATGCTATGTTTGCATAAAATTTCCTCAACAGAATGACACTAATGATGTTTCCTTGTTTGTTTAGTTATTTTATTTCTCATTAGCCTGCACTCTACGCGTTCTTTTTTTTCACTTTCATAATTGTTGCATGTTTCTTTCAAAACAAAATAACTTCATTGTATTTTAGGTAAGGTTTGGCATTTTGATTTGTTCTAAAATCTAAAATTAGATTTTTTTTTTTTTTGTTTTGTTCTTTATAAAACATAAACATCTTATACAGGGTCACATAGGTTTTACAGCTCTAGACAAGTTTTATTTATTAAGAAAATGGCTCTTTGGATTGAAAAAGTTGCTGACCTCTTTTATAGAGTAACACACATCTACAAGCTGATATTAGAAGGTTAATCAGTCAGGCTTTCTGCTCAGGCAGCCAGTCGGCAGAAAGACACGCTGCTCATAACCCGCCAGCTGTAACTTTTAAAAGTATTACCTTAATAAAGTTTCCACAACATGACTCTTCGTGTTTTTCACAACTGGAAATACATCCAGACAGTCAAATTTGTCTTTCTTAGAGGAGTTTTAGCAGCGTTTCAGCCAGCTGACCAGCAGCACACAGCAACAAATCGTAACCACACTATGACCTAAAAATGTAGCAGCCCTGAAATCCCACATGTCTCAGATGCACAAAGACGTTCAGTTCAAACAAGCAGGGGACAGAAACCAATTTCATTCAGCTGGGAAAAAGAAGGAAACTGTCCAAGATAAGATCAGGGTTCATACCGGAAAATCAGGAAAAGCTTGGAAACACTTGGAATTTGACTTAAACTGTTGCACGCCTGGATCATTATGGAAAAATGTATCTCCAGACTTTTTTCCCGGTCCCACTCTCACCCACCCATCAGTCCATGCATTCAGCGGTCTGTCTTTCCATCTATCCATAAATCTGCCTATCATCGATTTGTCTTTGTCCATCCATTTATATATCGATCTATTGATTGCCAATTGTCCATTATCCATCCATTTGTTTTCCCATCCATATGTCCATCTATACAATACCCATCCATCTTTCATCCCTACTTTGCTTCCTCTTCTCTACAGGATGTGATTTAACAGGTTTCATAATCAAAGCCTGGGGAAATTTCAGTCTTATTTGGAAAGTCTGAAAAACGTGGAGGAATCCTGAAAGATGCAGGAACGTGGTAATTTTTTCACATCTATAAAACTGGAGCGTTCTAATGACTTTCTTTAAATCAATCATTTTTTTAATTATTATTTCAGCAAAACTCTAACGCAGCAACATTTTTCTGCGTTTCTCGATAATGCACTATTGATAACAAATATATGAACAACTCCTAACTTTTTTTTTTTTTTTTTTTTTTTTTCTTGAAATAATGGCATTTTGGGGGGTAAAATGAGATTATGAGGAAGAATCAACCTTCTGGAAGAGAGAAGCAATCACAACTCAAGCATGATACTGGAAGACGCTGCAGGACCACGGTTGGCTGCGCACGAAATAAGGCGAGCGGAGCAGAGAGAGACGAGCAGCAGCCCTTTGGAGAGGCTGGGATGGAACACCATGGCCGAAAACTGCGAGGAGGCGGTGGGGGAGCGGACCGGGGAGACAGCGCGCTGTCTGTCAGTCAGTCTGGAAAGCCAATTTAAACCCAAATTAAAGCTAAAAACAATCTGAACACCAATCACAGCACAGATTTACTTGAGAGTTTTCAATTTCAGTCGTAATTACATGAATGAATGCAAGAGAGGGGAAAGTAGGTTAAATAAACGACCCCCGCCTCCCTCAGTGTCCTTGGAGCTCCGTTTCCCACTCAGCCGCGGAGGGGTTGAAGTGGCTCTCTGTCCATTCTGAGCGCATCTTCATCCCAATCGAATACAGAACATGAAAATATTTCTATGAGGAAAAACAAATCAATTTTAAGGGTGAAAAATGGGTGCCAGTTGGCGGACTCTCTGGTCTTGAACACGCGGTGTGTCCGCGCAGCTGGATGAAACAGCAGCGGGGGAAGGAGCTGTGGTGGCCGGCGGAGAACATCCAGCAAGGCACAGCGAGCCAGCCAGCCTCTCTCTTCCTCTGTACACACACACACGCTGCCCTAACCTTAACGCATGTATATCCAGTTTGTTTTAAAGATAAAAGGAAGCGAATATATTCTCACCAGCAGCGGCTGCTGCGCTCCGCGGCGCAGAGAGACGACCCGGCAGTCATCCTTTCAGCGCACAGACAACAATAAAAAATGGGGCGCAGCTGGCAGTGCCACCGGATGTCCGATATTAATGAGGATGAGAATCAAACCTCCGCATTTTTAACTCGCTCCGCCAACAAGGGTTGATTTTTAACCACGCTGCCTTACACTTTTGCAAAACCTTGAAAAACACAGTTTAATCGCTGTTTATCCACCTGCAGCTGCGTTCTGCGATTTTAGCAGGCCAAAACAAGTTGGGCTCGGTCTGAAATGCTGCTTTATTAGAATAAATTCCGAGCCCATCCAAGGCTCCATGAGGCCCAGAAGGGAATTTCATTTGGAAGGGGTTTCCTACTATCATCAGACAGCACAGTACGAGTAATGTCCTCTTTATATATTTAAATGGTGGAGCTGCACGGTAGCACCGTTGCCCTGCAGCTAGCGTGTCACTGGTTCGAATCCCAACCTGGGGTTCTTCTGTGTTTTCTCCCTATGTATACATGGGTTCTCTGGGTACTCCTGCTTCCTCCTACAAGGTTAACTGGCTTCTTTAAGATGACCCTTAGGTATCTGTGTGTTTATGGTTATGTGTCTCTGTGATGAACTGGCAACCCTGCCTCTCACCCAATGACCACTGGAGAAAGGCACCAGCTCCCCTGCAACCTTGCACAGACAAGTGGCGATATAGGATGGATGACTATTTAAATGTTTATGCATTATTGCACTTGGGATAAAATACAGATTGAAAATTATGAATACATTTTGTAGCAAGTTCTGTAGTGGCAATGTTTGTGACTGTACAGAGTAGAAAGATGGAGCTTGAAGAAGCTGGGTGTATTAATCTATTCAACAAAAATGTGTTACTCCAAAAGAGGGAAAAAGTATTTAAAATCTGACTACAAATATCAGCTTAGTTTTGCAGGATTACAAATGATATATCACTTGCACACAGAAAATGTACACTCTGAAAGTTCTGGTGCTTTTGGGCCCCCCTGTTGGTTTGATGGCCTGTGCTGCTCATTTTACTATGCCTTGAAAAAAATAATAAAATAAAATAAAAAATAGTATATATATATATATATATATATATATATATATATATATATATATATATATATATATATATATATATATATATATTATTTATTTATTTATTTATTTTACAAAAGTAGCCAAATATCATGCTCTGAATAGAAGGGCCTACTTTAAGTCATATTTTATTACAAGTTCATTTTTCCAGGCATTAAAATCCTTCTAAATATTGCTATTGTTTTCTTCTTGATGAAAGCTTTAAAATATTTGGGCTAAACTTTAGTTCAACTACTTTTTATGCATTATTGTTGCATCTATCAACTATACAACACTATGTGATGCTGTACCTTCACGCGTGTCCTGTGAGGTCCCCGTCCGAGTTGTCAGGCTCCTGAAGACCGTGGGTAAAATGTCTGCCACGGCCTCTCCAGATGATCCCACCCCGCACCATCCGCGAAGGGGAGCGGGGGATCGCGATCAGACGGCAGCTGCGGCCGCTAAAGCCTCAGAAATCCCCTTCCTCCTACCGCCACATGCAGGAAGTTGGTTCGCAGCCGGACAGAGCTGGCCTACACCGCGGATAAACAGGACAGGAAAGACGGTTGTAGGACTGTATAACACCCCCTCCTCCCTCTTTCACGCCCCCTCCTCCTGTCTCTCGCTCTCTTTCATTGGCGCAGATAAAAGCCTGCCGTTTTATAGACGAGAGTCTGGGAGAATAAAGACTCACCTATTTAATACAGCTTTAATGAAATTGTGTAGACTCGCACTACTTGCGGGCCCCTGCTTGTTTGTCTTGGTGTCGCCCGTTGGACTCACTAAACAAGACGTAAAGTCACTTTCTGCAGCGGTTCCGCAATTTAAAACACACTTTATATCCAACTAGAGCCTGAGGAATAAAGATAAAGAGGGCGTGGAGCTGGAGTAGCCGTAGGTCCCCTCTCTGCTGTCACTGTTGGGAACTGACGCAGCAGCTGCTCTGGCTGGAGGCTGCGCTACGTGTTTCAGGCTGCGGCGGACTGGGAAAGCTATAGGAAGGAGTGGTGCGACTGACCTGCGAGCAGCTGGAAGGATGTCAGCTGTAAAAACAGCTGCAGTCCGCTGCGTCTCTCCGGGATGACCCAAGTTTACAATAAATACTTTATGTGTCGCGTCAAAAAAAAAAAAAAAAAAAAGAAAAAAGTTGGAGGTGTTACACTTCCGGGAGAGATGTCAAAATAAAAGTGTGGAGGGACGGAGCAGGTTCGTGTTACTTTTAGATTAGAACGCAAGTCCCCACATTTTAAAAACTGAAGGTAACATAATTACTGGATAATGTCACCTGTGCCAGACTTTAGAAAGGGCTTACAGGGGCAGTAGCCCAGGACAACAATTTTTTGGGGACCCCACGGAATTTTTTTTGTTCACTTTTTTTCTTTTTATGAATACTTGTTTTGCAGACATTGTACTTTATCAAAAAGTCATAGGCACATGTCGGGTGAGTTGAAATAACATTTTGGGATTTTTATAAATATAAACAATAGTCAAATATTTGAAAATTATGAAATTACAGTAATTTCTTTTTGGGGAGAACACAGAGCTACTGGTCAAGGGACATTTTAAACCTACCATCATCGTTTGGTATTATCAATTTATACCCTATAATATAGAGAACTACCTATTAATGTACTGTAATTTGCATTGGCAAAAGATTTTTTTTTTCTTTTTTTCTTTAGTGGATAGGGCACCAAAACAGATTCCAGCCCATATTATTGAAAATCCGGCCATGAATATCACCCCTTTAAGTAAGGGCAGAAAAAGTTACCTACTGACCAGAGTTGGCCCATGAAGCCTCAAGCAGAATTTGATTTGGGGAGCCAATTCTGCACCACTGTGGGATTGACCCCAAATTCACAGTGAGATTACAAGTCGGCTTCATTTAAGCATGAGTTGTTAAATCTTTACGTAGCTCTAATTTAGATGTAGACATTTTGGCTACATCGGGCCTAAGCTTAGACATTTATAGAGGTATAGATATCAGAGTCTGAAAAAAGTCTTAAACATATAAAAGTAAGTATTTGGGGTTTAAAGCCTAAACCAAAAGTTAAACACAAATAACTGTGTACATTGCACAAAATCACTCCAGGGGCTCATGTGACCACTTTGGGCATCCCTTTATAAACTGTTACCACCACTAATAATAATAATAATAATAATAATAATAATAATAATAATAATAAAAACTGCAAGATTACATACTTTTGACCACAGCAATATAGCCTTAAATTGAATGAATGCAGGCATAACTCACTTTTAGTATTAATATGATTTGTGCTTTTGCATGGTTCATCTGTGTTTTATGTTTGTTTATTATTTTAAAGTTGTAGCCCAGCTTCTAATAGTTTTAAAACATAGTTGTGAATTTTACGTTGTTGCTTTGAAATTGAAAAAAGGATGACAAACTGCTGTCGTGCTCTTTTTTGGATGCAAGAAAAAATATATTTAATGTTAAATCATGTCAAACTTTAACCTGAAATAATGAATGAATGAATAAATATTGTCTAATAACAGGATATTAGGTTCGGTGTGTTCCCGTTTTGAGTCATTATTTGCTAATTTGGTTGCCAAGGTAATGATCAAAGCTGTAACTGTCCCCAAGGCCTTTTATTTATTCTCATGAAAGTGTACAACTCTATTTCCGGTTTTAGCGATTCACTGGTTCTAACTTGATTTCTAACACGGCCCGTGAAAACGGATATGGCTTATAACTACGACATGGAATCGTCACAAGGGCGGGGTCACACGACCCGTGTTTAAGGACACCGAGGGAGCTGAGGCTGCGAACCCACTGACCTTAGCTCCGTCCGGGGCTGCTTCCGAGCCGGGTTCCGCTGGAACTACTTCACCTTCAGACCCATATGTGTTCACAAGAGGAGCAGAGGCAGCAGGCTTAAAATCAACTAATCTCACAATTGTTTGTGGGTAAGTTTTTTTTTGAGGATTAATGAAAGAGGACGAGTTTGTCCTGCATCCCAAAGCAATCCAGAAGGTGAAATAAATTATTTTTGAAATCTATGCACTGGACAAGATGAGTTGACTGCTGTCATACACTGACTTGTACAACATGTACCAGTCAGTAAATACATATTGTCTATGCTTCATTAATATATTAGACCTACAGTTCTCAGAACCATAAAGAATCATCACTTAAATATCTGCTGGCTGAAATATACAAACATGGCCAACAAGGCAAATAAAAAAGGCCAAACCACAACACCAATCATTATATGTTTTTTCTTCAGTATGTTACTAATGCTTTACTATTTGTAACAATTGTTGTGAGAATATTCCAACTCATTATTTCACTGTTTACCATTGTTTTCTATATCAAGAAAAGATCCACAACATTCATCCCACACAAGACAGAAAGAAAATAAAAACACATGTAAACACATTAAATAATCAGAGACCAACAGTGTAAATATAACATAATGGAAACCGCTGCAGTATACAGAAGTGTAAAAAACAACAAGTTTGCCAGACACCATGTAGGGGCAACATCAGACGTGTAGAAGTAGGTATCCTTGCAGTAATAAGATTAGTTACCATAACTACACAGATGATACACAGCTTTATATTACAATGTCACCAGGTGACTCCGAACCCATCCGAGCACTAAACAGATGCTTAGAACAAATCAGTGCGTGGATGTGCCAAAACTTTCTCTAGCTGAACAAAAACAAAACTGAAGGTATTATCTTTGGATCTAAAGAGGAACGATCTAAAGTCAGCGCACAGCTGCAGTTATTACGGCTAGAAACTAGTGATCAAGCCCAAAATCTGGGTATAGTGATGGACTCGGACCTGAACCTTCAGAGACACATAAAAATAGTTACAAAGTCAGCCTTCTATCACCTGAAGAACATTTCCAGGATCAAAGGACTAATGTCTCAACAAGATCTAGAGAAACTCATCCTTAGGTTTATCTTTAGCCGCATTGATTATTGCAACAGTGTCTAAACAGGTCTGCCTAAAAAATCAATCAGACAGCTGCAGCTGATCCAAAATGCTACTGCTTGTGTACTCACTAAGACCCGGAAAATAGAGCACATCACCCTAGTTCTAAAGTCCTTACACTGGCTCCCTGTAGCTCAGAGAACAGACTTTAAAATACTTCTGGTAGTTTATAAATCACTGAATTGCTTAAAGACCTGTTGTCATTATATCAACCTTCTAGACCACTCAGGTCTTCTGGTTCTGGTCTACTCTGCATCCCCAGAACCAGAACCAAACATGTAGAAGCAGCATTCAGTTTTTATGCACTGCTAATCTGAAACAAATTCCCAGAAAACTGCAAAACAGACAAAACACTAAATTCCTTTAAATCAAGGCTGAAAACCCACCTGTTTTGAGTTGCCTTTGATTAACAGTCTGGACCATAAATCTGCAAACAAATCCGGGTAAGATAAGCTTGGTTTTCCAAAGGGTGGAAGTTTAATAAAGTAAAATAAAGTAAGTGATCATTGATCATTGATCATTGTTTTTGAACTACATTTGCTTGATGATATTTGCTTGATGATCCCTATGATTTTGATGCATTGATATTTTCCCGATGATTTTCATGTGTATTTGCTAGATGATTTTGATGATTGTGCTCAATGATTTTGATGTTTTTGATGATTTTGCTGTATTTGCTGATTGATGTTTTTACGATGTGAAACACGTTAAACTGCCTTACTGCTGAAATGTGCTATACAAATAAACTTGACTTTAATTGACTTGACTTGACTTGACTTATGATCAAAAAGAAACTTGACTTGACATAGGTGCAGAGAAATTAATACTGCACATGAAACATGGTGGTGGCAGCATAATGCTGTTGGAATACTGTTGTTCTGCAGGGACAGGGAAACTGGTCAGAGTTGATGGGAAGATGGAGCTAAACACAGCAATTGTGGAAGAAAACCGGTCAGAGTCTGAGCCGGAGGTTCACCTTACCTTCTGTTAAATTCTAGACCTAAATCCAACTTACAAGTAGCAACACAACAAGGAACACCAGGAAACTATTGAACCAGAACTATCAACAGCAGAATGCAGCAAAACATGACAAAAAACTGATTACAGAGGCTCAGTAAGATCCGGTAATTGAATCACATTGTATGAACAGCAGCTGTGTGGGATGTAAGACCAAGGAGCTGAGGAAAATAGACTGACATAGATATAATGTAAACAATATAAGACATATAAGACTTATAATATAAGACATGCCTAACATGAAATAACTACAAGAAAGCACAGGAATAAGTCAAAACATGTATATCAGAGTATAAAACTTAGACAAAACCAAACTCATAGTGGACTGGGTCATGGCAGGAACAGCCTAGATCTACGGTGCTCCAAGGTTTTAAAGCATAACTAGATTCACATATATTTTCCTTGGCTTGGAACTGCAATAAATGGTTTTGGCTTTTTATTCGTTTTTCTGATGATTGTTTTTGGGACATTTGTTTATATCTCTTTCTTCTGTTTCAATATTTATACATATTTAGACAATTCATGTTTTTGTTTGTTGTTGTTAATCTGGGATTTTTTTCTCTATAGCAATGTGGTCAACTCTGGTTGTTTTAAATTAGCTTTATTAATAAAGCTAATTTGATCATGACTTTGGCCTGTAATGCTGGATGAGACATGCTGTGTATCTTAGTCGGTTGCATACCAAGAGGAGAACTTAAAAAGTGAACACCCAAACCTTGCTACCGAGCCTTATCTGTACTGATTGGTGAAATAGACAGTTGATCACAGGAAAAACAGCAATAAACTAAATCCTGCTGTTACAACAGACGAGCAGAAATCGGATCATGTTCTTCTGAGATAGTGTCTTTATCAAGTGAGTGTACATTCAGCCACCCAGCCCTTGTTCTGACATGCAATAAAGCAGTTTCTTACAGTCAACATTTATTTATCTAGATGTTTTAACATGTTTTGATTCAGGAAAGGAGAACAAATTGCATTTTATTTTCATTTAGGACCATCATCTCTTGAAACAAGTTGTGGATTACTGAATGTTGTTTATTAACATAAAGAACATTGTAAAAGTGTTATAAGTGGGTTGTGTGTAGCCATCAAATTTGCATTACAAAGAAATCTGTTTATCAAGGCATGAAAAAAGACAGAAAATAGACTACGATGCTTGCAACTACATCCTTGCATAATGAAATGTTCACTATCTAAGGTACAGCTGGTGTTATATAGGTCAGCTCATATGGCTGCTTGCATAAAGATTATTAAATGTTGATGGATTCTCAGAGGAAAGTGGTTTGTCAGGGTGGGAGGCCACAATAAGTACCATTCCCTGAATAATTCTAGGTTGTTTGCGTTTATATGACTGTTACTGGAGACCCATTTGTGCAGAACGACACAGGCTGTTATGAAGCAGAATGATATGGTGTCTTTATTAATGCATCATTTAAAGAGGTGGTATTATGTATTTTGGAGGCACATAGTGCCGTTTTATAGCACAATCAAGTAACTATTTTCCTTCAGGTGTTATAAATTGCTGTATATATCAAACATACCTTTTTGTAGACATTATTTGCCTTAGCAATAATGTCTTTACATTATCCCATTTATAACCGTTCTTTGGAGCGTTGGATTTGGAAGTAGTTCATATGATGAGTGCTGCCATGATTCAATGACTTCTCAAACATGCATGAAAGAATTAAAGCAACACTCCAGGTATGATTTTGATGAGGGAATAACATTTAAAGATGATAAAAAGCTAAAAAAAAAAAAAGTCCATTTTACTTAATACTCCCCTTCTTTAATTTATCAGCTGAGTAGTCTTTGATAATCCTAAAGCTCATGTATGAGGAGATATTTGGAAATAAAAAAGATCTCAGAGAACAATGAGTTAATGGGATCCATATGGCCCATTTAAAAAAAAAAAAAAAACACTAAGTGCACTCTGTTTAGTCTTTGACATCCAGTTCCTTCTGCCAGAACAAGTCAGTTTATGTGACCTTTTAAATTCCTAAATGGGACTGAGAGAGCAGGGATTCATATTTTCATAACGTGCTGCAGTTTCTTTCTACAAAAATTATTGCACCTGAATTGAATTAATGGAGTGTGAGTCATTCCTGCTTTTTACTTGTATCATTTAGAAGATTCTGGACGGATTAGTCAACATTCTTCTTGAATCTCAAGGTAACTTAACCAAACTACAGCATTCTAACATATCTCATCCTCCTTCTCAGAAGCAGTCCAACATTAACAGATACAAAACAGGAATGTCACTTTTTATTTTATTTAAACCCTAAAATAATGAATACCTAAACCTGATATGTACAACATATAAATACATTTTTAAGATTTTTATGTACTGGTTTCCTTGTTATTGCATCCTTGAAGAATAAAATTTAAACCTTTTGAAAGTACTTTATAAAACATTGAATGTAATGCATCAACTTGTTTCTGTCATAAAAGCAGCTGTTATTGGCTGGAAAAACAAGAACAAAAACTGTAAAATCATTAATTGTTTGAGACAAAATTCTTTATTGGGTTATTTCACCAACAATGCCACCAATTAACTTCACAATAATACAAGGTTACATACATATCATACATATCCCATTTCCATCAACATTTAAATTTGTGATTTATTGGATTTTAGTTACCATGGAGACTCTTAACACATGATAAAATCTATCTCTTTTGATACTGCCAGGAGCATTTAACAGCTGAATAGTGGGCAGTCATCACCAAAACTGGAGAGAAGCATCGGAAAAGGAAGAAATCCCACATAGTTGACAAATCATTAGGGTGCATTCACTGTCAGTGTGTTTGGAGGGATTTAGCTGAAGTCTTGGCTGTTCCCTCCGTCAGTTCAGCGAGTTTGGCTGGGTGAGAATGATGCCATTTGGTCTGCCGTGATTCACCGACAATGAAAATGTGACTGTCCGTCTGTATGTAAACTGCTGCATGCTGGGTGATGAGTGGGATTGGGAATGTAATCCCAACAAGAAGAGAAACAAAGCCTAAACAAAATCAAATCAGAGCCACTTTGTTACTTTCAACATCTCTAACCTTGCATCCTTTCCAAAAAGCTGTCCTTCGAACAACTGAGACAGTGTTTTATGAGATCTGCTGGAGCGAAACTAAAAACTACCAAAGGGATCTTTACAGGAACAGGAGGGCAGCTTCCCTTAAATCCTTTCTTCATGCATGCCACATTACAGTCACCTATTAACTTGTACGTGTGCAACCACCACCACAGCTACAGCAAAGGGCTGGGGCAAAGATACAACGCAATTTGGTCTTTCTAAAAAGTAGCTGTATTTTGATTTGGTTTCTTTTTGGCTGAAGCAAAGTGGTTTTGGAGAGGCGGACAGGGAGGGACGTGGCAGCGAGGGAGGGAGAGGTGTTTGAGACTGGGAGACAGGGAGTGGAGGCGGGAGGTGTAGCTGTAGTTGTGGTTGGCAGATGACGCTCTTAAAGCTTCAACAGGAGGCAGGTGTATCCAAAAGATTACCCCACGCCTGTTTAATATGTCAGAGGAACGGATGAACTGAGTTAAAATGAAGAGCAAGGACAGCTGTTTGAGGCATGTTAGGGACATCTTACAGGTAGAATGTGGACAGATCAGCACTGATGCTGTCAGGCTGCAGAAAGATGGATTTTTCCAGGGGTCGCTGTGGCCTAAATGAACAAACATTCAACATGATAAATACTCCGTAAGAGTATACCAATAAATGAATTCTATTTACTCATCACTATGTTGTTCCACAGCAAATGCTGGCAGATTATGACTCACTGCTGGAGAAACTTATTATTTTGGCAGTTCATGTCCAATATTAAACATCACCTTTAGCAACACCAGCACTGAAACCGATGCCCCTGTCACACACGTATCTGCATTTCATTTCACTGGCGTAGGAAGACATGACACCACTCTGGCATCCCTGTTCTATAAACGTAGCATTACAGCAAACACAATCTGATCACCACACAAGCCAGGCTGCCATGAATTTTTCTTAAGCGTGAAAAATCCACTGCTTGAGTGCCACAGCAAGCTCTCAATGCCACGTAAAAAAAAAACATGTTTGTCATTGCTGAAGAATTTACACAACTGCGTATTAAATATCTTTCCGATATTTACTTTAATAAGAGTTAATCAAGTGATTGACTCTTATGGTAAAGTATCTTGTCTGTACTGATGAAGATTCACTAACCTCAGCATGACAGACGCTTGAAACTGATGGCTTGACTAACTTTCTGATTTATTCAGGAAGTAATTATCTGTATACTTGTGGGAACTCATAATGCATTCAAATCTCATTCACTGACAGTCAGTTGTTCCTTAAATGTGAATAAATAAATAAATAACATGAAACTGTGAGATTACAGAAAAAGCAACAAACCCCATCTTGAAGCGGCAGAACATTGGGAATTCCACACCACTGATCCTGATTCAAATGCACTATTCAGAGAAGGAGCCCATCAAAATCAACACACATACTTCAAAGACTTGGAAAGACATTTAAAAAAAACATGTTTAGACCCGTGTAGCACATTTCTTTAAATACACTAGCATAAACGGCAAGCTAGAAAACAGTGTGATAGCAGGTAAAAGAACTCCACATAATCAATAAATCTATACTCCCTTTCAGATCATCCTTTCATTCTCTGTTTTACATCCGTTTACCATACCACAAGATCAGCTGAAAGGTCCCGACATGGAAAGGGAGGTTAAAGTCAACCCACTAATATTACGCCCCTGATCCATCTCAGGAGGCAGTCATACACCTGTACACACTATGAACTGCACAGGGTAAAACAGGACAGTGGAACAAGTGTGACATAGTACAAAAGCACAGACTGCAGCAGTATCATAGCCTGTGGGGGTGCACAGGGCGGGGATGTCGTCTCATCCTCGAGTGTCCGTCTGAGCTGAGAAATGTTGATGAGCAAGAGCAGACACAGATAATACAATCCCTGGGACTGCACACAGTTCTTGTATTTTAAGCACTGAATGAACTGAGACAACCTTCCAGCATGAGGACTGCAACACAGAGCGCTGTGTTTGGGGTTTCCCCTGGGGGATGTGTTTAGTGTGAAACTATGATCTGAAAAGGGGCCTATTAGAGACAAATGGTTCAGAAACGATAAGCATCTTTTCAAGGCAAGGCTGTCAGCAGTTTAAAACTCCAGTCTTTTATAACTTCCTGCAGGCGATAGCTGTGCTGCAGTGTTAACAACCGTTTATGTGTATAAAAGAACAACTGGCAGAGATTCAGTTTTAGCTGTGTTTTTTCAGGTTTTGTGTTTCTCCTCGGGAGTGCTCCAGCTAAGAACAGCCTTGTAGCGTTTCAACTTATGAAAAAAAAAAGATGTTCTCTGCTCCTGTTTGTGTAGCTATTGTTGAGAGAAGCAGCTGGATTGTTACACAAAAACTATTCAGATACTTCTTATACAGAATATTAACACTAGAGACAAAGTCTATATTACCTCATAATGAAAGTAAAAACATGCCAAAACCAATCAATTAATCCACCATGACTTAAATGAGGAAAATAGTAGAAATGGTTAAGACCAGGTTGCAAAGTGCAGACCTATCTGTGACAATTTCTCCAAAACCATGTCCCTGCAATAGAACCCAATATGTGTCTTTCCGTAGGCAGAAAACAAGGGTAGTGCCTAATCAAAAGAATCCAAGTGGATAAGGACTGAATTGGGAGGTGAGGTCACCATGGCAACGTGGACCTCCATGGAAAAGAATGTGGGAGGAAGTTTCATGTTGAAGTGGGGGGGAATTGCTCTTTAGTCGCAGTTTTGGGAGACTCTTGCGTCAGTTACAAACTCTGCATGTTCACACTGACTCAAACACACACACACACACACACACACACACACACACACACACACACACACACACAGTTACATCACAGATAATTCCAGTTATATAACAAGACCCAGTGGACACCGTGCTGATTACTACAAGCTCACATAAGTGTCCTTGCCCCAAAATAAATACACATTGAAATGCATGTTCCCCAGCGGGAGTAACACAAAATCCAAAATGTAAACTAATGCTAAAATAAAAGATTGCACATTTTCAAAAGGTAAAAATAACATCTACTCCTAAGGTGTTTTAGTTTGAGCACAGCACAAAATAAAAGATTATCTCTGCTGAGGTTTAAAAATACACATCCTATAATATTCTTCAAATCTTAGATCCTAGAGGCTGCAGTGTACTCTAAATATCCTCCAAGTTTGCAGAGAAAGCTGATGTTAACTTTTGGGTAGCAAAGTGCTTAGATTCCAGATTTGCAGGAATCTTATAATGCTGCAGACCAAGAGGTGAGGGTGTGAGGATGTGTTTGGGGGTCAGAAGTAACGGTGAAATTAAATCCAGCAGATGGGAATGACAGGAGGCATCGTGTCACTGAGTTCTGGAAGAAACAGACAAGAAGATGACAAAATGAACAACATGAAAATATCCTTATTCTTGCTGCAATTAGGACTAAAATCAGCCAAACAGCGGTGGTGCCAAAACTGCCAAATTGAACGTACTCAGTGGCCCTAATTTCTTTTGTCCAATTAAAAATACTAAATTTAACAGTGATTTTTTCTTTTCACCTGCTCAGCAATAAATTAAACATGCAATATTTTAAAGAAATGAATTAAAAAACAAATAATCGTAGGTCCAAAACCTTTTTGGGTAGACTGTTTTCTATTTTGTTTGAATCTATTCCCAGTGACAAAGATGACAAAAAAAAAGTGTTAATCCTCAACAGCTCTATTTGCTGGACGCCCTAATCTGTATCATCCTTGAACTGTGGTCAGGGGCGTAACAAAATTATTCAAAGGGCCATGAGTGGCCCCTGGGCCGCTCTTTGGTCTTACAGCAACAGAGCCATGAGTATTAGTTATATTAAGCAGAAGCAAACAGACCATATATATGTGGGTTTGTGATGTTAAAACATTAATATATTTCCTGTCAGTGTGAAATCTACCTTGTAAAGCTCTTAAGAGCCTCATGTTAACACTCTGTATCTGAGACTCTTGGTTTGAAGTGAGAAATGAAGCAGTGTAGCTCTTGAGTTGCTCTGCTGTGTTGCCTGTTGAGTTTGCTAATAACTCTTCCTCGGGCAGTCTGACAACACTTCGTTTCAAAAGCACTGACAAAGCCTCCATCAGTTTTGAACTGCTCATGTGGGGGCATTTTGACTAATCAGTAGAAAAAAATAATACTTACAGACTGGCAGGCAATATACTGTATGAACAATTTAAAAATCACTGATTGGCGAACTGTTGGCCTCTGCTTCCTGCTTTCTGTCAGAGCGAAACTAAAGGACTATTTCACAGTCTTTTGATCAGTCTGCGCAGCATTTGATCATTCCTGGTTCAAATTTAACAGACAAACTGATCAAACCTGAATTTAATGTGTCTAAACTAAACAGAGATTCTCTAAAACACCATGTGAGATTCAGACCTTTATTTATGATATTTAACCTTTATTCTCTTCGTGAAAAAAACAACAAGTGAGCCTTTTCCAAGCTGTTTTGCCATTAAGTGTTATGATTGGTGACGGCAAAGGTAAGGAAGAGCCATAATGCAAACGGCCACTTAGATGAGGCATGGTGAAGTTTTATTTAACTTAAACAAGACTTGACAGAAACATGGGTGTTCACCAAACTAACTGACGTAAAAACACACAAGAATCCCGCAGCTGATAAAGGCATGACTAGAACTTAACAAGAGGCAGGTGAAGAGGATAACTGATCAGGTAACACAGGTGAAAAACATGAACTAAATTAAAAAGGACAAGGCTGAGCTGAGGAACTAAACAGGAGAAACAGACTAGAAGGAAACTACAGGAATAAATACAAACAAGAAATAAAACCTGACATCTAATGGATAAGAAACAGAACCTGCTCAACACAAATTAAAACTAAAACAGAATTACTTGAATCTAAGACTGATGCACAGGGATAAATGATAATCAAGGCTTGGAAATTTCACAGATAAGACATGAGCAGACTAGACAAAAAGAAAAACACATATAAACACAGACTATAACAAGAATAAGACCAGAAGGGAAAATAAACTTCCAAAGATAAATAGTAAACCAAAACTAATAAGCAAGGCTAAGGAAGAATCAGGATTCTATGAAGAAGCAAACAAAAAGGTTAAAGTAGAAATATAACCGAAATGAGAATAGACTAAATACTGAAAAGGAAAGCTAAATAATCAAGTCTAGGCAATGGACACCAGGCAAAATCAGACATTGAAGAACCAGATAATATAGCTGAAACAAAAAGAAATCTAATACAAATAAGAAAAAACACCAGGATAACTAAACACAAACCCAGAGACAAGACTAAAGCAAGGGCTATGAATAACAAATCTGTGGAACACCACTATGAAAAATAAAACCCACAACAAAAACCACCAGACACACAGAAACCGTGACATTAAGACCACAAGCTAAAGAACGACAATCCATAGTCAATGTACCTGGACTGTACTAATCTGCATTGGTTACAGACTTTTTAAACTGTTTGTGATTGGTGACATTTTATTGTTTTGTAAAAAGGAAATGTGATTCTTAGTTTTTCCAAGAAACATAGTATTGCTACAGTCTCTTCTTGTCTCGCTCTCATGAGCCCAATTTCACATGTGGTCTCACCTGGATGCATTATTACACTCAAACTAATTTAAATAAGCTATGTATAGATATGCCTTTGAGAATTAATAACTATTGCCAGCGATGTCAGGCTGCAAGAAACCTGAACAGTTTAAAGATTAGCTGAGCTGATATTTTGATATCTTACCAAATCATTTAACAACACATTTTAAGTGGCTAGCCCCCAACTGATGCTCTGATAAGACAGGGACTGAGCTGGAGAGCAAATTAAATTTGGCCGCTGAATGGCATTTTAGTGGTTTGCACTGACTTACCTGGACTAGAGGGAAACCGAGAGCTTAGCATGTGATTGTTTTGTTTTGATGGAATCAGAGCAAATGTTGATGCTGCTTAGATTGAAATCACATGTTGCCCACTGGAGGGCTGTTCTAACAAACTCACCCTGTTTATTCCCAGAAGTAGCGCAGATACCATATAGTTTCATTCTTCAGCTGAGGACCAAACAGTGGGTTGGCCTGGGCCAGAATGGCTATTAACCAACTGTGAAAAGAGAGAGAGACATTGGGAGATGATTTTAGGCATGGTAACTAATACATCAGCACAGTGTAACATTAAAAATGTTTATGTTTATCAACCAGAGTCCAAAAGCATTATGATTGATAGGACAAAATTTTTTTCTGTACTGTAACGCAGCGTCACAATGAGTCGGATACTGTTGTTTCCTTAGCATATAATCACGCCAAAGCAAAACTTCTAGCAGTAGATGACATATTTGGCACATGGTCTATGCAAAGCTGCATTTTTGTTGCCATGCCCATAGCCTAATGGTACAAAAAGTGTCCCAGTAATGGGACAAAAAGTTGGTCTCTTCTGTCTGCTGTGGATAAACAACTTCAGCAAGAGAACCAACCCATCAGGAGAATCAAAGAAACCTTAATAAGCTTCCAGATAATTCACCATTAACATCCAAATTTATTAGTAGTAGTATTTATTTTTGTGTAAACTATTTACTATATTTATGAGGAGCTTGATCTATTATTGTGTGCAAAAAGAGGGTCAACCAAGCATTGAGTGTAAAGGTATAAAGATACTTTTCAGAAGCCTGACATTTCAGCTAAAAATCTCTTTTTTGTTAATTCTATATATTATTCTAATTTTCTGAGACACTGAATTTTGGGTTTCCACTATCTGTAAACCATAATTATCAAAATTACAAGAAATAAAGGCTTAAAATATATTTCACTCCACTTGTAATGAATCTATATAATATACAAGTTTTCACTTTCTGAAAAGAGAAAATGGTGAACCTTTTCACAATATTCTAATTTTATTAAGATCTTCTGGTAAATATATAAAAATATAAATACAATAGCAGGTATTATTAGATCACCTGGAAATTCACTGAAGTTTTTTTTACATACGTCAAGATATAAAATCCCATTCCTCTTGCTGGGGATATTTATTCAACTCAGTGGACAGACTTTAGTCACTTACTAAACTTATTACTTACTAAACTACACTTATTTAAACTTAATAACTAAGAGCTACGTCATTTAATTTCTTGCCTTGGCTGGCAGTATTTTTAAGTCCCCAGAACTTATAAAACACATCTGAACTGATTATTTTATGCATTTACAGCATCAAAAACCCACAAACTGCAATGACTCTCATTCAGCTTTCTAAGCGCAGTGTCTACTTCACTGCAAAAGGGGGTGTGGCCATTTGTGGGAGAAGTAGGTGATGTGACACTGAATCTATTTATAGGACCCCACTAGACCTACGTCTGTTATAGTGAGAAGGGTAAAATACTAAAGTCTTATTCATTTATACTACTGGAAATATTAGAAAAAAGAAATTTTACCATAACAGGGTTTAACGTTAGCCATATGCAGTTTTTGGCAAAAGTATTCACCCCTCTTGTGGTCCCATGCCTTCTCCCTCCCTCCTAATACTGAGATGGTTTGGATGGTTAGTGATTTGTTAGTTAGTCCCAACAGATCATTAACCACAGTGGAAACACTTTTTTCACACTGAGGGGATTTTTTTTTCACCATTATTTCCTTCTTCTTTTAGAGAACTTCAACTTTTAATTCAATAAATAAAACTATCAAACATTTATTAAATTGTCAAAATCTTTTTTTTAAGCTAACCACCCGTATCATTTCCTTCACTAGCCAAGTGTCTGCTTTATAGTTGGAGTGCAAATATAGACACCTTTTATAAAGTCCCATTAATCAAGTCCAACAGATTTGGTGCATTTGTGAGAAATTTTTGATGCGTTTGGAAAGCCAGAACCCTCCAAATATAGCAGTATGAGTGGTTTTAATTTTAGCTGGCAGAACTAAAAGATGGAACCATTAATTAACATAAAAAGCAAAGCAATAAGTTCAACATTTTTTAAATTAATGATTCAGTGATAGCTGCAGACTCCTCAGCTACAGGGAATGCTGTATATCATGGTAAACATGCCAGACTTTTAAAACAATTTTCAAAATGTAGCTATAAGCCTAAAAATAGAACAACAGCTTCAACAGATTTCATCCTGATACTCCAACATGCCACATATTTTTGAGTGTTATGCCAATTGATATAAAAATACTATAATAATCCCAAGGGGAAATCACTTATTGTAGGAGCTCTTTTTTCCAAGTGTCTTCAAAGAGTTGTTGCAGATGGCAATGCTTTTTTAAATTTATTTTTTATTTGTTAGGTAAACAAAACAAACAAGGCCAGTAAGAATAGCTGAACAGACACAAAGATGAACCAAATATGTAAAAATATAATTAAAAAGCACAGAGTAGTCTATTAGCTATGCACATATGTTATGTACCTTCACTAGGTGCATAAAAAATAATTAAATAACTACAGGTTAAAATACAAAAAATAAAAAAACACCTTATTAAATCAATGATAATAATAATAATAAAAAGTAATTATAGTAGTGTCATTACAAAGTATAAGTAGGAGAAATAAATTAAAAAGTAAATCAATTGGCAGGTATATAAGTAAATTAGTAAATGAGAATGAGGAAGAGTGATTTTATGAAATTATGATTTCCTTTTTCTTAAAACCACTTCAGACTGTCTGCTCCAGAGCACGCCACCAAAGCTGCGGAGATGGGGAGGGCTGTGGGCAGGAAGGAGCACCTGTAGAGGTCTGTCTTAGAGCAATTCTGAAGAACCCTCTGACTGAAGACACTCTGTTGTTGTATGACAGACCCATGAAGAGGATGCTCAGGGTAGGTTGTCCATTATGTTCTTCATTTCATAAAACATCATTGGTTGCAACATCATCTCCACATGTTCTATGTTCATTTATCAGGTTGCTGAGGTTTTTAAAGTCTCTGGCTCTGATGCTGCTACACCAACAGATGATGGCAGAAAAGATCACACTCTCCACAACAGACTTGAGATATGCATCATCTTGCTGCAAACACTGAAAGACCTAATCTTCCTCAAGAGGTACAGTCTGCTCTTCCTCTCCTTATGGATGGCTTCACTGTTACATCTCCAGTCCAGTTTGTTGTTCAGGTGAACATTGAGGCATTAATACTCCTCCACCACCTCCACTTCTGCTCCCATGATGGAAACTGTTATAATCCATAGTTATCTCCTTTGTTTTGTCCACATTCAAGATGACTGTTCCCACACCATGTCACATCTCCTTCTTCATCCTTAGGCTTTCAGGCTTATTTTTCTAATTTGTATCCAAATAAAGCTAAAACTATTTTAAACTATTTGTCTTTATTTAGACATTACAGATGCATGAACCTACTGGCACCTGCTGTCTTCTTCAAGATACAGAGCCCCCTCTAGTGGTGGAAAGATAACATTGCGAGCTGAGGAGTTCCCACATCTCAGGTTTGACTTGAACCAAATGTTTTGATTTTAAAGATTTTTATCCTTATTATTTTTGATGTTTCTTTGACATACTTAAAATCAGTTTAAAACTCTAAGTTTCAATGGCTTTTATTAGTAAGTACATCCAATTTATCTGACAAATTAAATATTGATAATGTTGACCCTTCTTCCTCACACCGTATGCGATTCACTCAGATCGGCTGGAAATCAGCTTCAAGAACAAATCCTGACTGATTGAGACCTTCTTGCAACTATTAACAGGTTATTGGTTTCTCTGTCTCTCCCTGCTTTCTGAGAACTAGTTGGTTTCTCAGCAGAGTTAAGCTTTTGTGGATACTTGACCACAACTCTAAAATGTAAATGTTCTGGTTGTATACACACTTTCTAACTTTTGCCTTATGATATGGTGCTTTATCATGCTGGGAGATCCACAGCTCATCACCAAACTGTCCTTGGACTGTTTCTTGAAGCCATTCCTAAATCATATCACGATCTCATTTATTGACCAGGATGGTGAGGAAGCCCACACCTGGATCATACCAGGATGCTTGGCTCGATGGGTCATGGTGGCTCTTGCTTTTTCTTCTCTGGAAAATTATTTTTCCAAAATATCCCAAATAATCAGAGGAGGGCTTCAGATGAGAAGATAACTTTGCGCCAGCCTTCTACAATCCATCCTTTTACCTTCTGCAGAAATTTGGTCTGTCCTCAGCATGCATGCAGGTGGACACATACTAGAGCTTGTTAAGCGCTGCTGGACATCTAGATGCCTCACCTTGAGACAAGGTTCAGTCTTCAGTAGATTGACAGGGTGATTTCAGCTGGACTCTTTCATAGCGTCAAGTGTAACGGTAACTTAACTATACTGAAATTCAGCTGACCATTCGAAATTAGGTCAAACTCGGCCAAAAAAGCTCTTTAGAATACAAAACTGAACATCAGGCCTCTCACCATAACAATCACAAGGATGTGTGGATTGGAACTAGAGGAGCATATTTGTGTCACTACGTACGCTTTTGGTTGTAAGCCTGATCATGTATTTAAAACTATTATTTTAAAATATTTATAACCAAACAGATGATTAAGTCAGAGCAGTGTTGCAAAACAACAGCTGGCTCACAAGAAAAAAAAGGAAGAACGTTTGTACTCACAACAAGTAGCAGCAGACGGCTGTGAGGATGAGACTGGTGACGATCACACTGTAAAAGAATAAAAACACATGCCTCATGTTTCTGTCCAATACTATTATTAAATTACTATTTATTACTATTACTATTAGTGAACTTGTTATGTGCAGAAATCTGTATCAAGTTAATATTACAACCATTTATTATACATCATCACCTCTGAACCAAACCAATTATATCTCGAAAATGATCATTATCTTGATGAAAAAAAAAATACAACTTTTTTAAAGATGGAAGTAGATAAACTGAAATTGTGGATTCATTCTTGTTAATGAAAACATCTGGTGCCACTCTTTGTCTGCAGCAGTATTATTTTCTCAACAGCTACACCTAGTGTTTTACAGGAGAACTGCAGTGAGGGTGATCTAGACTAGGGTAAGGAGGACCAATCCTACCATAATTCAGAAAAACACAAAAATTTATTGATAGAAGGATTGGTTCTACACACTATGGGTGTAATGGTACACAAAAAACATGTTTTGGTACGTTTTTGGTACACTTCAAACAAGTAAAATAAATAAAGATGTATAATTTTTTTTTTTTTTTTTTACGTTGGTCAGCAGTAAAAAATTTTTTTTTTTCAGTTTCTGAAATTAATTTGATTTTATTATGTTCTAAAATTAAAAAAAAAAAACATGGAAAGTATAGAACAAACTGAAAATTTTGGTTGATTTTTTTGAGTGAATAAAGTAGTACATGCAGGCAAAGCCAGTGCCAGGATAGATAGATTATGCAACAATATAACCACTTAAAAACGGTCAGCGTTAATGTTTGGAAATTATTAAACAAGACTGTGCCCATATTTTAGAATCAAACATCCTTAAATCACTTTGGAGTTGCTTTAATGTTTAGACAACCTAGATTACCAGCTGTACCTGAATGCAGCATCATAAGCTGTTGGTTCTCTGATTTGCATTTTATATGTTGTACACAGTCTGGGCTCATTGGATGCTACAGGTAGCCATTTGGATGTCAGGTGATTTCTCTCCTGTGCCAGTTGATGTTCACATTCAGCTTGATGTTGTTTCAGGAGAGTAATTCAGTTAAGATCTATGAACCATATTACTGTTGAAAGTTCTGGTTCGATTCACCTTTCCTTCTCCACTGCAGCTGCATGAGAAACCTTAATGTTCCTAAATAGCTGACTTCAGTGATAGCTAAAACTTTTGTTTTGGTGTCACTTTTTTAGGTTGCCATACAGAACATTGCATCGCCATGGACATTCTGCAAGTGCTCAGGTATAAAACAAAGCTGTATTTGTTCTGCACACATGCATACTGAACCGACAGAGCCGTACAAAGTTTTAAATATGAATGCATGTGCCGTCACACCCCGACTTAACACACATCGAATTCATGAGACGAGACAATAGACTTTAGATTTTAGCAACATTATTGGGAAAACCTAGAATGCCAATATGTTGTGCCACCCATGGTGGCAACAACTGCCATTAAGTGTTTGCAACAACTGGCAGGGAGTTTCTCACATCTCTGTGGAGGAATTTTCACCCACTTGACTTTGTAGAATTAGTTTACTTGTCACACTGGACTGTTTCTAAGCATAAAGAGGCTGCTTTGAGTCATGCCACAGTGTCTTAATCATGTTTAGGTCCAGACTTTGACTAGACTACTCCAAAAATATTTTACTTTATTTTTTATTTATTTTTATTTTATTTTATTTTCTTGAGCTATTCCGAGGTGGACTTGCCCACTTTGAATCATTGTCCTGCTGCATAACCAACATGCGCCTGAGTTTCACAAACTCATGGCGGGACATTCTCTTTCAGGATCTTTTACTAGAGAGTAAAGTCCATGAATTACAGTAAGTTGTCCAGGTTCTGAAGCAGCAATGTAACTCCACACCATCACACGACCAACACCCTACATACTTTCCAAAAATGTCCCAATTTTATCTCATCAGTCCATAGAATACTTTCCTAAAGGTTTTGGATGTTTTCTTAAAAATGGGAGCTGGGCTTTTGCGTTCATTTTGGTCAGCAGTGATTTTCTTCTCTTGGAACTCTCCCATAGATGCCATTTTTTCCTAATTCTCCTCTTTATTGTTGCAGTGGCTTAGAGGTTGTTCTGGGTTCTTTTGTGACCTCTTGGGTGAACTATTGAGGCCGCCCATCTCTGTAAAGCTTCACCACTTCATGTTTTCTCCAGTTGTGGAGAAGGGTTCTTCTTGTGATTCACTGGAGTCCATAAGCCTGAGAAATGGTTTTGTAACCATTTCAGGGCTGATAAATGTCAAGGACTTTGCTTTATATCTTTTAATTTGTTATATCAGAGCATGATGTGTTACTTTGGGATCTTTTAGCCTATTTCTTGTTGTCATCCAGGTTCTATTTAAATGTTTTCTTGATTTAACAGCAATAATCAGGACTAGTTATGGCAGTCATTATACAATAGACTTCTCTAAAAGTGATAAAAACAAGACAGAAACTGACCAAGTAGGCACTGAAGGAACTGCAGTAATTCCCAGTAAGTACTGGTGGTGACTACATATCACAACAGCTTCCTGTACTCTTCATTAATCTGGACTACGAGACAACAGCACAATACAGAAACACAAAACATCCTGGATGTTTTCTTCCACACAAAACATCCAGGCCTGGCTAAAACCTCTTATGTTGAAAGTAGACTTTTACAAGCCAAGAGTCAATTGGTCTGATGGAACCAAACTAGGGTCTTTGTGCTCTGCGTCATATCATGTCCAGTTACACACAGTGGTAGCAGCAACATAATCAGCAGTTAATTTTCTCAGAGGAAACTGGGTTTTTGTCAAAGTGAATGAAATGATAAACATACCAGCTAGTCTTCAGCTGAACGTCTAAAATTCCAGCAAACATCCAAGTCAACTAAATTAAAACTTCACTGGAAGAAAATTTTAGTTTTAAGTATGACTTAGTTAGAAAAGAAAAGAGCAAAATCTGACAGAAAAGTCGTTAAATCACTTGAAGACGGATAAGAGACGTCCTCATAATCTGAGAGTTGAACTTTTGTAAGATATTGCCAGAAAACACACCTGTCAAAGAAGACTGAATGCACAAAAAGTGCTTCAATAAGGTATTTCTTAAATGGTGTGTAAACTTATGCAACTGAATAACTGAAGTTTGTTTTATTTTTTATTTTTTTACATTTGTCTCTAACAGATTTGTGCAAAACGTCACATTAAGGGTGGAACATTTTTTTTTGAAAAATAGTTTTCGTGATTTTAATACTTTAAAAAACAAACAAAAAAAAAGCAGGTATTTTAACAGGGGAGTGTACACTTTTGGTAGCCTGCGTAAATAGATAAAACTGAGCAACAGGGAACAATAATTAATGAATGTTTTCATGCTGGGATGATTTGACCGCAGAACGGTAGAGATGACAGTGCTGGGACAGAGTGTGTCGGCTGAGGTTTGGATGCAGGGATGATGGAGAGATTATATCCTTGATGACGCAAGGCCTCTATCACGACTCAAGCAAAGCTCTCATTTATTTCCAAACAGACTGACACAGCAAAATCACCTTTTCTGGAGAAGACTATTAAAAACGACTGCAGACTTCCCAGTGTTTAAAATTAAAGAGAATTTATTACAAGATGAAGCAAATTGGATAAGCCACCTACCCGCGGTTAGGTCCTTTCGGCACTAAAAATGGAGCCACGACCCCCACCAGCGCCCATAACGTGGTGAAGCAGATCATCGGCAGGGCGAGGGAGTGAGACACCATGGCTGCAGTCAGGAGAAGCCGCAGATATGGAGAAAATGTATCGGTTTGTCTTCGAAAAGAAGCGCATCAATGGCTCCAGTCAGTCCGTCGCTTCCGCACTGTTCCCGCCCACTCACGGCGAAGTGGTGTGTGATAGGTCCACAACCCGGAGACCGCTGCGTTTGATTGGTGGAGCTTGCTGTCTCTCAGCATTACAGCAGATGGCGTTGGACAGAGCTCTATACCCGCAGATTAATATTGTTTGTTATTTTAATCGCTGATGATATTATTAGAGCAGAAAAACAATTATTTAAGGCAAAGCATTATTTGTTCTATTGAAATATATGATAGACATGATTTTTTTTTTTTTTTAAACATTTAGATACGGATAATTAATAGCTTTTTTTGAAGCATCTTATTTAATCAGGGAACAAATAGGCAAATTTAAAATCAAAGTACGTTTTTTTTCTCCATTTAGCAGTTTAAAACAGATGTATGAATCGGTGGATAGGTTTATTAAGAAAACCTGCTTTTGAAATAATACTACTGTTATTGGTTTTTAACTTTGTCCTTAGAATGTTTTCATTGAGGATGTCCAGGTGATGGAAACTGGGACGTTTCTGTACCTCCACAGACTCTGGATGAGAAGCAGATTCAGACGCCAACATCGTTTGACTATATTGGTCCAAAATTTAGACAGGTGTTTTTCCTGAACTCACTCAAGAACTCACCAAGGTTTTTTCTATCTTTAAAAAAGTCCTCTGCAGATTAACACAGCACCATTTTAATGGTTTCAGTTAAGAGGGTTTAACCCTCTTAAGTCCCTTGACATTCTTTTGTTTGTTTTTAAATTTTATTTTTGCTGATCTTGGCTGTTCTGATGAAATAACATAAATCTTGTCCAGGTTGTGTACTTTATTTTTCATTTTTCAAGTGTTTCATATAGAAGAAAACAAAGCAATCTGTGTCCTTTAGGCATTTTTTGTGCTACTTACATTCAAATGGTATTTTTAAAAACACTACCATTCCATTATGATTCCTCGCTTATATTCTATTTTTTTATTCAATAACCACTGGCACCATTGGGACTTTTGACTCACCACAACTTCTTTATTTGTTGGTATTTCTTGGACTTCTCATGTTCCTCTTTTTCACATTGCTGTCTCTTGGGGTCACAACATGTACCACTCTTGGTGGTTTCTCCCACTTTGACTCTGCAACCTCCAGTCCCTTCTCAGCACAGATGTTTCTATTCACTATGCCAGCCACTTGGTTATGGCTTTTCATGACTGCTTTATCTACCAGCATCCTGTACCCAACTGTTATGTATTAGATTGCTTTAGAGGTCTATTTCCACATGCAAAAAGACATCCTTCCTGTCTGATGTGGTAGTCCTCAGCCTCTATTGTTATTATGCTGATTGTCTGCTCCTGTGCTACCATATAGTGCCTCTGTGCCACCAGCCCTCTCTAGTCATTGGTAGAACATTTTAATATCGACCACTTCCTAAATCTGTCAGTGTAGTGCACCATACAGAGGTTTGTCTAAACCTAAAAGTTTCATCTGGGTTTCTCCTACCTGAGACATTAACATAGCAGTTTGTCATTCAGGGCCTGTTTCCAGCTGTCTTGAACATTTGAAATGCTGCCTTCTTGTTGTTTATAGATGGTTGAGAGGGCCCAACTCTTCATACTTAGGACAGTACTAGATGTCTGCAACAGTTATATATACAGGGCCTTGCTCTGGGAGATTGCTGCGGTCAGCTTTCAGGTTCTCCAGGCAGGTGGTGATGCTACCTTCTCCCATATGCTTCATTGTAATGATTTAGTCTCAGCTCTGGCACTAAGAATACACAATCAGTGGTGCAGTGGAGGAGATCCTGTTTACCTTCATGGCTTCTGTCTCTATACCTCCTGAAAAGGTATTGTTTGGCTAGAAGGCCTTTTTTGGCGTCTCTAAAATCTTTACCTCCCTACACAAATTCATATTATGTTTAACTAAAACAAATAATCAAACAAGCATACATATTTCCATTTTTTGGTATGATATGTGTATATAAACATGCGTGGGTCCTTTCCGGTTACCCTGCAGTTGTTCCAGAGTCCATCCAAATACATGCATGTTTGACAAACTGATCTTTCACACTAGATGCCAGTAACAACCCAAGTAATCCACACATACAAAGAAATCAACCAAATAAAGATCACATGCATTGCTCAGGTGTGATTTTGACCCTTTCTTTCACTCAAACTGTCTCAATATCTTGAAGGTTTTCTGGGTTATTTCTATACTTCTGATCAGTTATTTTTCATGGATTCTGAAGTGGATAAAAGTCAGGTGTTTCACTGGGCCATTCTAGCAGTTTCACTTTTTTCCCTGCAACCAGAGTTCGCTGTGTAATTTTAGCTATTTGGGTAGTTAGAAGTTATTGATTATGCTGCACTTTTCACCAAACTGCACAAATTCTAATAAAATAATAAGATGACAAAGGATCTTAAGTACAAATGGCTAAATGAGTCAAAAAATATAGTTGAAAAAGGTTGCAAACTATTAAAATCCGAGTTAATCTTCAATTCAAAACCTGTCAGCCTTGACCATGCTGGTATATGGTCAAGTGTGACATAAAACTATAAAGATTTTCTAAACCTGTACTGATACATATATACAGTTTCCATACAGTATAAAGAAGTTAATTTAAAGAAAGCATCTGCGGGAATCATTTCTTCTTTTTTTGGGGGGGGAATTACTGTTATCCTTCATTCATGCATATCAACAATGGAAAGAGGAACAAATGACAGATTATCTGCTTAAGTGTCATATGTGAAACTTGCCCAGCCACAGAAACATTTGAGAAAATCACAGTTACAACATCTTCCAGGAAGTCGCATCAACTAAATGTGATCAACCTGCGGATGTGACTGGCAGATCAGAGAAGCAGCCATGGGTTTATCTGCAGCAGCGAGTCTTTTTCTTATTTTTCTCTTCTCTGAAGGTACTGTGTTTCTGTATTTTATTTCAAGGCAATTTCAGCACTATCATATACAACACTGGACTCCCAGAAGTCTATCCTGTCAAAACTGAGATGCAGTGATTGGGCTATTTCAGTTACTCATCATCGTTCCAAATGAAACTGTACTATATAAACAGGCATTTTATGATGTGATTTTGATATTAAAATATGCACATTTATGCATCATTATATTACTGCAATATTAAGAAGGTAGGAGTCACAAATAAAATTTTAGTTTTTTTATTCTGAAGATTTCATAGTCAACTGTGGCTATTGTAACAAAGTGAAAGTAATCAGGAACGACAGCTGCTCAGCCACACAGTGGTAGGTTGCATAAAATATACAGTGCAGGGTCAGTGGATGCTGAGGTGGATACAGCACACAGATCACGAAGGAGACAAGAACTACTGACCTCCAAGCTTCATGTAGCTTCAGATTAGCTCAAGGATAATATGTAGACAGATTCATGGAAGGGGTTTCCATGTCTGAGCAGCTGCATCCAATCCTCATCACCAAGAGCA
The DNA here is from genome assembly GCA_014839685.1 of Anableps anableps. NCBI lineage: Eukaryota > Metazoa > Chordata > Actinopteri > Cyprinodontiformes > Anablepidae > Anableps > Anableps anableps. Next base: position 33,879,046 of record CM026065.1, on the reverse strand, counting down.
GCATTACCTGTGGAGTGTGTTGGAAAGATTTGGCTGTATAAAGACAATGAAAGTGTACTCAAGATGAATGATTGTTTGCATAAACCTTTTAAAGTAACCAGAGGTAAGCTGTGATCCTTCACTGATTGTTGCTAAAGAAATAAAAAATTTTCTAGGTAAAGCTGTTGGAGACCATTAAATAACATGAAATGAATATGAATATGATTTTCTCTGGCAACACCCAGTAAGGTCTTTCTCTTATACTCTCCACAAAATTCATCAATCCAATGTAGAACCTGTTCCTGGTTGGCCTTTAGATGTCAGACATAAATGTGTTATTAAAAACAGATCTTTCTTTCTTTCTCTCTTTCTTTCTTTTTTTCTTGCTCTCTTTCTTTCTTTTTCTTTCTTTCACTTTAGTTAATGATGGCCTTGCTCAATCCTGTACAAATCTACGACATAAGGAAATATGTTACAGTAATAAATTACTGTGACAGCGGTAATTTTTGCAGAAGTTTCCATTTTACATTGTTCCAGTGTCTGTAGAGCAACCAAGCAGAGCAGACATGGTTAACTCCTTTGTGGTATTTAAATCTGTGCTTATATTTAGTGACTGAAAACAAAAAGATAATTTACTTCTGTTTCTTAGATTTAAATGTTAATCGTTTGTATAAATTATATCTTAGCCCTGCATTCCTTCTCTGCTGTGTGATGAAACCAAGAATTATGTTGGATTAGCTTTAGATGCTCAGTACTTTGAAAAGCTAAAAAGGTTAAAAGATAAAATTCAGAACATACAGGAGATTTACTCTGTTTAATAAGAACTACAAAACTGATAACAAAACAAAATATACAGCACTGAACACACTAAAGTTAATAGTTTAAAATTATTACCTCAGTCTCTTTCTGTTTCTTTTCAGTGGGGGGGAGGGGGTTCATGCTAAATTAGGCAAGAAAGTTTCATATCCTTTAATATGTTTCTGTTGTCCTCTGTGTTACAGTGGTACAGAGTTACACTAGCTGGAGTGTGACTTGCCACCCTTATTATATCTGTGCCACAAAAGGATCAACAGTGAATATGCACTGCGTGTATAATCACCCATCCTGGGAACATGGCACAACCATCATAGTTCAGGAAACATTTTGGTTTACTAAAACTGATGAGAACCCTGTAGATGTGAAGACACAGCAGGAGTATGCAGGTCGTGTGGAACACAGTTGTCGGATGAACAACTGCACTTTGACAATTAAAGACGTCAAAAAGAGTGACTCGGCTGAGTACAAGTTTAGGTTCACTACAAACAAACCAGGTGGTAGTTATACTGGTTCAACAGGAGTCGAGTTATCTGTCACAGGTTTGTATGTCTAAATGTTAAACACTGATAAAACAGTCATCTTTGTGTTGTATAAAAAAATCTCATTTATTTTCTCTCCTCACTGACCCAGATTTAAGGATTCAATCAAGTTTATATGAGCTGAAGTGTCTAAGCTCATGTTTACCTTCTCAATCTGAATATGTGTGGTACAAAAATGGACAAAATATCCACACAGGGAGCTATATTTATAATTACTATTTTGGCAACAAGAACAGTATGTCCTGTGCTCTGAAAGGATATGAAGATTTCCCTTCCCCTTCAGTCTGTGAGTTTATTCCTACATCTTCCTCTAAACACAACTTCATCTCCTGTCACAATCATGACCAAAATTTCAGATTTCTCTTTCATTTTTATGTTTAATTTGAGTTATGGTTAGCTACAGTTTGATGACTTTATTCATGTTTTACATCAAAATCTAATTTATAGTCATAAACTACAGTAGTGAAAATTGTCAGTAACAGTGGATGAAAGAAATGTTTCTCTTTCAGGTGTAGGGAAAATTTGCAATAAAGTGACTTACAGTGAAGGAAGAATCTGTGCATTCAAAGGTTCATCAGTGAACATTCACATTCACTATTACAGTATAGATTCTGCCACAACATTCTGGTTTAGTCCTGGGCGCAGTAAGGAATGGAGGTACTCACGACCTGAAGACCTCAGACAAGACTCTCAATATGCAGGTCGTGTTCATGTCACTAACAAAAGACGAGAGTCCATCCTGACAATTAGTAACTTAATAGAGAGTGATTCAGCAGAGTATCGTTTCATATTCAAAACAAAGTGGTTTGCCTGGGGGAGTGATTTACATGGAACAACTCTGACTGTCACAGGTAATGATGAACATTTAAGCACATCCTACAGTTTTATTAGCTTCTCATCGTGACAGAATATGAGTTATGACTGATGTGGTTCTTTATGTCATATTCCAGTTCCCCAGGTGCAAGTGACAAGAACTTCAGGCAACCAGGACCCAAGATATGTAGAGCTGAAATGTCACAGCAGCTGCACTCCAGCTGGCTCTTATGATTACATCTGGTTCAGGAATGAACAGGATGTTCAACATAGAGCATCTACTTACAAATTCTGGATTAATTCTACAGACAAAATCTCCTGTGCTATATCACAATACAAGGAACACAGAGCTCCTGAAGTGTGTGAGTTGACTCTAATGATATACTACCACCATGTCTTTTTCAGTTATAACTGCAGGGAGGACTTTGGAGCTAAAAAACAGACTTTGCGTTAATATTTCTTAGAAAAACGCCTAAACTCTCAAACATGCATTCAAATACTTTTTTCTAGTTTAAGATCCAGTTTCTTAAAGGTTCCTTTTCTGCTTTATAGCATTTTACACTCATTCTTAACATAATATTTGGCATCTTCTGTTGGATTTTTTTCATTGGTATAAGGCAATATCAATTAAAACTGGTGACTGCTAAAATTTTACAAAGGGGTTAGTCTAAATTACTTTCCCATAGAGTCTTTTTGTAAGTGACCCAACACATGTGACCTTTAGCAGCGTTAATATATCTGGCAAGGAAACTGGAAAAATACATGCATTCACTTGAAATGAGTTATCAGGCAGAAAAATAATGTTTCAAAGAAATAAAGCTTGAGAAATTACTGTAAAACACTGTTTAAAAAGCAATAGAAAATTATTTGGATCGTAATTTGGTTGTGAAGTGTTATGATTCATGGGTCTTAGGATTTCTCTTGTCTTATATTTGGATCATTTTGAGTTATTTTTTATTTACCATTTCATTATATGAATGGTTTAGTCTTTGTTTTGTGATTTTAGTCATTTTTTGTGTTTTATTTTTTGAATATTTTTTAGATTCTTATAATTAGTGTTAGTCTTTAGTTTCTGGGTTAGATTATTTTGTGTTCTTTTTAAACCTGTCTGTGTTCATTACTGTGTTAATTAGTCATTTTCTCTCTGCTTCCTTGTTCATCTTCTCACCCAGGTGGTCTTCATTCCACTAATTAGTCTCACCTGGTTCTCATGTCACTGTATCACCTCCCAGCAGTTCAAAGCTTGTCAGTTTCATTTCCTCTTGGTCAGATCCTTCCATTGTTAATATCTTTTTATAGTGTGTCTCCTGTTTCTGTTGCTTAATCTGCTCCAGTCAGTTGCTTTCCAGTTACTTTCGTGCTTGTTCTTTATTCACTATAACTTCATTATGCTAACACGAGGCTGCCTTTTCCTTTCTGCATTTGGGTCCAATTCCAGAAAACTTGACAATATGATACCAACCATGGTTTAGAATCTTTACTCAAGATGTAATCACTTATTTATGGAATGGAATATAAATAGCAATTCAATGAAAATCTAAATAAATGAGTGATTCAATAAAATCAGTAAAATGGAAATGCTGTACCTCCTGGCTGATGTTGAGCTGTTGCTTCGATATTTCCATATGTTTTTTTTCTCTAAATACAATCCATTTTGTGATGTGCATCGGTCCCTCCTGTAGCCTCACAAAATGATGCTGTTACCCTCGCAATCAGTGACAGTTTTGCACTAAAGAACGAGCTCCACCTTTTGCAACCACTGCTCACCCTGCTCAACTGCCCATATCAAAAACCACTACTGGTTGGGATATTATCAGACTTATAAGATTCTGCCTTTTTCCTCCAAAAGAAAAGATTATTATTGTGGCCAGGCTCTTCAGTTTTAGTTTCATCAGACCACAGGACATGCCTCCACAAGGTAAAGCTTCATTAGGTAACTTTTATAAAAATATATTTTTTTACATATTTGTTAAAACTGTCACTAAGTCCTGACAGTATAACATGAGACAGATAATCTGTGAAAAAAATCGAGCTCCTCTGCCTCCTTCCTGTGATCCTACTGTCATATGCAGAAATACACCACTCTCAGTCAGAAACAAGAGAGCCAAGAGGAAGATCTTAGCACTGTCAATCACGCTTGTGTACATGCTGCTCACACCCCCTCCTCCCCACACAAGCTCTAGATTGCCAGTTTGCTGCTGATGTGCTAATGGCGGAGAAACAACCTGACGTGACAGCAAAACTATTTATCTGCCGTCATTATCAATCTGCCATTCACACAAGGTGTGACAGAAAGTGTTAAGGTGTTGCCTTAAAGTACATCTGTAGATGTCTCTCTATGAGCTCAAATGTTGTGAATTAATCTATAAGAAGCCATGACATAATTATCTGTGATTTCCCAAATAGTTTAAAGGTATAGCAATCTTAGTGTACGTAAACTTCTGAATTTGAAGAAAGTAATTAAAGGTTTCACATCTCTCACACCTGCAGAGACAGCCCATGGCCAATTTCCCATCATAATCTAACAACCTGTTATTTCCTTATCTTCTCCAGATGCTCCCGTTTCTCCTTATGTCCAAGTTGAACTTGCTGAAGTCATATTTGAAGGAGACTCAGTGTTTCTGATGTGCAGCAGTGAAGCAAATCCACCTGCGATCTACATTTGGTACAAGAAGACTAAAACTTCATCTCTCCAACTTCTCAGAGAACATTCAGAGTTTTCTCTGAATGCCATCCAGTTTTCTGACTCTGGGGAATATTTCTGTGTAGCCAAGAACCAGTTGGGGGAAAGCAAATCTCAGTACCTTAATGTTGATGTAAAATGTAAGTAATACAGCTGGTTTGACAACAATAATTTTAAGATTGTGCATCAGTTTAACCCAGGTTGTAGTTCAAATGCCTTGTGTGTTTTGGCAGAACATATGAAAGCAAACATTTAAATACATTATAACTCATTTTCACTCACAGAGTAGATGTTCTAGAACTCCAGAACGCCAGTAAAAACAAATCTCTTGACACGTTGTCAGATGTTCTTCCTTTTTTTATCCTAGATTCTCCAAAACGTGCAGATGTTTCACTGAGTCACAAGGAGGTAGTGGAGGGTAATGCAGTAAATCTGACCTGTAGCAGCGATGGAAACCCAGCACCTTCTTACACTTGGTACAAAGACAACCAAGTTCGAGGACAAGGAGGAGTGTATCAGTTCAGTTCTGTCAAGTCTGAGGACAGCGGGATGTATCATTGCGAGGCTAGGAACTTATATGGACAGATCAACTCTTCATCTGTCTTTATAAATGTGGAATGTAAGTACACAGTTGATTCTGTCTGAACATTTGTCTAAATGCAGAAGAACCAAAAATGTAATATGAATGGTTATACTCTGAATGGTCCGAGTCACCCCAAACAACCAGCAGCATTTTAAATTAGATCTTTAGGGACGTCTTTATATGCAGCCTTGTTACAAAGATCCCAATGTTGTAGTAAATTGCATCATACATGCAATGAAGTATTCCAGATTTGAAAATGTGAATATTTTTTATTCATTATTTGAGTCTAATTTCTGTTATTGCCTGTCACTGTCACTTTGCCGCTGTTGCACAGAAATTTTCCCATCAATGGGACAATAAAGGATATTTCTATTCTATTCTTCTATTCTTAATTTTAAATATCTGCTTGTAGATTTTTGTTTAAATATTATCAGAAATAAATTAATTGATGTACACATGTGCAACCACTCTTCTGAAATATCACTATTTAATCAAGTCTGATTGGTGAAGTTGTCTGATGATGTATTTTCTAATCCTTCTCCTCCAGATTCTCCAAGGCTTCCCTCTGTGTCTATGAATCCTCCTGGTGAAATAGTAGCAGGTAGTTCAGTGAATCTGACCTGCAGCAGTGTTGCTAACCCACCAGCTACTTATACTTGGTACAAAGAACATTCAACTTCACCAGCAGCAAATGGACAAACGTTTACCATTGTGGACATCAGAGGTGAAGTTGTTGGAAATTATTACTGTCAAGCCAGAAATAGCAGGGGATACCATAACTCCACCTTACATCTGATTGTGGTTTCAAGTAAGCGTTTGTAATTTTTACAATGAATATATTTATGCTGTCAGAATTCTTACTATCTGGAGAGACATGCACACAGAACGTCTTCAGTAGGACTTCTGATTGAGCTAAAAAATATTTTATTCTGCAGATGATCTTCCTGAAATTGTCAAACCATGCGATGTTTATGATCCAGATGTGTTCCAATCAAGAAACAGTGAATGTCTTTGAATATATTTCATAATACTTCTTCAAAAACAGGGCGTTTCTTGAAGTAAAAGGTGATCTTCCTCAGCTAGTTTTGAAATCAGAACGCTTTGGAAATTACTCCAGAGTAGCTATATGTTTTAATAAGGGTTAGATATTTTAGTAACACATCTCAGGTACTGAAAATTACAGAAGCAGCTCCAGCTATATGCATGTGTTATCCAAGGTTTTTGAAATGCCTCTCCTTTGAAACATTTAGAGTCTGGAAAAAAAGTCATTGTTTGTTATCGTCTTTATGGCTATTTAATGTGATGTGGCGACCAAAGCTGTCAAAATAATCAATATTTTGATCAAATTAATACTAAAAATGAATTCTTTATAGATGCTCCTGTGCATCTAAACCAACACAAACTAAATTATTGTCATTTCATCAAGCTGGCATACAGCCTCACACAAAAAAAAAACAAATCAAGAACAGAGATATTTATCTCTACTTTGAAAATATAGTTTTTGCTTCTCAACTATGGACCTAACTTGGTGGTGAAAGATTGTCATACCTGTGTTAAAAATGACCCATTTGTGTCTCTCCCCACATCTGGGTCCGCCATGCTCTACACATTATAATCTGGGGAGACTGTCTCGCTGTGACCTATGGAAGGATAACGGCAGCATGGGGGAAGGGGTTGAATTGAGAACATGCAGGATATGATTGAAAATAAGCGGCTTCGAGAGGGGGCGGGTCTTTGGAGATTGTGATAGAGCTGTGACGTGAAAGCTCTTACTGTAGATTATGTTCATTCTACTGTCTTTACGCTTCTGGTCCATGTTTGCCACTTCCTTTAACTTTTTAGTTGGTGTCCTTCCTATGTATGAATTACCCCTTCTGCTCCTTGTCCTTTGTCAGATCCTCACTGTTAGTTGGCAGGAAGTTTGTGCTTTTTGTGCTACCTGCAAAAACAGGAAAGTAAAAGAATAATTTAATTCATTTATTCTGTGATTTCCAACTTTAGCCTCTTCCTTTATTGGGTTTTAATAACAAAACTTTCTTCATTCCTTTACCTGCCTGGCTCTTTCCTTTCCAATACCAGGTGATTGTTATTCATAAACATTTTTCTGCTTCTGTGACTATTTTAGGTATTCTGTAAATGTTCTTTTTTTTCTTTTTATTCCCTTTTCCCAGGTTCAGCTTCATCTGCTGCTGCTGGGTCCATCACTTTCATACTCCTGGTTGGTTTATTCTTGTCTGCCTTCATCTTTTTTAGGTGAGCAGTTCAATTTAATTTCTTTCCCGCTGTTTACTCTCTATGTGGGATGCATTCTTTCTTTTGCTTATTTATTTCTTGACTTTTATATTTATAGAAGAAAGACGGCTGTAAGGCAAATTCATGAGACCAGAGAGAGACCAGGAGCTAGCGGGACAAAGAGCTTGGGTGTTAGTCTTCCTTCATCTAAACACTTTGAACAGCACTTTCCTCTGTTAGTCCATCAGCTAATGGGAGGGTGTGGTTTTGCAAGATAGTTTGCAAGCATGGAGTTAATATCAGTTCTTTAGATGTCTTTATAACATTATTTTTCTCTTATGAATGCAGTATTTGCTTTTCTGCAGAATTCGGGCCGACAGGTGGAGACTCCATCAACTGCAGCACCTGGAAATTCACCAGATCAAAACGACATTTGCTATGCTAACGTATATTTCTCTAAAAAACAAGACGAACCTCTGTACTCCAACTTTGTGCCAGCTGAACCCAAAACACCTGAAAATGAAGAGGGGGAAGAAGTGGAGTATTCAATGGTCACGATCAAGAACACACCTTGGTGGGTTCAGGACATTGTTTCTTTTAAAGCGATATGTTCTTATACTTAACACAGTTATAGTAAGTAAAGGTTTTAAGCCTTTAATGACAACATCTGATCCTTACAAAGTCTGTATTTGTCCCTTCACAGTAAAAGAAGTCATGATGCTTCAGAGGAATCATCTGCACTGTACAGCACAGTTTGCAAAGTCAACAGATAAACAACACTTCACCTGTGACTCATGTTCAATATTTCACCCTCTAGACGTTTTTTTCCTTTTCTGTTTATCAGAAAGCGAACATCAAAGTAGTTTATTCAAAAACACATGAGATAAGATGGTTGCACTAACACTGTGCTAGTATGTGTACACCAGAACCTCTGGTGCACTTTGTTAATAACAGGATGGGCCACGTTTTGCTGAAATACTTTAATTCTTTGTGGCATCAATTTGACAAGGTGTCAGAACATTCCTTTGGTCCATGATGACATGACAACATCTAACATCCATTTGCATCTATGATGTAAATCTCCTGTTCCTCCCCATCCGAGGTGCTCTTTTTGGATTAAGTTCTGGTGACTATGGAGACCATCTGAGTACCGTGATCTCACTGCCATGTTCAAGAAACCAGTTTGAGACGATTAGAGCTTTATGACGTGGTGCATTATCCTGCAGGAAAATGAGGATACGTACACTATTGTCATAAAGGGATGGACATGGTCAGCAACAATACATTGAAACTGTGCTGTGAAACTAATTAATCAACACTGAGTTCAGACCAGCCTGTCTGGCACCAGTATCCATGTTGCATTTGAAGTAAATGCCCTTTCCTTCTCATTCTGATGCTCACTTTTAACTTCACCAAGTTGACTTCATGAGGTCCAGATCCATAAATGAAATGAGTTGATGAATTTGTGTTGAAAAGCAACAACAACAGGTGTACCTAATAAAGTGGCATGTGACTGAGACATGTTTGATTATGAATCTCCTGAATGACATTGATTTTTACTAGCTTTACTCTTTTTGGCTGCTCCTTCCAGTGACTTGATTGCTCTTGTTTTACTAACCTGTCAAGTAAATTTAATTTTTATTAGATAATTATTGTCCTTAAATCTTTCTTTTTTTATGATCACTACATGCTTGTTCAGGACTTGGGGATCTGACAAAATCTCAATGAAACTGGCTATTAGATACATAACATACATCCAGAGCTGCAGAAGGATTGGTCAAAGGTTAGATCAAATGATAATTTGATAATGATAATGATAATTTTGTGACGTAGTGACCCAGTTAAAGTCCAGACCTATTCCAGAAGAGAATTGGTGGCAAGACTTACCTCACTGATGCTCCAATCTGAGCTATTGAGCTAATTTATTTAAAAACAAAAAAAAAATTGCTCTGTACCCCAGATGACTTGGAGTTGTAATGACAGGTAATAAAGTAATTTATAAATCTAATTTATTCCTCTTTACAGTATTTGATATGTTTGTTCAGGGCTGTATATTTGGGTTTTGTTGCCATTTTTGTAGTTGTCATTAAACAGAGTAAATCTGTATGTTCTGAATTTTATATTTTAACTGTTTTAGCTGTTGAAAGTACTGAGCATCTAAAGCTAATCCAACATAATTCTTGGTTTCATCGCACAGCAGAGAGGGAATACAGGGCGAAGATATAATTTATACAAACGATTAACATTTAAATCTAAGAAATAGAAGTAGATTATCTTTTTGTTTTCAGTCACTAAATATAAGCACAGATTTAAATACCACAAGGGAGTTGACCATGTCTGTTCTGCTTAGTTGCTCTACAGGCACTGGAACAATGTAAAATGGAAACTTCAGCAAAAAATTACCGCTGTCACGCAGAAAGAAAGAAAGCACGCTTGTCATCTCAAAAACATGAAAAGGGGAAATTATTTCTGCAATTTTGCAGTTCTTACTTCATACCAGCTGGTGGCGATAACGCTCAAATTTGTTGTTTGACAGCAGTCACTAGTAGAGGAAGAACAGGTAGCAGCATGGTAAAGATGGGGGGAGATTGGATCGGCTGGCGTGACGGGCCCGCCTTCTGGAACACACTACACCAATCAGCGCCGAGTATTACCTCAGTGTCCCGCCCACTTCGTCCGTTTGTCTGATCTAATGTTAACACGAGTTTAGGAGGTTTCAGCGTTCATAAATGCTTACCGCAACTTCTAAATTTTGAAGTTTACATTGTTTCACGAGGTTTTACAGGTATTTTGGGAGCTCTTGACGTTGTTAAACTTGATCTGCGGAAGGAAGTCGTCACAGTTTCTGGAACAAAATGGTAAGGACATTTCCAGACTAAGCTAATAGCGTTAGCTAACAACAACTACTCGCATTGTTGTCGTAACAACTGGGAAATAAATAATTTGCTATGTATTAAATGTAGTAATGTTTTGTAATTAAATCTCCAAACTATTGGTACTGTTATTAAAAGGAAAGAGAGCTATTGTTTTTCATTTTTATTGCTGTTTCTTTGCGCTTTCTGTTTATTGTTTGTTTTAGACTTACCTTCAAATATTCAATAGGCTAACGTGACATTATGGATAGGTATTTTTGTCCTGTTGTTATTGTTCTGTATTGATTATGAACGGTGTCTCTTTCTAGATTTATTTGAACTTTATGTATTTTTGCAACAAAATGTGATTATTGTTTAACTCAGACAGTAATAGTTTGCTAAGCTTCATATTTTAAAGGCTGAATTTTTGCAAAATTGTATTTCTGAATGGTCCAGTAAAGAAGAAAAATCGTTTTTCTCTTTGTTTTTGTGTGTTCTTCTCCAGCCTCATCGAAAGAAGAAATCATTTATTGAAAAGAAGAAAGCTGTGACCTTTCACCTCGTCCACAGAAGTCAGAGGGACCCTCTGGCTGCAGATGAGAAAGCTCCACAGCATGTCCTCCTGCCTGCTGCAAAGGTATACATTCACAGCCTTGTCTCTGGTGATGCTTATTACATGGAGTACATGTGTTCACAATGGTAAATGAATTAAACTTACACTTTTCTGGTCATATTAAGCACTTTTACAATGGAGTCACCATCACCCAACTACACTCACACAATCCTACACCGATGGACAGAATGGTAGGCAACTTAGAGTCGGGTGCCTTGTCCAAGACCACATCAGTATGTGCTGGGGGAGCTGTAACTAAACCCTACAACCTTCCAATCTATTTTAGAGGTGTAAAGGTACAGGCAGCTAACAAGAAAATTAAGAATTCCAGTTTTTTTAAGTTTTAATGATTTGAATAAAGGTTTAGTCTTAATACCTTAGATTTTGAGCTACTGGCAGTCAAATGAACTAATTTGAAAAACTGTGAACTAACCGTAGTGTCTATCAGCTAATGGTTTGCTAGTCACACTATTCTCACCATGCTGATAAACTATTCCAGTCATGTCTTTCGCTCGTTTGTTATTTATTTTTTTTATTTCTATGTTTTGTTGAATTTAAAAGTGGTGAGCACCTCTTTAATGTTATGTTTCCAGCTTGTCGTGAGTCGTGTTTGTTAGTTAATTCTGTTAAGACCACAGGGCAGCTCACCAACTACTTCCTTTCTTACTCTAAACTAAGGCTATGCTCACACAGCAGGCAAATGCAACCCATATCCAGTTTTTTTTGTTTGCTTTGTTTTTTTATGCGACCCAGTCTGAATGGCCCAGTTCCAATCTTTTCACACACACACCATTGCTGAACAACTTTAAAATCGATGCATAAATGGCAGCATCCATTATTACTTCCATAGATGCTGCTGTGTGACGTCTACATTCTTCTTCTGCACATTCAGGTCGCAAACCATTCATACAGAAGTGTGATTGCGGTTGCATTCAATTATTAGCATGAACAACCACACACACATCAGCAACAACAAAAAAATCAGATTTTGATCATCAAGACCCGCTGTTTGAACATAGACCGAAAATCTCAGACATCCATAAAGGGAGATACGGTTTAAAGCAAACGCCTTCGTATGCAAGGGTCATATTAATTGCTCGTTTTTCCTTCAGCAGAGGACGTCACATGATTTCAGCAACTGTATATCATTGCATTTAAGTAAAAAAAAAATTAAAAAATTAGTGGCAAGAGATCTCAATACACCCCAAACAGATTTATTTTTCAACCACTTCAAATCAGCTTGGGGTTAAATAATATTATTACAATTTATACATATTTTGTTTTCCATTTGTATATAATTACAATCTTTTCAGTCATCATCATTATTTTTTTTTTCAATTTTCCACCAGCATATGAAGTTTATTAGACACAGCATAGAACTTTGCAGCAGAATAACAACTTGAACTCATTGTATGGAAATATTTGTCAGCAGCATAAACCGTTGTTTGCACTCCTCATACAAAAACAACAGTAAACTGACCTAAATATGATGTTAATGTTACTTCATAAAACTGCATAATTGCTGAAAAACAACTTTATCAGCACCATGTTCCTTACAACACCATCAGAACCCAGAGTAAGACATCCGATCTTTTCACAATAAAAGCGTACAAGCAAATAGCTGGAATATGAACAGAGTATTGCACTTATGAAAAAACACAATCCTGCTGTGTTGTATGTGAAACTTAGCAGTTACCCCTTCACACTTGATTCTGAACATGTCGATGCTGAACTGATACCATGGCTGTGTTTCCCAGGTGGATGCAGAAAAGAGGCGTGAAGAGCAGAGAAACTTTGGTGTTTTCTTCGATGATGATTACGACTACCTGCAGCACCTAAAGGAGGCGTCTGGCCCCTCGGAGCTGGTCGCGGCCGGACCCTCGCACTTCGACAGAGGATCCTCTGATTTCCGAGATGAAGAGGAGGAAAACAAGATGGAAACCATGAGCAAAGACATTCCTGTGAGTTTGTGTGTTATTTTTTTTTTTTATTTATGTTTTTTTTTTTTTTTACATCTGCAGTTATTTTCTATCAAGATACATGGATCACAAATTTTCCGACTGATTTCCAACCCTGAATTTTTCTAAAGCTTTGATCTGCAGAGTTCACTTTAAGAGCTAGACTATAAAAAGAAATAAGAATAGCATTCCTGTATGTGTTTCTCAGAGTATTGATCCTTACTTTATCTGAGATTTCCTAAAGGATGTCATTATTCCCAAATCCAGAATGTTTATAACAGAATTTGAAAGCTCAAATGGATTAAACCTAGAACGTCTGATGTACTTCATTCAGTGGCTCTGGTGTTTGTTGAAATTATTGCTGTCTCACAGCCTGAAAAGTCGCAGACATTTTATGACACGTGGTGAAAAATAGCTTCTCTGATTCCTCTGACTCCAATTTCAAACACCTCACTGATGCTGAAAATAAGTTAATTTGAGTCTTCTTCGCTCGGGAACATCAAAGAATGGTATTTATAGTTCTATCTGTTCATCCTTAGGTTTGGTGTGTTCACTGACTAGAAACAACAATGGATTTCTGACTGACAAAGCAGGTCAGAAAATCGTCTGAGTCAAGTCAGCAGCCAATCTCTCTGCATCTCCTGACCAGTTTATTAGAGATTAGGAGTAGTTAAAACAGCAGGTGGTGAATTAGCCATGTGCAATTTTAAGTTTTGTTTCTAGAAATTGCTCTTGGTTGCGTCTTATTATTTTTGCTTTTGAAGTCGCGTGTCTGGTTTGATATTGCCACTGCTGGTGAAGTTATGTGAATAAATTAAGAGTCAAACCAGTCTGATCCCTGTTTGGTTTGATGACCAGGAAGCTACGATCCACCTGCCGTCTTCAGTGTTTGCCTCGGAGTTTGAGGAAGATGTGGGACTTCTGAACAAAGCTGCTCCTGTCTCAGGTAATTCACTCAAAAAAGACCAGATAATCCTCTTAAACATTTTTAAACAAACATGTTTTTTTATTTTGTGGAAAAAAATGAATGTGTTTCCTAACATTTAATTATTTAGTTCTGTTATTTGAAATGTTTTCTTACATAAACGTTACAGACCTAACCCATTCTCGTTCTTCACTGTATGCTGTGTTTTCGTTCAGGACCCCGACTGGACATGGATCCTGATATTGTAGCTGCTTTAGATGAAGACTTTGACTACGATGACCCCAACAACATGCTGGAGGATGACTTCATGCTCAAAGCAAACTGCACAGATGGAGCTTTGGATGCAGAGTAAGACGGGACATATGAAAGCCAGATCGGCTCCCGTGTTTAGACGGGGCTTCAGGTCTGGATTGGAGAGAGGGTGCAGAATAAAGACAGCTGATTGTTCTTCTTTAGTTTGGGATACAAAAAAAATATCTTTTTAGTGAAGATCATTTTTGAAGTTATGATTCAACATCTCTATTTTTTCCATTTCAAATTTGAGACATCACACAAAAAAGAGAGAATCAATCTTCAAAAATATGGAATTTGGTGTTATCATTTTACAGGTCTGAATAAGTACAGGTACATCTCAAGAAATTAGAATAGCATTGAAAAGTTCATTCATAACTCTATTCACTGAAGTACATGATATAAATTAATTGCAAGTAGACTGTTTTCTGTTAATTGTAATTATTTTTTGCTTGCAACTAATGAAAACACATTTAAGATTAGAAAATTACATCAGACCAATAAAAAAACAATTTTAAAACAGAAATATGGACTTAATGAAAAGTATGTTTAATATTTGCCTAAAGGTTATTTTCAAGAGTCTTTTAATCTGACAAATGAGTCACATTGAAACACATTCTGAGATGTATGGGGAAAAAGTATGTATGTATGTAAGTATGTATTTCAAAATGTTTTGTGCTTCAGACTTTTTTTTTTTCTTTTTTTTTTCTTCCCATTTTCTAAAGGAAAAGAAATGTAATAGCCCTTGATAAACGTAGTGCTTTATCCCTTATTCACCACATCACAACTTGATTTTGCCAATTTATCAGCTGAAGGTTTTTAACTGTATTTTACCCATCAGTATTCTGGCATATGAGTTGATTTTTCTTCATTTTTTTTTCCCCCATTTGATCTTTATTTAACCAGGATAAAATCTCACAAGAGAGTCCTGGGTTAGCAGCAGCACAAGATAAAAACAAGACAGTTTCAACAAACACATGACATTTAGATACAACATTTGACTCTAGTAACTATTGATAAATGAATTTATTTACAAGTTACAAAAAAAGGCTATTTCACAACATTTTTGGAACTGTAGACATCTTTAATCCAAGTGGTGGCTTGGTTTGCAATTTTTTTTTTTTTTTTTTTTTTTTTTTGGGGGGGTACAATTTTATTCTCAAACAGAATGAATGTACCAACAATCGCTGCACTTTGAAGTATCTGCACTTAGTGTGAGATATTGCAGTATTTATATGCAACTCTTTACAATTCCACGATTATGAAATGAAGTTGATTTATTAGTTTTTGTCCTGGTGGCATAAAAAAGCCACCAGGACTATAACATACTCTGGGAATCAGGTCAATTTAAGCATTATTTTGTATCTTAATTTTTGGAAACTACAGAATGTTGGTCCTGATTAATGTGAACAGAAATTGAAGGTTCATTTTTAAACTATTTTTATACTGAATGTTATAAAATCTGCAGGAAATAAACGTTTGAGTCTGGAAAATTCAAAATGTGAGAGAAACCTGCACATGACATGACGTTGATTGTTCTGTGAGTTAATACAAATATTTTGTATGCTTTCAAACTTCCTGTTTGTGTGTTTCCCACAGAGGATCCGATGATGACGAATGGGAGGACACGGACGAGGAAGGCGACTTTGACTCCGAGGGGGGTTTTTCAGGTGACGAGCACATGGAGGGTGGCGGTCATGATGGAGAGTTTCTGTTCATGAACGAGGAGACAAAGAGTCGCTTCACAGAGTACTCGCTGACTTCGTCTGTTATGAGGAGGAACGAGCAGCTCAGCCTGCTGGATGACCGATTTGAAAAGGTCAGATTTTACTACCTTTACCTGCAGACGCATTGAGCTCTGTGGGCTGTGATTATTAGTTTTGTCTTGGAAACAGAGGGCGAGGGCTTCCTGACCTGCTGTCAGTAATCTGCAGCACCAAATTACTCAAATAATCAGGTGATTAGAAGAACTCTAGAGAACTTGGTGCAGACAAAGGAGGTAATTCAGCCATATGATTGAAGTGTGTTGGGCCAGGGTCACATCTAAAAGTTGCAGGACACTGGACCTCAAGGCCTGGATTTGAAGTTGAGCTTAGAGCGGGCCTGAAAAATCTGACTGGACTCGGCCTGAACCTGTAGACATTGTCTCTGACCCAACTAATTAACTTAAATTCAAGGCCCGTGTCTGAAGTAAACTCAACATATTATTTTAATTAAGATTTTACTGCTTTCATAAGTAAGCAGTGTAACTTCTGGCAGTTTTAGCTTGTTTTTAAACATCATCCAGCTCCATTTTGTTGCTTGTTGTAACCGTGGGGTGAGACAAGTAGAAATCATCTGGGATGTGTGATTGATAGGAGTGGGGCGGGGCTGCGTGCGCATTAATGTGCAGTGGGCTGCGCTTGTTACAGTCTAACGAACTTCTGCACCTGACTTTCTTTCTTTCCTCAACAGGGTAAACTGCCTAATCACCTGTTTAATAAGTAGATTAATACAACTTTATATCATGTGTTCTTGTTGGGTTTTCTCTGTGCTGGATGTATTGCAGGTTTATCAAACGTGCCACAGAAGCCCAAGCCTGACCATCAAACTAATAATTTTGGCCCGGGCCATAAATCTAAACTCTAATTTGAAGACCTCTGATGTAGAACATTGGATTACATTTTTCCATAGTAAAAAGAGAAAATATTAATCTGCTAATGAGCCACGTTTGAGATTTGGTGTTCTTGTTTTTCAGTTTTATGAACAGTTTGATGATGATGAGATTGGTGCTCTGGACAACGCTGAGCTGGAGGGCTTCATCAAACCAGACAGCGCCCGCCTGGAGGAAGTCATCAAAGATTACTTCAAACAGAAAGAAAGAGAGTGAGATTCTCTCCTAAACGTCTTATTGTTGATTCCTGTTACCAACATTTTTGTAACAATTTGTCGTGTTTTTGGATCAGTTCTCTGAGACCTGAAGATTTGGGTCCCAAAGAACTTCCTGTTCTGAAAGAAGAGGAGGAAGATGAGGATGAAGAAGAGATGGAGATGGTTGTTATAGAGGCTCCTCAAGAGAAATGGGACTGTGAAACCATTATTAGTAAGTCTTTGTTTAGTGTTTTGGCTACCATAACAGGCATTTAGCTTTTTAGTCAAATTCAGTGCCTTCATACTCTGAACTTTTCCAAATTATGTCACAGTACAACCAAAAACTAATATAATTTAACTTTGTGGTTCAAAGTAAAGTGGCACATAATTATGAAGTGAAATAAAAGTGATGCATGAAATCAAAATCGTCTACAAATAGAACATTAAGATGTGCTTTTGCATTCAGCCTCCTTAACTCTGATAAACTTTTAAAAAAAAATCTAAATAAGTTTCTTTATAAAACACCTAATTGGCAAATAGGAAAATTAAATGTCAGCATAAATCTTGATGTTCTGTGAAGCCCAAGAGGTTTGTTGGAGAACATTAGTGAAGACCAAGGAACACAGCAGGTGAAATGAGACCGAAATCAAGTTTTTTGGTCTATGTGGAAAATGTTTTGTGTGGCAAAACAGTAAAACTGCACATTCACCTCAACAATTTACCTCTCAGTGAAACATGGTGGTGGCAGCAGAGGCAGGAAAATACTTGAGCCTGAGGTCCACCTTCCACCAGGACCACAGCCCTAAATGTACAGGTGGAGCTACAGTAGAATGATTTAAATCAAAGCATCATGTTAGAATGGCCTAGTCAAAGTCTAAACCTAAATCCAACTGAGCGGAGTCAATCTTCAAAAATCCCACCACTCTGACAGGAAAATGCACGAGTACAGGATCCGTGTTTTCAAAATAATTCACCAATTATTGCATTGATTGCATTTACTCAAAATATTGTATATATTCTATAGTAATGAATATATGGGTATATTTATACATATATGACCTCAGCGTGTATCATTTATGGCAATGCATACACACAAAACGTGGATTTCATGCTGAAACTAAGTTTACTCACTGAAGCGAGAAAGGAATGTTGTAGGAGCGTCGGTCAAGGCAGACGAACTGAGAGAGCAATGTTCAGAAAAAGATTAATTTTGGAAGTTAAGAACAAACAGTTCATCTTTTTTATCATTGACTTTATTTCCCATGCAAGCTTCTCGGAGCAACCCCCGGGGTTTGGAGCAGAGCCGCATGCAGTGCAAATCCGGGGTTGCCTTCACTGCAGCAGTGCTTACTCAACTCATGCTCGGTGACTCACAGTGAAAGACAGACTGCCATCATAAACTTTATAGTGGGGATTTTCAGCAGTAAAACTATAAACAATGATTCTGTCACAGCAGCTAAACTTTGTTTTCTTTATAACCAGTTACACCTTAAAGTTATTTCACCGACACAGACTTAATGTTGTTTCGCTTTTGGAGGAAGAGGTGACGACAAAGAGCAGCAACAGCTCCGGTTCAGATCAAAACCCAGTGTTTTGGCTCTTATGTTATCATTTTACAGCTTTTACACTGTGGAACTTTATTCTAATGCCTTCAGAGTCAGAGGATATGTAGACATCTTTAAACCTTTACAGACATTCAACCAAAAAAAAGCAGAGATGTGTCCTAAAGGAGAATGAACCTCATCCAGCAGCATCTCCATGTCTCTTTGAGACGCTTCTCCACGGGCGTGGCTTTTCTTCCCCGGTCAGCCCCGGCCAGATTCAGATCCTGCTCGGTTCTTTCCCGTTTTTTTGGAACCACCTCAGGGGCGGTACAAGCAGGACCTAGCCAGGTATTGTGCGCAGCCAAGCAGACTGCATTTGTTGATTGGCCGCTGGATTTACGTCACTGCATGGGCGAAAGCGATACTTGCGGAAGAGCGCATACAGCGTCAACTAGAACTGGAACCTGCAACGATCAAATATACCAAGAGATTTTGGAAAAACTGGCCACCCAAGAGTACATGTGCAAAATGACGTCAGAGCACCGACCACAGCTCCTGCGGGTTCACAGCCCGCCCATGTTCCCACATTTCCCCCCCACGTTCCTAGCCATATTCAGCCCACATGATGAGGAACACACTGCCGGTGGAGACACCCAGCTGGTGTAGAACCGAACCAGATGTTAACCAGCTAGAGTGAGACTTGACAATGGAGAAGGGATTAAAGTATCTGTAACTGATCCACAGGGGTTGTTATTTTGTTTTGCTTTTTTTTTTTTTTTTTTTTGTCTCAGAAAATAAATAGTTTCAGTCGAGAGGTTTTACTTTGATCAGAGGGTTTACTCCCTCTCTCACCAAAGAAAGCTGAAAACAGATTTAAAATCTATTACAGTTAATGTGAACAGAAAATATGAGCTGTCGACCACATTAAGCAGATATTACGAACTTTAAATGATAAAGAAAAAAAGTGTACCTCTACAAAAGTATCCAAAAGGTCCTGGTAAATGAAAACATACTGCGGTATCCCTACCTTTGCCCTTTCCTGTGAAAATCCCTTCCTTGGTAAATGGATTCCAGTGCCTAGAATCCATCCCTCTAGTGGACATGTGCTGGAATGCAAAACTCTAAAGGGGTTTACAATTCTTTGAGGATGAAATATTGTCTTAATTAATTTAAACCTATAATTTGCCACTAGATGTCGCTAAATCCTGGACAATATAACTTCACATGCAGTCAGAAGTCATTGAACTTCTACAGCAGTGCTGCATTATTTTACCTACAGTATTTATTTTCTAAATTGTCCATATTACAATGACTTAGGAAAATGTGATAAAATTGATGTTCACAAACTTCTGAGGAAGATGAAAACCTAAATTAAACAATTATACTCTATATATTTGAATTCTGATCTAAATTGTTTATTTTTCCCAAATCTTTATCCACAACAAAAAATATGATGCATCTGTAAAAAAAAAAAAAAAAAAAAAAAAAAAAAACAGATAAAGACATAAATGTAGCATTTGGTCCTAATGGATTTTACTTGAACTTTTTTAACCAAAGATTCAAACTTTGTTTACAACACCGTAACAATATTACTTCTATGAAGACATGAAGTGAGTAAAATCCAAGATTTAGAGGATTTAAACTGATCAGATTTTTTTGTTGGCCGTTTTTGTTCGTTCAGCCTCATATCTGATTGCTTAGTACAAACAGTGATAAATTTGACTCTTATGTCTCCCTCCTTCTACCTGTGAAGCCTCATCTCCACTGACTAGAGAAAACACCTTTATCTTTGACATTAATTACATTAATTAAAGTGAGAACAGTCAAACATTGAGATTAAATATTTAAATTACATGGAAGTGCTGCTTTCATCTAAATGTTAACAACGTATCCTTGTTTTTCAGGTACATACTCCAACTTGTATAACAGACCTAAACTCATTGAAGAACCAGCAAAGGTATCAAAATTACAATCATTTACACACATTAAGTAAAATATACACATAAAGCAGAAATAATGGGTTAACTTTCCCGTATGTTATGTGCCTTTACCCGTTTTTATTAGGTCAGGTTTAGATATCCCAGAGCATATGGTTTGTTTTGATAAGTTGTACAGTAACGAGAAAAACGCAGAGTTGCCAGTTTCTACATTCAGCCTGGAGAGAGAGTTGAGGGGGGTTATGGTGCAACGCACATCACTTAATCTCTTGGATCAAGGAGCTATCCAGCTGGACAAGCCCAGACCAGTATAGGATGTCAAGAAAACCAAGAACATGTAATATCTTGGAGGATAAAACGATCACTTGTTGAGCAATAATACAGTAAAACTACCATTTTAAAGAACATAAATCATTTTCAGACATTTAGTCTAAGATGCTTGTTGGTTGCTATATGGACGCTAGATCATGGATATATTTAGACAACTAAATACCATTAAAACAAATCACGCTGTGACTAAGATAATCATAGTGTAGGCTGGCGCCTGTCTCAGCAGTCTTTGGGTGAGAGGCAGGGTACACCCTGAGCCCATCACAGAGCAACACAGAGACACAAAGGTTCAAAACAGCCATCCATGCACACATCCATACCTTAGAGCAGTTTAGAGAGACCAGTTGACCAAACGGTCGTGTTTTTGGGCTGTAGACTCCAGTACCCACGCATGGATGGGGAGAGTTTGCAAAGACCCCAGGCCGAACAAAACTACCCAAACCAACCTGGCCTCATCTGGGGAAAAAAAAGTAATGGCTGTCTAAACCCAATAACTGATTGTTTTAACATTGGCAGCAACTTCTGCCATCTGATGTCCTGTTGGAGGTCATGCCATGTCATCTAAATCCAAATTATGATCAGGCCACTCCAAAACCTTCCATTTGCTTTTTTTTGAGCCATTAAGAGATGGACTTGTTGGTGTTTTGGATCATATTCCTGCTGTATCACCCAAGTGTGCTTGAGCTTAAGGCTTAATGGTCAATTTTTTTTATTTATTTATTTATTTTTTTTTTTTATTCAAGATTTTCTGATGGAGAGCAGAATTCATTGTTTATTAAATCACAGTAAGGCATCAAGGTCCTGAAGCAGTTAACATCAAACTACCACCACCGTGTTTGATTGGCAACATATTTTTCTGAAATGTTGCTTGAACCAGATGCAACGGCCTCCATGTGTTTCAAAAAGGTTTTAGTCAAGCCATCTTGAAATTAGTTTGATCTTAAACACTTGTGACAAAACAGCAAAAACAGAAAAAGTCTGTCAGCCTGCAACTGTTTACATTGCCCCAAATGCTACCATAGTAACACATACTGGGTTCAGAGAAGAAATCTACATCTGGACACCCTAGCGCCATGTATGAGTAAATATTAAAATCAGTTATCAGCTGTTTGAACAATAAAAACAGGACAGATCGGTGCAAATGGGTAAATGTCGCAATGAACTCTCTGGTGGAGGTAGAGGAGATTATAGCCGCTACAGAGCACCAAATCTTTATTTGGAGTTAAGATACAGAAGACTGGGCTAAAAGTGATGACTTCATTAGTAACGTTGCTCCACCATTGCTGAAAATGTAAACGTATTCAGTACAAATCCGTTTTGGTTTGGTTGTTTCCATGATTAAAACCAGCAACAAATTTAAGGATGGAAAATCATGTTCTTTCCTAATGCAGTGGTGCTTGGGTTTCTACACTTTGTACTGGTTTACCGTCCTAAAACTTCTGCTGAGTAATAAACGGAGTTGAACTAATTAGGAATTTGTTTAAATTAGCAGAGTCAAATATCAGGGGTTGATTTGATGGCAACTAACGAGTCCATTCTGGTTCTTCCACGCCATTCTTTGTCGACAGCCAAAGCCGATCCGCGTGTCCGGTAAGACGGGCATCCCTCTGGACGTCCTGCCCTCCAGGGGCCTTACGGCCAAGCAAGCAGAGCGCATGACGAGAATCAACGACTCTGATCTGCCGCGCGTGTCGACGCAGGCCCGAAACAAAGAGGAGAGCAAAGAGGAGAGGAAGGCGAGGAAGCAGGCCATCAAAGAAGAGCGGAAGGTGAGGAAGCCTCCAAGAGCTTCTTCAGCTCTGTGCAGCATCTGGTGTTGAGTTTGAAGTAGTTAGTTTTTTTTTTGTTTTTTTTTCTGAACCTTTATTCTTTCTCGGATAAACGTGATTGTCAAAGATTGTTGAGGTAACTTCAGGATTTTCAGCGTCACAAAGCCAATTCACGTCTTGCCTGGGCCTGTTACCATGGTAACATATGCAAATTAGGATCCAGCTCATGTGAACACATTCAGTCAATTGGAGTCCTGAGAAAAGGAAAAATTGAGCTGCCTTTCCTTTTTCTTTAATCTTTTGTCCCTTTAAGTAGAGACCAATTACTCTGAAGTTGTCTCCTGCTAGAAGCTGAAGATTAAAAAAAACTTACATTGGTTTCTAAATTAAAATGCTTACCTCTAAAGAGAATTTATCAAGAACGTTTCTACTCCGTTTAAAAATCCCAATCCAACCAGAACGTGGTTTATGCATCTATCTGGATGGCAGAAAGTGAACAGACACGTTTACAATATGTCTGCTGGGTTGAATCTTTTCCATCTTTGTAGCTCATTTATTGCAAAGAGGATTTAAAATAGTTGGGAATATTGCAAAAACACAAAAACTGATACTTTGTCAGGTGACGCCTCCACTGCTTAAAACATGTTCAACAACTAAATGGTATACATTTAATAACACAGCAGCGATGTTTAGCCATCTTCCTGCCTTTTCATTGGGATTGTTTGTCCTATGTCAGCTCCACCCGTTTTACACTGACATTAATCCAGATTCAGTAACCCTAAAACTGAGAACCAGTTTTAGGGTTACTAAAGCCAGACTTCTCAAAGAAACCCAGATATGTTGAAGTTGCTACGCAGAAGGCGGCTCAGGCTGTTATTAATGAGCAAAGAAAAGTCAAAACAAAATATCTAATGCATCTTTATCTACACCCATGACATTGAGTACTTAATCCTGAGGCCACAACTTGTTTTTTTTTCTTGACAAAAGGTGGATAGAGACACTCCCAGCCGAATGGGAACACACTACACAAGGTTGACGTTTGAACATAATCATTGCTTATGTCACGTTTCTCTCTTGTTCTTTAGGAAAGGAGAGTGGAGAAGGCGGCGAACAAGGTGGCGTTCAAGGAGGAGAAAGCTCGACAGGAGAAGCAAATGTTGAACTTAAGAACGAACATTCAGGGCTTGAAGCTGTAGTTCCCAACCACTGGCGTTCTGCACAAGCTTTTCACCTCGTTGTGGCGTTTTCAGTGGACACGTTCCTCCCTTCAGCAAAACTGAAGACCTAAGATAAAAGGATGGCATTGACCCATGGAGAATCTGGGTGACTCCAGAAGTTGTACTTTGGAACCAAAACAAATACACCCACCCAAACAAAAACAAAAAAAAAAAAAAAAAAAAAAAAAAAAAAAAATGGGTGACTGGTTGACTGAATAAAACAGGTTCCACGGGAGGGACGAGTGTTTTAGCTACGTCAAAAACTGGACTTCTGTGGAAATATTAATGAAAGTTATTTAACAGAACAATCACCTGGTGCCCTGTATGTCTTTATTAAAAACATTATGTAGACATTTTGAACTTCAATGCTGTATTTTTTTGATTGTTGATAACAATCACCTGCCTTTGGAGCAGCAAGTTTCTGGCTGAGCAGTATGTTGACATTCCTCCATCTGATGCAAACAAAGAGAAGAAAACTTGTTCTAGAAAAGCAGATGGCAAATTCAGTAAAGATAATTTATTTCTTTAAAAAGCAGATCAGTTTAGATACATTAAAATACTATTTTGATAAAGTAGCAACTGTACAGATATACAATCCTTCAGTAATGAGATGTAAACAGTCACTTTTAAAAAAAAAAAAAAAAAAAAAAAAAAAAAAAAAAAAAAAAAAAAACGAACTGTCACCTCTGGAGCCAGTTTTACAAGTCACATAGTTTCCATCACAGTCATCTTGGGTGCGACTGTTTCAAACATGCTGACGACTCTTGGAACAAGATCAGGTTTTAAAACACTAAAACCGCCTGTAGGGTTAAATTTTAACTTTTCCTGGTTTATTGGAATCATTTAATCAGCGCAAATAATCAAAGCCTTTCAAAAGATTTATTTTGCAGGTCCTCGAGGTGTGGTGCCTTTAAAAAAAAAAAAAAATTAGAATAATCCATAAAGATAAATATGCTTTAATATCTACTGTATCTGTTAAAACGCATCAGGAGCTACATTAGGAACCAAATGAGTCCCCACTATGAGGTCATGGATGTAAAAATGGTTTGCCTTGTTGTCACTTTGGAAGAGTGCATCAACGTCTTTCCCATTTGGGAGAACTCCCAAGCGTCTAACCATCGGCGTCTCTTTGCCGCTGTGTCCCTGAGGTACAGATGAGGCCTGCTGTTGAAGCACCAATTAAAAAAAGAAAAATAATCCCAGAAGTAGTTTTCTGTTGTTCCTTTTAATTTCCAGAGTAACCGAAGACCATTTCTCCATCGCCCAGCTCAGTCTGAAAGTGTACGTGTGGGCAGTCATAAGGAGATCTTTCCCCCTCTGTGGACGATAAGGAAACGCACTCTGTCTTCTCAGAGCCATCTGTAGAGTCATCATCTGTCCCGTTTGCCCCAGATGTTAAGTCCCCCGTTCCAAGGTTTGGGTTACTCCCCTTGATACATCTTTCCGAGTAGTGTTGTATGGGATGATGGTCGTAATCACAGCTGGTGTTGCTCGCCTGGGGACGCTCAGGACAGTTGTCGCCCTTTGAGTCGAGCAAACTGCTCTTGCAAGGCGGAGAGACTGAGACTTTATTGTGCTCTGGGTTCACAGGAGGAATAAAGCTCTGCTGTTCGCTGTTTCTGCGTGGATCCACCTGTTAAGTGTTGGAAAAAGTTAGCTAGAAGGCATCTCACGAGAAAAATGTTTATTCCTCAGAAGGACTGATTACCTGAATGAGTGGATATGGAATCTTTGTGGTCCAGGCCTCCACCTTACAGATGGCGGCTACTGCTACGATGAGTACGATGAGGAAAATGGACCCCAGCATGACGCCTAACTCTACCTCTCCATAGAGTGCTGCACCAAAAATATAAACAGGGATAGTGATCAGGTTGCAGTGTCACACTTTAATGTTTAAAAAAAAGTTAATTTTTATCCCAGACAAAAAAAAAAAAAACAAACAAAAAAAAACAATGTTTAAGCATATTTTTTGGACAGATTAGATTGATTTCAGCAGCTACATCCAGGCTGGAGTACTGGCAGATTTGTAGAATCAAGAAATCATTTCAATAGTCCCAGTAACAACGTGAAGCAGGCAGGATCCCAAAAAGCAACACATCTTGCCCCAATCTGAAGAATTCCAAGACATAAACAATACATCCTAATTGATGGAATTATGAAAAAAATATATATTTTTGGGGTGGCCTAGTTGAAGTCTGAAATAAAATTCAGTTGAGATGCTGTACCATAACCTTAAACAGGCCATCCATTATTGAAAATCTTCAGTGTGGTTGAATTAAAACATTCTGTAAAGAAGAGTGGGCTAACAATCTTTCCTGTGACTAAACTCCTTTACAGCGATGTGAAACACTCACTGGGATTCTTTCAAGGGTGAAAACAAATTACTTTTCCATATAGAGCAAAGTTAGATAGGATAGTGTCTGTCCCTTGAATGAATAAATCAATTAAAACTGCTTCCTAGATTCACTCTTTGATAGTAACATTTAATTATCTGAAACATTTAAGTGTGGCAACAAGAGTTAAAAAAATGTGCAAAGGAGAAAACACGTTTTCCACATCACTATAAATCTGTTTTGTTTTTATTGTTCAAATGTTTAGTGGAGCAAATAAATAATAATAAATAAATAAATAAAATTTATGAATAATAAAAACAATCTTTCAAATAATGAGATACATACAAGCACCAAACTTGGCTTCTCGTACTGAGCCAGGTTCAACTGGAGGTTTCTTCCTCTTAAAGGGGAGTTTTTCCTCTCCAGTTGCTACACGCATGCTCAGTATGAGGGATTGCTGTATGAGCAATCCCTCAGTATTGCTCGACAGTGATTTTCAACTGTCGCCACGTGCCCATCCAGGAGGAGTGAATGCTACAAGTCAATGACTCACTAATCTGCTGGGCTTCCTCAGACAGAAACTTTTTAAAACTACATTGAATCACGAATTGAACTTACTGCAATGTTTGATAACTAGGATCAGCTGGAATGCATGTATGATTGAACTGAAATTATTTTTTTGTAAAGTGCCTCAAGATGACATTAGTTGTGAATTGGCGCGCTAAATAAACAAACTGACTTGAATTCAAAATTGGCACATATACGCCTTAGACATTACTCTGTTACTATGTACATAAAATTCAAGAAGGCTGGCCATTTTTCCAAGATGGCCGCCATGAAGCTAAATGGGATATTTTACCACAGAATCTTACCACTTTGAAACACAAAGAATATCGAAGTTGATCAAAGTAGGTTGTGGACGGGGAAGTTAAAAATTCAACTCTAAACTTTCTAAGGAGCTTCTTTCTACCAGTTCTCGCACAAAAAGATGAAAAACAGACCAACCAGAACATCTCCCACAACAACCGGAATGAGTTTTCACATTTTGGGACAGTGATAGACAAACTAGGAAAAAAAAAAAAACATCTCAATTTAAATTACAGTCATGTACATTTTTGTCACAGTAGAGTGCAAAAAGTCCAACAGTGCTCTGTTCCCTCTCGAGTCATCACTGGCCTTAGCAATGAGCTTGTCTCACTTGTACTTTAATTCAGTCTCCACTCTTTGTCCATCCCCAGTGAGCAGGACTCTGTTTCTGGTTGGTGCATGCTTTACATGCTAGTTGGGGTGCCTCTGCTTCTGAGTAAACATGTCCAGCATCAACTTGTGCAATTGTGCAGGACCTGTCACATATTGTCACCACAAACTTCTCCAGGACCTCCAGTCATCTACTGTTGGTGGGAACTGGCTGAGCTCTATTACTGCAGCCTCCACCCCAAACCATATTATTACCATCTGTACAAACAGGCATGTTAGCTAGAGTAATGTTAGCTGGAGTTAAATCACTGAACAGCTGAGCACCAAAATATATTAAAGACCTGTTGTCGTTATATCAACCTTCCAGACCACTCAGGTCTTCTGGTTCTGGTCTGCATCCCCAAAACCAAACATGGAGAAGCAGCCTTCAGTTTTCATGCACCGCTAATCTGGAACAAACTTCCTGAAAACTGCAAAACAGTAAAAACTCTAAACTCCTTTAAATCAAGGCTAAAAACCCACATGTTTAGAACTACCTTTGATTAGTAGTCTGAACCATAAAGCTACAAACAAATCTGGGTAAGATAAGTTTTGTTTTCCAAAGGGTGGAACTTTATTTAACTGATTTACACTCAAAGTAAATAAAGTAAATGAATCATTGATCAATGTTTCCGTCGATGATTTTCATGTGTATTTGCTAGACGATTTTGATGTTTTGATGATTCTGCTGTATACTTGATTGATGTTTTTATGATGTAAAGCACTTGCTGCTGAAATGTGTGATACAAATAAACTTGACTTAACGTTAGCAGATCTAAGGTCAAAATAAGGCAAAAGAAAGCTTTTGAGAGTTTTTGGGAGTCCCAGATTTGGATTCTACATGGTCAATAACATACAGTTTGATGCCAGAATCACCTATACTGGGCAAATCTCTACATAGTTACAGCAAAATGTAAGATTTCTATACAGGATATGGTGGCCATCTTGAATTTCAAGAGGCTTGTGTGCCTTCTCAAAAGAGGAATGTCTATGGAGTATCCGTGCCAAATTTGGTGCTTGTTTCACCATTGGAAACCTTTCATAGTAGAATCCATGTTTTAATGCAACTTTTTTGTTTCCAGTCGTTACTTACCTTGTTTTTCAGCGCAGAATTTCTTTGTCTCTTTGAATGCTACTTGGTCATTACCCAAATTGCCAAACAACAGATCTCCTTTTAAGGTGACGCACGCCTCTACATTGTCAGGGAACATTACATCGAGTTTGCAGGTAATCTCCGTCACAAGGCATTTTCCTTCAAACTGAAATCACAGAATTATCACAGGCATTTTTGGTATCCTACCAAATGTCGTATTTTGCTCATTCTATGCAGTCCAGGTGATGAATTAAGTGAAATACCATCTGAACTCTAACAAACTATAGTGTTTTACAAATAAAGTCTACATGAATAAAGTTTAACATGTTCCTCCTCCCCATTAATACTTGTGGAGCTGTTGTCTCAGACAGCAGCTTTAAACAACCAGAAGGTGCTTTTCCAACCTCTGATTCCTTTACTGGACATAAAATCTGTAAACTAACATCCAAACTCTACCCTTTAGGCAGCTCAAGTTGGCCACCACCCCATAAAATACTAGACCAGCAAACCAATGAAATACTAATCTCACATTGGTTTCTATTCTGTCACCTCTGCATGTGTGGATGAAGAAAGTGGTGCACTTTCTACAAAAATCAGACAAAACACAGCATAGAAAAAAGTATTCTTTTGCGGCGATTACACTGTGAAAACAATGTAAAATTCACTCCAAACTTTGAGAAAATCTGCAACTATAACAGATTTTAAACAAGTTGTGCCAATAAAAATATTGACGTTCACTCGTGGATGAAAAGAGATCTGGTCAGATTTACAACCTGGTGTTTTACAGCTACGAAACATTAACTTACCTTTTAGCTGTGACTACACCAGAAAACAAAGCAACACAAAGTTCCTCCCCAAAGGCTCTGGGTGAACTGAGATCTCTAATATGGCCAGATTAAAGGGTTGCACATTTCTAAGACTTTTCTTTAGAGCAACTTCAAAGCGACGGCAGCTTACTTACAGTGTTTGCAGCTGAAGAAACAGTGTATATGAGAACAGCATTACTGATGAAATTGACAGTTCTGTACAATTCTTTGTAGAAACGGAGTGGATTTTGGAACTTGACAGAAGCCACCTGCTCAGCCACATGTACCGTCACAGGAGGAAAATCTAACGAACCTGCAAGAAGATAATTTGAATTTTATCTGACTCCTTTTAACTGAAATCCAAGTCAAGCATCCTGTGCAGGCAGGAAGCTGGCTGGAGACCAGTCCAAACACTATAATGCAGCTTCAGCCAAGCTTGAGTGCACTGCAAAGGTCTTCATAACCACTAATTTTCTCTCCCCCACAAAAATGTATATGTGATAAACCAACACAAAGCAGCACATAGCTATGAAATAGAAGAAAAAATTATGTTTTTAATTCCCCACATAAAACCCTGAAAAGTCTAGTGTGCACTGGATGGAGAGGGTCTGCAGTGATCAATTTTAAGTCTTTCTATAGATTCTCAATAGGATTAAGCTAGAAGGTGAACCTCTGCCCTAGTCTGAACTCTTTTGCAGCTTCTAACAGATTTTCCTCCATTTAGCTCCATCCATCATCCAGTCAACTCTGAGCAGCTTCCCCGTCTCCAACCAAGGAAAAGGCCCCCCCCCACTAGGGCTGCAAAAGTGGTTGTGGTTGCTCTCAGAGGAATATTAAAACTACTTTCTATGAAATACATTAACTCAAAATCCACACCATCAGCCTTGCTTATTGTCATCATGTCTTTTTCTATCATGTTACAATTTCTGCGTATCGCCGTCCACTTTTCTGTCATTACATCTTCAGCTTTGCAGCACATCAGTCATTTTTGGTTAAGAAGTTGACACTGCTCCAGGCACCAGGCAGTATAGCTGAATGAGCGCTATTAAGGTGAAACTTAAGGTAGCTTGCTCGGTTAGCAGTTGGACCACCCATACATCATTTTCCCTCCACTTTTTAATGCACTACTTCGAGTTGGTTTATTACGTAAAATATTGATTAAATGCAATTAAAAGATGTAGAGGATATGAATGTGTTTGGGGTGCCTTTTGTAAAGTTGCACAGTCAAAGATTAACAGCAGTAATTTGGGTTGTTTACTCTGTCAGAGGAAAAAAAAAAAAGGGGGGGGGGGGGTTCATCTTTCAAAGCCATATTTTCACCGTGTTATTAGTTCATTTATAAATGCCACAGTCTCAAACTAAATATTTAATTAGCAAGCTAAATATTTAGTTTGTAAACTAAATATTTTGTTCAAACTAAATATTTAGCTAGCTAAATATTAATTTGAGACTAAATGTTTAGCTTGCAAACTAAATACTTAGTTTGAAACTGTGATATTTATAAATGATTATAAATGAACATGATGAAATATGAACCCCTTTTCTTCCTACTATGACAGGCTAAATAACCCAAATTATTGCTGTTAATTTTTGACTGCAACTTCACAAACAGCACCCCATAAATATCTGTTACTATGCAAATGTTAAGTCACTATGCATGCTGAATAATTATACTTACATTTGATATCAACGGATTCCAGCTGGTCAAAAGAGAAGGACTTTGATAGTACAGCTTCAGACTGTTTGCCTCCTTGGACGGCCGTTACAGAAACAACCAGGAAAGTCAGGTAGTGTTCCTTGGAGCCCAACACAAAGTGGCTGAGGTCGTACTGATGTTCTGTGGTATTCGCTTTAAAAGGGCTTCATTCAAAGCAAGAAAACAAGGCGATTGTTTAATCCTGTAAACTGCTCAAAATCAGAGAGAAAGAACTTACATGATGTTAAGGAACAGCAGCTGAGATTTACCTTACAGATTTAGATCCAGTGATGTTTACCCAGAAAACAGTTTGAGGCTGATGTTTACTGTAATCCCAGCTAACTGTGGTTTGTAGATTTTGGCATCTCAATGTTACATTTGATGGTGGTGGAACTGCAAGAAAGAAAATCAAATAAGAGTCACAATACTCTGAAAGACATTGCTCCCTTACAGAAGGCTTCTTTGTTTAATGTACCCGAGGACAAGTAAAATATTAAATATTTATATTTGCTAAACAACAGAGTTTAGGTGAACCAGATCTTCAACAATAAGCTCTGGCAAAATTATTGTGATTAAAACTATGTCCATAATCAAAACTATACAAAGACTCAGAACTGGCCTAAAAATGGCAGCGGATGTATCTGTAGACATTAGGGGTGTGCCAAAAAAATAAAATAAAAATCAATTCACATAAAAATCCTGAGTCGCATTTACTATGATTCAGAATTGATTTTATATGTGAAAAATTAGAACAAGTCGGCTGTCTGGTTGCCTCCATTTTGTAATTATGCAGGACGTTCTGACGTCACCATACAGCCGGTACATATGCATGCGTGGAAAGCACCCAACAATATAAACGACAAACATGAAAGAGAGAGGGATTCAACCGGCCACATCTTTGTTGAAGGCAAACATTTGGAATCATTTTGTTTTTTACCAAATGTCCAGGAAGACCGAGCTTGACATGAGCTTCACCGTGTGCAAGGTTCGCAAAATGAAGATTAAGCATTTTGTGAACACTGCAAATGCGTAGAGCCAAGCTACAGCAGAGCCAAGGTATGCCATACCCTCCTGTACAGAGCCCTATGTTGTATGATTGGTCAGGTATTTGTGGCCGTGATTCAACTAGTCCACTTCTACTACCTTTTTTTGTATCCATCGGTGACATGAATATGGAAATGTTTATCTGACATAGTGAGGAATTACGTACATTTTTAGGATTCTTCACAAAAAAAAAAAAAAGACAAAGACTATCAAATGGCTAAAAATTTCTGGACGAAAACTGCAACGCCGTTCTCCACAGAGGAGGCTGACCACACAAAGATGTGGCGCTGTCTCCGTGAACATTTCGTTATAGCAGAACTGACGATGCAGGGAGGGAGTAATTCAATCTAAGCATGGATTAATATTTAAAACTTAATAAATGTGAAAATGACACTTGAATGTTTACATTTGTCATTCTGCCTTGCAAAGCAGACTGGAGTAGATCACTAAAATTCTTTGCAAAAATGACAGATTAAAACTGAAATTATGAATAACTGTTTTGAATCGAAAACTGATTTTCCATCAAATTGTGGGCTCAAAAATCAGAATTAAATCGTGAGATAGTAAAAGATTCCCACCCCTAATTACCATTTCAAACATCTTTCCATGCGTCATCAGTCAAATACAGTATAGGTGAATGGATGCCTTAGACAACATGAGGATATGCCCAAATTCAAAGGCAAAACCCCCCACTTATTTTGTCATACTTAAAAGACCAAACCTCCTGGCCATCAGGGTTGTAGTTTTCTTCAAGTTAGTCAAAGTACTGCCCAAAGCTATAATAGAGTTTTATGCAACACATACAGTGACACCAAAACCCTTTGTACTGCATCCAGGTCCTAAAAGCCATGTGGTGACATAGCTGGTTTATTCTGCTGCTCTTCAGCATTCCAGAGTTATTGTTTTTACTCCCAGAACAGGATGTCACCAAGGGCGTTTCAGTAGATGGGGGGAAAAAAAAGAATCACAGACCAAATCTTATGCCTAGATTTTAAGAAAATCCTAAATTTAAAATTTCTGTTTATTTAATTTAATTGCTAACCATTTTTTTTATTTCCCCTGTTCTTCTTTAGAAACAAATGAGCACAACTGGGCAGGAAACCTGCATTAAAAAAAGCCTCCATTTGTAAAATACTGGCTGTTCTAGATGGGATTTAGGCTGATTTCAGAAATTGCATATCTTATCCTTTTCTCTCTACCTGCTTTCCTGTCTAGAACCTCTTAAAAGTCCACTAGTGTGCATCACAAATATGCACCACCAGCTTAAGATGAGCCAAAATCACTTCCACACGACATATTAGGCTTGTTTTTATCAGTTACTGAGGGAAAAAAAAAAAAACTAGAATCACAGAGAGACGGCAGCAGCCTTTGCTTCAGGAACAGTATGTCTATAATGGCTCCATGCACTACGGTGCAGGTTTTTTGTAGTTTTTGATGGACATAAGGATGATGTATGAAAAATGATAGACAGCTTGAAAGAGAGAATATCACCAACTGCTGAGGAGGCAGCCAATGGCCTGATGTTACCAGGTGAGGATGCATGGAATGTGGTGTGCTCTGAATTGAAGGGTGGGATGCAGAGCTATTAGATGAGCATGGCTTAGATCTGAACTGCTAAAAAAAAAAAACACGAACAGCAACAAAAAAAAAAAAAAGCAGCTATACCTCTGCTTTTACTGTTCATCCTATGGCGAACACGATGAGTTCAGCACACAACATGTACACCAGCAACTAAGACAGAGCTGTGTCTTTTGTTAGTGACTGGCTCCACAGCTATATCTATAAATACAGTGACCATCCTTTCATCCACATCAAAAGCAGTTGAGAAATCCTGATCCTGAGGAGCATACCTGGATTAAAATGCAAAGCAGTAACAGAAATAGTAAAGACTACAGTCAGTACAACAGTTTGTTACCATGGAGACTGAACGCAGGCTGGAAGAGACATTGCTGACGAAAGAGTCATTGATTTCTTAGGCAAGTTTCTCTGCAGCTCAGACATTGTGACTGGTGCTGCAGTCCTACAAAGTGCTATTTAAATCATGTCTAAAGGAGGATACGTCTTAGTTGAAATCACCCGGACAAGAGAGAAACTGCTGATTTTCACTGTATGTTTTTTATAAGCAAGTGAAATAACTTGATCATACAGCACAATGAAGTTTACTTGTTAATAAATGTTCTGACTACTATCTGAGTCTTCTTCAAGTGTTTTTGAGAAGAGATTTTTGCTGCAAAAGTAAATGGCGTCAGAGGTTATGTGAAGGGCACTTGATAAAGGTGGAGTCTACAAACTTCAGGACAAATGCAAAAGGGATAAGTCATTATGAACACAACTGTATTTAAAAATAAATAAATAAATAAGTCCACACCTAAAATAATTTAATTTAAAAACACACTTGATTATCCTGAATAGAAAGAGGAGTACAGACTTGATTATTATCAGCAATAAAAAGGTTACTTTACCGGACTAAGCAATGAGTCATGGATAGAAAATAGAGTTTTACACCTGTGTGAGCTGTAATGAGGCTGTAACGTAACTGAACATGAACTTACTCAAAGCTTTATATTTGAGGTAAACAACTAAAGCACAACTTAACAGAAAATAATGGTTTAATGTAAACCATGTAGGTAGAAAAAAAGAGAATATACATATGAAATGTGATTAAAAGCACATTTGCAGGATGTCATTTTAAATCATGATAGAACGCAAACACATAATCCAAAATCTTTGGTCAAGTAAATATGTTCTACTAGATGTCAAGCAATACTTGTGTGTTTATTTAGCACTAAGCATATAATACTGGAAATATTTGAGTTTCACCTGTGTTCCAATACCGTTTCTTTTTTCAGCTTTTACCTGCTCGCTTATATTACGCTCATTTTCATCTGCAATATTTATCGCATTGAACTGTTTAGCTACTGTAATCAGCTATTTTACAAATATTCCCAAGTTATTTAACAAATGTTAATGTTTGCGGGCAAACCAAGATCCGACTCGGTTTGTTAAAGGAGTTTCCAAACAACATGTTAATGCTTTGACCTTTGCTTTATAAACTGGAATGTTTATAGCTTTACAAGTCTGCAGCTGCGGGTTAAACTCCATAGACCAAGCAAGCCAATAAAAAGTTTAAGGAACCCACAGATAGGCAGAGCATCAAACAGCCTCAGACGACCAGTTAGTTGTGTTTCAAGAGGTATTGCAAAAAAAAAAAAAAAAAAAAAAAAAAAAAAAAAAAAAAAAAAAAAAAAAAAACCCCCTCAACAAGGAAATAACAACAACAAAAAAAAAGGCAACAGATGACATCTGAAGAACAATTAGGAATATATGTGAAATGTCTGCCTGTACCAACATGTAGTCAGAAAACAGCCCAGAGCAAAAGAAAAAGAAAAATCATACAAACAGTGCCTTGCTAAAGTTTTTATACCCCTTGAACTTTTCCACATTTTGATGCAAAGATAAACATTTTTAGAGTAATTTTTGTGATCTACAAACACAAATGACTTCATCACTGTAGAGACAAAAAAAGAATATCTAAAGTTTTAAATTCTTAGGGTCATTGTCCTGCTGTGAAGGTGAACCTCTGCCCCAGACTGAACTCTTTTGTAGACCAACAGGTTTTCTTCCAGCACTGTCCTTCATCAAGCTTGCTTCAGCATGGGGATGCTGTTCAGGGTGATAGACACACTCAGTTTTTTCTCCACACAAACCATTTTGAATGTTGACCAAAACAATCTACTTGGTCTCATCTGACCAGAGCCTCTTCTGACAGATGTCTGCTTTGTTCCCTGCATGTGTTGTGGCAGACTGCAAAAAGCAGATCGTTCAACAGAGGCTTTCTTTTACCGCTCTTCAGTGAAGGACAAAGTGCACAACATATATTGTCCTATCAACAGACTCTCCAGCCTAAGCTGTCGATCTTAACTTCTCCAGAGACCTGGTCACCTCTGCTGCGATTAGTACTCTCCTTGCCCTGTAAGTTACTTTAGGTGGATGGCCACTCCTTGCCAGGTTTGTCCACACCCTTTCCAGTTCAGATGATGGCTTGAACAGAGCTTTGTGAGCTATTTTAAACTCAAGATACTGTTTAGAATCTAATCCTGCTTTAAACTTCTCCACAACTCTCTCCTCAACCTGTTTGCTTTGTTCTTTGGTCTTCATGATGCCGTTTTCCCTCTAATGTTCTTCAACAAACCTCTGAGGCCTTCACAGAACAGAAGTATTAAAAGTTCAACAGATGTGGACACTTTTTAAAGGTACTTTATCGTGACAGACTATTAACATATATATATACACACACACACACACACTTTTGCCACTTCAGCAGTCTTAAAATAATAATAATCTGCAATGCCAAAGATCAGCCTCTCATGTTTGGTTCTTTAAATAAACTTTAAATTATTTCACTGACAGAAACTGAAGCACCCAGGAGAAATGTTCAAATTTTGAATGATGGATGCAAGTGGTTTAACAGCAAGAAGCCGGCATCTGTAGAACTGAGGGCATCACAGAGCGTTACAAAATACCTCGTAGATGGATCAAACAGCCTTACCAGTACTTCATAGAGATACGTAGGGGTTGCATGGTTAGGCAAAGTGGTCTAATTTGACAGATCGTATATGGGGTGAACAGATGTCACTGTGGCCTTATGTTGGAACTATGACTGCATCACACGTTAACACGCATGGATAGATGTGTTATTAAACACGTCTATCCACAGTGTTTAATAACAAGCATACTTAGCGATCACCCAGCAGTCAGCACTTGTGACATAAAATTGGGTAAAGCAGTAAAGGCTTCAAATAAAGTTTTTTGAATGGAAATCAAAAAGTAGCATTCTTATTCTAGTAGTTTTCAATGTAAATCTAGTAACCAAAAAAAAGTGCTTCCTATTTAGAAGTTAAACAAATAACACATTTTAGTATTTATTAATATGAGCCATCCACTGAAAATACTTTATATGTTAAATGTTCTCAGTCAATCAGTTCATCCTACTAAGTATCCACCCAAAAAAAAACCTGTCTCCTTCACAAAGCTAAATGTGCAGTTTTCCCCCAGTTTGGCACAAATCTGCCCTTCAGTCCAATCCAACTTTATGTATAAAGCACTTTAAAACAACCACAGTGGGCTAAAGTGGCGTACAGAAAAATAAAATACAAGAACAGAAGATATAAAACAGCTATGCAATTGGAAAACAACAAAACAGAAACCAATAAATAATACACTGAACATCTCACATGGCAGTAGGGTGGGGTGGGACCACTAAGGATTTAAATAAATCAAAGAATTTTAAAGCTGATCCTAAAATGTGTGAATTTGCACCATCTGAAGATGGGCGATGAAGGACCCACTGACCCCCACATAAAGTGCATTACAGTTATCCAGCCTAATGGTCACAAAGGTGCGGATTACTGTATCAAAGTGTTGCCTTGAAAAGAATTGGTTTATTTTTTGCTCCATTTGACAACTGAACTGATCTAGCAGTCGAGCTTGAGATCTGTATCCAAATTACCACAAGGTTTGTGACGGTAGGTTTGATGAACTGGGCCTAAAAGCTCAGAGAGGGGCCTTAGTGGTACCACCAAAAACCATCACCTCTGTCTTTTTCTTGTTAAAATTGAAAAAGTTTAAGCCATCCAGGCTTTTTTTGCTGTCAAGACACCCAAGTATTGGTTTGACAGAATATATGTCTGTCTTTTTGAGAACAACATAAATCTGACTGATCTGTGTAGCAGTGGAAGGAAATACCATGCTTCTAAGTAAGGAAACAAGCCCCAAACCAATCTGGTGGAAAAATATAAGTTGCAGTGGAGCTGCATTCAACCAGGCTGAGTAAGTGTTAAAAGAAGAACAACAACAAAGTACTTTCAACACCTTCTGTCAAACAGGTAAGTCCACCTTTCACAGTCATTCATGCCCCAGGTTATGTGGCAACGTCTCTCAGAATGGTCAATTTATCAGACTTCCTTGTATACGAAAACAAAAGTTGTGATTTACAACCTGATTAATGGCATATATGAGACATTTATCTATATTTTTAAAAAATTAACTATTTTCTGGGATTCCCACCATGTTTTCAAAATAGAGGGAAGCTTTCAGATTTAATTTTTAAGACATAAAGAGTCCAGTTAACGTCCATTTGTGTTCTTCAGACTTATTGTGTGTCATTTCTGCATAAGACCAGGAATTCAATTATTTAGTTTAAAAAAAAAAAAAGTCTAAGATTTCTATGGCTATTCATTTGTTCTGACGGGATTTTCCTTGTGGCCCATTCGTATCGACCACTTTTAATTAAAGACGTCATATTAAAATACCGACAAAAATAGACCCAAAATAACTTATCAGTTTATGTAAATTATTTTAGTTCTTTTGGGGTATATGTTTAAAAGCTTTTCTCCAATATTAATGTTTGTTAGAAATACAATCGCAATGTTCTATATTTCACATAACCCCTTTTATTAATTCAAATATAAATCTTTCTGAATTGTCAACAAACTAGCTGGAAAGATCTCCTTCATCTAAAGAAATGTCCATATTTTCGCCTTTAAAAACTGACAGGGAAACCTTCTTACCAGCAGCAGAAGAAACCCAGCAGATGATGAGAAGCAGGGCCCTGAACGCACCATCCAGCAGCATGGCTCAGTCCTTTGAACGATTCTGATTAACGATCAGTTTGGACTTCCTCCTCAGCGACCGACCGACAGCCAGAAGTAAATTAATTAAAGTCAGCTCCCCCTCATTTGGTGAAAGAGTCAAAAGCTCAACAGTTGCGTGATTTCACATTGAAGCTATTTCTCCTTTTAAGTCGGTTTCTTCGTCGACATCCAGTCAGTAGAAAGTGAGTAAGAGCTCTGAAGCGTCCTCAGGCGTGTGTAGTAAAAGCACTAATGGCTCATTAACCTGTGAAACACCTTGGTATGACGTCACGGGGTGGATCTTTTCAGATTGCTGTGTACTATTGCCATCTAGTGGTACAAGCCAGAATCTCAATCCCCCCCCCCACACACACACACACCCAAAAAATGCTCCAAAAGAAATCTTAAACGCCTGAACAAAAAGGATCTGACCTACTAATAAAGGACTTTGTGACTTTTTGCAGATGTTTCCACAGGATAAATGTGTTCATGAAAAGTTTCAGTCTGGCTTAAAGAACCCAAAGGATCACTTTGACTGTTCCTTTGGGTGTCAGATTACCTTTTAATCTTTAACCAAGGAAACTCTGCTGTGTTGATGCTTCT
This sequence comes from Anableps anableps, assembly GCA_014839685.1. Taxonomy (NCBI): domain Eukaryota; kingdom Metazoa; phylum Chordata; class Actinopteri; order Cyprinodontiformes; family Anablepidae; genus Anableps; species Anableps anableps. The sequence goes on along the minus strand of CM026065.1, from coordinate 33,839,672 downwards.
GGACCTGAGCGCTGCTTTTCAAACTATAGATCAGAGCATCCACTTGAACAGCATGTAAGTATCAAATACATGGTTTAGGTCTTATTTATCCACCAGAAGTTTCTCTGTACCCATCGATCAGCAATCATTACATGCTGAACTGTTCACTTGGGGAGTCCTGCAAGGATCCATTTTGGACCCCATTTTGTTTTCTTTATAAAATCTGACTTTGGGTGAGATCTTTGTGAGATATGATTTACCTTTCCACTGCTTTCCTGACGGTATTTGATTTTATTTCCCCATAGAGAAGAAAACAGGTGACATTTACCTCATTTTCACATTTTTTTGTTCTCTATGTCAAGGGTTCCCAAACTTTTCCAAACCATGGGCCCCCAAACAGCATTAGCTTCTGGGTGGGGACCCCCTTTGCAAACCCACAGACAATGCCATAAAATATTTCAGGAAAAATTTACTTTCAGAATGTTTTTTGTCACTTTTGCTCAGTAATTATTACATTTGTTTAGCATAAATGCTGCTTTATACCTTCTGATTTTAGTTGGCCATGAGTTCTTAGGGTTTTTTGCAGCAGTGTCCTCCACTGCAGGGCCGCTGGATGGTACCTTCAGTCTTTTTCTTGTCAGAAACTTGTCCATTTCCTGCTTGGTATGCTAGCTTGAGGAGTAAAGCAGCTTGATAAATTTGACTGGGAGCCAATCAGAAAGATAAACATGGCAAATAACATTTCAGTAAATTATTTTACCTTATATTTTATAACAATGATTGAAAAACAGATTAGATTTTATGATAAAAGAAGTTATAATTGAAAATTTATTATGAAATTTTTTAAAATTAAATTATATTTTTGCCTTTTTTAAAATCTTCCCTCCAACTTCCTGAGGCCCCCTTTGCGCCCCCTGGTGGCCCCCACTTTGAAAAACATTGCTCAAGGTCAGGAATTGTGGCCACTGCAGATGCTATTCTCAGGTTTTTCAGCATGTTAAAATTAAACCCCAGGTAAAAGCTCCGGTGTAATCTAACCCTGAAGTATTGACTCCAGAGTCAAATGCACGCCATTCTTTTTAGATTTCTACTTCTTATTTCATATTGTCTACAAAAAGTTGCTGTCTGCTCCCTGGTGACTATTTAGACGAACCTTGGAGATTGACAGTAAAACATCATATGGATGAGAAGATTGAGCAAACTGAAGTCGACTGCTGAGGCCTCATGCATTGCTCCCAATGGATGAAATTTAAATTTAAATTTAAATTGATCTCTCACTGATGATTAATGAAGCTCCCTGCTTGCCAGTGAATAGCAGCTACTTTAAGATGACTCATGAAATCATCCTTTAACACAAAGACTGCTACTGAAAATCTGCACCCTGTTATTCCTTTGACTGCAGGTGTTGACATTGTTTAGCATGTTTTAATGATCCAGCATACATGTGAGCTACATGCTGGATTGTTGATGTAGTAATGGACCTGTTCTAATCAATTTGTCTAAAATCAAACATTAAACTTCTCATTTACTCTTACTTTAGACAAAATACTCTCTGTAACTCAGTCAGTTGTGTGACTGTGACTTTCCTTCCCCAAAGCATCTGTAATACACACATAGACAATGACTCTCACTGCAGAGGTCCCAAGGTTACTGTTATGTCACTTTACTATCATTTGCTCCATGTGACTGAGGTTTAAGACAAGCCATGCCCTTTTCTCTCACCAAGCTTTGCACACACACACACACACACACACACACACACACACACACACACACACACACACACACACACACACACACATCTCAACATGTTACTGTGATGAAGAGCATACACAACAAAGTTAATCCCATCACTGGGCAGTTTCTCTGCTGCATGTGTAAACATGTGAGCAGCTGCTTAACCTCTGGTCCCTCCCTCACAACCTGCTTCACACAGCTGGACAGAAGCGCCCTCATCTCATCCTTAACGCAGCACAGCCTCTCACTCCCCTTCTCTGCAGACTCTTTTGTCCAAAACACAAGACTCAGTGATTGATCACCATATACTGCAGCGACAAATAACCTTTCTCCATCCATCCATTTGTCCCCTCCAGCATCAGCTGACCATGATGCGGATGCTGCTGGACAGCAGCTGGATGAGGTTTGGACCAGCAGGCGATGGGCTGGATGACTGGGTGACAGGACGGCTTACAGCACAGGAGCAGCAGGTGTGTGAAGATCCAGTTCAACTATCTCTACCTTAAAACTTAACATCTTATAAAGATAAAAGTTTTACTGAAAGATACAGAAATATCTGTTTCTATAACTGTCTTCCTGATAACAGGAGTAAGATATAAATTTGTGTATCTACGTTTTATATACACAGAGGGGAATTCACAAAGCAGTGCAATGTCCTTGCTATTTGTTTCATGTCTGCACTGGATTCACAAAGCAGATTGCACTACATACAGGCATCAAGTCTAGCAGATGGGAGCAAATTGCTCCTATTTTTGTATCAGCTTCCAGTTGTTCTCTCTTCTGTCAAAAAACACAATTTACAGAGAAATAGTTTAGAAAATGTTTTACTTTTTATGAAGATTTGAATGAACCTTCCAAGTTCCTGGGTTTTCTATTTGTTTTTGCACTGATACCTACATTGATTTGGTTAGGTTATGAGTTTTGGGTGGGGATTTTATTTTTTACCACTTGGTTTTATCTAAATAGTCCCATCTGTGTCCCTGCTGTATTTTTGTGCTATTGACTCCCATTTAAAATGTGTTTTTTGAATACGCTGCTGTTGCACTTTGATTGGCAGTCTTAAATTTGGCTTCAGTCCTTGGAGTTGAAATTCTTTCAGTTTCTTTATTAAGTGATCATGTTTCCCACTTGGTGGATGGGGAATAAAGTAACTTTTTCAGTTTTAATTTTTTTCCTCCTTAAATTACTAAAACCTACATTTAACACCTGTCCAGGATGTACCCTGCCTCTCGTCCAATGAGCGCTGAAGAGCCAGCCCTCTACGACCCTGCAAGGATAAGCGAGATAATGAATGGATGGAAGCTGACACAAAATATTTTAAGAGAATCTTTAAAGGAATAGTTTTGTGTCAAAGGGATACAGATGGAGCACATAAAGTAAGGCCGAAGAGTTAGAAAACTCCAGGGCCTGACCTGATGAGGCACTCCTCAAAACCTAAAAAACAACATCTGACTTTAAGAAATAATCACAATCACGTTTATTTGCGAAGTTTGTGCCCAAAAAAACAAGGAATTTGACTTGCGTTCTGGTTTGCTCTCAATAAAGACATTTAAAATATGAACAAAAAAGGCAAATAAAAAATGTTTTTTCTTTCTTGTAAATATGTATATGTACAGTGTTTTTACTAAAGAAGAAGACAAAGTTAAATTGTAGCGCCCGACCTGAAAGTAAAAGTCTAATCAGTTTGTGTTCAGGGTGTATAGGGTCTGCAGAGATGTTAGCTGCCCTTTTCCTGACCCTTGACCTGTACAAGTCCTGGATGGAAGGCAGGTCAGCTCTGATTATCTTCTCTGCAGACCTAATTGTTCAATGCAACAGTGTTTCCAAATCTATAAATGATGCTGCAGACATTAATACAATGGAATGATATAAACCTTTTTAAATGATTTTTTTCAAAATTAAAAATCTTTGATTTCAGTTAGAAATATGAGATCATACATCATTATATGTAGTCAGCACAAATATACTACAAATGTGACTGCTTTTGTAATCATATCAGAACAAAAGAAGAAACACGTGTGTAACTACAACATTTGAGATTTTACTCAATAAATTTTTACATTTCTATTTCTGGGTGACTGAGCCACCTCCTGCATCCACCATCCCCAGGCCTCCAGAACAGGGGATGGTGAATACAGATGGTTGTTTTTGTTACAAAATGAATTTATATGGAATCCATTTCTTAAACCCAGCATGTGAAACATCTGTAAGAATGTCCCACTATCAAATGGTTTGTATTTCAGACTTCACTACAAGACAGGAACCATTTCCTGACCTGGTTTTTGTGTTGCAAGAGGAGTGGACTCTCTGCTATTTCTCTTCTACTGCTGCAAGAAATTGCAGGTTTTTCCAGTGCAATCTGGATAATGCAAAAAGTTTGGCTTTTAGAGAATGACGAATTACTTGCTCTTGCAAAACATTCACAGAAATATACAAAAATTGAATGTGTTCATAATGCCTCATTTAAGTATGAGCAAACTGCATCAGAGCAGTGAGAGTCTGCTTGCTTGGGAGAGTTATTTTGCCTTTGCATCTAGTTTAAGAAACACATGCAAACTCAAGTTTGAAAACATTTAGCACCTGCAAATAGTTTATGTAGCTGCCCTTCACTTTTATAATACACAATGAAATTGGTTAATATATTTTTACATTTTAATTATTTCCTGACATATTTTATCAATTTTTTGTCTAATAAAAACTTATGAAAACATTTAATTAAACATTTATTTATTTTATTGTACATTCAATAAATGATTTAATTTAGTATTTATTTATTTAGTTTCATCCTTTTGGCCCTCCCTAGATATAATGCAGACTGCAAAGCTTCTTAATTTATGATTTTGATCAGCACTCTCTTAAAAATGAAAGTGATCATACAGCCTATAACCAGTTCAATAAAAATGTGGATCTCTCGTGATCACTAACATTTTCTGCTCTGAGGTTTTTGAGTAAAACGCCATCAAGCAGAAATTCTGTGTAATCATCACCTGTTGTCATGTGTTACTTTGCAGATACTATTCTGTATATATCTGAGCGTTTAAGAAAAGCAGGTTTTTAAAACCTCAATCTTTCTTGCTGATCTTCAGAGCAACGACTGGCCTGACATGGAGTTAGAAGAGGACAGAAGCTCAGAGCTGGCATTGTACATTTGTCTCCCTGTCGTCTCCATCTTCCTGCTGGTTCTCCTGGTTGGTCTGATCTATCAACGCTGTTTCCGCCGTAAACTTAGCCTGACCAACATAATTGCCCTGGATATCCAGGACGCAGATGGCAACGCAGAGTTTCTAGCCTCCCTGACCAGGAATGCTGAGCGCCACACCAGCACCAGTTCTGACGGATCAGATGGAGTCTTCGTCATGGTTTATCTCCCTCCCCCATATGAGGAAACGTTCACCAAAATCACCCGAGCTGCCAGCTTGTCCGGCTCCAAAGATGTGGACTCAATAAAGATAGAAGATCTGGAGGCCATGCTGTGCCCTGAGCTCAAGTATAACATGCAGTGTGTGTAATGTGCTCTTAACTCCACCATATATATATATATATATATATATATATATATATATATATATATATATATATATATATATATATAAAGACTACAATATGTTTATAACCTGATGGTCTGTAGATTAACTCAACACGTGTACTCAGACACTAAGGTTCTGAAGAATATTTACCTCTTCTGCCTCCAGATTTTAGTTTTAAAGCTATTTAAAACTAAATGTTCAAAGATAAAAGTGTAATTTTTGTAAGAGAAAATAGACAAATATAGTTAGAGACAAGCAAAGGATGCTCATCTAAAGAGATCAAGTTACTTGATCTGCTAAATGTGTAAATATGAATTATGTAACCGTGTTTTTTGGATATTTTCTGCACTCTTGATCTCAAAAGAATAAACAAAATGTTTTATAAGGAGTCTTCATACTGACTTATTGAATAATAAACACTTAAAAATCTTTGCAGTGAGCTTCCTCTTTGGGTGGGAAATATATTTTTTTTTCTTACCAGTTCACACATGAAAGTACAGGAACTGTAAACACTTGGAATAAAATCCTTCTATACATGGTAAGTTTCATTACAAGCAAATAAATCTTCACATGAACAATACATGACACTGATTATGTAACAAGCTAAGCTTAAATGCAGAAACACAGTGTTACAACCTTATTGTTATTCAACAGCTTAGAGAATTACCTCCAGCAGACACACACTTACGATGAGAAGTTGAAAATCATGCAATGCATCAATACCACTGGATATGAAAAAGGTCCTCAGCATGATGCGACCATCACCATGCTTTCATACTGTGTTCTTTAATCTGAAAACCTCACCTTGACCCCAACTTCTTTGAGATTTTATGTAGTTAAAATGTAAAACATTAATACTTTTTTTTTTGAGTGTCTTTAAACGTCATTTGAAGTAATTACCTCCTGTAATATCCCGAGTTGTTTGACCTTTGCCTCTGTCATTTCTCTGTATTGATTTCTTATTTTCATTATTTTCTCTCATCCTGGTTTATTTCCGGTGAGTTCAGTTATTTCTCATTTGAATGGGGGTTTTTTTTCCAGTTAGCATTTATTTTCCCCAGTCTAGTTTATCTTTTCTGTTAGTCCAGTTCTTAGAGTCGAGTATTTGAGTTTATTAGACTTATTGTTCAAGTTCTTATTTGGTTCTCATCTGTTTTATCTTCTCAGTCTTGCCAGTCTACTCTTAGTTATGCAGGTTATGTTTAATTATTCAGATCCTGTTTATTGTTTCAGTTAGATTCATTTTCCTAGTTCTCCTGTCTGTTCTCCCTCCTCAGTCTACCTCGCTGGTCTCTTCTCACAGCTGCAGCCTGTTACCATCAACCACCGGTTCTCTATCCAGCAATCAGCTCACTAGTATTTAAACCCCTCATTGGCAGACAGCTGCTACCAGATTCTACTGTTGTTCTTTGGTGGTTCATCCCCTGTAGTTCTGTTTTCATTTCATTAAACCTGTTGTCATCTGACTTCTGCTTGACAGGTCTTACTCCTGCACACATCATGTCACCTCCCATATGGGATTTTGGAGCCAGATTTCAGCTGTCACTCAGATATAGCTATAAAACCTGTGTACATGTGTTTATTGTGTAAACACACAATATTTTAAAGAAACAACCAAAGTAGTCTGTTTTCTGCACAGAGATCTGGAAATCACTGTAGAGCCAAGATATGAACAGAGTTTTTTTTTCCCATTTTTAAGAAGGTTTTAATTTGTCTTCATTTTTCTGGAAAGACCTCCTATTAGTAAAAATTAAACCTTCGTCTGCAACAACCACCTGAGTTGGTAAAGCAAATTTATGCCATTCTTGAATTGTGGAAAGGGCTGCACAAAATCACTGCGAGGACCGCAAATAGCCTCCAGGCCGCACTTTGGACACCCCTGCCCTAAGTCATTACTACCACTTCGCAAAAGGGATCGGAAACACAAATTTTCTTCTTGTAAACACAATACATGGCACATGCTTCATATTTTTATTCATTTATATTTCTGAACAGTGTGGTGAAAGAAGACTGATCATTTTATTGAGATTTAAGGATGAAACTGAGTTTTTCAGCATTCACTGAAGTACTGGTCCAGATTCTGGCATTTGTCCTCTATGAGTTGCTTGACACTGCAAACAAACAGAGGGGATCATTCAGTAGAATCACATATTGTCATTTATTAATCAAACTGTCAGATTGTTCAACAAAATACAAAAAATATTAAAAATCTAACAAAAACAAAACATTTTAGTAAAAATAGACTTACACTTTCCAAAGCTCCCTTGAGTTCTTCGCCAAGAAGCCTTTTGTACTGTTAGTAAAAAAAACATGTTTGTTGTTTTGTAATGATTTGTCTTTGTCTTGTTTAATTTAAACAAAGTTCAGTTCTGTGAAATGTTGGTTACCCCCAACAGATCTCTTCCGTTTTTGTTTTTTGTCACATTTTAAATGTTTTAGAACATCCATCTATCCATCCATCCATTATCTTCAGCTTAGTCTGGGGTCAGGTCGCAGGGGCAGCAGCCTAAGCAGGGAGACCCAGACTTCCCTCTCCCTAGCCACTTGGGCCAGCTCCTCCAGGTGAAATCCCGAGGCGTTCCCAGATCTGCCGAGAAACAGTTTCTCCAGCGTGTCTGGGGTCTCCTGGCGCCTCTGGGAGGCGTCCAGGAGGCATCCTAACCAGATGCCCGAGTCACCTCAACTGGCTCCTCTCGATGTGGAGAAGCAGCAGCTCGACTCTGAGTCCCTCCCGAATGACCAAGCTTCTTGCCGTATCTCTAAGGGAGAGCCCAGACAGCCTGCAGAGGAAACTCATTTCGGCTGCTTGAATTTGCAATCTCAAAGCTACTTTTAATTAATTAATCAAACTTGGCCAAACAGCAAGCATTTTTAGAAACGAAGCAACCCAAATCCTGTTCTTATTACTGAGAAGAGACAAAATTTTTGCTTTTTATTTTCTTTCTTTTTTTTTTTTTTTTTTTTTACTTCTTTTCAACTGATTCCAACAGAAATTTGAAAATGCTTTTCTTTCTTTTAAAAGGTAAATGTGCAAAACTCCCTTTCAAGTTATGGCTCTACATTGATCTATACATCATTTTTCTACTAAAAAAATTTTATTTAAAAAAAAAAAAAAAAAAAAAAAATATTGCACATTTCGTTCATTGTTGAGAACAAAAAAAAGTTTTTTGTGATTTTAGCTTTCTAAAAAAGTTTTATTTTCGGTCTGCGAGTATTTTTGATGATTTTGACTTATGTAAAGTTTGGACACCCCTACCTTAGTAAATGAAATTATTATTTTAAAAAAATAATGTTGTATTTACACAGGTTATTATTATCTGATACTGAAATTTCTTTGTTGATCTTTGATGAACAGAAGAAATCTGTAGGGGGCAAACATTTTTTCGCAGTAATTGATATAGCCCCTCACACTCCCTGTGAAAATATTTGAGAATAGTAAATCTACCCAGTTTACCATCAGGAGCTTGATGTCCAATTTTGCTACAGCATCCAGAATATAAATAAAAGTGAACAATTAAAAACTTACACAAGCTCATTGATGAGCTTCACCACGCAGCTGATGTCATCAGAGATATCATCATCAGTTAGTTCTAATAAAAAAAAACAGAAACAGTATTTTGTGCTTTAAGAAGATAAAACAAACAAAGCAACTAAACTTGAGAAAAACAATGCGTTTTTTTGACCACTTCTCATATTACTGTATATGTGACACTAATCCTTAAAGCAATGAGCAACTTACTGTTGCAGCTGATATCACACATGTTGGGTGAGGTCTTGCTGTCGCTGCTACAGACGATGCCCTCGGGGAGCTGGAAAAGGCCGTAAAGAGTCACATCCACATCTTCGTTACTTTGTTCCCCCTGTTTATGACTGGGACGTTGTTTGCCTTTGCCCTTATCCTGCTCCCCAGATTCCGACCCGCTCTCACTCGAGTCCTCCTTACTCTGTTTTCCCATCCCACGGCTCAGCTTGGTCACAGCACTGGTGTCAAAGTCTGAGAGCTGCTGCACATGGCAGACCACTGAAAAGTGGAAGAGATCAATAATCAGTCTCTGACTGTTCAGTTTTCCCAAATCATTTTTCAACAAAAGGCAACCACCATTAAGAAAATGTACATTTTAAACAACAGTTTGCTCGTCTGTCTTCCATGTTTCATATGATTTAACTTTGTCTACAGTCACGTGTTTCTTATCTAAAAAGAAAATTGAGTACCAACCCTTGGCCAAGAAGCTTTCTTCACTCAGTCCGTTCACCGTTACGTTGTTTGGCAGGGAGCTGAACGCCGCCATTAGCTGCTGCTTCATTTCACATTTGGTCACTTTTCGAGCTCCGGCCAGACTGCATCCCAGCACGACAAAAGCAAAGAGCACAAGTACCTTCATCTTGACACCATGTATCTTCACTGACTCTGAGACTGTGTGACATGGTGCTTATATGTCTTGTAGGGATCATTCACAGCAAAGAATCATGGGACATCTATTGTCCTCCTGAATAAAGGCCTCTCCCTAAGCTCTCAATGCTGATGTAAAATCTCACAGCTAATTTGAGTTTTAGATCACCAAAGAGGCTTGGGGAGAAAACTGATACATTCACCTGAAACTATCTTTTCTCATTTATAGGTCACATCTGATCCAATTGAAAGGAGACTGTAAACCTGGTAAGACGAAACGATTCATCTTCCCCACATCACCATAAGGCATTTATCATTTCTGTGAACATAGAGCGAGTGTACTGAATGAAAGAACATCCTGAGCACAGCTATCAGGTTAAAAAAGCCTCCAAAGGAAGAACAAAAGCAAAAAAAAAACAAAAAACAAACATTAAAACAGCATAATTAATCCCTGATCATTCAGTGCTCCAGATGTCTGAAAGTAAAATGTAGAACAGTTTTGTGGTAAAAGAAAGGTTTTATTGCACAGAAAGTTACATTGAGAGATGAATTAGCTTCAAACAGCATTCTGTCTGGAAAACATAAACCAGCAGAGGGTTATCATGTTCTAAAGCAGCTGTACTGCACAGAAATAAATCTGTGTAAGTTTATTGGTAATGATTTTTATGTTTATATATGATTTTTTTTTTTTTTTTTTTTTTCCTGCAAGCAATGATTGAGAAACAAAATCAGTGATAGTTTTGTTTGCTTTGACTTCAGCGTCATTTGTTACTTGAAGTGAATCCTGAGTGGCGTTTTTTCCACACATCACCAGAGAAACCTTCTGAGCAGAAACAGCTTGGTTCAGACTATCTGCAGGTTTCTGGGTTAACCAAGCAGAGCTGATCACTTAGTGAAATTCAGGACACCCAAGTTATCGTTAGCTTACTGCTGGAGGGCTACAGGATCATCCTTCCGTTCTGGGTCAATAGTAAGCTCAGGTTATGTGATGATGGCATCGTTGCAGCTCAGTCTCACACAAGCTCAGACTGTACTGCACTGTCTAAGAGAGTTACACAGCCATTTTAAAAATTATAGCCAGGGAAATCATTTGACGACTCTATAATATTTTAAAAGTCTACTAAATTCCAACTTCAGGAATATTTTCCTTCTACACTTGAGGAGAACAGATAGACTACAAAAGATCTAGGATGACTTGAACCCAAAATTAATGTTACATTACAGTTTTGACACATGATAGCTTCACATTATTGACAGTGCAACTTAACATGTGACGTAGACTTTGTCAGGTCCTGGGTTGTTTTGGGGTTTGATTATTTGATTCTAGTTTTGATTATTACTTTTGCCTTATCACACTTTTGTTGAGTGAATTATGGTGAATGTGACACTAAAGTCTCAACACTGCACTTTAATATGTGCTAACTCTGAAATTTTAACTCTGGTGAATTTGCTGTGTGGGTGAATGGCTGTGTACACACTGGACAGTTGGACAAACAACTATGCGCATATTCATTCCTGAGGAACATATGTATTTTTGAACTGTGGGAGGAAGCCAGGGTACCTGGAGAGAGCCTACAGATGCACAGGGAGAAAATGCAAACTATACAAAAAGACTCTACTGGGAACTGAACCCAAGTCTGTTAAATTATGCACATTCTTAATTATGCAGTACTATATGTTATTCAATCCAATTAAATCCCATAAAATAAATAAAAGCACTACCTAATACCTATATTTGCAAGGTAGTGGACTCTGACAATACCTTGCATCAAAAAAGATTTAAAGGTAGCTTTATTCTGGACAGTCTCACTGGTGTTCCAGCAGTTTCCTTTTTTTAGGAAGCTTAAGCCTTGAAAGTTTCTTGATTGTTCCCAAACATTTCTACTAACCTTTAACCAAGGGTGACAGCTTGGGTCTTATGCCAGTCTTTGAAAGACTGGTGACACACCTGAATAACCTGTCCTTAAAGTAAAACAGTTTGAACGCATGATTCTAAATGTGAAGTTGCTTAAAATTGCTCCATGAATTTTCTCATTGTTTTCTGCATTGGTTGCTCCAGTGAGTGCTGTCAAACAAAAAAGACGAATACAAACTACCAGCTTCCAGGCAATCATGATCACCAACCAGACAAAAACAGATCTTGACCTTCTCAGACTAAAACACATTCTACAATCTTCATTTTCTCTCACTAAAAGATTCAAGAGAACATATGCATACAGTATTTGACTTTGTATGCACAAAGTCGATTCAGTGTGGATTACAGAACATTCACAAGAAATGCAAACTTTTACCCATCTGTCTTTTTAAAAACTGAAGTTGTATGTCCTAAATAAAACTAAAAGGTCACAATTAAAAACATATGCATACCCATAATTAATTTTATGTACAGTAGACTGTCTTATTAGTGTGACCAAAACTGATCACACTAATAAAACAGAACGTGGCTGGGTCATTATAGGTCATTATAGACCAATAAAGGACAGAGTGTACTAAACGTGAGAACACCCTGAGTGCAGCTATCATGTTAAGCCGGACAACAAGAGAACAAAAGCAACAGCAACAAAGCAGAATGATGAAAAGCAAGCAGTTATTTTTAGTTTGAGGAGAAGTGTTTCTATTGCTCTAGTCACATGTTTTCAAAATGTCTGCTTGTGCACCTCAATCAGAGAGGTTAGGAGAGCAGAGAAAGAAAAATCATGGCGTGAGAAAAAAGAATGAAGTTAAGTTACACCCTGAACTTGAAACCTAATACAGCTGGCAGTCGGCTTACAGTGGTTCTAGAAGGTTTACAATCCCCTGTTTAAATGACAAATGAGTCTCGGGGTTGCCATTCCCTGTCCAATAGGGTGGGGGCTTCCCTTATTTGGTGCTTGGTAGCTCACCTTGCGGGCACCTAGCCGCCAAGGTGACTGGATGTGTGCTCTGTGTCTCCCCATGTGCGTCTTTGGCTTGGATGTTGCTACTCCTGCGCTTTGTTGCTGACCTGTCTTGGTGTCAGGCAGATTGCTGCTCCAGGGGGATGCCTGGTGGCTGTCTGCTGGGGGTTTCTGCAGCTTCCGGGAGCTGAGGCCACCTGGCCCCCACTCTTCTTGGGTACTGGGTGCTGTAGGATTTATGCCCTTCTCAACATTATTGCTTCCTCTCAGTTCCAGGTGACAAATAAAAGCATGTCTACTGCACACATGCACTTGGGCCACAAACTCAGCCTCTCACATATACATGCGCCAGGAGGCTGAAGGTCATATCAACACAGGTTCTTATTTACTTGTCTACTTTGATGCCACAGGCAACCCTGATTTAATGGAGTTAATCATGCAATAAGGACACCATTAGCTATGCTTTTAGTAGAGCAAAATATGCCCTGGAACATGAAGGCATCCAGCTTTTTCATATGGTATGCCTGGAATGCCGAGGGAGGACATGTGGGGGAAAAAAGAAAAGAAAAAAAATTCTTTGAACATGTTTTCATTTTACACATGATTCATTCACCTTGGCAAAAAGCTTAGTTTCACACTAATAACTGTCCTACAAGTAGGTAGGTACAACTCTATGACTCATAACAGAAAATCCTACTAAAACAGTTTTGTTTTAGATTAATTAGATTAACTATAATTGATGTTAGATGTAAACCCAAGAAAAGTAAATATTGAAATTGGATTAAAATGTGCATCAAACTAAACATTTGTCCAGTGGTTTGAACACCTATGTCGGTCTGCAGCTTTATGTTAAGAAATGCAGAAATCCAAAAACTAAAGCCAGGAAGATTTTAAAGAGAGACAGAACATATGATGTGGTTTACAGAACAATCAAAGGACAGGAATACAGTGAAGCAAGGAAAAAATATCTCACTTTAATAAGAGCAGAAATTGACAAATAGAATGAAAATATCCTTTATTGTCCCACAATGGGGAAATTCCAGCGCAACCAGCAGCAAAGTGACAGACAATTGAAGCAAGTAGCTTCACACAAAGATAGAACATAAAATATATAACTGGGAGAAACTGAATAAAGAATAAAAATAGTGTACAGTAAAGGCAAAATTTCAACATAAATACAGTGAAGTTGTTAAAAATAGCATACTAAGGCCCAAAGGAATGTGGAACTGGGAAGGTTAAATAAAAAAAAAAAATGAACAAAATGTGCATGTGAATTTCACCATTAAAAGACAACAGACTAGTTACAGTAAGTAACAATAAAAAACTGTGTGTATGAAAAAAATTAAACATAAGGAAACGAAAATGAGCTTAGTGTTGCTCAGTTTATTAATGAAATGTAAAAATTCAAAGTTTAATTGAAAAATTCAGAGTGAACAGAAAAACACAAAATGTATTCGAGTAATAAGTTTTTGAGTATTTTACCAAATGTGGTGTAAGTTATATTGAGGATGAAGAAGGGAAAACTGTCGGAGTTTGCAATATTTTGAATTAATATATTAAGATTACACATCTTATTTCTTGCCTCTGTGTATGTTGTCTCTTTGCTGCAAGGCGACATGGCTACCAACTGAGCCACCATGCAGTCCTATTCTTTTCTAATGCTTACATTTTGAGATGATTATTGATGAGTCATTTTCAAAGACATTAAACCTTTAATATTATCTAGTGCTGAAGTATTAAACCATCCATGGTAAATTTGTCTTATTTGAACTGAAACTTCATTACTCAAAAATGTGATTATAATACTTGACTGTAGAATCTAGAATCTAGATGGTGCAGCTGCTTCAACCAGAGCTTAGCACAGAGTTGTTCTGGTCATCTGAGACAGCCCTGGTCTTCAGACATGACAAAATGGATGAAAAATAAAGGTGAATCTGAAACAGTAGAGGTACAGAACTAAAAATATGATTGGAATGAAGATTAGAGATGGAAAAACACAACTTAAAACCAATTTGTCTCCTAAACTTAATATCTAGTTGTGGCAGTACTGTTTGACTATCTGCCTTCCTCTCGAACATATTTAATTTCTCTACGGATTGTCTTTTCTTCATAGCTAACCTCCACCTGTCCAGAAATCCTTCCACCTGCCTTTTTGCAGCATATATTACAATGTCATCAGCAAACATCATAGTGCATGGGGGCTTCTCAGTGACCTCCTGTCAATCTGTCCATTACCTCTAAAAATAGCACTGGACTTAGCTGTTTCCTGGTGTAATTCCACCCCAACCATAAACCAATCTCTCACCACCCACTCATACTTCTCTGCCACTCATGAATTCCTCATACAGTCCCACATTTTCTCTCTTCACACCACCACTATGGTTTTGCACATCAACCTTGTTTTCTTTAAACTTGGTACTGTAGACTTCTCCACTTCTCAGACATCCTCTTACATCTGAGGGTAGTGCACCATCTGGCTAAAAAGTTTGCTACTCTCACTGTAGACATCTCTACATCTCTATAGGTATGCCATCCGGACAGGCTACCTTTTAATTTTCATTCCCTGAAAATCTATCCTCACTTCCTCCTTCCTTATCCCCTGTACTTTCTTATTCACTAAATGTCCTCCATCTGTTTGTCTCTCTCTTTACAAAGGTAAGTATTAGTACTGATATTTAAAAAACCTTTCATAATAAGAATAATTAACTTAAAATTTGCTACAAGTGTTTTTATGAAATGCAACAGCAATTTTGTCTACTTTTGCATTCAGTTGCTCAAATATCAGCTGCCAGTGCTCTCTTTGCTCTTTATCATAGAGGCTATGTTTCCTTTTAAACACTTAATAATGGAGAATTTTAAATAATTAAAGCCTATTATCTGTGGCTTTGTTAAATTTTGTAGCAATCTTGTAATTGTTGATCAGTTTTCTCCATTTCTTCACTGTATGTACCTGGTCCTGTGGGGTATGCATTTCTAGCTGTAAACGCAATAAACTATTTTTTCAGTAAGCTAAGACATGGATCCTGAAGGCTGCAGATGTGCCAGACAGCCACACATAAGGCACCACTTCAGAGCAGCCATACACAAGACACAAAAGTAGGTTGTTGAAGTGAAGGAGCAGCAGCCTCAGTGCCAAAGAGGCACAAGGCAACCTTCCGTCCCAGCACTGATGCCATGTCCCCCAGTGCAGACCAATCCTGGTCCCAGTCACAGGACTGGGAGTGGGTAAGAGATTTGGGTTATGCCCAGTTGGACATTTTGGAGTTTAGAGGCTGGATGCATATGCCAGACCATACTGGTTCCTGTGGTCCTGGCTGGTCTTGCTGGTTCCTGGGTCACTGATGGTGGGCTTACTTCACTTGGCTTGCCCAGGTTCTCCCAGACTACTCCCATCTGGATGGTCACCACCCTGTGGAGAACTCCACCAGTGTCTTTGGTGATCTCTTGGGGTCCCTAACCCAAGTACAGCGGTGGTGTGGGTGCTGGCAGGATGTGTGGGGGCCACTTAGAAAGCTGGCCCCAGAGGGGATTCTTGCTGACATCCATCCTCTCGTCCCTAACAAATGCAAACTCAAACATCTGTAGGTCCTTATGGTGTGGGATGGAACCTTTTTCATGTATGGGAAGGGGAGAGTGGAGGAGTACCATCAGTGATCCCCCCTCTGCTGTTACAATAACAACTATATTGGCCCCATCATGCTCCTTAATTTCAATACACTTGAGACTCTTTGGATTTTGGTGTCAGCAAGCAGTGATGCACTTTTGACACATTTTGTTGGACCATCTCCTGTATTGGTGGCTTCCTGTCGGGTCTTCACCTTCCACAGACTTTATTATCAGATGGGATGGTACTTTGTTTTCCTTCCCTTGGTTCTTCTAAGTATGCCATTTTTGGAGTGGGAGTTTTGGCGCTGAGGGTATGTGCAGCTGCCGAGCCACTGCACATACTCAGACAAGGTTCTGACCTTGGCCTGTCCGGTGGGAGGCGGTGGCAGCGCGGGGTTGGGGGTTTAGTGCCTAATATCTCTCCGTGTGCCTCTTTGGCTCTTGGTCTGCTGCTCCTGTGGTTCACTGATGACCTACCTCTTTGTGTATCGATGCTCTGAGGTGGAACCTTGTTTCTGTCTGCTGGGGGCTGCTGCTTGCATCTCAAGTGTTGCAAGCTCTCTTTCATTTTGACCAAATTCGCACACAAACACCCACTCACAAGCACATTTACATTCACACGACCACCAACACACCTATATTCGAATAAACTAAATGACTGAAGGTCATAGAAACACAGATTCGTATTCCAGAAAGGTAGCCTGACACTTAGATGCTAAAGCTAGTCTTGAATTAATGAAGTCAATCACACAATCAGGATTCGATCTTGAGACATTTTGTTGTGAAAAACTGCCCTGGCACTTGAAGGCAAACAGCTTTTCTGTATGGTATGCCTGAAATGCTAAGAGTGGACATATGCAAAAACACAGGAAAAGAAAAATGTGCTTATGGATATTCTGGATGCACAAAACAAATAGTTGCAATTTAAAGCTCCAGTGTTTTGGCAAGATACAGTAAAGATCCTTAAATGACATGCCTAAAATTTTACACTTTGGATGAAAATCACTGCTATACATTCCGTGGGTGTTTTTTTTAATTTATTAATTCTATTGTCCTTTTGGTGTATCTAAAAAGTCATTACATTAATCAGCATATGTTTTGATAATACAAGAGCCAGTCAGACCATCAGCAATTGACCTCTGTAACTTTAAGAAACATTCACAAAGACTCACAGCCGACTTTTCACCTTTATTGCCTTTATAGATTAGGTATTACATAAATCATCTGGTTTTCAAACAACCGCCGAATGCCCCTAATCAAATTGCAGGATCTCTAATACCATGGTTTAAGGAAAGTGATTACACTGATAATCAACAATGGAAAAGAAAGGAGTACTTCAAAATATAATTCCACCATCTACAACTCATAGCAGAGGTACACCTGGTAGCAGAAAATATGCTCTCACAGACACTTAAGAGCAATCTTGGAGGAATGTTTTTCTCTGGTTGAAACACTGATGGGAGATACTCCTGAAGAGGAACCTGTTAATTAAAAAAAAAAAAAAAATTAAAAACTGTTAAGGAAACAGCAAAGATCTGGTGATAACTGTGTGTGAACAAGAACACAAAATGTTTTTCATGTCACAAAGACATATGTAAAAAAACCAAATTAGACTGAAGTTTTCCTGCTATAGGTCAGTTAGAATTAATACAGTTATTTTGTATGTGTCAAATACCACCATTATTTGAGACTTAAAAAACATGTATTACATTAAAGTAACATGTTTAGGTACTCTAATATTGCTATGTATTTAAACAAGTAGGGACAGTCTAGGTTAGGGGTCTGCAGCCTTTACAATCCAAAGAGCCAGCTTGCCCTCAGTTGAACGACATAAAACTTGTTTAGAGCCACAAATGTTACATGATGTTTTGAACTCATAATTTTTGATAAATATCTACTTTAAGAAGTTTGTCTTGTCATTTTTAAAGAACCACCGTTTTATTTCTTTCTTCAAGGTTTTAAAATAAAACATAAAAATCTTGCAAAAAAAAAAAAATAAATAAAATAAATAAATATATATATATATATATATATATATATATATATATATATATATATATATATATATATATATATATATATATATATATATAAAATGGGATGTTGACATTGGTAAAAAATGGTGTAACAAAAGCAGATAGTTATGGGGTGCTGATTATAAAGTTACACAGTCAAAAATTAACAAGAATAATTCATTTAGTCTGTTGTAAGAGAAAACCAAAGTGGGTTCATCTTTCAAAGTCATATTTTCACCACATTTGTTAAAAAAAAATCATCAAATTTGATGTAACTTGAATAAATTAAAATCTATGTCATAATACCAAAACAAAGTGTTATTCATACATTAATAAATGTCACAGTTTCAAAACAAAATATTTAGTTTGCAAATTAAATATTTAATTACAAACAAAATATTAGGAAAATAAAATATCTGTGGTAGATGCTGGTGCAGTTGCTATAGATAGTCTCCAACCTAATGACAAGTAAAATAGATCTAAAAAATATTACTGAAACTTTTAGTGTCATTCTATTGTGGATATAGAACACAATTATTCCCAGAAAGTGTTTCAAAACTGCTAAAACTGGCATTTCTTATCATATCTATATTTAAAAACATTGGTTGTTTTTCATGATATTCAGCAAAGTCATTGAGAGCCATTGTGGAAGGTCCAAAGAACCACTTGCAGCTCCAGAGCCGCAGGTTGCAGACACCTGTTAGTTATGATGTCATAGCTTGTAAGCTTTAGATAGGTTCTTAACATCTGAGTGAACTGGTGGCACACTTGTGGGTGTATTTGAAGGAAACACTGCAAACACACTGACTCCTTGAATGACATCATGGAAAATTCAAAATAAGCAAGACAAAATTTCAATTGTGCACCTCCACAATTGTGGTTAATTCTGGGGTGATCCAAATCCAGATACCTAAAGGTGCCAAGTTGATTTCTTTAAACAATTATACTGATGCATTAATATAATGAAAATGTGGATCAATGTAAAATTTAAAGAGACAAGGTCTGTATCTAGGGCGGGAGTCTGCAACAGCTCTTAATAACTTTGCTTGGTTCTTTATCATTTCTACCCAATGTTTTAAAATATGGATATAATAAATGCAGGTTCTAGCAGTATTTCATGGAATAATTGTGTTAAATTTCAACAACAAAATGACACTAAAAGTACCAGTAATATTTATTAGATTTATTCTTGTTATCTTTAGGCTGGACACTCAGTGATTTTTTTTTATTTCCACAAATCTCAGCATCCTTTTGAAGAAACTGCATCCGTTCTCTTTTTGCAAAAGTGTTGTTTTTTTTCTTTATTTTAAAACCTAAACATAGAAATAAAATGTTGCTTCTTAAAAAATAATAAATTTCCTTTAGTCGATATTTATCATTATAAGTTGTCTTTTTTTCCCAAAAGGTCATGTAATATTTGCAGCTATAAACAAGTTTTATTTAAGTGAACTTGGTGCAAAAACGTGTCCTTGGCTTGTAAAGGTGGCAGACCTCTGATCTAAAGGATAAACGTTTCTGGTGCAAAATGTGTGCATCAATCCAAGAATAAAAGCAAAAAGACTTTGTGAAAATGCTGGGTAAAGCTGACCTAAGAGAAAAAGTCCATTTTATTTGGAGACATGCCCTGTGGTCTGATGAAATGTTAATGTATGTGCCTAGCAATAATGAGCACAGTTAATTTGGAGATGAAAAGGAAAACGCTGGCAAGTTTAAGACCACCGTCTAAACTGTGATGAGTGTGGCAGCATCAGGTCGTGTAGGTTGTTTAGCAGCAGGAGGAACTGGTGCAGTTTATAAAATAGATGGCATCATCAGGAAAGAACATTATGTGATGATATTGAAGCAGCAACTGAAAATGTCAGCCAGAAAGTTAAAGCTTGTGCACAAATGGGTCTTCAAATGGAAAATAACGGTAAACATATTGCCAAATTAGATATAAAGAGGCTTAAGTGCAATAATGTCAATATTTTTGTGTGACCATAACTCAAAATTCCTGGTAGGAGTTAAAAAAGGTGTGTGTGAGCGTGATGGCCTACAAACAGGAGCAATGGGTCAAAATTCCTGCAAACTATTGTGAGAAGCTTGTAGAGTGATACCCAGTCATAGAGTTTAAAATGCATTTCTACCAAATACTAAGAAAACATATGTGAATCTCTTAATCAGAAGAAAGTAACAGATACATTTTTCAAAAGTTCTCTCTCTGATTATTCTGGAATTTAGCAAATAGAAACAATTTTGATAAGCCTAATTAACATTAATCAGACAAAACTTTTCCTATTTTATGTCAGACAATGAGTGAAAACACAAACACTTTTTAACAGTACATGTAAGTAGCTGGCTTTAACTATGGGTGTTTTCACATCTTATGTGAAAACAGCAGACTCGGTTTGACTGGGGACCAAAATTGCAGCATTTGTTGTTACATTTTCAGCTGGTACGGTTCATTTGACACTGCACTGTCAAATGAACCAAACCCTTTGAGCAACCTGTTTACCCCCCTCACCTGTGGTGGCGTTGTACCAAAAACTACTGAAGGAAATTACACGAAAACCTCTGAAGAAGACACTAAGCATAACTTTCTTCTTCACGAAATGTAACCAAAAATGGAGTAGCATTAGATTTTAGCGGTTGTAAAGATTTCTCTTTTCTCTTTGGCAAAAGACCACGAGCCATTTCTTTCACTAGTGCTAGACAAGCGCGTTTGTTTTGGTGCATTTAACCAGGATGCCCTGCG
Organism: Anableps anableps; assembly: GCA_014839685.1. Lineage (NCBI taxonomy): Eukaryota > Metazoa > Chordata > Actinopteri > Cyprinodontiformes > Anablepidae > Anableps > Anableps anableps. The sequence goes on along the minus strand of CM026065.1, from coordinate 33,818,808 downwards.
CTACAGTCTGCTTCCTGCTTTTGGCACGGTCTCCAGTCCCCTTGCATTCACAAATGCATTTGAACCACACCAGAGTTCACTTCAACTGAACAGAGACCTAGGTTTTTAGGCAGACAAAAATTTGCTAGAGATTGATTAAAGCAGACTAAACAGGGCTGGTGTGAATGCACGCGATAGGTCTTTTAGGTAAAAGAATACCAGAATGTAGAGTGCACTTAAACCAACATTTAAAAAATTGTTGATTTTTTTTTTTTTTTTTTTTTTTGGCTTACCAGTGGTAGTTGGAGGTGATGAAGCACTCAATGTCATCTGTTATGTCATCATCAGTGAAATCTTTAGAGGGAGAAAGAAACATGACTAACATGCAAAATATCTCAAACAAAAATTGGTGCTTCGTTTTTCACTTGTCACTTTATCTTCAACCCACCTGAGCAAGATTTCCCACACTGATTTTTGGACCAGCGGTAACCAGAATCACAAAAGAGGCTGTCCCTCAGCTGGAAGATACCATAATAGCCAAGGGACCAAAGAGTCATCTTGTTGGGATTCCTTCGATGTGAAAATCCACCCTCCTCAGAGCTGCTCTCCTTGCTCATGCGTTCATCGTCTTGCACCATCTCTTCCTCATCAAACTTGTTTTCCAGGTCATTCAGCGATTCCCGTGATTCATGGCTTGTTCTGGAGGGAGCCCTTCGCTTTCTTCTGCTGCCTCCAGATCCTGCTGTCGAATTTGAGGAAACTGGTTCAGTAGTAGTTGTGGCAGTAGTAGTAGTAGTAGCAGCAGTAGTAGTTGTTGTAGTGGTTGTTGTTGTAGTAGTTGTTGTTGTAGTAGCAGGACCAGTTGGAGCAGCTGTCATGACAATGTCGGTTTCTGGTTCCATTTCTTCAGTTGTAGGCTGGGCTGTGGTCATGGACAGGCGGATACCATCTACATTGACCACGCTGGTGTTCAGATTAGACCTCCTGCTGACTTCACAGATAACTGCAGCAAATCAGTCACATAAGGAGGAGGTGCAAAGAGGAAACAAGGAACAAGACAAGCAGATCAGAAGGTTGATTATCAACACAAGACACTGACACTCAAGAATTAATGGTATGTGGTTTGTTTGCTGGGAAGCAGGAAATAACAGTTTTTGCAGAAAACTTGAAACATTTTTGCACTTCACATCCTTCTAACTAAAATAGTCCAATGAAAACCATCTCTCTTCAGATTCTAAAAACAAACATCTTCTCGTCACTCATAATTTTCCTATGATTAGTTATTTTACGACATTATAACACATGCTACTTACTTATTGACAGGATTTCATCTTTATGCTTCCTAAGCTTTCCAGGCAGGTCAATTTTCTCCCCAAGTTTTTCCTTCAGCTCACATTTGGAGACAATTCGACTTTCAGAGAGGTTGGGCAGCAGTGCCGCCACAACCAGCACCAACAGCAGGCCCAGCTTCATGTTAGTTCTGTCAGAGGTGAGGGTAAGATAATACGTTATTTTGTTAGTACTGGCTGAGAATGATTTGCAGCAACCAGTAATGTAATAACAGTTGATAATGTAATACTTAGCAATAAATGTCAGCATTTTGGCCATTTCAAATGTAATAAAGCTAATAACATTGTAATTTGCTCATAGTAATATAATGTTATTGAGGTAACAACAAAATAACATTTCACCAGTAACAGTCAGATCTTGTATTATTGGCGCTGCATTAAAAAAAAAACGTTGAAAGTGGAATAAATGTTGCTGGCAGATGTTTAAGACAACATTGCTTAGAAATGCTAAATCTTTTTACACTTCTTATATTTTGTTCATCAAAAATTGTTCTATTATGAACAATAGTCCACATATTCAATTATCATTGACACAATAGCAATCATTCTCCTTAATGAAGGTTGTAAGAGCCAGTTTGAGGATTCAATACTGTACCAGATATTTGTTTAGAATACTATTTATTTGTTTGACATGTAAATTTCTGATTTCATGTATGGAGGAATATTTAGTTACTGGTTTGGTAGTGAGATCTCTTAATCTTAGAAAGAGAACCTGTGATTTATTTATTCCACACAGCTATTACATTATTTATACATAACTAAAAATGACTCAAGAATGAAATAACTTATTTGCAAAATGATATTGTTGTCTCAAAACCTTATTAAATTATAACACTATTAACTTATTAAATTACTGTCAGGTATCACATTATTACCTGCAACGTGGATTTAATTTTACTTGTTGAGAAACAAAATGTGTTAGAATTCAAAGTTCACACAACAGAAAAATGTTAAATTTGTGTTTTTGGGGAAATGTAATGTAAACAACCTTATTGTTGACTGAATTACCAATCTATTTACGCTAACTTTAATGTTACTGCTATTGTTATATGCAATTAAATGTTTTCCTGTTAGCATTTTGATGTCAGAAAACAGTTTGTGTCTTACAGAGGAAACCTATGCAGAGTTTCTTGTGAAATATCACATATAAAAGTACATCTGTCTTAAACCTGTTTCCTGTCATTCTTAGCATTAAAAACAGATTATGAGGAAAACACGTCTGCTTTGATAAATTCGATATGTGTAATTTTAAAAACATTTTGTAGAAAGATAAATAAAATTATTTATGTTTACAGCTATAAAAGAGAGAAGAGTCCTTACTTTAGTCGTCCTGCTTGCAGACTGTCTGCTGATGGGAATTCTGAGGATGATAAACCTGCTACGACTTTAAATCTATTTCAAGCTTGACCAACCTGTTTTACTGCCTTTATTTTTTTTTTATGCGTACCTTCCCTGAAGGAAGGGAATTTTGAAGGTGGTTGAAACAATGCACAAACATGAGTGTTTTCTTTTTTTTTTTTTTTTTTTTTACCATCAATCATCCTTGACACATTCTTTAAGACCTTAATATTATTATGAGAGCATTAGTATGAATTCATGACAAAAGAAGAAAAATTGCTGACTGCTTCTGTTATATGTAGTTTACATATAAACTACTATACACAAAAGTCTTAAGGCATGACTCGTTTTTTTTTTTTTTTAATTTTATTTTATTTTATTTTATGCCAAAATATGATGTTTACAACATTTTTAGTGCCTTCACCAAAATTTGTCCAGGATTTTTTAAGTCGTTTGAAGTATCTTCAAGCAGAAGAAATTCATAAAGATGTAATCTAATCAGTTCAGTACAATACAATCATATAGACTAATTCAGACACATTTGTTCAGACATGAATAAATGTGTTGGCACACCTGGGAAGGATGTTAAAAAGGTCAAAATCTTTTACTTACCTTTGTCTTTTTCTGCAGTAACATCATCTCACAGTGAACAATTTAGAAAAATCCAGCTTTTATTTTCAGTATGTTGATTATTTGTTCCTTGTACTTAGTCAACAAAAAGCCCATAAACAAAAATCCTTACCCCCCCATTGTGTTTGAGTTACAATCACCAGAGAGAAACGTTGGTTTCTGAAAAGGATTAAGACCACTGGTGGGAGCAGGTCAGATATTATTCTATGATTAAGAAACTGCAAGTACTTTCGTTATGTTTTAAGTCCATATTCTTGTCATCCATCAATTACTACTGAAGAATAATAAAATACACAATTAAAGCCCTCAACAATTTAAAATCATATAAAACGGCAGGTTAAAATTAATTAAATTACATTTTCAAATTTCTTCTTCATCCATATTGTAACAGTGGAAACTGACAACAGCTTAATATGCTAGGACACGTAATCAGACTCCATTTCTTCTGGTGAGCCTCCCCATCTTTGAAAGATGAAGTTCCAGCTATTAAATATTACCCATTTACGTTTTAAACCTACATCTTCTCACATGTTTAATCAGCATTTGTTTTGCAAGAAACCATTTGTTTACATGTCAGAAAGCTAATCTGAAACCTGAGAACAAAAGTCATCTAAACTATCAAGGGGATACCCAAATGGATTTCTTTAGTGGATATCGCACTACTACAGTTTACACACAATACATGGGATGCATGAGTACAAAATTTAAAAATTAAATCATTCAGAATAATAATTTTTTATCAGTATAAAATCTATGAGGTCTTTTTGTCTGAAAGGTACATTCTCTCTGCGATGGACTGGTGGCCTGTCCAGAGTATACCCCGCCCCTCGCCCGATGACCCCCTCGCAACCCTGTAAGGATAAGCGTGATGGACGGATGGATGGATGGATGGATGGATGGATGTACATTCTTTTTCAGGGATCCTAAAATGCATAACAATGAATCAGAAAATATATATCATAACTTCAGTTGTAAATTTACTGATTATATTGGATGTTTTCAGTAAAACAATAAATAAATAAACTATTAGTTATCACACTAATATAACGATTATATTTGTTTATGTCTTGCTAGTTAATTAAAGTTCAACTTCTTAAGGGAAATTCTGAAGGGTTGCAGAATGAACATTCAGGTTTTGGTCATATAAAATTGACCAGTGGGTGAATGATTGTTGTGTAAAGCGCTTTGGAGTCCCCGGACTTGATGAAGTGCTGGGCCATTTACCATGAACTTGGCCTTCTTCCTCTAAATCCTCAGTTCTAAATCCTATTAAAATCCTGTGAGATGGGATAAAGAGAAGAAAGTGTTAGAGAGGACTCTGGATTTCGTTGGTGAAATAGAAGAATCCAGCAATGAGTGAATGAAACCAAGGACCTTAAAAACTGTGGAGATGTGATTTCTGCATTGCAGAGCAGGGGGAAGAATCAACGCAGGAAACTGTGAGAAGGTACAATTATTAATGGAGGAAACATGGGAAAAAATCTGAACTAATACATAAATGAACAACAGGTAAGAGAAATACACCGAATACGTCAAAAGGAGCTAAAGTAATACTCAAAATGAACTATAAACCAGGGGGAAATACTAACACAGATCTAAGAAAAATAAATCCAAATGAATAAAGGAATACTCCAAGAAACTGGAGAGACACTAGTCACACTAAAATGACCTATAAATACAAACATATAAAAGAACCAAAAACACAAACACTCAAAGAGTGTGACAAAAGCTATCAATTGCACTGGATTTTATTTAGATAAATCACAGAAAATAGATTTAATTATTTACCCCCAAACATTTATATTTGTAAATTTCACTAAAAAATATATATACTTCAATTTTGTGATAATTAGTATAAAATAAAATAAATTCAAGTTTGTAGAATTATTTTCAGACTATGAATTCTTAACACTGATGAAAAGCGGTTGTTACAGTTTTAGATTAAGCACAATTTAATAATCTCCAGATGAACTCACATTCATGACTGCACTTGATGGGAAAATCAAAGAAACCTGTATTCACGCTATAGTGAGGGCTTCACAGTCAGCCACACCTGAATTATAAATATATATATAAATATAAATAATGTTTTAAATCACTGCACATCTTTCTGAACACACGTGTTTTTCCACACAGTGGTTTGCAGGAAAGGGAGAAGGCAATATATTTGCTCTCATTTCTCAGTTTGATGCTTGAACTCCAAAGCAGTGTCACACATAAACCAAAGTATGACGTTGTTTACTGTACATTGATTGCTGGCGATGGGTACCAGCCCCCACATGTGGTTTAGTAAAATAAGTGTTTGAGCCCCAGCAAAACACAGAATATGATAGAAAAACTATTGTTGGCCGTTCACATATCCTGTTGTGTCTTTGTTCTTCCAAAATCCAGGAAAATCTAGAAACATTTAAAAAATTTCAAAGTGCCCATTATGTCCCTGACTGAAAATGACTAGCCACAGTTTAACCATTTTAATTAGAAATACCCTTTATTGTCCCAGAGTGGGGAAATTCAGGTGTCACAGCCTCAAGTTAAGGTAAGTGGAAGCATGAATATTTACACAAATGTGAAAAATAAGAATGAGACTGTACAGTAAGGGCAAAATTACATCATCAGAGAAATATATACAGTTCCTGAAAATAGTATACTCAGTTCAAAAGAAATGTACAGCTGAGTAGGTTACTTTACAGACAGAAAATTTACAAGATATGCATTTATTTATATGTGCTTAAAAAACAGTATTTACAAGAAGTGAAAAAACTGCAAACAGGGATTACTTTCACAAGGAAAAGACAAAGGTTACTTGACACATTTTAAAAAGATTACACAAACTGTTCTATACCCATAAGCTATTTTATTATGCACACCTTGCTAGTAATAGGTTGGACCGCCTTTTGCCTTCATAACTACCTCAATTCTTAATATAGATTCAAAAAGATTTTCAAAACATTCCTCAAAGACTTTGATCCATCCATGATTCTCCTGTACAAAAACATCCCAGAGGAGCTCTGTTGGATTGAGATCTGGTGGGTGTGGAGCCCACTGGAGTACAGTGAACTCATTGTCATGTTCAGGAAACAAGTTGGAGATTATTTGATTTCCGTAACATGATCCATCATCCTACTGAAAGTAGCTCTCAGGTAATAGTATATGGGTGGACATAACTTAAATACTCAGGTAGGCTGCTCATTTGGTTCTAAAGTGTCAAATGTGTATCAAGATTACAGCCCCCCACCCACCGTCAGCCGCTGATAGAAGGCAGGATGGCCTCTGGAAATACACAGATCAGAAAACAACCATGGTATGATCAAAGTCATTTAAATCTCTTCCCATTCAGATGCTCAGTTTGAACTTCAGCAATTAATCCTCACCATGACGCTTAAATGCATTGTATTGCTGCTACATGGTTGCTGATTCACAATTAGTGTTAAGTATTTAAGCAGGTGTACCTAATAAAGTGACTGTTGAGTGATTTCTTTCATTGCTTCATAGACAATGTTACAACGGTGGAATATTCTGTCACAAAACTTTAGCATAAATGCAAGTAATCAGTCAATTTTTGTCCAGCTAAGCCAGAAGGGGAAACTGGTTTGACAAGGTAAACGTCATGATGTGATGACTCTTTACAGGAAGTCTCGTCTCTTTACTGGAATTAACCTCAGACAAAAGTGTTTATCTTTAGAACAGAATCAAAGCAGGTTAGATAATATTTGTTTTATGACAGTAAAGGTATACCACAAACTTGTCTTTTATGGGCATTTTCAACATTAAGAAAATGAATAGAAAAAAAAATCTTTTTTTTTTTTTTTTTTTTTTTTTTTTTTTTTTATCTGTGCTTCTAAAGCTTGATTGTTTGTTTTCAGTCTGACAAATAATAATGGAGCACAGGACAAAGACCCATATAATGTGTTTTGTACATATTATTTAGGCCAGTGGTGTGCATGGTCGTTCCTCAAGAATCAGTCTCCTGCATGTGTTAGACCTTTCCCTGGCTCATTACCCCTTAATCAATGATAATTCCTTACCAGGTCACGAGAGAACTTGTTGACAAGCTGAGAATGTAATTCAATCTTTTGAATCAGTTCTGTTGGAGAAGGGATATCTCCAAAACCTTCAGGAAAACCATTCCTTAAGGATGGGAGTATATCCCTGGTGTGGGATATCTTATACTGGCTTTGCAAAGTAAGTATCAAGAGCACGAATAAACAAACTAATAATAAAAAAGGCAGACACCCAGAAGGAATTATACATTTTTAAATTCATTTGGTTGACTTTCAGACTGGACAAATAGGTTGCCATGTAAACTCATACTATAACAAGCACTTAAGAGGATCTAATTTCGTTTGCACTGAGGATTCGCATCAGGCCGGTTGGTTGTATTGCACAACTGCCTGGTGAGTTTGATCATACAGATATCGCACTGGCTTGGTTTTGGAACCAATAGGGAATGCGATTGTGACAGACAGAAACGCAAAGCCATGTTAGGAGCTAAGCTGGTGGAAACTACCGTGTAGTAGTGATGCGTCGATTGCGAACGTTTCGGCTCTTGGGGCTGGCTCTTTGAAGTGAACGACTGGAGTCCCACTGAGAGCCGTTCTCGTTTTGTTTTGTTTTCTTGTTGTTGTTGTCAAAGCTGCATGAAGATTTGTGGCAGCAAGCGAAGTGCTTGTGTCCACACACACACACACAAAGTGCGCTGTGTTGTGGCTGTAGCCCCACCGTGTTAGAAAAAGTTACTATTTTTGGGCTTTTGAGAAGCATTTCTGGAGACCATATCACACTCATGGTATGCTGGGAACAAGCCTCCGGAGTTCCCTGAGGGGTTCCCCCACATCTTTGTCACTCTCTTCTTCTATTACCCTCTTCTATGTTCTCTTCCTTGGGGTGGAGGATGAGGGTGTTTCTGGAGGAGGAGGAGAACTCTGACCTCTGCCAGAGCGAGGTGTTGGAGCCGTCGCCTCTCCAAACCTTGACCGGAGCTCTGCCAGTTGGTCTACGCACAGATGTGTCCAAAAAATGGGCTTTCATTTTTCAAAGTCACATTTTCACCATGCATTTAATTCATTTATAAATGTCAGTTTCAAACTAAATATTTAACCCTCCTACAGTCCCAGTAGGGGTTGAATGGAGGTTTTTACTCTACCCCTCTTCATATGCTGTCCCCCAGGGGTTGGACGGACCCCATGTGCATTACCCTAAACTAAATATTTAGTTAGCAAGCTAAATATTTAATTCAACTATTATATTTAAAAACTAAATATTAAACTCCAAATTAAATATTTAGTTAGCTAAATACTTAGCAAGCTAAACATTTAGCTTGCTAACCATATACAGGGGTTGCAAAAGTATTCATACTTTTTAAATTTGCCATATTTTTGTCACATTACAACCACAAATATAATTATATTTCATTGGAATTTAATGTGAAAGACCAACACAAAGTGTGAAGTAGAAAGAAAATTATACATGATCCAAAACATTTTTTACAAATAAAAAAAAAACTGAAAAGTGTGGTGTGCAAAAGTATTCAGCCCCCTTTTCTCTGAGTGTAAGCAGCTGTCTTCAGAAGTTGCTTGATGATTGCTAATGACTAAATAGAGTCGACCTGTGTGGACTCTAATCTCAGTACAAATACAGCTGCTCTATGTCAGCCTCAAATGTTGATTAAGAGAATATTGGAGAGGTAGGGTCGGGCTTGGGCTTTTGCAGAATGTTTTTAATAAACCTACAGTACATACAGCACAGAGAAAACTAAATTAGAATAAACAATATAAAGTTGTGTTAATCTACTAATTATAGTTTAAATATAACTAGACTATAATTAGTAGATGAGTAGAATAGTGGGTAGTATACCCCTGTTGAGGAAAGAAAGAAAGGTACAGAAGTTAATTAGATTGTAACAAGTGCAGAAATAAATATATTTTGGGTGATTTCTATAATAGCCTATCATAAAAGTTGATTATTTAGGCTATTTGTTTTTTTTTTGTTGTTGTTGTTGTTTTTTGTTAATAGCAGGCATCATTTTGTGACTTGTTAATAAGCACAAAATCTTCTATCTTACTCTTAATAGTTTTTTAAAAAGTACTTCTAATCTCAAACTTATTTACTAAAAAAAACAAAAAAACAAAAACTCAAATGGTGGTTTAAAAACAAAAACAGTAAAAGCTTATGTAGCATCCAGTCAATACTGAGAAGGTCAGAACTGATGGTTAAATGATGATTTACAAAACCCATCTGTATTATCAACCAACGTAAGAGCGAGACAAGAACAAATAATAGTTACAATAATTTTCACCATCTGTTATAAATAGCTCATTACATTAGTACAGTTCTTTTCGTTAATACAAGCAATCACAGATTTTATTCATAAATATTTCAAGTTGTTCAGTATACTTAAATCCTAGTTATTAACCTTGTTCCCTTATCGACTGAAGCTAAAATTGAGTTACTTTTTATCCTTTTTTGCTGTTTTGCTGTTAACCTTTTCTGTGTGTTTGCGGTAAACCTTTTCATGTATAACGGCGTTCTGTTACCATAGCTACGTTCATAAGAAAGTTACCAAAACAAAAGCATATAACCTCAACAGTAGTTACAATAAACAAAAGGTAATTTAGCTCAGTCAGATTTTACAGCTTAATTAAAATAATATGTTGGCTTTATTTCGGACTCTGGTCTCTAATTAGAGTTAATTAGTCACTGTTGGATTGGACTCAGACACAATGTACTTCTGTACATTGCCTGTTTATCATCTAAGTATTCAAATCACACGTGTTGGACCAGACATACATTTAAAACGTGCAGATTGGACATCACTGGCTAAACATGGTGTAAATTACCAAAACATTACAAGATCTTAAATGTCACTTTTACGCGCAGCACTAAGTGTTTCTTTCTCCCACTCATGTGTCTCCGCTGTGCAGGTGACTGCAGGTGTTGCCACTTTAGCTAATCAGCAGGTGAACCAGCGTATTTAAGCGCTGAGAGAACTGCTGAGGGTGTCAGAGCTAGCTCAGATACAGGTCTGGCTTCATGGCTTGTAAAAGCCTTTTTTTTTTTTTTTTTTTTTTTTTTTTTTTTTTATTTATTTTTTGTTACATCCCCAGATGTTGTCAAGGGGAAGGGTAACGGTCACAAATGAAGAGAACAAAAATGGTTTCATCAACCAACTGGTCTTGTAACGGGGATGAACGACCTCAAATTGGTTCCATAAACTCTTCCATGTACATTTGCGAATGGTTTATCCTCCTTGTATTTTTCCACCTGTAAATCTGGACAACAAAAATACCAAATAGTAATACTACCTTCTACAACCTTACTGTAATGATTTTTTTTTTTTTTAATATTTCAGTCTTTTCACATAGTGCTTTTACAGTAACGACTTGGTTGTGTGGGTTTTGTTTTTTTTTTTTTAAATGTTCAGCGCTCTGTAAACTACTTGTATGCACGCTGGTGTACAAATAAACTTGCCTTATAGTCCTTTTTTTAATATATATATATATATATATATATATATATATATATATATATATATATATTTTTTTTTTTTTTTTTTTTTTTTTTTTTTTTTTTTTTTTTTTTTTTTTTTTTTTTTTTTTTTAATTATTATTTTTTTTTACATAGACAACTTTTTGCTACATTAGCGAAAGGTGTTGGTATTTAAGCCCTTCCTTTTGCTGCCACCATCTGGCCATGGTTGATGTTTACACTTTTTTTTTTTTTTTTTTTTTTTTTTCTAGGTTCATAAGTTACACAATATAGTTTTCAGTAATTTTTAGTTTGAAAGAAAATCAGTATTTTAACCATTCCCCCCCTTGATCCTTTTCAGTCCAAGCGATCGCTTGCTATGTGTAGAAAAAAATATATAAAAGCAATGCCATTGATTCAGACAGATTTTCCTATGCACAGTACTGAGTGCATGGTATGCAGTGCTCAGAGCTGGCCTCGATACAGTCCTCTAGTATCTTCTTCCAGATGTGATGTTCTTAACAATTATTTAGTTCATTATAAAGAGTGTCAGTGAATAGCCTCTTTTATTTTGCCTCAAAATGGCCAGGGTTTTTTTTTTTTTCCCCGTGTGTGTGTTTTTTTTTTTTAAACCACACTCATCTAGGCTTTCTAAATTTCATTGGATGGTGACTTTTATTTCCCCCCCCCCCCTCATTTTTGGTCCAGTCCATGGGTCTGCACAACAAAACAATAAAAGCACTTCTAATATTTCTTAAATCCGTTTGTCTTGTCAGGTTAGAAAGTATTTGCTTTTTTTTTTTTTTTTTGGTTTTTTTTTCTCATAATTTTTAACAAATATCAATACTGCATAATAAATTCTATCCATCTTTTTTGTGTTTTTTTTTTTTTCTTTCCTCTTCATTTTAAAGCCTAAACATATTTATCAAACATTATAACTTGTCTTTTTCATGTAACATTAGTGGTTCTAAAGCTTCATTTTGCTGGGCTGAAGGCAAAAATGTCTCTTTGGATTGTAAAGGTTGAAGATTCCTGGTGTAGTCCTTGTGCCCAGTCAGATCAAAAACTATTATATCTTTAAGAAAGAGTAAAAAAAAAATCCAGTAAAAGCTAGACCAAACATCAGAACCATACATTTTGATTCTGTGTTTTATTCATCCTTGGGACTTTTATTTAATGTTTTTTTTTTTTTTTTAATAAACAGTTTGGAACACAAAAACCTCCATTAATTTCCAGTCACAACAAACATGCTGGTATGCTGAGCTTATGGCTGGACCAAAACGCTGACAGGAGAATGGAACAGCCATTGTATTCATGTTTTAGTGAAGGTGTGCAAAACATACATGAGTAATTTATATGACAATAGCAAAGTGACGAGGAAACCATGTAGACAAATGAAGGAGGCAGCGGAGAACAATGAGACCAGTGAGCATAAATTTACAGAGGGAGTGGCAATAACAAAGGAAATAGAAGTGTTAATGACAGGTGAGTGGCTGCAGCTGGGGAAAGGAACAGGTTGGGGTAAATAAGAAAATGATTAACAGCTGGGACACAGAGAGGAACGGTGGGCTGAGGTGAGGTGAAAAACAAAGAGAATGCAAGGGGAAAGGAAACCTGAACAGTGAACTGAAATAAATACTAATCTAAAAAAACACAGTAAGAATAACTGAACTAACACAAGGAATAAACTAAGATGGCAATATATAAGAATGATTAAAACAGAAAATAACTGAAGCTAAATGTCCAAACACCTACGTATCATTACAGCTGGTTAAATTAAGAGATTAATTTAAACCTAAATCTCCCTGGGATATGAATTAAGTTGGGCTTAACTGTCTATGAAGCTCTGATGGGAGCTGTATACCCCTATGTTGTCAATGTCATGCTGTATATTGATGGCTATTTCACTGGTGGTTGCTGCATTGTTTTATTATTTATGAAAAATAAACAGCACTAAAATCTCACACACAAAACTTGATACAGATACTAAGATAGCTCCACACTGGATGCTCTTTTTATTACCACAGTAACTTTTTGGGGGGGAGTAGAATAGGGTTATTTTTGATGAAGAGCAGAAAAATATAACAATACAGTGTGACAATGTTTTAATTGAATGAGTTAGATCAAAATAATCATTTGTAAGCAGTTCAGCATCTATTTAGGAAGAAAATCACAAGTGCCACTTTCCTGTATCATAAAATAGCAGACAAGATGACACTTAGTAGAAATGTTATTATTGACACATGATTTGGTCTGTGCAAAAAGTACTGTGTAGATCTCAAAGTCTGGGTCCATGGTTTTGTGAAGGTTTAAATCCTGCAGAAGGATATAGCTCACGTATTTTGCTTTGGGGTGATGGAAACAGGATGTATAGACAGAGGATGTACTCTGAGGAAGTGCTGTTTTGTGTAACAATATATGGAACTATTGTTGCTTGCATGCACACTGCTTCAGCTTACACGCTTATAACCGTTGTAAACCAGTTAAGACTACTTTTGGTCACACATAGACACACTGCTACACACACAGGAACACCACTACAGTGGGTGTAGTTTAGTTATATACAGACGTGCTCTTTGCTTCTTTCGGTCCCATCCTTAAGATGTACTGAGTAGAAGCCCAGTGCTGTGGACAGTTGGTGACTCTGTTTGTAATCGAAAATACTGATTGATTTGGTATGTATTACTGACTTGCTTTAAAAAAAAAGGGAGATTAAAATTGAGTTCATCGCAACTCAATTCCTTGTTTCAAGGTACTTTGAGGTCTCAACCGAGGTAAAGACACACCGAGTTTTACAACAGTTTGGAAAACAACAACAGTTTTACAACAGCCCATCACACTTATCCTTGCAGGGTCGCAAGGGGGGGCTGCCTATGTCCAGCGGTCACAGGCACCATGAGAGGTGGGGTGCAACCTGGACAGGTTGCCAGAGACTGGTAGGACAAAAGGCACACACACCTAAGGAGAAGCCCTTAGGTGTGTTAGGTTAAACCAGGTACTCTGGTTTAACAGTAGTCCTAAACCAGGTACTCTGGTTTAACCTAACAGGTTAATGTTAGGTTAAACCAGAGTACCTGGGGAGAACCCAGGTAATTGGTCTTTTTAATTGCTGAAATTCCCAGGCTGGATTTGAACCGAGGACCTTCTTCAAGGATAAAGTCAACAGTGCTATCAACTGTGCCACATTAGCTGCTAAATCCTTTACTATTGTAAACTTAGGACTTTGTCCAACTTAGGACTACTGCCATATTTTATAGGAATTAACAGGCTCACCTGTGTATAAGAACTAATGTAAATTTGTATAAAGAATAATAAGAAGTTTGCAGAAAATAATATACAATTTAAATAAATGACACATGAGGTCTAAGCATTTTTATGACCATTTAGTTCCAAGATATATGAAAATACAGCAAAAAATGATATGCAGTGGAAAAATAATTCATTTATATGAAATGGTTTGTGTACATGTGCAAACTTGAAGTAGGAAGGGATGAAATGGCAATGCAATCATGTTTTCTTTGAACACTTCATTATGATGATTCACATGTTCTCAATATGTTCCCTTTCTAAATCGATGTCTTCATGTTCTTTCAGTGATGATTCAAAGATTTTTGATGGTAAATTGTAACAAGAATATTTTGCATTATAAAAGCTTGACAACAGAGAACAATTTTGGAGCAATTTTTTTCACAGACCTAAAATTTTACACTTTGGACAAAGATCACAAGCATATGGTCCTATTGTATCTGAAAAGTGATCAAAATATCTTTAATAGATATTAGAAGAACTATTTCTACATAGTCAGATAGTTACATCATTTTTTCACCTTTATTATCAGGAAACTGCAAGAAATCAGAAGTTACATAAATCCTTAGGTTTTCAAACTACCACAGTGAGCCCTAAATCCAACAAAAACAATTTTTGCATTACCTTCAGGAAAATTATGTAAAATGACACTATGGTGATAGTCAACAATAAAAAGAAAGCAATGCTTCAGAAAACAATTTAGCCATCTACAACTCATAGTGGAAGTACATCTAGTGGCAGAAAATATGCTCTCATAGACACTTAGGAGCAATCTTGAAGGAATGTTTCTGCTTCGTCGTCACAGTGGTGAGAGCGGTTCCTCAGAAGATACCTGTGTAATTAATAAAAGACATATTAAAAACTATTCAAAAAGCAGAAAGAATAAATGATAAACCGTTAGCCGTTTGTTTTTCTGGCACTTGTGTTTTGTTTTTTAATTGTGTTCATGACAATTTAAAGCATTAAAAATCATCAGTACAGTGTGAGGAAAGCCATTTATAAAGTGGTATTGTTTCACCTCTTATTGTAAGACATATTTATACTGGTGTTTGTACATTGCACACATACAAATGTATGTAATTATATACAAAGGTAGAAATATATAACGTAGAACACATTCAAAGTCATCTAAAAAATCCCGAAGCAGTCGTTAAAATGTAACTGAACCCACTGAGAAAGCATAACCCCGCCACTGATAAATTTTGAAAGATTCCACCAAGGTGGGCGGAGCCAATATACAGTGAGGGGCGTGGTCAAGTGTGGGGATGAGCTGAAGGGGTGAGCAGGACTGTGGTCTGGACTAGAGAAGCACCACTTTGTTACAATATTTAGTGACTTTTCAGACCCTTTAGTGACTTCAAAAAACCAACCAGAGAATAATCTAGCATTTTTTAATTTTTTTTCTGTGTTGTTGGAGACTATAATGCCGGCAATGCTCAGCAGCACCCCTGCAGCTGCACTCTGTCCTGAGCAAGCAGCGAGTGCTGCCGTGAGCCCCTCCCACTTGCTAAGCACTGCAGTCAATCTGACACAGCCGTCCATTCTGGAGCATACAGTCAATAGTAGTCAGAGCAGAGGAGACCCATTCCACTGTGTGTCCAAATTGCAAATAAATCACACATTTGCAAAGTTGAGTAACCCTATTCAAACTCCAGACTCGCAACTGGGCGCTCAGGGGCATGTGTCTGAATGAAAATGGCTTAATACCCAAACGCAGGGCTCTGACGAAGTTGTACTAAGCTCTACTGCTGTAACCATTAGGAAAATTCAACTGCTTAAGCATTGTTCAGCCTAAGGAGGCCAGCACTGAGGTGTTTTTTGGCAAAATAATGCAGAGCTAAAAATAATTACACAAAAATGTCAAAATTTGCACAAAAACATTAAGATAGAACCCTAAATAATCTATTTAGACAGTTTGTCAGCAAAAAAAAGTTGATTTGGGGTTTAGTTGCACTTTAACAAAAAGCATCAGGACCTGTACTTTTCTAGGCAAGAGCAAGTTCTTAATATTGATAAGAAAACAATGACTCTAAGTCTATTAGTCTATTAAAAGACTATTAAAGAGTATTCCACCATGAACAAAAGTAAAAGATGGGTGTATTTTGACTTACCAGTCAAAGTATTCCTTCAAGAAACACTCAATGTCATCTGTTATGTCATCATCGGTGAAATCTTAAGAGGGCAAAAAGAACCGTTAATAGCATTAATATCTTTAGTGAGTAAAGATTGATGCTTTGTTTTTTATTTGTTGCTGTGTCCTAAACTCACCTGTACAGGATTTCTGGCACAGGTTTCTGGACCAACGGTAACCGGAATCACAGAAATGGCCATCACTCAGCTGGAAGATGCCATAAGAGCCAACTGCAGCAGTTGTCTCAATGCTTTCAGAGCTGTCGTCATTGCTCATGTCCTCACTTTCATTGCTCATGTCCTCACTGTCACTCTCTCTCTCATGAGACTTATCTTTACCCTTTCTTCCCCTTTCCCTTGAGTGGTCTCTTCTCCTGTCTTGAGCCCCCCTCTTTTTTCGGTTGTTTCCAGCAGCTGCGGTTGAATTTGAGGAGATTGCTTCAGTTGTCTCAGCATTGTCTTCATTGCTCATGTCCTCACTGTCACTCTCTCTCTCATGAGACTTATCTTTACCCTTTCTTTCCCTTTCCCTTGAGTGGTCTCTTCTCCTGTCTTGAGCCCCCCTCTTTGTTCGGTTGTTTCCAGCAGCTGCGGTTGAATTTGAGGAGATTGCTTCAGTTGTCTCAGCGTTGTCTTCATTGCTCATGTCCTCACTTTCATTGCTCATGTCCTCACTGTCACTCTCTCTCTCATGAGACTTATCTTTACCCTTTCTTCCCCTTTCCCTTGAGTGGTCTCTTCTCCTGTCTTGAGCCCCCCTCTTTCTTCGGTTGTTTCCAGCAGCTGCGGTTGAATTTGAGGAGATTGCTTCAGTTGTCTCAGCATTGTCTTCATTGCTCATGTCCTCACTGTCACTCTCTCTCTCATGAGACTTATCTTTACCCTTTCTTCCCCTTTCCCTTGAGTGGTCTCTTCTCCTGTCTTGAGCCCCCCTCTTTCTTCGGTTGTTTCCAACAGCTGCGGTTGAATTTGAGACCAGTTCAGAGCCCTCAGAGCTCTCAAAGCTATTTTCATCACTCATGTGCTCATGGTGTTTCTCCATCTTCCTCTCCTGAAACGTGTTTTCCTCATCATTCTCTGTCTCCTCTGAGTCGTGCCTTCCCCTGGAAGGGGCCCCCCTCTTCCGTCTGCTGCCAGATGTGACATTTGAAGATGGTTGAGTCAGGGGATGGCGAATGTCTTTTATCTTTACCAGGCTGGTATTCAAATCAGATCTCCTGTTGACCTCACAGATAACTAGAGAAAACCAGTCATGCAACCAGAGGAAGACAGCACACAAGGATAAAAGAAAAAAGAAAAGCAGATCAGAAGGATGGTCGTTGACATTAGCTTTCAGCCCTTTTCAGATCACCCTTTCGTCTTGTTAATTACACGTTCTTTACATTGCACAGAGCAGAGGCAAGTCCTGGTCTTCCAGAGTCTGTCTGATCTGAGAAATATATTCTTTGGTAGAATCTCATGCAGATAATAACTGAATTAATTTGCCAGTGTTAGAGCTCAGTTCTTTGGATTACCCCACATTTCAAGCGAAAGAGCCAAGCCTCTTTGATTCTTCCATCTCAGCAAAATGCTGTGAAAGCACATCAAATAAAAGTCAACAGATCGACTTTCATATTGTAAAAGGATAAAGAATGAGGTTGCATGTTTACTGAAGAACAATGATATGAAAGAGGCTATTATTGATTAATTTCACATCACTGTTTACTGGGACATAGGAGGTAAGCTAACAACTCTTGCATGAAGTACAGACTTGTTTCCCAAAACTAAGAGAAACCAGTTAGAACTGCTTTATATGGAACAGAGAAAAACATCTTATCATCACTTACAGTTTTTCAAACTGTGAAGTAAATATGTTTAACCACAAGTTACTGTCATGGAATACAATTATGGGCCACTTACTTGCTGCCAGAATTTCTTCGGTAACCTCTTCTGGCCCTCTGGTCTTGTTGATTGCCTCTGCAAGTTTGTCCTTCAACTCGCATTTGGAGACAATACGACTCTCACAAAGGTTGGACAGCAGTGCTGCCAAAATCAGCAGCGCCAGCAAGCCCAGCTTCATGTCAACTCTGTGTAAGAGTAAAAAAAAATTGGGGTTTTTTGTGAGTACAAGAAGTGACACCATCAGTTTTTATGACTGAATTCCATTTAAGAAAATTTTTAAAAAGTTTAATTAAGCATTGTGAGACTGGCATAAAATTCTTTATGTTTTCAGGAAAAAGACAATTGGAAAATAAACCATCAATCCTCTAGAAAAAAATCTGACAATTTCTCAAAAGGCTCTGGCTTGTTATAAACAATTGTTTTTCATGCATTACTAAGAAGCAAAGGGGCTAGATTTTATATGTAGTTCAATATTTCTCTGTTGTAATTTTAGTGTTAGGATATACACTGTTTCCTGTTGATTATATAAAAATACATCTTTTTGTTATATTTTATGTCTTTGTTTTTAAAACATCAGAAACAGATCATCATGAAAACAGATATAATGTGATAAAATATGATATCAGGGATCAGGAGAAATGTTTATACAATATAACAATAGGAGTACTGGTAATAATCCAGATATATCCTTTATTGTTCTACAGAGGGGAAATCAAGTGTACCAGCAACAAGTTAATCGTAAATGGAAGCATGCACACAAAGGTAAAAAAAAAAAAAAAAAAAAAAGAAATTAAAAACTTAGAATAGAATACAATAAATACCCTTTATTGTCCCACAGCATGGAAATTCAGGTGTACCAGCAGCAAGTTACAAATAAATGGAAGCATTCATATTCACACAAAATAAAAATGTAAAAACAAAACTGTAAGAATACAAGACTGTACAGTAAGGGCAGGTTTACAACATAAAAATAATAAAACAGTACAGTTATTAAAAATAGAAGGCTCAGATTAATTCTTAACAGTAGTAAAAAGAGAAGACTCCTTACTTTATTATTTCTGCTGGTAGACCCATATTCAGCTGATGAATTCAGAGGATAAGAAGGCTCGTATGTGTGTCCTCCTTTTTATATGTTCCTGCTCTGTGGAAATGGACCAACCTGTTTTACTACCTTCAAATTATTTGTATGGCCTCCCTGTAAGAGGAATATTTTAAAAAGAAAGAAGAAATTTAAACAATGCTTTCTTTCATGGTATGAAAAAAATGATGACAACTCCTCTAAGACTCACGTGGCAGCATGACGGTGCATAATGCAAGCAACAGTCCACTATCACTAGATGCTCATTCAAAAGGAGTGAATGCTGCAAATCATTGCAATCTGCTTGGTTTTCTTAGATAGAAAACTTTTCAATCAGTTTGAATGATAAACGAAAATTGAGTGCATTGTTTGAGAACTAGGATCAATTTAGGATATATATATATATATATATATATATATATATATATATATATATATATATATATATATATATATAGTTGACTTGGAATCTATCTGTATGGCATCGCTGGGTACTGGCGCAATATAAATAAACTTATTTGAAAACTGAAGCTAAATTACTTTGCATTTGTATCAACACAGACAAAGCATTGCAGTGCACTGCACTGAACAGAGACTGAGACCTACTGTCATCCTGAGTTTAAATTTAAACAATATGCAAAAGTCTTGAATGTAAAACTCCTCTTTTGAATTTTCCTGGAAGACTCTGTTTAATGATGTTCTAAAGTGGCCCAAGAGCTACAAGTCAGAGAGCTAAAATCTTTGTGTAGGTTGTTCAAAATTATGTAAACCAATGCTGTTTGGTTAACATAATACACACCTGGGTTGTCTGAATGCATGTTTGAACACCTGGCAGATAACCTGTTTAAATTGTTTTTTTAACCTTCCAAGGGACCTTCTCATAAAGACTGATTGTTGTCCAGTCTTTTGCTGCGTACTCTAGACATTTTGACACATTTGAAATAGGATTCCAATGAGCTTTTGGGTGAGAACTTTCCATACATGTGGATGATCAACAGAAAATTGATTGCCCTCTCCATTGTCTTTTCTGTGTGATAGTTTTTAAATGTTTTCTGGTGACTATGGTTTTATGTTATCTATTGTAGATTGTTTTAGCTCTGGGATTTCTTTCATCTTTTGATCACCACATGGCAATTTATTTGGACTTTGGAAAAACATGTTGTACACCATTATGCAATGATCAGTCCAATGACTGCTTGACACAAGAGTGGAAAAATGTTTTGTATTCATGCGAATAAGCAGTCTATTTTTGTCTGAGTTAGAAAGCAGAAAAGGGAACTGGTTTACCAGGATATTTTTTCTTTGTCATGTAAAGACCTTTATCTCACAGCTAACAGGCGTCACAAATCTTTAAAGGAAGTCTTGTCTGTAATCGGCACAAAGTGTCTAAGAAAGAAGCAAATTTGCTTACTTATCTGATGGTTAGCTTGTAGGAACAAATCACAGCGTGTACTAGTTTCTCATTGGTTCCTTTAAAACAGGGATTAGATTTCTTTTTTTTCTGTTCCTGGAATTGTCTAGAATGTGCGCACAAAAGTAAAAGAGGTGGCATTTCAAGTATAAATGTGCTACAGGCAGTATTGGAACATCTGATGGTCAGTTAAAACCGTGTAGGTCAACGGACACAGAGGATACCTTTTGCATTAGACAGCATTACAAGTGCTGTTGTCTGATAAAGTTTGCATTCTGGGTTTGCATAAGGCTGGGTGGTCTAATACTGCAATTGTGTCGTATGTAGGGTGCAAAGTTCCCAGTCACTGAAGACAGACCACACTAAGTGATACTTGTCATGTTGTGTGAGTAACCTAAGACAAATGTTGACTCTTATGTCATCCTTTTGTCATATCTGCTGACGATCTGTGCGTGTGTGTGCTTAGGGGATAGAGGTGTTGGCTCATCTGGAGACATTTCAATAGACTGCTGAAACAAGTAGATATTCGTCAGATTGTTTTTCACCTCACTGAGGTAATTGCGGTCCTTACTCCTGGAAATCCTTTACTTGTCCAAAGTTACTTACCTCTTCTACCTTCCACTTTCTACATTTTTTTTCTTCCAAGTCTCCACATTAAAGCAGATCCGCAGCTTCTACTGTTTCCTTCCTGAAAGATCTCTATGCTTAAAACTTACCTGCTCTGTTCCTCACCAAAGATCCATCCAAATATGCCCACCATTCCTCTATTGTCCTCCTTGGTAAACATTCATCCGAGCTTTCCACCTTCCTGGTACCCATTCACCTGCCTCAGCATCTTCATCATCATAGAAGACTGTAGAAAACACACCAATAACACTGCTCATCTTGCATTACCATTAGCCAAACTCAGCCTCAGCCAGACACTGAAGGGTTGTGTTTCTGATCAAGTGGTCAAGTGGCACAGGAGTACCACAGAGCACTGTACTCTTACCATTCCTTTTCTGGGTTTGTTTGACCTCAAACTTCTGGTACATGTCAGACTCCTGTCAACTGTAGAAATATACTGATGACTCAGTTGTTGGGTGTACCAGAGATGGACCAAAAATTTTTATAGCTGGTGTACATTCCACCTCTATTCTGTGTATAACAGGCCTCCATTTGCACAACCCTCCCCCCTGCTCTCTGATCTACCTGCAGACCTACCTGACCTGCCAGAACTAAAGAGAGTGTGTAGGCTCTCCTGACTATCTGGCCCCCATTTTCACTCTTTAACAGGTGTGTGACATTCCTTTCCTGCTTCAGAAGTCCCAATATCTTCCTGGTCTCCAACAAACCCTTCATTAAAGAACTAAATGACTAGAGGCCTGTTGCCCTGACATCTGTGGTCATGAACTCTTTTAAGCCACTGCAGGACATCATAGACCCCATACTGGTCCTCCACCAGGTTGTTTATTGAGCAAGCAGGTCAGCGAATGATGCTGTCAGGTTTCGATTACACTACATCCTGCACAACCTCAACTAGCAACCTACGCTAGGATCCCATTTATCGATTTCAGTTCAGCCTTTAACAACACCAACACCATCCTACATCTGACACTTTCACAATGGATCATCAGCTTACGACTGACAGTAAACAGCAGGTGTGACTGTGCAGCATCCTCTCTCATACAAGAACCTACACAAATACCCTCTCATCATCCTAATTTATTGTAGAGGAAATTGGCCTTTGGTTCTGCAACTGCACATATGACCATTGTAACAATAGTCAATGTTGTGGATAGACTTCGATATTACATGTGAGGTGCTATAGATTATGACTTCAGCCCAGGTCTAGCAGTGATTCAAGGACACTAACAGCACAGTCCTCCATCAGCAACATTCTGCACTCACAAGTCCCTCCTGAGACAGACAATGTCTGTCTATAAATGGCAAATATATCTATGGGCTCCTTGTGTCAAGTGTATATCCTTCAAGGTCCATCAAAGTCTATCAGTGCCTTCCCAACGCTGCTGGATCTTTAGGGCAGGTTGTCTGATATGGTAAAAATATACAAGAGAGTGGGTGGTGTGCTTGTTCAGTTAGCGAGTGTAATGTGTGTATATATATATATATATATATATATATATATATATATATATATATATATATATATATATATATATATATATATATATATATATAATTTGTTTATGTTTGTTTGTTTTAGTATAGTGTTTAGTCGTGTTGGTGTGTATTGGCAAATGTTTACAAAAGTCCCTTCTCCACGGGCGTGGCTTTAAATTGTACTGCCACAGTCAGACCCAGCCAGATTTGTCTCCATTTGCAGATCCTATGCTGTTCTTCCCCATTTTTTCAAACAACCTCAGGAGTAGTACAAGCCAGACTTAGTCATGTATTGCGTGCAAGCAATTTGACTAACAGCAGACTGCATTTGTTTATTTACATCACTGCATGAGCAAAGGCTGGCCTTGCAAACTCCTAGAACAACATCTCAACCACCATTTGAGCAAAATGGATCGGCGGACATGGTGTCTGCAGTCAGAGAGCTGGTCAGTGTGGAAGAGCTTAATCACGAGCAGTGCCAGGAACACATGCATCAACTTTTGGAGTGGAATGACTATGATTTCGCAGCCCTGAAAGCAGCATGTCTCTTGGAACATTCTGTTGAAGTTACAGTTTTGCACCAGTCAGTGTGAAACACTGGAACTACTTAACATTAGTTTGGCATAATGTGCTCACTGTTCTTTGAGTTTTTGCTTTTAAAAAAGTTCATGTGTGGATATTGGATTACGTCTTTTGACTGCATTACTTAATCCAAAAGGTTTCACGTTAAAAATAAATTAAATAAAATGCAACAATATTGATAGATTTGTACATATAGCAAATTCAGCTAAACTCAATTGTTTTCATTATGCTTAGACAAGCAATGAATTTCTAAGACAAAATTAAATATCTGGGTTTGTTTGAGTCCATCAAAGCCCTAACCTCGAGGTCCTCCATTGCTGAATGTAACTGCAAACATCATTAGAGAACTGACTACAGCTTTTTCGCGCTCACGGCCCACCCACGTACCTACGTTCCTGACCTCATTCACACCCACAATAGTGATGAACACACTGCCAATGGAGACAAACTCAACATGGCTAGAACTGAATCAGACATTAGACGGCTAGAGTGAAACTTGACAATGCACATTGCACATTAAAAAACAGGTACTCCATAATTATTTTCTGTAATAGTGTTTCATACAGTTTATATAGACAAAAAAGACCAGAGAGACATTTTAAGGCTCAGTTGTTAAAGCGCTGAACATTTGTTGGTCAACTGGTGTGTATAAAAGTGATTGGTTGTTTTTAAATTTTCTTCTTCAATTAAAATATAGATTGATCTATGAATACACAGATGACGGCCACAATCTAAAATATGTTGCTCTGTTTAAAGATGGTTTTAAGTTTTCTGTGCTGAGAAGCAAGTTGGTTATAATTATTTTCATTTTATTTGTAGAGGACAATTCAGTTTCAAGCTTTTAAAAGGTTATTATAAATGAACTCCAAATAATGTTATGTTATTTATTTTCTTTTGGTGTTTATTGAAGTACTCAGCTTTTGTCTGGATCTCACAAGGCAAATCTTCTTCAGAGCTCCAAAACAACATTAGGAACATGTTTGTAAATCAGTCAACAATGACAATGACTGACATCACAAGACTTGTTTATACAATAAAAGATAAAATTGAGCTTCTTGACCTACTGTAAAATTAAAGCTGCTATTTTATTAGTTAAGAGTTTTCTTGAACAACATAGTTTGACTCTAGATTTTAATAAAAAAAAACAAAAAAAAAACAACAAAAAAAAAAAAAAAAAACCAGATTATTTGCAATCAAAGCTAAGAGCTTCTGGAAGTCCCCTATTCTTAAAGTGTTCATTGAAGGCTTATATAGTTTTGTCCAAAGCCATCAGACTACTTTTCGGTCAAATTCAGCAAATTTTTGGTGCTATTCTCTGCAGAACCTGGTGACACTGGCTATTTTTCACACACTTTGGCACATACTGTTCTTTCCATGCAGAACAAAGAGGACATGATATAAGCCATTCCCTGAGGGAAATCAAGTACGATCTCTGGATCAGATGGTAACTTTAGGCTTGTTGGGGTTTTCATACAGTAGTTTGTTGCACGCTGAAGCATGGATGCAGAGTTTGTGGATGTTTCACTGTTTTACTCTGAGGAACAAAAACACTGGGCTGATTCATTGCAGACTAAAGCCAGATCAAAACCAAGGTATCAACTCAAGCTCAGGCATCTCTAGAAGGTTTCTTTACCATTGTAGCAGGTTTGCTTTCTTACAAAGTGTTTATAGAGGAAGACCAATATATTAACAGGCCGATAAATTAGGGAGATATTTCCCATTTCCCTTCTTTATAACAAGTTATATTTGTTACATTTTTATAACGAGATTTTTCTCACCTTGTAAGTGAAAAAAAAATCTGCCTGTGGAACTATAAATTTTTTATCAATATTCAACAATTATTGACTTGTTACTTGTTACTTGTAAGTTAGTTTTGTCTTATTTCAAGTGTACTGAAATATTTGCACTAGAAACTAGACAAAAATATGTTGTAAGATTTTGTTTCTGCTGTGTAATTTGCCTTCTAGGAGCAAGATTTTCAAATCATCCTTGAACAAGGTCTGGAGCATTTTTTGTGCTTCATTCAACCTGTCATAAAAACACTTTACCATTTCTTTAGTTGGATCACTTAAAAACACTAAACTTTACACTTTTTAGAAAATCTAAGCTTAAGTATAAAAACCAATAACATTTTCCACCCTGACATCATATTAAACAAAGAGAAACGTGCGTGTAAAAAACTGGATATACCCAGCAGGTGTGGGGGCCTGAAACACAATGGCCTCATGCCAGCTATTGAGCACAGGGGTGGAGATGTGATGGTTTAGGTTTGTTTTGCAGTGACAATAGCTGGGCACCTGGTTAATCATGAGCTCATCTGTTTACCAAAGTACTATCTACAGTCAAATGTGAGCCCGTCTGTCAGCAGGAGGACAGAAAGGAAATTAAAAACAGCATTGCAAAGCCCTTGTCAAGGTCCAAATTTTAACCTGATTGAAATGTGGGACTTTTGATAAAGCTTATACTTAAACTGGCTGAGGTTATCCTGGGCTGTTTCTATAGTTATGCTGACATAGGCTTAGGCTACTGGAGGACAAACTGACAACTTTTTCTCACTTTCTTCTTCTACTACTCTCTAATTTGCATTATTTGTTGTTGTTTCAACTGTTAACTTTTTGTTTTCTTTCAGTTATTTCTCTCTGCATAGAAGCTACACCTGGTCTGGCGTTCTGTTTGGCAGTGATGCCTTCCTGGAGGAGGGCTTCAGCTGAGATAATGCTGCCATCAACTCATTGTTCTCCTTCTCCTGCTATTAACTTTTTACTTTCAGGAACATCAAAAATAATCCTACATCAATTCATCTGTTTTCTTGTGCATGCTCTGTCTTCTCAAACCCCAAGTCAGTTGTGGCAGATGGCCACTCATACTGAGCCAGGTTCTGCTTGAGGATTCTTCCTGGTAAAGGGGAGTTTTTCCCTCTCCACTGTCGCTACATGCATGCTCAGTATGAGGGATTGCTGTAAAGTCAACGACACAATGCCATGCGGTCGATACTAGGAGTGAATGCTGCAAGTCAATGACTCGATGCAATCTGCTGGGTTTCCTTAGAAATGTTTTGAACTACTTTGAATAATTAATTGAGCTATTGTACTGTTTGATAACTAGGATCAATTGGAATGTATGCATGATTGATTTTTTTTTTTTTTTTTTTTTTTTGTAAAGTGCCTCGGGACAACATTTGTTGTGAATTGGCGCTATATAAATAAACTTAATTGAACTTAATTGAAACTTTTTTAATCAGTTAAAGATTGTCACCAGATGACCATGTAGTTTGGAACTAAATGAAAACTTTCTTTATATTCACTGTATTCCATCAAACAAACAAAGAGGCTTCAAAATAAACAATAGTTTATTATATTAAACCACAAGCTTCTGGAAATCCCCTTGTGAAGTCTACAGTAAAGCTTAACAGCTTTAATTCATTCGAAGATCATATTTTGCAAACTCATGTTAATGATCTGCTCTAAATTTAGCCACAATAGCTTTTTGTCATACATTGTTCATTCCCTTTAGCGCAGCAAGCAGCAAAGAATGCAAAGGATCAAGTTTTGTTAGATTAAGTGTGGTATGGTGTGTATTTTCCCAAGAACACAGCTGCTCTTAAGTATAAATAGCAAACAGATAACAATAAAGATGAAAATGATTAAAAGAAGACAACAAAAAAAACTTAAATTATCTTGTAGTTATTGGACTGACATTATCATTAAATAGCACGGTTCTTCATCAGTTATTTTAATACAAAATAAAAGAATAAATACATTTCTGCATGTTTTTTTCTTTAAAACGTGTGTTAAGATGCATCAGTGAAGTCATCAATTAAGTAAGACTGAGCATTAACTGCATGTCTTATAGAAGTGTAGTCATGGTAAAAAGAAAATAAAACCACCTTTATTTTTAGGGTTTTATATATCTAATGAAAATGATCTGGCCTTTACCATGTTTAATGAGACTCAGATCAGCTTTATTGTGTAACATTGTCAACACAAGGAAGAAATTTGACTGAAGTGCACAGATGATTAGATATGTAAAAACTATAGAGAAGATTAAAAAAAACCCAGAGTGACAGCCTATGGGATGAAACTGTCTCTATTGCGGCTAGTTTTTGTAAATATCTCTCTGTGTAGCCATTTTAAAGAAAAAAGTTTGAGCAGGTTGTGTCCAGGATGTGTGGGGTCTGCACAGACATTGGCTGCCCGTTTTCTGACTCGAGACCTGTACAAGTCCTGGATGGAGGGAAAGACAACACCCCGTGTTTGATCACCTACGACCTGCCCAGGATCAGGATAGGTTATTTTCTCCTATAAATTGGTCATTTAATCTATTACAATTACTCTTTATCTCATTTCAGCCTCTCCACCAGCAAGGGCAAGACCTATGAGCGAGCAAAGGACATCAAACAGAAGATTATAAAACTGTCCAAATTTAAAATGGGCTACAAACTCACCAGTAAAAATCTTGGTAAGCAGATGAACACTGGTAGTGCAGTTTTAGGGAAAGGTAACAAATGATCATAATTTTCCTTCAATCTTGAGCTCCATGGAGGAGCTTGCCTTATGAGACGACTACTACGATGTGGGAGCTTATTCCTGAACTAAAATTAGTTGATGCTGTTAATGGATTGAAATATTGCAGCCTTCTGCAGGATCTCTAGAAGCCTCAAGTCTGCCTTAACTTTGACTCGACTGTGTTCAAAGCACATTATTAAATATTAACCTCACCAAGCTCAAATCATTCTTACTACCTTCAGCAGTACATGTAAATTTCCCAGCAACTTTATCTCTGTTGACACAAATGATTAAAACATCACACAGGAGCTGTGCCATTGATGAATACCTTCATTTAGTCCACAACTTTCCACAACTCAGAACCTTGTTGATTTGGAGAAGTCTTGGGCAGAAAGTTTTGTGGTCAGATGCAACTAAAATTAAACTTTTTGGCATAAACCTGACCCACAATGTTTTGGAAGAAGAGATGGGCTGTGTATGATCCGTAAAGCACTATAATCATTGTCGTTCACAGAGGTGGAAACATTATATTTCAGGGTTATTTTCTGCTCAGGACAACTTGATTGCAGTAAATGAGGTCATGTAGTGTAAGCTTTTGGACAAGAACCTTCTCTCTGTTAAAACACTGAACATGGGCCAAGGATGAGTCCACCATTATGACAAAGGCTCAAAACATAATACCAAGGCAACAGAGAAGAATCCCACCAGGGTCTATAAGAGACCTTGCCCCTCTCCAGACCTTCGTCCTCCAGAAAAGCTGCAAAGAGAGCTGAAGCTTTCACCAAACAGCAGTCAAAGAAAGTTAAAATATTGATTGAGTTTTTGAGTTTCTGCAAAGAGAAGTGATCTTAGCACTATGGTTGAAAATCAATCCGGTGAGATCATAGGATTATATGTGCTTCGAGCATACAGCTAGAATTACGCAAACAAGGTGGTGTGGCGTGACTGAGCGGTATTCATACAGGATATGCAAAAAAAATATGTTTTTGGGTTTCTCCTTTACCCATTTATAACCAGCTAAACTTTTTGTCACATTCCTCACACATTCATGCATTCTTGTTTAAATAAATTCAATGTTTCAAATACAAGCAATTTGTTGTGTGTCAATCTCACTGTCTAACAATTAGCTTCAGATTTTTCCAGTCAATGTATTTCATAGACTAGACAAACCCTGGATGATTATCCGGTGCTGCTTTTCTTGCAATCCAGTTTGTCTCATCCTGACTAAATTTGACTGAACATCTTGGGTAGGTTTGGGCAGGAAAAGTTACCAGGAGAAATCTTCTTTTCTCAAAAAACAAACAAACAAACAAACAAAAAACACATGGCATCAAATCTTAGGTTATGGGATCTGTATCTGAACAAACCAAATGAAGT
The DNA here is from genome assembly GCA_014839685.1 of Anableps anableps. Classification (NCBI taxonomy): domain Eukaryota; kingdom Metazoa; phylum Chordata; class Actinopteri; order Cyprinodontiformes; family Anablepidae; genus Anableps; species Anableps anableps. The sequence goes on along the minus strand of CM026065.1, from coordinate 33,789,675 downwards.
CAAGAACAATGCCATTTTTGGCAGAAGAGATCAAAAGTGAAGATGGGTACCAGAACTGTAAGTCTAACTGGAAGACAAATATTGTTCAATGCATTTTAAAACTATTATGTTAACATCTGGTCTATGTGAAGCCATATAAAGCAATGAAGGTTACAAAGGGTCAACATTATTTGACAATCTTTTGTATATATGCAAATAACCAATCTTTGTTTGTCTAACTCAGAAAGCGAAAGGGGAAACTCATTTGTCAGGGTCATTTTTGCTTTCACAAAACAAAGACATCTTAATCGACTCCATAAATCTTTACAGGAAGTACAAACTAGCATAATCACAATCAAAAGTGTCTGTTTGGAAAAGAACCCGGTTTGACTTCATAATGTTTATCAGATTAGCATGTAGGTACAACTCAGACACTGTATAGCAGTTTCTTATGGGCATTTTCACAATGATGAAAACAGATTTTTTTTTTTTTTTTTTTTTTTGTTCTTTTTACTTGACAGCTTGATTCCTTGTTCCTAGATAACTAAATAATAACAGAGAACAAGAGAGGAGACCATAAACTGTGTTTTATACAGACTATTCGTCACATCTTATATTTGTTTTACAAGGTTTACAGCCGAATGAGTAAATAAAAATTCACACCTGTCTGATACAGATGATGTTTTCTTGATAGGCAAGTCGTCATTGCCAGTAGTTGAGTCAACCTGGCAATGAGGCAAATTAATATATGAAATAATTTTCCAAAGATTTAATAGTAAAAAAGCTAATGTATTATTTATTTATTTAAGATAAAGTTATTTTTGCTCCTCAGTTTGCCTAAAAGACAAACGAAAGCTTAGGGAGGACCACGTCTTTGCTGTGGTAAGTCCTAAAATGTGCCATGAGTTACCACTGCACATCAGACAGGCTTCATCACTGGCTGTTTTTAAATCACTTCTTAAAACTCATTTCTTTGCCTTTGCCTTTGATACTACATGAGATTTGATTTTAGTTTGTGCTTATTTTATGTATTTTATGGTTATATATTTTAAAGTATTTTCTATTTTGGTATCCTATGTTTTTTCTGTCTTCATAATGGGATTTATAATGTTTTCAAATATGTTTATGCGGTTTTTTTTTCCACACTTTGGTCCCTCTGATAATGTTAAGTGCTTTATAAATATAGTCCAACTTTATAAATATAGCTGAACTGGATAAAGATAGGTTAATTAATTAATTTCTCTGCTTTTATTCCAAATTTCACATACATAAATATACATTTTTGGACTTTTTAAATGATCAAATTGTGGTACTTGTGGCTTTCCATACACACAGCAGTCCAAATTGTTTGTTTTTCAGGCTTCTGTTTGTGTGACATGTTCAGAGTTGAGCTCCAAATGCTCTGGGCCAAACCTTCCTTTAGCAGTACGAGGTTCTGCAGTAGTACCTTCATTTCACTGCCGCTCATCTCCATCCATAGATTCTGTTTGCAGGTGCAGCTGTGAGGAAGCGCCTGTCAGAAACATTAATCTTCGAAACAGAGCAGCCAAGATTGACCAGCCTCCAAATTTTTCCTATTTCTAGTTATAACTTCCACTGCACAACACATCTCTGACAGAAACCTCTGAATTTGTAGGACACAGAGATGAAAGAGGTTAATTATTAGATCTGATCACTGAGCTTTCAATAGGTGCCATTCCATTTGATTTGATTTCTCTCTACCTTGGCAAAGTGATTAACATTTTTATGACTGAGTTTATTTACAAGAAAGTGTTTGCTTTGTCAGACTCATGCAAAGTAATATCAAGCATCAAAATGTTACAAAGTCGGGAATCTTGTATAAAATTAGTCAACTATGGCAAGACAGAGGAAATCTGTCTGAAAGTGTGTGAACATCGCTGTCCATCATTGAATTTCAACATGCTCAGAACCACCGGTCTTGGCACATGACAAAGATACAGGAAGTAACGCTCCAGTTGTTTGTATTGCATCTAAATTTTCAGTAACAACTATAATGTTTGTATAAAAAATATATATATATTTTTTCTAAACGTGTTTTGTGTTGTAAGAACAACAGTTATAACTCCTCTGAAACAAATCAGATTTTCAGCTGATAGTTAACTTGGGCTTTTCTATTAGATGAAAGACACAATCATGTGATTTCCCCTTGTAGTTTGTAGCTTGCTTCAAACTAAAACTTGCTTTAGTTTAACTGTATTCCATGAAACAAAAGACGATGTTTTAACATAAACCAAGTTTCTTAAAAATAAACACAAGCCTCTGGAAATCCCCCAACAGTATAGTGTTCAGTGAAGCTTCATATATTTTCCTCAATCTATGTTGTCAGACTGGTTTTAGATGACATTCTGCAGATTCATGATGCTAATCTGCACTGAAGGTGCAAGGTGGTTCTGTGTCGCACATAATGAATGAAACAGGCAATTGGGAATGCCTATTGCTGTGTTTCTTTATATTGCAAATTTACATATTTGATTACACAGCATCTACCACACATGTTAAGTTTATTTGTAGCACATTTCAGCAGGCAGTTCAAAGTGTTTACACCATAAAAACATCATGCAGTTAACCAGCAAGAAACATATTTTGACAAATACCGTAATCAATATCATCGAGCAAATACATATCAAAAATATTGATCAGTGTCTCACTTACTACTAATCAAAGGCAGCTCTAAACAGGTAGGATTTTAGCCTTGATTTAAAGGAACTCAGTGTGTCAACTGTTTTGCAGTTTTCTGGAAGTTTGTTCCAGATTTGTGGAGCATAAAAACTGAAAGTTGCTTCTCCATGTTTGGTTCTGGTTCTGGGGATGCAGAGCAGACTAGAACCAGAAGATCTGAGTGGTCTGGAAGGTTGATACAACGGCAACAGGTCTTTTAATGCATTTTGATGCTAAGCTGTTCAGTGAACTAACAAAAGTATTTTCAAGTCTATTCTCTGAGTTACATGGAGCGAGTGTAGATCAACATGTCTAATGTAGGCAGACATGTCTAACATGTCTGCCTAATATGCTTAAGGAATGTATGTGACATGTTGAGTCTTTCAGATCCACCGTAAATGCACAGTGAAAATGTATATGTGGAGGCAGAAAATGCAGTGCAGCACTTTAAGTAATCCCTCGGGCCTTTATGTTCTCTGTTTTTTTTCTTAACACCTTCATTGAGGTGTGTGTGTATTGGGGGATGGGGATTGGCTGTCATAATCCTTGAGTTTGGTCTCCTCCTCACCTAGAACAATATGACTTTGAGAACATTTTTTTATGGGGACAGGGTGGATTTATCTTCCCTGGGTACTGGTCCGACCAAAAAGGACAGTCTTGTCCTGCAATCAGAGGCGTCGAAAGGATTTGAAATGTGGCGTCACATGTTGGCTAAGGCAGAAGTGGCAAACGCGTTGCTCGTGAGCCACATGCAGCTTTTCTCTCTCTTGTTCGGTTCATGGGGACTTGACTGGTCTGTCAAGGTTCTCATTTTAACTACAATTTGGGAAATATTTTATTTTATAAAATCTTTTATAACTTTTACCTCGGGTTGACTTCTTTCTAGCAAAGACGCTCTCAATTCTATTGCAGTTACTTCAACTGAACCACTAGCTGATTGTTTCCTTGTTTGTTGCTATCAGTTTATCCCTTTGTATTTAGTGTCTTTGTTTATTCTTACATTTTGTTTCTTGTGCATTGAGTTTTACCTTTTCCCTTTGGTTATTCTGTACATCCTCTTCATGATTATTAGTTTCCTTCTCTCAGCCTGTCTTCCTGTATGTCTCCTCTCCCAGCTGCACCCGGTTTGTAATCAGCCACCTGCGACTTGTCCAGTAATCAAGCTTCCCAGTACTTTAATTTTTCATTCTCTACTGTATTCTTCCATTGTCTGCTGCTGTTTCCTTGTGTCATTGCCCCATGCTTAGGTCGCTTCTCCCCTAGTGTTTTTGTAAGTCTCTGTTCTTGGTTTTCACTTTTTCAATTAAAATTACACACTTTTTTGTAAGAAGATCTCAGCTCCTGGGTCCTTTACAAGCCTTAATTATGATGTTGACTGTGTTAATGCTGCTAATAACTTCACGTTATCTCTAGATACACTTTACCCAGTACCTCTGTTTAACCTTGTCTTCCTTCTGGACAAAACCATTGAAGTGACGCATCTGCTTTGTCTTCAAATGGCCAGGTGTCACCTTACACTGACACAGGTTCTGCTGGAGGTTTCTTTCTTGAAAGAAATTATTTCTTTCCACTATGGCCATGTGCTTTCTCAATATTAAAGGTTACAAACATCTGGGTTTCCTTTGATAGAAATCCTGTTACTCAGGCATAAGGAATTGAACTGGAATACTTTGTTTTAAAGCTAGGAAAAAATTAGAATTTATGAAATGTAATTTATGCATGATTGGCTTGTGTTTGTCCATCAGTTGGTTTGGTTTGTCTTGTAAAGTTTCCTAGAAAGATGTGCTGAAATTGGTGCTATTTGAATATAGTTGTAAAATGCACGTTTTGGCGCATTCTGGCAATAAAATGCAGTCTTTTCTTGATCAAATTATTAACCTAAAAATTATGGTAACTGCTTTTAAGCCACAGTTTGTATATTTTTCTTGTAAAGAATTAGACTTGTCCTTTGAAGGGATGTTGAGAATCTTTGTGACCTGCAGCATACCACAAAGACACAATTTATTCTAACTCAGTTCGCATTTCAACAGATGCAGATGTATGAGTGGGGAACTGAAACATATCTCTTAAGTCCTGTGTCAGGTCTTTGAGGTGCTGTTCTTTGCATTTTTATTTTTTTATTTTTTATTTTTTTTATTGTTTTTTTTTTTTTTTAAAAAGCATTTTCACTCATTTTCTTTGACAGAAAAGCATCCATAGTCTAAAGACACACTTTTGGAAACTAAAAAAGCCTGAAGTACTCTTGATCTCATCCACATTTGTATAGTGTTTGATTAAAGCTTTGCACAGGACTTGTATGTGAATGAACTCTTGCACTGTTACACCCACTCTCTGGCTTTTCAGAATTCAAGATTGCTCATCTGTTTGTTTTGTTTTGTTTTTGTTGGGGTTTTTTTTTTTTTTTTTTTTTTTTTTTTTTTTTTTTTTTTTTTTCTTGTCCTTGGTCATTGTTCTCAGTAACTGAGAACATATTGGTCATATTTGGTCATATTATCTCAGACCAAATCTCACAATGCCAGTCTATCTTCTGTGGTGGCCATCTTGTATTACAAATAAATAGAAAGCCTGCCTTAAATGCTTAAAACATGAGCTGGCATGAGCTTAAGTTTGATGGGTTGACCATGTGTAGGAATTCAAAATAATTGACCGAAGTCAGAAATGAGGTACAGACTTATATGTGTATACATGACATGTTTTTATATTTGATTACTGGTAAATGTTCTGTTTATGTGAAAGTTAATCTGTTTTTCTTTTCCCTTTTGGAAGGATGACAGGCCAATTTGAAGAGACAAATAGATTTTGGAAGCTGCTGCTTTGTGTAGCAACTTGAAAATAAACTCCTTTTGCTGTTCAATGAAGTCAGTGATGTCTCCTCTTTCCACATTACACCTCTTTGCCACAACAATATAACTGTGTGGCAAAGTTATTGGAATTGAATTTGAGTTCTGATCTGGGTTATAAGCTCCCTTGTTTGTTTTTTAAAAATCTGATCATACATGCAGGTTTGCATCAGCAAATTCCAAGTTAAGATTGTTTTCATTCTTATGTCAAGATGTTTACCCCTGATATTTCATTGTTGGGGGGGGGGGAGCCCTGCAGTCATGCACCTTTCGCTGTTGATGACACACACACAGAATCACACTAAAGCCCAAGCAGTTGCCTTTATTGTGACATTTCATTCAAAAGAATGAAGAAATTATGATCGAGGAAAGAAAGGAGCTTGCAGTCCAAAGTGCTCCTTGTAAGTCGTCTGATGGTGGCGCTGTTTCCATGCATCAGCATCATGACGGAGGAGACTCAGAGCTCTCAGGGTTCGAATGTCAAAACTTGGCTGAAGGTATGGAGACTCAGGAGGCTCACGAAGACAGTTGGACCTTTCGATGCTTTAGGGGTTTAAAACACAGTGTGAGTGTTTTTTTAGTTGCCGCAAGGTGTAATAATAGCAAACATGTTCATAATGTCAGAGATTGGTGTGCAATACACTTTGGTATTTTGGATAACTTGGAACTTTTGCAGCATGTCACAGAACTGACATTTTTGACATGTTTTGAATCTGGTCATTTCCAGAAGTCTGAACGTTGCTGATGTGATGGTGACTGATTGTGATGATTACTGTCCCCTACTGAAAATCACCATCCCAAACAGCACCACCAGAAGTAATCTGGAGATATGACATGAATGATCTCTGTAGTTATGCTGCCCTAGGCTTAGGCTACTGGAGGACAAACTGACCACTTTTTCTCACTTTCTTCTTCTACTACCCTCTGATTTGCATTATTTGCAAATCGGAGGGTAGTATATACGCAACTCTGGGTCATCCAAAATGCTGCTGCCAGAGAATCCTGAACAACATCAGGGAAATGGAACATAACAAAACACTGCACTGGCTTCTTTCCTATTCTGCCACAATCAGGTGGATGTTATATTGCCACTCAGTTCTTTTATTTTAGCTCTATTAAAGTTAATGGATAATGTTCCTGATATATTTTATGTTTTTAAAATATAATATTCTTTACTCTAATATACCAATCTATCATAATTGATTTAGTCTCTTCGTGGTCTCCCTGACCAACTGTCAAGTGCAAAAAAGTGTAGAAAAAAATGTTTATATAACGACCACAATGGAAGATAAGATAAACATTTTATTGTCTTACCCACAGTCCTTAGCGTGCGTGGTATAGACTCTTGCCAGCTGACCTGGGTAGAGTCCATGTACATCTCTTCCCAGACGTGATGTTCTTTAGAGGAAGACAAAATATTATTTCAACATAATGAGGCAAGAAGATTTTAGTTTTGCTTCAAAGGGGCCAAAATTTTATTAAAAAAAAAAAAAATAGTAAAAACATTAATGAGCATGCAGAGCTTAAAGAAAATATCAGTATTCCTGTTTTCATCCATCTGTGGTTTGTTAGAGCCTTATCAGTTCGAGGGTTAGGTTGATGTCATTAGGGAACAGAAGGCTGAAATCTAAATTCAAATTCAAAATATTTCATTCAGACTGTTGTCAGTATGTGAGGAGGACCTCAGAAGAGTGGTGCAACCCGAAAGAACACAAGAGCTGCAACTTCTTTTCCAACAGCTGTGTTTGACTTCAGATGCATTCAAACTCGATTTCTTTTAATCTTTTTCTGTTTAAAAAAATGTAATAAATAAATTGCTGGAATAATGCTAAATCTTCCCATAAACACCCTTCTAAGCCTTGAGAAAAGCCATCCCAGAAGATGTTATGCTGTTATAGCAGCAAAGGGTTGGTCAACATCATATTAAAACCTATAAATCAAGAATCGGATGTCACTAAAGTTTTTATGTGGAAAGGCAAATTAGTGAATACTTCTGGCAAAATAGATTAGTTGTTCCAAAAAGGCTACCTTTTGACACATTTCTCCCCAAACACACTTTAATTAAATGTCTGACAGAAGATATTATATCGAAATCTGATGCATATTTACATCTAGGGTAATGCTTCCAATGATAATAAAGTGCAATGTTTTTTGTTTTGTGCCAAGATATATTAGACAGCATCTTTTTATTTGTGGAGAAAAAAAGAAAGTGTAAAAAACATTCCTTTATATGAATCAAACTGCAAATTCAAATAGTCATTGTCATGGTAAAATGGAGAAATGTATTTTCTTTGCAAATTGTTTAAATATAAAGTGGAATATATCGGAACAATTTAAAAGAGAAATAGAAGGGAAGAGACTTCTTCACTGTTTTGTTGATGCCTTCTCTACACAAAGTCCAGACGGAAGGCCCCTTGCCGCCATCTAGTGGTCAATGTGTGAATGACATCCAGTTGTGGTTTTTACAGTATCAAGCTATACTTGAAATACTGTGAAAATGAACCAGAACATACAGAAATTTATAATTAAATTAAATTTCAAAGCTATGTTTAGTATAAAAATTATCATTTAAATAATCAACACACCTTAAAACTGAAATAAAAGAAACTTTATGCCCAATTATGTGCAATGTCTTTAATGTACATCACACCTAAGGGTACCAGGATTTTTTTCCCAATTGTATGTACAAAGGAGTTAACTGTATGATGACTCAAAGTATTTCTCACTTGGATTGTTTCCACAAATATAAGGTTTGGGTTTTGTGTACAAAAATGCAGCATAGCATGGAAATGTAAATAATTTATTTCATCAGAACAAATTGCACACATTGCTAGATCCCAGACCTGTCGACTAAGAAGCTAGCAGCGAAGCAGTTTGCTTTTTTCTCTTTTCTTGTCATGTACCAGCTTCTTTTCAATCCCATAATGCTAAATGCTCTGGTCTTTGAGAATGCTGAGCTATGGCCTATTATGGGCTGTTGTTTGCTCAGAATAGCTATTTTAGATGCATATCTGCCTTTACACCTAGGTTTAGAATTAGAAGGACATACAAACTCTGGTTTGCTCATGGAAATAACTTCATAAACGGTCCCATCAGTTTTTAAGGCATAGAAAACCAAGATCTGTTGCTCTCCCCCTTATTCCACAGAAACAGCTGGGATGTCCTACCCCTTCGATATGTATTCCTAAGAATAAGGGGGAAAGGGGGAAATAATTTGATGTAGCACATTCACTTTTTTGGTGACACTGCAGTCCAGTCGAGTTCTTTGGAGTCCTGAGACTCTCTGAATTCATGCAGCCTGAGAGCCATGCTAGATGCAGCCATCTCTGAATCACCACCGGATCTGAAGAAATTCACCAGTGATTCCAGAAAAAGACAACTGCAGTTCACTCTTGGGATCTTTCTAAAGAAGAACACAGACGGACTTATGAAACATTGTGATTACGTTTTGGAATAACACTGTTTGGCTTCATACTCCATTTTTTGTGTGAGCACGTATGCACTCATTCATGTTAACTACTCATAACTTTTTCTGGTATTTTCACAAACCTAAGCCTGTTCCTAATGTGCTGGACTCCCTTTTCTAGGGTTAGGAGTGGTTTAGAGGTATGGTGTGAATTAAGTTGATATTGTAATGATTAGGGGAAGTATTAGGGTGGGGTATAACTGCAATTACTAAAATGAATAGAAGTCAATACAAAGTAGAAATATGGGTAGAAATACAAACTTGTGAGTGTATGCTATATTGTTAAACAGTCTAATAATTTTTCATGTTGAAATGAATACACATTTGTCATTTTAACTCATTCCATCTATACTGCATGCAGAAGGCTGTCAGATTATAAATGTCCCAAACATTATTTCAACTACAAATGAAAAGTCAGTTTAAGTTCATGTTGAATTGATGGTCCTTTCCGCTAAAATATCAGATTATAAAACATGTAGTCATTGGTGGGTTTTGGTAAGGGATGTATGATATACCATTGCCAAGGTGGGCCACAACAGTCAGTTGTGGTCTCAAATGGTTTTCTCCTGTTTTTGTACGTGTCTAGTCAACTTGCCAGCATTCATTCCAGATGAATAAAAGGGCTGTTTTGATGTTTTCATAATGGGTCCAAACTGCATCTGATCATCTTCAGTTCAGCGTATTATATTTTTACACAGGTCAGACTCTAGGTGAATAATTCTACACTAAACTGAGATTCTGTAACATCCCATTTCAGTTCTTCATTGGCATCTGAAAGGCCCTTTGGTAGTTTCATTTTGTGTGGGCCACAGGAAGGAAGTGGTCCAAGGAGCGCCACTGTAAGTTGTAAAGTGCTGTGGTTGTGACAAAATCATCAGCTATAGTTTTATTGCAGAAAAGTCACAGCTTTTTTTGGATGCCTCTCTCTCTTCCACTCTCATCCACTGAGCAATACCTGGGCTGACACTGCTGCAGAAAGAGGAGCTACCACTCATCATCTGCTGACGTACTAGCTGTGGTTTTCGACTTCACAGTGGAAACGCTCATTAACCAGAGAAAATCCAAGTACCAAAACAACATATGCTGGAAGTCATGTCCTGTATACAGCTTTTCAATACAGACCAAGTAGAATTGAGAAGAAGCTGAGTTTAAATGTTTAAAATGCTTAAATTAAAAAATATTCTATTTTATTTTAGATTTGATATTTAGAAACCTACAGAGGAAATTTAGGTGTAGGCTTATTCTTAATAAATCCAAGTGCAAGTTTGAAGTTGAGACCTTTGCTCTATGTAAGAAGTCAAAAGCTTATAGGAGGCCCTCTGCAATAAGCAGTTACCTTTTCAAAACAGGTGTGGCAGCAGTGAAAATGTTAATATACTCCTATTTATTAACATAGCAAGGCCTTCCAGAAAATGTTTTCTGTCTTTATTGAATCATTTTGAAAATCCAGATGTTTTGTTCCGAAGTGGCTCTGGCACCGATCAGTTGTTGGCTACCCCAACTGAGCAACAGCCCCAGCTTGGACAGCCCTATGAAGGTATTCTGGCTCTGCCACTGCCCCCTGAAGGCTTAAGGGGGGTTAAACAGCACGTTATTTCCATGGATGGGTTGAAAACCACTCTCTACATGGAGATTATGTCAGTTTTTCAACCCAAAATAAATCAAGTTAAATACTTTCCGTTTTAATTGTAGAAGCCTTACCTGCTGCAAACATGAAGATCACCTCTCTTCTCCTCTTCTCTTTATTGATGAAATCCTACACTCAGCAGCGCAAGCTGAAACCAGTGACAGCACCATCTCTGTCGCAATCAGGTAACACAGTAATGTGATTCACTGAATGTGTGGTCGTGCTACATTTTAAAATGAAAAGCATATGCTGGTTGGTTTTCTATTAAAAATGTATTAATTTCATGTACACACACACACAATTAAAAAAATAAGGGATATTTTGCTTTTGGGTGAATTTATGGAAAATGTAACAAGTTCACGCTTCAATGATATTATATCATTAAAAGTAGAACATTTTTGTAGAAGCATCCAACGGTGATTTTCTCATCTCAAACAATGTACTGAAACAAAAGCCAACCCACCAAACAGTGGTGGGTGCGCCACAACAAATGCCTTGTATAAGTAATACAGCACTTTATCAAGTCCAGAGGACCCCAAAGCGCTTCATACTACATTCAGTCATTCATGCACACATTCACACACTGATGGTGGCAAGCTACTGAATTGTAGCCACAGCTGCACTGGGGCAGCCTGACAGAGGCGAGGATGCCATGCACCAGCGCCACCAGGCCCTCTGACCACCACCAGCAGGCAAGCTGGGTGAAGTGTCTTGCCCAAGGACACAACGACAGATCAAACTGGCAACCCACCGATTGCGGGACAAACTCCTACCACCGTCGCCACCATCTTCCCAAAAATGTCTCAGAAACATGTCATGTGCCCTTAAGTGTCAATTACAGCTTGATGACGACATCTCCTGCTGTTGACCGGTCAGCTTAACGTCTCCTGAGGCGTGGCGTCCCACTCTTCTTGAAGGGCGGCCCTCAGGTCATTGAGGTTCTGGGGCCCATGGTTACGAGCCTCTACAGGGTGACTCGGCTGATCCCAGAGGTTTTCTAAGGGATTCAAGTCATTAGAAAGTGCAGGCCACTCCATTTGAGGTTCTCCAGTCTACAGCAGCCGTCCTCTAATGATGTGACCTGGATGAGCTGGAGCGATGTCATCCATGAAGAGGAAATTAGGCCTGTGTTGTTCATGCAGGGGCACAATGACTGGATTCATGATGTTATTCAGGTAGTATGGGCTTGTCACAAAGTGTAGGCAGTTTTGTATTGACTAGACACACCTGAGCACGCTGTAACAACACCACCAAAGGGTCAAACAGTTGCTGATGCATAGAGCTCTCCTTGACGTCTCCAACATCGTTGGTGGCCATCATTTCTGCTCAGCGTGGATCGACTGAGGCTCACTGGTCCCTTGTCTAGCGTAAATGCTCCCTGGTCCTGCAAGACAATGACCCTTGCAAGTCATCTAGCACACAGACCACGCTGATGTAAATGTTTTCTAATGGTCTGATGTGACATTTGGTGCTTCTCAACTCCTTTAAATGTGCCAAGAGTTGAGTAGAATTCATCATCTGGCTCTACAGGGCACTGTTCACAATGAAGAGGCCATCAGTGTGGGATGTGGCCAAAGGATGTCCACCTCCATGCCTTTCTGTGACTCTTCCAGTATCTTTGTTTCTCTATTGCAACCTGCTGATAACACTCTGTGATACTAAGCTCAGTGGCCACTTCTGTCTAAGAAGATGCTGTTTGAAGCTTCGCAACAGCGAGGTACTGTTTTATTGGTCGATTCATGGATCAAACACCTGTTGTGAATTTTGGTGTTAAGCTCCTTTTTAGAGAACAGTAAGTTGTGCAAAAAGTACTGAAACACTGAATAGTTGGACATGTGGATTCAAAGGTTTAGAGAAGGTTACATTACATTCACTTGTTAAAGTTTATAGTGCATTTTCCTCACATTGTCTCAGTTCATAGTTGACCCCGGCAGACCTGTGTCTGAATTGTTATTTCACAGACTGTAATTGATTAATGCAAAGCAGCAACAGCATCACTCCCACAGCCAGACTGGGATGAGGATCCTCAAACAAAAACACCCATTCATAAGGGAGGCTGGGGAGGAAAGGAGGAAGGCGGGAGGCGTTGAGGGGTGTGGGGGGTTGCTATACATTTTGTCAAATCTACATAAGTTATTTTAGGCCGGGAGGTTTAAAGGTCCTTGTGTTCATGAGCCAAACTGATCAGAGACATTTGCAGATCAGTGCAACAATAAAAGTAGAAGAAGGCAGAGAAATGCAGCTGGCTCATAAAACCAGCAGAGAGAGAGAGAGAGAGAGAGAGAGAGAGAGAGAGAGAGAGAGAGAGAGAGAGAGAGAGAGAGAGAGAGAGAGAGAGAGAAAGGAGAGAGAGAGAGAGAGAGACAACAAAAGCTGGGGACCAACAAAAGCCCTAGATGCCATGAGGAGACGGATGGTGCCTTCACGTGCTCTCTGTGAAATTGTATACCGTGGGATAACCGTTAGGATCCGTTTAAATGTGGTTGGTTTCTCAGAATGATGCGAGGTTTTTACAGAATACTCTAAAGGCGTCCCAACTTTCTCATGTGACAGAAAACAACAAAGACACACCAAGGATCTTTTCAGCAGACTAAAAATAATGAAAGAAAACAGAAGCAGAGTGAGTAACGAGATGCTGCAAATGGTATTAACTTCAGCCTTATTCAGTACATTAGAATATTGTTGAAAAGTTAATTTATTTCAGTAACTCAATTCACGAAATGAAACACACTAATTTGATTAATTAATCACAGAAGCCTTTTTTGAAGCCTTTATTCCTGTTGATTATGATGATTTTCCACTTGCAGAATATTACATCAGACCAACAAAAACATTTTAACATGGAAATGTGGGCTTAATGAAAAGTATGTTTAATACCTGCCTTATGGTTATTTTCAAAACGTACTTTTAATTTAACAAAACAGCCTCACTGGAATGCATATTAATTTATTGAATGTGACTAAGCACATTTAAAAACAGAAAGATGTTAAAGTTTGATTAAAAATGAGTTTGAATAGATCTTCTTGTGTTTCAATGTGTAATAAACTTGCTTGGTCTTAATGGAGACCTTGAATCCGCTACAGCTATTTGAATTAAAAAAAAATGCTTCAGTAGTAATAATTTAAACTTTAATGCATCTGTTTGGCAGACTAATACTTTGGGCATTTGTTTATTCACAAATATTTGACCTCTGATGACATGATTTAGGCCCCACCAAATGAGATTATGAGAAAAATTTGGAATAGGGTTTTTGGCAACATTACATAGTCTCCACCAGTTCCGCATGTCCAGGGACTCTATTTGCCCAACCCAGAGGTGGGACCAAGTGATTGTTTTGCAAGTCTCCAGTGAGTCTCAAGTCTTGATCCTCAAGTCCCGAGTCAAGTTCCAAGCAAAGACAGTCAAGTCAGAGTCAAGTCCCAAGTCTGAAACTTGGAATTTCAAGTCCTTTCGAGTCTTTTTTTTCAACAATGTTGCAATTATATGTTAAAATAATAGATCATGTGTACTTTTAAAAATCTGTATTTATCTCAAATTGTGATGAAACTTGCAGCTGAACTTACAAAGGATAAAAAAGTCATTCTAAAAATCCACCTCTACATTGTACAGTTAAATTAATATTAGATGCAATAATAGTCTTCCTTTAAACTATAATTTTCCAAAATAAATGCACTTTTTAAATAATATATGTTGTGAACTTCAGATTCTGGGTAAAATATCAAGTCTTTCTAAGAAAACAAGTTCAAGTCCAATTCAAGTCTCAAGTCCTTGGTGTAAAACTCCAAGTCAAGTCACAAGTCTCTGAACATTTATTCAAGTCAAGTCTAAAGTCATAATATTAATGACTCAAATCTGACTTGAGTCCAAGTGATGTGACTTGAGTCCACACCTCTGGCCCAGCCTATCAGTTTAGGTTGATGGTCATGTCTTGGTAGGTTTTCTGACTGCTATACTGTTTCTGGATGATGAAATGAACTGGTCTCTATGAGATGTTCAAAGCTTAGGATATTGTTTTATAACCTGACCCCACTTTAATCTTCTTCACAAGCCTTTCTATGATCTTACTGCTGTGTTCATTGGTCTTCACCAATATTGTTCGACTTTCAAAGACCTGCTGCATTCTTACTGAAATTAAAATACACACAGGTGGACAATGCTTACCAATTTTATGACTTCTGAGGCCAAGCAGTTGCACTGGATGTTATCAGAACAAAGAAGGCCGAATACCTAAACAAGCCACAGTTGTTGGGGTTTTTTTGTTGCAAAAATAACTATGGTTTCTATTTAAAAAAAATCGTCACTACTTTGTATTGTTCTAGTACAGGGGTTTGCAACCTGAGGTTCTGGAGTCACCATTGACTCTTTGGATCTTCCACAATGGCTCTTCATAACTGTGGATGATGATAAAAGATGATTTAAAAAAAAAAAAAAACTAATGTTTTTAAATATGAATATAATAACAACAACATGAACATTTTAAATTTGCCAAAACATGCCATTTTTCTTGTCATTAACTGGAAATGATGTGCTTTTTTTTCTACATCATTTTCCACAAATGCCAACATCCTGTAGAAGGCAATGTATCCATCTTGTTTTTGCAAACATCTTATGTTGGCTTTTATTTTAAAACCTAACAATAGAAATAAAATGTTGGCTCTTGGAAAATGATAACAGATTTCCTGCAGTAGATATTCATCAAAAAATGAGAAGTTCCCCCAATCTAGAAGAATGGGCAGAATGTGTTAATGATGGAGCCATAGCCTTCGGTGTTGTGCTGAAGCGAAGGGGGTTTCCATCACTATCAGATGGAAACATTAACATTCTCACTCCATTTACAGATGAACAAGTTTACAATCCCATGGTCAAAATGGGTGTCCTATGTTGCCCAAACACAACATGTAAGAATATTGGATTGATTAATAAGAAATGGCAGTAAAGAGCTGGTCCATTTTGCAGGAAGTGTCTACTTGCTATCTAAAGGCCTTATGGTTATCTACATACAAGTAATATTTTTTAAGAATAGTACCCCTTTGCTCCCTCTTTTTCTTCTTGTTCTGTTTTCTTTGTTGATCTGTTTTTGTTGTTGTTGTTGTAAATGGAAATGTTAAAGAGAAGAAATTGATCACAAACTGGAACTTTGAGAAGATTACAGTAGCTTGGAATCACCTCAAAGTCAATGTTTCAAAAATAAAGAATTTTAAAAAAAGAGAAGCTGTCTTTTTCAAAAGGTTATGTAACATGTGTGGCTCTAAACAAGTTTTTTTTTTTTTTTTTTTTTTTAGCTTCACTGAGGGTATAATTGGCTCTTTGGACTGTAAAGGTTGCAGACCCCTGTTCCGGTACATAAAGTAAAATAAAACAGCGGCAAAATGGTGACTTAAAGGCACAAGGTATTGTCCTTGCCATTTTGCTCTCCTGACTTTTTATTTTAAATTTAAATCAAGAGGTAATGGCATTAAATCTAATTCAGCCCTGTTTAGGAGCGGCTTCGATCGCCGGTTGTGTAAAAGTTCAAATTTCCGACAGCACTTGAAGGCAGCGGGAGTCCTCCCAGTAGAATCTGGCTGAACGTGACGTGCCGACTCGGAGCCGAGGAGCGAGGTTTCCTGGCGGCGCAGCGGAGGGAGCAGGAGCCGAGCGGTTCTGTCAGTCTTTGGCGCAAACCCCCTTCGCTTCAGCACAACACCGACGGCTATGGCTCCATCACTGTCCTCCTGAAGGGACGTTACTCCGTCGGATGCTCCAGTAACCATCGAGGAGGGAAGGAGGAGGAGGAGGAGGAGGAGGCGGAGGGGGCATCCCTATCAGTCTCCAGCTACCAGGTGAAATAATTGCACAGGTTTAATGTAACATGTTTGTGACTTAGAAGGAAATTATTTGTTGGAACAAGGAGAGCAGCTGGAAGAGGGGAGGTGGGAGCTCGGGTCGTCGTTTTTTGGGGGGAGTGGGAAGGGGGGGGTAGGTTCGAGCTGCGGGGTTTGTCGGGTAGGAGCAGGGGTTATCGCGCTAGCTAGCGGCGGCTCACGGAGCCCTGCTTCGGCTTCGTCATCCGCCTCGTCTGGAAAGGATGCCTCGCCGGGGATGCTGTTGCAGGAAGGAGGGGAAGCAGGAATGCATAGCGGCACCGTCCGTCTGGCCTCGGCCCATCTCCATGATGAACGATACCCCCCATCCTCTCTTCAGCACTCCCACCCCACCCGTAAAAACCACAATATCCCGTCTTCATACCGAATCAGTAAATAACACCAGCAACGTTATTCCATCACAGTGATGGAAAAACACCAAGACCAGAACGGATCACGCGCCCGCTTCAGACTGACAGTTAGCCAGTTTGCTTAGCTAGCCTGGCATACGGCTATATCGCCGGCTAACATTAGCCCCCCTACCCCCCAACTAGCATCCCTGGCTAGTCTGCATCCTCCATCCGAGCCATCACAGGTCGTCCTGCCTCACACCAGGGTCTCGTCTTCGGTTTCCCACCGCCCACAACAGTCTCATATCGCAGCGAGAGCCACAGCCACACATTTATTCCCGTCTGGCCCATGAAAATATAAAGGAGCAGGCAGAGCGGATGTTGTTATGTAACAGAAAATGACACCACACGCCCTTGAAACAAAAGCTGTTGTTTCAGTATTTGTGCGAGGTGCAGGACCCAGTGGTGGACAGAGAACCGGGGACACACGGGCTGCCTGTGGTACCGGTGGGCTGCGACTCTGAGCAGCCTCCAGAAAGACACAACGGGCTTTTTCCTGTCTGTCAGCCATTGTTTTTGTTGTCATTGGGGTAGGGGGGTGGGGGTGTCACGTCCCCCCCTCTCCCCACACACACACACACACACACAGACCAGCCCTGGTTCTTTCCATTGTTGCCTCTTGTTGTGGGTTTCCAGTGAATGAGCAAGGTCAGTGTCCTATCGTAACACCTTCCAGCTTAATGTGAAAAACAAAAAGGATTGATGTCACAATATGGAAAGTTTTCCAGTCATTTTCCTTCAAAATCCTTGGAGGAATGGGGCCTATAGAAGCCTCAGTTGTGATGCATAAGTAAATACAGACTGTTGCCATCTGTGCAGCCTGGCTGTGGCATACTTGAAAACATATTTGTGAAAAAGAACAGGAAAAAATACATTTTAAAGGGTCTTGTGTCAATTTGTAACATTTTAGTTGTATAAAAGAAGTTAATAAGTAATGTTAAACATTTCAATCCATCTGCTTATTGTCTTTTGGTTGATATAGACAATTATAATTAGATGTGGGTCCATGTCAGGGATGGAGGGCTATTCTTTCCTCAGTCGGTGTTGGTCTTGGACCGTTTATTTTTTGTTTTTGTTTTTTTAATTTATCATACAGCTGTTGTGCAATGTTAGCTGACAAATTCAGTTTAGAGATTGTGTATCAATGTGTGGCTGCATTTAACAACTTAAATAATAGTTGATTATCAAAATTATTAGTTTAATACCAAGAAGTAGTTTTGATTGAGTAATTAACCATTTTTTTTTTTTTTTATTAATCTGTGCGATTTGTGGTGTACAACCCCCCCACACCCACAATGTTCTGAAATATTAGTTGATCTCTAAACATTTGACCTTTGACATTTTGACATTTGGTCTTGGTCCTGGAAGGTTTTGCTCTTGGTCTTGGTCTCGTTTTCAGAAGAACCGGCCTTGACTCCGTGCCTGAAAAACACTGAACCTGCTATGACCTGCATTTTTTTAAAAATTACATCTCTATATAAAACATTAGTTGGTTCTTTATCATTTTTAGTCACAGTTATTAAGAGCCACCATGGACTAGACTAACAGATCGCAACACACATCTGTGAAGCTGAAGGAAAAGGATGCATGGTTTCAAAGACTTTTGCAATTCTGTAAAGCATGAGATAGTTTTGCATATAGACCTATTTACTCTGTCCCCCTAAATAAAATCAGTTTGCCTTCAGAAGTTGCCGAATTGGCAAATAGAGTCCACTTGAGTGGTTAATCTTAGTATAAAACCAGCTGCTCTGTGAAGGCCTGAACTTGTGCACTCAAATCTGGCTTTTATGGAAGAGAGAGGCAAGAAGAAAGCCATCATGGAACCAGATCCTCTGGTCAGACCTTTTGGCTTACATGTAGAACGCTTTGTATGGCAGAAGCTTAACACTGCACGTCACTCCGAACATCAGTGCTGAAACAACGAATCGTGATGAATTCATTATTGAAACAATCAGTTAATCGTTAACTGGCATATATACAGACTTAAAAAAAGGCCAGTTGCTGAAAGAACAACACACTCGGAGCAGTAATTAAGTCAAAACTGTACAAAAAAGATTTTAACCCCCCGCCCCCAAACATTGTCTGTAAATATGTTCTACCCAGAACCCTCAAGTGGCAGTTTTAGCTTCACCTGGTTCAAATTCTGTAAAAGAAAAATCTCCTATTAAGCACCTTTTGCTTATTAATCAGTTAATCCCAAAAATAATCAACAGATCAGCCCGACGCTGTATTGATGTTAAGTCGAGCAGAAAGCGCTGAGCTTAGAAGTATTGTTAGAAGTATTTTTTTCACTGCAGATGCATCCTTTGCTACAAATGATCAAGCGTTCACTAAAGGAATGCTATGTTGTTGCATTTTAGGCAATAAAATGTTTATTTTCTGATTTTAAAAAAGGAATTGAATTATTTGTTTATTTGCATCTTTCAGTGTATTTCTAATATTGTATAAAAAGGCATAAATGAAAAATGTGCAGAATCTGCCAATTTTTTTTTATCCGATTAATCGTTAGAATAATCAATAGATTAATTGATAACTAAAATAATCATTAGTTGTAGCCCTACTGAACACGTCCCAAAGCTAAAATATTGTTTTGGCAGAATCATGTTATTGGGATGGCTTTCGTCAGCAGGGACAGGTAGAGGTAAATACAGGGTAATTAATAGCTATGTTTCCACCCAATTGTCTTGCAAATTTTAAGCAAACTTTTGAAATGTCTTTTAAAAAAGAGGGTAAAAAAAGGAAAATGCAGATTAGGCGTGTTTCCATCTACCAGTTTGGAGCGAATCAACCAGGCTACGCAAAGTATGATTTTTGTCAGATGCTGATGTTACACATGGCTGTAATAAACAAGATGTAGAGGTTGCAAACTAGTACTGATCACACCTCCCAGGTTTACTTTCCTGTTGGATGTTGACTCTAAATTAGGGATGCACAGATTAATTGAATTAATCATGATTATTATTATTATTGAAATAGTCGTCAGCTAATTTAGTAATCGATTCATCGTTAACTGGCGTATACAGGCTCTAAAAAAGGCAGTTTGCTGAAAAAAAAAAAACAACACACCCAGAGCAGTAATTAAGCCAAAATTGTACAAAATATATATATATATATATATATATATATATATATATATATATATATATACACTTTGCATTTAAGATAAAAAAGACCTTTGTCTGTAAATGTGTTCCACCCAAAACTCCTCAAGTGGCAGTTTTTGCTTCACCTGATTCAAATTCACTAAAGGAAAGCTATATTATTGCATTTTAGGCAATAAAATGTTTATTTTCCTATTTAAAAAAAGAATTTAATTATTTGTTTATTTGCCTCTTTTAATGTATTTCTAATATTCTTTAAAAAAGCCTAAGTTAAATTAAAAATCTGCAGAATATTCCTTTTTTTTTTTTCTTTTATCCGATTAATCGTCAGAATAATTGATAGAATAATTGATTACTAAAATAGTCGTTAGTTGCAGTCCTACCCTAAATATACAGTCAGAGCTGCAATAGAGTAGTTTAGACCAAAGCATATTCCTGTTGGAACGGCCCAAATGCAGATATAAATCCAATTGAGAATTTTTATGCCAAGACTGCAAAGAAGAATGGGCAAAAATGTAAGTCCGTAGATGTTCACAGTAGGTAAAGGCATACCCCAAAAGTCTTGCACCTGCTTCTGCAAACTATTGACAGGGGTGCTAAATACAATTACATGCCAAATTTTCAGAGTTTTGTTTGTAAAAGCTAACAAAAAAAAGGTCAATTCCTCATGGTTGTAACTTGACAGAATATGTAAAAGCTCAACAGCGTTAATAATGTTCCAAGCCACTTTACAAGCAAAATCCTAACATTTCATTTTTGGATATTTAATGAAGCTGGCTTGTCTGTTTGCTGTGATATGCGGTGCTCTGGGAAGGTTTCCTGGTTTTAGGTTAATATTGTCCTAATCGTATTTTCTCTCATTATGCAACACTGGCTGATTTTGTAGTTTATCCTGGGGGTATGTTGGGGTTCGGATTCTTATGGCTATTTATAGATCTTTATAATTTTGACTTCAGAATGATAAATTGGTGAGGTGCAACTCCAAATTACCAGGGAGATGTTGCTGCACATACATGAATCGTACCAAATTGTTTTGTAAAAAAAAAAAAAAAAAAAAAATAGACCTAATCATAATCTACCTGAATATGATTCGAGAAGAAATTGAGGTCTGGAATATGAATTTCGGGAAGGAAAAGTGAGCCATTAGGGCTGTATGCTTATATTCATTTGCCCTGGTTGTCACAGCACTAATGAGAGTAAAGTGTGAAGTAAATTTCAGCATCTGTACCGACCCATAGGGTGCTGGTAAATACATGCTGGTGCGCAGCCCAGAGTTTGTTTGCCACACTGATTGTGTGCACTGAGTGCAACAAATGCACTCTCATTCAGAGGGTGGCGCCAAACACACAGCAGGTAAAGAAAACAACAGTTCAGATCATGAAACAGCAAAAAAAAAGAAAAAGAAAAATATCAACAACGTTTGTTTTTAAGAAAAAACTGTGGTGAGATTTAATGTTTTCACCCTGTGGATAAATCATATCAGGAAAAAGAAAGACTGCATTAATATCATGGTGAGAAGTCCTCTTTTTATCTTCACGATTCCTTTTTCTTCTTCTCTTCTGAGGGAACGAACCTGTGCATTATCATCCCCTGAGGAGGATGGAGTGAACAGTGGTTCAACTGAGCTAAAAATAGAATGAATACGGGTGCATAAGTGCCAGCGCAGTTCAAGTGGCTTATGGATGCACAGAGGTACAATATGTTCAGACCTTAAACAGGAAATGTTTACAAATGGCAGTAAATGTGCAACACATTAGGGGGGCGAAGGAATGTTAAGAGATCGCTGATGAACAAGGTTGCATAACATTAAAAAAAAAGTATAACTGCAATACTATCCTGAATATTGCAACGACGATATCAGTTATGATTAACTTTGATTTTTCCATACAACATGGTGAGATACGTTATCGGCATGCAGAATTTGCATGTAAGGCACTTTAATTTAACACCCTATCAAAGGCATTCAAGCCCTAAGTACCAGTCCGATACTTCATTATCATCAGCGTCATGTATTTACACAGTATGTTTCTTCAAGTAGCGTACTAAACTCCCTCACCACTCATATTCTATATGCTGCTGTCTGTCTTATCCGTTTTTCTTGACAGTGGCAGATATTTTGTTCTCATCAGTTTCTGCAGGACAGCTCGAGCGCAGTTTAACTCTGTTAGGAAAGCTCCCATAAGTTCTTTCAACAGTTAAAATCAAACAGGCATAGTTTTATCATTTGTCTCTAAAGATATCAGTGAATTGAGCTACAATCTTAAGCTCACATCTTGTTACTGCTGAGAAAGCTGTTTTTTTTTTTTTTGTTTGTTTTGTTGTTGTGAATTGAGCTACAATCTTAAGCTCACATCTTGTTACTGCTGAGAAAGCTGTTTTTTTTTTTTTGTTTTTTTGTTTTGTTGTTGTTTTCGTGAAGCATTTTTCTAGAGTGCTAGGCTAATGCTGTCATGTTTACCAAATTGTTAAAGAGTGATGTTTTGATGTGACTCTTTTGCAGTTGGGTTCTAAGCATAATTCAATGAAAATTCAGTTTATCTTGTGCCAGCAAAACGTACAAAAAGATTGTTTTCCTGCTTCACCAACTTAGCACTTCGCTTTGAACATTGTAAAGTTTATTTAGCAGAGTTTCAGCTGCTTTCTGCACTGCCATCTGCCCCACATAGAGAGTTGCCAGAGTGCGTCCCGTAACACAGACTGGAAGACGATCAATTACATATAGAGGAAACCCTGGACAGTATAGATTAAGTCACTTTTGCCTAGCTATTTCTTTTTTTTTCTTTTATTTCACTACAATGTCCCCACCATTTTTCATGAACTTTAGCTTCACAGGCACAACAAATATACATCAAGTGTGTGTATAAATGGCAGTGGAAACCCATCCAACCAGACAAATATTTCATCAGCATGCAGAATCTGTGTAAGTGAGACTTGAAATATAGATCTCCCTACTAAATAGTGCATCCAAGCTGTCCTTAAAGATTGCAATATTGCAGTGGCGATTGTGATTGGATATATTTTGCATTTCTAGAGTACTTGAACAGATATTCAGAACCAAGCTGTGTCACAGATTCTGATTCTGTTAGAAAAAAGCCTTGATCAGGTTCTCTATCCAATACTTCAGTTTCCTGTTGTTAATGTTGGTATCCTCACTGCAAAAATACAAAATCTTACCAAGTATTTCTGGTCTAGTTTCTAGTGCAAATATCTTGAATACACGTGAAATGAGACAAAACTAACTTACATGTAACTTTGCAGCACAATATAGAAGCTTGTTTTAAGTCTATAGTTCCTTAATATTGATGGAAAAGTTCAAGTTATAAGTGAAATAATCTTCCAGTGGAACAAGACATTTTTCTATATTATAAGTTAAAATGTCCCACTGGCAGATTATTCCACTTAAAACTAGAACTTTTTAATCAATATTAAGGAATTATTGACTTAAATAAAGCTCTTATAACTGTTGAAAAGTTACTTGTGAGTTTTGTCTTATTTCAAGTGTATTCAAGATATTTGCGCTAGAAACTTGACCAAAAATACTTGATAGTTGGATGGATTCTGTTTTTGAGGTGACGGCTGGCAATGACGAAGGAGGTCGATAAGTAAAACTGTAAACGAAGTGAAACTGCGTATATTTATTGGCGTGTCACAGCTCAGCCACAGTTCACTGAAGATGGAGGTGACGAATATTTGTGGAGTTATTGGAACTAAAAAAGGAGCCTCTCCACCTTGACTGTTACCTGGTGGTTGTGCAGGATGATACCTCCACCTAATGATGAATTAGGTACAAGTCAGTTGGGGTAGCTGATAGTTCATTCTCACAGCACATCAGTTTAAGTTCACACTGCTCTCATCTCATTCAGAGTAAAGGTGTCTGGGTAGACAGGCTGCTTTTATCTCCAAATGCAGCCCTGCAAACTTTGAAAGATCCAATCTAGGAATAGGTCCCCGCTGTAGTGCTGACAGCACTTTTTTTTTAAGGATTTTTTTCATCTCCATTTAACTCAATACTAGTTGACATTTTAATAAAAATGATCCAAACAGGACTAAATCCATATTTGATTTACTGGCATGCCTCTTTCTTGACAGAGTCCAGATAATTAAAGGTAACAAAATCCTATCATAACCAGTGTTGGGGGGATGTGTGTTGGCTCTTTTTGTTCACACTTTACACTGATTATTGCTGTACAAATGGTCCAAATCAATACATATTAAAATACTCTTTACTTTATGATACTTTAAGTTACTTGACGTCTCAGACAACCCAAAGCTGCACTGATATGATGTTGATGAAGTTCTTAAATGGACTGACAAAAATGCTCTTAAATAACTGAAGAAATTTGTTTTTGGATCACTATCTGATTGCCATAAAGTTCACATTATCATTCGTAATTTAAAAAAATATCCAGGTACAATTCTATAAATACTTAGGAGTCAAGATTAGCCATCTGTTGTCTTGGAAAAGCCACATTGAACTGGTCTGTAAAAAGACAAAATGAAGGATCTTCATAGCAAGTAAAGAAATTCTTCTGTTTTATACCTCAGTGAAAATGAGTGCTTTGCATTACTGTTATACCATGTGGTATAAAACTCTGTCCATTGCTGAAAGATCTAAACTGCCTCGTCAAATGAAAATTTGCTTTATGAATCATGAAAAACTGTATGAATCATCCTACCATCATAATATGTTGAGATTAGCCACTAATATCGCCTCTAACCCTGACCAGGCTCTGAACCAGGAATACAGACTGGTACCATCAGTTTGAAGACTCAGGGTTCCACAGTTTGATAAGGTTGAACTGAGTAATGCTTTTGTGCCATCACCTGCTCATCTTACAATGTGTATTTTTTTGATTCTGTCTGTGTTTAAATGTCTGTGAACAACAGTGCTGTGATACAGGAAGTATTTCAGACTTGTTCTGACAATCGAGGGGCTGGTATCCTACGAATATGACCATTTTCAGGATCTAAAACAATAGTCTGAGTAGCTTTCAGCTTTTTATCACTCTGAGGATTTCTTCGCTTTTTACAAACTGAAAGTAACATGACCTTTGTCTGCTACAGGTAAATGAACCATGCCTTCACATCCACAAACCTTATGCTATGTGTTCCCCTTAGTGAGCTATGCAAACGCACCAGTCACTCAGTTTGATGTAAAAGAGATACGCTTCATCATAGCAGGCCACCTTTCTCCACTGCTCTGTGGTCCAGTTCTGAACCTAGCATTGTTGATGGGTAGGGGTCAGGTTTGCTCCGCGGTTATGCAGCCCCTCAGGTGACATCTGTGATGCAACGTATATTCTGATATCAGACAAAATGGGCATCAGTCTGCCTTAAACCCTCGCATGACGCTCGGAGATGTTCTGACCCGGTTGTTTCGCCATCACGTGTTCAAATCCTTGCACTTTTGCTGCTTCTAACATATTAACTTTGAAGACAAAATGTCTACTTGCTGCCTAAGATATCCTCTTACTAACGGGTACCATAATGAAGATAATTTTACTTTATTTTTCAATAGTCATAATGTCATGCCTTATTGGTGTATGGTGTCATTCTTTAAAGATGTTAAATGTTTAAAGTTTTGCTCTGCATCAGTATAACTGGTCCTCCTTCTAAACTCTGGGCTACATAGAGAGGTGAATTGGTTCTTCCCAGTGTAAAGGGCATGCTAACCCTAACCTGTCTAAGGCTACGTTCACACAGCAGGCAAATGCGACCCAAATCCAATTTTTCTGCTCACATTCGACCCATATCCAACTTTTTCAAGGCAGTCTAGTTCTAAATCGGATCCCTCCCTGTCTGTCTGTCTGACTGACTTTTATTCATCAAAATTCTGCCCCAGAAGAAGCCAGACGTGTTAAATCCGGACATAAACAATGGTTGAAGCAAACAGTGTTGCTATTTAACATGATTTTTTTTTCTTCGTCTTGTTGTGATCTTGTGACAGTAGTGTCGGCTCCCGTTGTTCAACAACTTTAAAATCGATCCATACATGGCGGCATCCATTATTACTTCCGTAAACAGTGCGCTGCTGAGTGACGTCTATGTTCTTCTTCTGCGCATTCGTGTCGCTTGGGGTCATAAACCATTCAGAGAAGTCTGAGTGCGGTCTCATTTAATTAGCAAAAAAAAACAATCCACTTTCAGCAAAAAAATCGGAATTGAGCATCAAGACCTCCCGTGTGAACGTAGCCTAATAAACTACATTTTCAAACTGATAATTTAAATATACTTTTTAAAGGGGTGGTGACATCACTGTATAAACTATTTCATGTAGTTAATATTGTTGCATATGTCAATTCTCCAAAGAATTTCATTTTAAAAAAATAACGTCACCTTTTTCTAGGGGGTTGTTTTGGTAGGCCAGATTTCCCTCCCTGGTAAAAGGATCGGGTACGGTAATGATATGTGGCTCTAGCTAGCTGACTTCACTCTGATTGATTGGCTACAACCATATTTGGGAAACTCTTCAGTAAAATGCGCTGAACATCGTCTTAAATTGAGGCTATAACTGCATTGTACTTCCCCATAAATGAACTTCAGCCACTCTTCTCTAATTCTCTCATCCTTTGGGAGTAAATGGAAACTTCCAACCGTTTCTGAGCTCCCTCGGACATAACGGCTCCGCTTTTCAGCAGCCATCCTCTTCTCAAGTGGAGTAGCCAGACATGCTAGCACGACTTAGCCGTTAAATTAGCCGGTGTATCAGCTGGGGAGAGGAAGGCAGGGGAGGACTGTTTACTTGATGGTGTGCTCCAACTGGAGAATATGAATTACGTAGAAAGATAACCTACGAAGAAAAATAAACTATTCTCTGATTCGTCCGTTTTTGAGCAAAGAAGCAAAGTTGAGCGCCTATGAGCAGGGCTTTTTATACCAACTCTTGACATTTGCACGGCCTCATCAGTGCACAACAGATATTATACCCCCAAACCCACAGAAAAATGAAATTTGTTGTCATGACCACTTTAATAGGAAAAGGAAAGAGACTGAAGATGAAGCTTGATATTGTAAGCAAAAAAAATTGAGGGTGGAGAGAGGAAGGAGCTAATCTGAAAGGTGAAAAAAGTGAAAGTTTGAGAAGTAAAGACAGAAGCAAAGCATTGAGGTAAGTGAAAGTGGACGGTACTATAAAAGAAAAGCACGGCATGAGAAACATGGAAATTATCAACTAAAGAGAGAAGGAATGAGACAAACATTTCAGCGTCAACATTTAATCTGTTAAAAGATGGCGAGGTGAGTAGGAAGATAAAATGAGGAACAGCTGAGCACAGAAGGAAAGCACAAGGATGGAGAGGTGAATTATATAAGGAGACAGAAACTGAGATCAGAAGATGGTTAAAGTCTGAATGGGAGCAGCAGGAGGGGTTGTTAAAGATGGAAGCAAAGAGAAGGTAAAGGTCTGAAGGAGTGAAGGAGCCAGGAAGTGTGCTACAGCTCTAAACAATGAGTGCTTGCAGGCTTTATTTGCTGTATGGAGGAAACTATCCACTGACCTGCTCTGTTTTTTTTTCTCCTTCCCCCCCTCTCCTTTCTCTGCTGCTGTTTCCTTCCAGGCTGACTCACCCCAGGAGTGCCTGAACACATAAGGAAAGGTTTCAGAGACCATAAAAGTAAGGAACACTGTGAAACAGCGCTCAAGAAGGAAGGTGTGGAGAAGAAAGAGGAGAGGGGGAGAAGGACAGACGACAAGAAGTGAAAGTGGAGTTGCAGCCGCGCTGTGACGAGGAGAAGAGAAAGTGACAGCTGGAATTAGAGAGAGAGGAAACGTTTGTTAGAGAACAGCACCTCCCAGTAAGTAAGGTGAGCAACGGCGCTGACCCCTAAGTTCAGAAGAACCAAGCATCCCGCTACCCCTCCAACTGCTGTCACAGAACGGTCACCACACTGGGAGAACTGGGAGAACTGGTGTTGAGGAGAAGCCACCATGAGCGACCAGAACGTCGTCAAGGAAGGCTGGGTCCAGAAAAGAGGTCAGACTGTTTTCATGATTTTTTTTTTTTTTTTTTTTTTTTTTTTTTTTTTTTTTTTTTGTTAGACGTGCTCTTTCTTCCTCCAAAACGTCAGCGTCATTAGTTCTCGTAATGTTTGGTTGAGGTATCAGTTGGATGATCAAGAAAATTCACTGAAACTGCAGATCCACCCATGTGCCACACTCTGCACTGCATCCAGAGTTTGTCGTGTTTCCCTGAGACTCTGCATCAGTTTTACCACTAAAAAATATTGGGTTAATTAATTTTATTGCAATCGCATTAGCCAGCCACATTCAGTGGATGGCTTGTTCCATCATTATTGTAAAAACACATCATAATATATTTTGACTAAGTACCGCATACACAGTACTGCTGCCCCAAATACTCATTAGAGCACCAAATGTGGATTATGACGGTGCTGAAAATAGTCCCAGCAAGTCAATTTCATTGTTTTTACATAACCTTTGATTAAAACAGTGTCCATTCTTCTTTTAAAATCAACCCCTTTATGATTTTCTCTTTTTTTTTTCTTACAGGGAGACTTTGACAGAGGTTACAGGTGTTTTATTCAAATGGGAAAATATGTAAACTAACAGTACACATTGGTTTTTGAATTTTAGTCTGCATATTGTGCAGTCAGAGTAGTTTTCGGGTTCATCGGCTGGCCATCTCAAGCAAACTGAAGCAGCAATTGAGGACAGTATCAGCTGTATATGGATGCAGTGACAGAACCTGAGCCCCTTCTCAACAGAAGTGGCTTTAACTGGTTCTTCCCCAGTCAGCCCCAGTCAGATTTGTCTCCATTTGCAGATCCTGTGCGGTTCTTCCTTGTTTTTTTTTTTTTTTTTGGAACCACTTCAGGGGTGGTACTAGCTAGACCTAGCCGGGTATTGTGCACAAGCTATTTTGTTGGCAGTAGACTGCATTTGTTGATTGGCCCATGGATTTACGTCAACAACAACATCTCAATAACCATTTTCAGTAGTAGTTGGCGTGATGGCGAGCTGCATAATTCCATGGTCAGACTTTGAGGTCCAAACCTTTTTACCTTTTTAACCTTTTATCAACTGCAAGAAAATCCCCACTTCATAGTAAGAGTAACCTGATTGTTTTTTTCCAATCAGGTTTGATGGGAACATGGAAAAGCAACCACCTTTTTCAGTCTGCAACCGTCTGAATGTGTCACCTCACTCGTGACATGAGCAATGCCACAGTATAATCTACTATCAGTCTGTTAAAGCGCAATAAATGTTCTACAACAGAGAAGACATTAGATAAAAGAGAACGCTACAGATAACCTTCTCTGCATAAATGCAGTCCTACTAATGCAGTAAAATTCTCCAGGTTAAGGGACAGAGATATCTGTACTATTAAAACCCAACTAAAGAAATCAAAAATGATATACTATTTTACAAGAGAGATTATAGCTCAATATTTTTTTTTTTTTTTTTTTTTTTTTCATTTGCACACCTGAAAATGAAGATCTATTTCTCTCTACCTGCTTAATCCGTGCAGGGTTCCAGGGGGAACGGTGAGAGCTGGGGTACACCCTGGACAGGTTGCCAGTCTATACGTAAACATTTACACCTATGGGCAACTTTGAGTGGCCATTTAATGTGCATGGCTTTTTTGAGAGGAGTACCCGGTGAGAGCCCATGCATGCATGGGGAGAACTTATAGCCTGCATACAGAAAGGCTGTGGGCAGGATTCAAACCCAGGAAGAAACTCTGATTTACAGTTCTTTGTTAGACTGTTAACCATTCATTCATTTACTGAAAATATCCAGAAATCTTGACGAGATTTCTGGATATTAGATCATGAGGCTGAAAGCTCAACAAGCGAGTTTTTGCTATGATTACTCCATAACTCTGGAACTGACTGCCACTGAGTTTCTTAATATATATTTTTTTTAAGTAAGCAAAAAGCCATTTTTTAAAATTTGCTTTGGCTTAATTTTTTTTCCTTTGTATAACGCTCTGTTGGATTGTGTGATTGTAAACATATTCTTTCTTACTCACCTTAAGCAGTGTTTCTGTGGTAAAGGGTTGTTGATCATATGTAGATACTCAGTTTAACTGAGATTTCCAAAAGACTCAAAATGGTTAGATTTGGACTCAGAACGGTAAAACGGAGCAACTGTGCTGTAATGTGTTCATCCAGTTTCTAAAAGTAGCAGCCTCAATTGAAGAAGCTGACATGCTTCCCTAGAAAATGCGTTTTATTTTGGAGAAGATTCTGACACCTTTTGTGCTTCCTCTGACTTCCTTTTTCTCTTCTTTTTAAAGACCTCACTGGTACTGAAGTGAGGTGCATGGATCAGGGGCGTTGAATCTTAAAATAACTAGGGCTGAAGTGATTAATCAGGTTAATTGTGATGAATTTATTGTTGAAATAATCAACAACTAATTCAGTTGTTGATTAATCGTTAACTGGAGTATACAGACTCAAAAAAAGGCCATTTGCTGGAGACAAAACACCACACTCACAGCAGTAATTAAGCCAAAACTGTACAAAAAACTATACACATTTTGCATTTAAGATGAAAACCTTCTTTGTCTGTAATAATGTTTGACCCAGAACTCCTTAAGTGGCAGTTTTGGGTTCACCCGGTTCAGATTCTATAAAAAATTTTAAAAATCTCTGGATAATCCCTCCACTGTATTGACGTTAAGTCAAGCAGAAAGGCCTGAGCTTTTCACGTGATGATAGAAGTATTTTTTTTTTTTTTTTTTTTTTTTTTTTTTTTAGCTGCAGATGCATCCTTTGCTACAAATGATCAAGCGTACACTAAAGGGATGCTACATTATTGCACTTTAGGCAATAAAATGTTTACTTTTTCCCTTAAAAAAGGAACTGAAATATTTATTTGGATCATTTAATGTATTTCTAATACTACATAAAAAAGACTTGAATGGTTAAACGAAAAATGTGCAGAATGTGCCAGTTTTTACCCGATTAATTAGCAGAATGATCGAGTATTAAAATAATCTTTAGTCACAACCCTAAAAATAACCATTTCAGATCGTCACCATCTCTGGCATAAATGCCTCATTCTTACAAATCAGAGATACTGCTGTTGGTCAGTTACAGCAGAGGCAGAGCTAAACGGGTTATAAGAAGAGGACCAGGTTTGTTTTAAGTTCCTGTCTTTACAGCGAGAAAGATTAGATAAACTTAGTTGTGTGGAGCTTTGTGAAAACTTCAAAAGAAAGTAAGATTCTGCTTTTTGCATGAATCTAAGTAAGCTAAATGTACAGTTCTGAAGCTGTGTGATAGCTTTGGCAGAGGACTGGACAGACATTGTGCTACTGGCTTCGCTTGTTATTCTAAGCTGATTAGAGATGTGCTCCATTTGTCTTAATGGATATTGCAATTTAATTTACCCTATACTTAAGAGTCAGCAGTTCAAAGACTACATTTATTGAGTGCTTTAAATTGATGATCGGTTTTTAATCCTACTGAGGAATAAAATACAGAAATTAAAACAAAAATATGAGCTAAACTGTTTCATCTGATGAAAATGGACACAATTATTCATTTTTGTCACTTAACAGATCAGCTCTTTCGCATTTACCTCTATGTTGAGATGACCACCTTCTTCAAATGAGCTATTTCAAGAGTTAAAATCCAACATTTAAAATTTTGTTCAAATTAAATAAATTAATGAAAAAAAAACCTATTTGTTCTCTTGTCATTTTAGTCTGTGAGCAAGTCAGCTCCCTGTTGTTTTTGCATGACTTGGTGCAGAAACAGCATATGTACTCTGCTAATGCTGAGAATGTTTTTCAGAAGCACTAAAAGCCACCCAGAGTCCAATTGTCCTACTGAGCGTATTTTCTGTAGACGGCGTGTTGGGAAAAAAAACTGGGTTTTTTTGTTAAAAATATCAGCTTCTGTCATGAAAGATGTGTTTTCCATCCGTCTCGCTATGGGTTCTGTCATTGTAAAGAGCAACACCTCTGAACAATGGTTGTTTACCTGCCAGAGGGCCAGTGCTGAAGGCAAGCTTTGGGCTGCATCCTAGCCTGAGCGGCACTTGGCTGCAGGAGTTTATTTCCCACACTGCTTTGTGTGTTTGTGTAAGTACGTCCATTTGAGTTCATTCATTGGAAGTTTTTTTTTTTTTTTTTTTTAAATTTCTGGTCTGAGCTCATAGCGGTTGGCGTGGAGGCAGGAGGAAGTTTCTCTGTGGGACTATGAGCCTACAGAGGATGACCTAATGCTTAGGTTCCTTCCTCTCTGGCCCTACAAGTCCCTCAATTGTTTTTTGGACTTCTCTGTTGTTGTAGTTTAGACTTAACTCCTGTCAAAGAATATCCTTGTTTTATTTAAAAAAAAAAAGTCATAATAAAATCTTTACTCTAAATGTTGTTAATGAGACACCTGATATTTTTGTTTATCTTTTGCTGCTGCTTTTCAGTGCTAACCTGAAATTTAAATAGATTGCAAAAAATCCCAGTGGTGAGAGAGCGACCACAGACCCAGAAAGACCTGACAGTCATTAGTTATTTTTTTGGGGAGGGAAAAAAAAAGTTCTGCTGCAAGATCCTTGATGAAATTCTGAATTCAAAAGAAAATCATTATAATCATCCCTGTTTATACATCAAAATATAACTCCATAACCCTTATTAGACTAAGCTCAAAACAATGTGAAACGAGTAACATGATTAATGATTAAAATGAGTTTTCACTATTGTTGCATTTAATGATCAAGGTCAGAAAAAAACAGACCTTTTTTCAGTTAGGGCTGGGCGATAAATTGATTTTTATCGATTAATCAAATATTTGGTATTTGAAGATTTAATTTTTTGAAAATCAGGATTTTTTTTTTTTTCTCTGTGTTTTACACTTTCTTTTTATCTGGAAATACAAATGCAAATAATTCTATTTCAAAGAAATAACCACACGGACAGAGCTTTTCGCGTTAGATCTCAATAACTCCAGTAGTGTTTTTTATTAAAATGACTTTTTTCTCACAATTTTGAGAAATTCTTCTTGGAAAATTGTGACTTTATTCTCGTAATTAAACAAAAATTCTTGGAGCCTGGCTTTAATACTCCGTCGTACAACTCACAGAAGGGGTGATTGAAATAAAAACCACTTTTTGAAAATACTTCGTCATTTGCATTTTTTTTTTTTTTTTCAGAAAAGAAAGCAAGTTTAAAATTTTTAAAATTAAAATCAGAAATCGGATCACGTATGGAAAAAATCAGATTTCATTTTTTAAGCCATATCGCCCAGCCCTATTTTTAGTATTAGACCTGCTAATTAAGGGAGAATTGTCTTATTTTGATCATGAACCCATTGATTTGAGCATCACCTGGAATAATGTGAATTGTGAGGTGAGACTTTTCCAAACTTTTTGAAACTGAAGCTTTTCTGCTCTGGTAAACACTAAATATTTCTTAATTTAAATGTCTTTTGGTCTGTTCTCTAAAATGTTGCACTTGAAAGGCCCAGAGCCACATTCAATCATTTTAAAACATTAGTCTAAGTTACAGAACACCAAATGATATTGGGAGATAACCTCTTGTGTCTCCCTGCAGGCGAATACATCAAGAACTGGCGACCACGTTACTTTCTGCTCAAGACAGATGGCTCCTTCATTGGATACAAGGACAAACCACAGGACTCGGACCTGGCCTATCCGCTCAACAACTTCTCTGTAGCAAGTAAGATATGAGCAGACCATCCCACCTTTCAGCCTCTGCATAATAAGACCAGTTTAATCTCAACACATCTGGGGGACTTTCAGAATGTCAGTTGATGAAGACAGAACGACCCAAACCAAACACCTTCATCATCCGCTGTCTGCAGTGGACCACCGTCATCGAGAGGACGTTTCATGTCGACACTCCTGATGAGAGGTTAGCCTTAATCTTCCCCTTCACTTTGTTGAGGGTTTTTTTTTTTGTTTGTTTGTTTGTTTTTCCTCGACAAAAATTGATTAGTCTAACCCCTTTCGGACCTTCACCCATTTCATTAAAGGAAAAAACTTGTTAGTTTCGTGACTGAGTTACAGCTACATTGTAAATGTCTGAAGTGAAGTATTTTGGTAAAAAACAGGTGGAAGCTACCTTGTTTCCTCTGAGTGGTGTGGTGCGGGTCAGTTCAATATGTTTCCATTGTAAGGTAAGGGCAACCCATACAACAGACCCGTACCGCACCATTCCTGGACCCACTACAGTTGTAGGACAATGGGATGGTTAGGGTGGAGCTACTGGTGTCATGCAACACAGTCCATTGATTGGGGGACAGAAAAAAGTCACCGTTTGCAACAAACATGAGACTTGCAAGCAAGTTGCGTTTGTTGTCACACTGGTATGATGTCTCGTTAGGTGTTTGGGTTCAACCCCGCCCAGTCAGAATCCGACTGGTGTTCGAAATGCTGACCTAAATATGCCAAACCATAAAATAGCGTACCGAACCGCACTGACACGTTGTACGACTCAGTGGAAATGAAGCAAGAGACTTAATTGCCATAAAAAAAAAGTATTTACTATAAATCTGCTTAGATTAACAAGATTAAACAGTAATTTCATGGTCAATTATTATATGTTTATATTGGAGCCAGAGGAAATGTCACACTGGGTGTGTGACAAAGATCATTCTATTAGATAGCACCACAGTTAAACAAGACTTAACCATTATTTTAAAGCAAATAAAAAAATATGATTGCAAAGTTGACATTTCAAAAAAGTCCTTATTGTCTTAATAGCATAATTAGCGCAATTAGCATTATTTGTTACAAGCATCAGTCTCTCGATGTGTTCACCATGGAACGCTTGCTCATACAACGTGCCGCCTATTTACCCAAAGCTTCTCCTCGGAGCTGCAGTCTCCAAACCTAGCTTGCGCCTCACGGAGTACCCCTCCCTCACGACTCCCCCACTCAGCTCCTCCAGACTAGCGGCAGCAGCAGTTAGCAAACACCTGGTGGAACTGCACATCTGCTGAACTCACCATAGGAACTACTTCTCACTCCAATGCTCCAAAGAACAGCTGTAAACAGCATAATGGAGAAACGTTGTTGTGATGATGAGCTGAAAGTGGAGTTATCAGAAAGAACAGTGGGGCAAGACATTTTTCCCATATTATAAGTTAAAATGATCCACTGGGAGATTATTTCTCTTATAACTAGAACTTTTTCATCAATATTAAGGAATTACTTACTTAAAACAAGCTCCTATATCTGCTGAAAAGTTACTTGCAAGTTAGTTTTGTCTCATTTCAAGTGTATTCAAGGTATTTGCACTAGAACCTAGACCAGAAATACTTTGTAAGATTTTGTGTTTTTGCAGTGAAGCAGATGATGTCTCTATTTATGTTACCTTAATATGTAAAAGATTACTTTTTAAACTTTTACTACCGGCATTAGGGACGAGTGGGCCGAGGCCATCCAGATGGTAGCAGAATCACTTGCTAAACAGGAGGAGGAAGGCATCCTGTGCAGCCCCACTTCCCAGATTGAGAACGTTAACGAGGAGGAGATGGACACCTCCATCAGCCACTACAAACGAAAGGTACAACTTTAACAAAAGAGACATCAGAACTGTCAGACCTGCTGGGTGTGGTCTGTACTGAAACTTAAAGCATTGTTTTGATTATGTTTTCCTGATTCTCTCTTGTATTTTGTCCAGACAATGAATGACTTCGACTATCTGAAGCTTCTGGGTAAAGGCACGTTTGGAAAAGTCATTCTGGTGAGGGAGAAGGCGAGCGGCACCTACTATGCCATGAAGATCCTGAAGAAGGAAGTCATTATAGCCAAGGTCTCCATCCCAATTATCAACATAGTTTTATTGGATAGAACAATGTTTTTTATTCTTGGATACATCCATAATCACTTCTATGTATTTTACTTTTTGCAAATATCTCCTAAACATCAACTTTTAGAGCTTATTAATGACCAGTTTTCACAACTTTTGTTCCCAATCATATCTGTATTCATTTGTCAAAGATTTATTTTTGTCTGGTAACTAATCACTTCTCTTTTGAACTTTTATTATCACAGGATGAAGTTGCTCATACGCTCACAGAAAGTAGAGTATTGAAAAACACTCGGCATCCGTTCCTAACAGTAAGTATGACTGAAGATTTGGTGAAATATCTAACTGAATTACGTCAGCTGAGCTTCATTAAGCTCAGTTCCAAGAAGCTAAGAAGGAAATGGTGACTTTCAAACAAAATCGTGGGATCATTAGTAGTATGCATCAAAATGGCCTTACACGTGATGAACCTGCAGAATGTTCCCGCTTATCAGGAACGTCAAAGTATCCCAGAGAAAGCATCAAGGAGAGAGTGGAGCAAAGTTGTTTTTTTCTGATGGATCTTCCTTCCGATATTCTCAAGCAGGTGTGTCAAACTCATTTTGATTTTGGGCCACAACAAGATCAAGAATGTCTTTAAAGGGGCCAGTTGTGACAGAATGAATTGATAAAATTCCCAATAACAAACTGCTTAAATGTGAATAAATAGCTGCCTCTGCATTCGATGAGTTCCTCTTGAAATTAAATCTTAAAATCTCTACCTAAACATCTTTTCATCTCCGTGTAATTTGGCAGTATGCAGAAAAAACTGCTGTGTTCTGATTTATAAAGTAGTACTAAAGCACACTGTAATCTTGAAGGTTCTATTTCTTGAGGCTAGAGGGTCACATAGAAAAACCTCTGATGGGCTGGATTTGGCCCGCAGACCTTGACTTTGACACATGTGGTTCTAAAGCTTCTAAAAAAAAAATTATTTAGACGACAAGTCTTCAAATCCAGGCCTCCAGGGCCGGTGTCCTGCAACGTTTAAATGTGTCTCTGCTTCAGCACACCTGAGTCAAATAATGAGGTTAGTAGCAGGACTCTGGAGAACTTGACAACATACTGGAGGACCAGGGAGACATCTAAAAGTTGCAGGACACTGGCCCCTGAGGCCTAGATTTGAAGACCCCTGCGCCTTATTCACAGTTCTGCCCTAGAACGCTGCCGGAGCAAAAAAAAAAAAAAAAAGTCAGCTCTAAAGAGTCCAAAAGCAACTTCTTCCAGCAAGCTAGACACAAATGGTGGTCTGTGGATGATTGAGCACTGTCTCTCAAGGCAGAGAGAAGATCAAAGCTCTGACATGTTAGACCTGCAGCCAGGACTCTTCCCAGATCTTAACCCTATGAAGAATCTGTGAGGAGGCAACAAACTGGACTACCTGGGGCAAGATCAGTCAGGATTTGGTCCAGAAGCTGATGGCCATCTTCTAAATCAATTGCAAAAGTTATAACGACATATTGAGTTTGGACCTTAGTCATATATGTGATGCATTGGCTAATAATGACCTTTGGAACCTATGAAATGTTATTTGGCGTTTTACTGTATTCTTTCATGTGCCAAAGAAACATGGGGGAGACTTTGGCTCAGTGTATCGAGTAGTTCTGTTGTATTCTGAAAGTTGTGGGTTTGAGTCCACCTTCCTCCTGTCACATATCAATGTGCTGCTGAGCAAGGCACTTAACCATATGTTGCCTACCAATCTGCATATTGTCTGAGTGTGGCAGGGTGAATGTGGCTCTTGTGTGAAGCGCTTTTAGTGGTTGGTATGACGAGAAAAGTGCTTTATAAATTCAGTCCATTTAACATAAAAAAAAACCCCTGAAAACCCAGCACCTTAACAACGTTGTACCATGACTGTATAAGGATGCACTCATTTCAGATGTACTTACTGTCCTGTATGTTGTCTTACAGTCTTTGAAGTACTCGTTCCAGACCAAGGATCGGCTTTGCTTTGTAATGGAATACGTCAATGGAGGAGAGGTAATATGCTGCCGATATGCTGTGAGGCTCATCGCTGTTTTTATGTATTTACTTTTTTAATCGGCTGATTAAGATCGAGGTTGAGGGTCAAAAGCCTCACTTAGAGGCTTCTAAACCACAAATCACACTGTCAGAAACCTTATCCAAGACTAGGAGGTGCTAACTAGTAAAAACAACTAAACAGGTTAATGTAATTTGAGATTACATTAATCTGATTTTAATATTCAATAGCAAAAGAGGACTTGGTTTATTAATAAAAGTTTAAACGTGACCTTTGAAAAAAAATTTAAAATCATCTGTTTAATTCAAGGATATCTGATTTTTAGGATATATTTATTCAATTCAAATCAAAACTACTTCATTCATCCCAAATGAAAATTAAATGTTGTAACTAAGTATCTTCAAAGAGTCGTTGTGGATGGCGATACTGTGGGCTGGAAGGATCTCTGGTAGCAGTCAGTCTTGCAGTGAACCTGAGGAAGCCTCTGACTGAAGATTGCTGCTGTATGATAGTGTCGTGACTGTCATGACATGCTAACAGCTCAGTTTACAGGAAGCAGAGATAAAATTCCACGGTAAGGTGTCCTGGATGACACCTCCACCTCTTTTGCTTTTGCTGCTTCTCTTTAAATCTCCGTCTGGCCGTATGGTTATAAAGCCAGGCAGTGAGACTTTGTGGTCTGGGATATGATCCTTTACCCATTATGGTTTGATCTTCCTCCTGCTAACCAGCTGCTCCCAGTTGTAAAAACAATGCCTTGATGCCATGGTTACATGTCATAACTGTCAAAATGTCAAAATGTAAGAGCAAAAATCATTCCAGCTGCACAGCATCCGAAACCAGATGGAATAATTGTCCAAACATGCAACGCCTCAGCCAAAAAGAGGTTATGAATAAAAGTCTACAACAGGAACAAATGAGAACTAACGCACCAGAGCTTCTCCAACATTCTACCACCATGAGCGGTGCAATTCTATAATTATATTATATGCCTTTATTTACATGTTTATTAAACATGAAAATTTAATACGGTGTAACTTGTCATTACTTTTTTTAGAAGTCATAACTGAAACAAATGTATTTCTGAAAATTTAAGTATCCACATCTGCCTGCATATGGTACAATATGTTAACCGATGTTCTTTCAAAAGAATTTTATGTCTACATGCAATTAAAAAAATCAAGAGTTGTTTATTTATAAATAAAGAGATATTTAGAGTTTTATGAAAATTTCTGCATTTTTTTTTAGTGAATTTTTCGGTGAATGCTGTCATTAGTTATAATTGTCACGGTTATTCTCCTCAGTACAAAGCCCTACCAGTTTGAAATTGTACAGGTTTCTTTAGTGGGTGGATAAGAGGGCATTAAACAAAGATCTGTGCAGTTTTAACTCCACTTGAGGCTGAAAACTAGAGACTAATAACTCTTAGAAACGCCTTTCCACAGCAACATTGCTCTTGCTGTTAGGCAATACAAAACATCTAAGCCCAACAACAGCTTTATAAGCTAAATTTTCTCTCATCTACCTTCATTAACATTAAACATTTCCTAACATTCATGGACGGTTTGGACCTTGTTCATAACATCTGAAGTACTGATCTGAACAACTACAAACGTAGGAGTACTTCTTCAGAACAGCATCTAAAAAAAGAGGCCATTAAGTTAAAAATAAATCTAGAAAGGAAAGTTGTTTTATTTATAGAAGTGTTTGAATTTTCAGTTCCTCTGTGTATACAGAGTCTCTCCACGACCACACAAGCCTATGTTGACCTTATGGATGGTTCAGGCCCCCATAAACATCCCAAACTCATTTTTTCCTCCTCCTTTTAAGTGTGTGAACTTTTGTTGTTTATTTTTTGCAGCTGTTTTTCCACTTATCAAGAGAGAGGGTGTTTTCAGAGGACCGCACTCGTTTTTATGGTGCCGAGATTGTTTCTGCTTTAGACTACCTTCATTCTGCCAAGATCGTCTACCGTGATCTCAAGGTAAAGTGTTTATAGACAATAGGGCTGGGCGATAAATCAGTTTTATCGATTAATTGAAGTTTTGGTTTTTGAAGATTTAATTTTCAGAAAATCTGGATTTTTTTTTTTTTCTCTCTCCAGTGCTCTCCTTGGGTTTCTATAGTTCAGCTCTTTTTTCTAATTCTTGTTTTACAGCTTCTGTTTATTTGGACTTCGCATTCAAGGCCAACTCTACAATGGAATATCAGGGCCAGGCAAAGATTTTTACATTTTTTTTAATTACGAGACTAAAGTCATTTTACAAGAATACAGTCATAGCAATACAAACCTGTGTGACAATAAAGTTGAAATAAAGCATTGTTATCAGAATAAAGTTTTAATATTAGGAGAATGCAGTAATAATTTTGAGAATTCATGAAAAAAAAAATTAAAATGAGGAATGTTGAGTATCTTGTGAAGTTATACTTGACACATCAGCATCAAATTATTATCAGTAGCAACAGAATTTGAAACGACTGTGCAAACGATTGTGTATTTAGAAGAAAGAACCACACAAATTGATCTGCTCACGTCAGATCTCAATAACTCTCGAAGCTTTTTTTTCATTGAAACGACTTTTTTCTCTGAATTTTAAGAAGTTTTTTCTGATAAAATTGGGTCTTTGTTTTGCTAATATTATGACTATATTCTCATAATTAAACAAAAATTCTCCTAGCCTGGCCCTAATTCTCCGTCGTACAGCAGAGGGATGAATGAAATAAAAGCCACTTTTTGAAAATATTTTCTGTCATTTGTAATTTCCTTTTTTTAAAAAGAAAGCAAGGGGGGAAATCAATTCAAATCAAATCTGGTCTGAAAATTGTCAGATTTTATTTTTTCAGCCACGTCGCCCAGCCCTAACAGAAAAAACATGCAAAAAAAAATTCTGAGATGGAAAAGCAAAGCCTTGCGGTTTTTTTTGTTTGTTTGTTTGTTTTTTTTTTAATTTCTATTCTCTCCCTGTCAGCTGGAAAACCTCATGTTAGACAAAGATGGCCACATCAAGATCACAGATTTTGGCCTGTGTAAAGAAGGGATTACTGACACTGCGACTATGAAGACCTTCTGTGGAACACCGGAGTACCTTGCTCCTGAGGTCAGAGCTTCCAGAGACACAGATGAATGTTATGCAGCCTTTGTTGCAGGAGCTGATTCCACTTTCTGCTGGCAGAAAGTTTAAACTGAAGCTTGTGTTTGGTATTAATCAGGTTTTATCCCGTGTATTGAAAGATGTCTTGTTTTGGTTTTGTCAGTGTTTCTGTCATTTAGCAGAAACTCCAAGGTCCTTATGGATCGTACGAGGCAGTTCCTCCCGTGAAATGGTCCCTGCACAACGAGTGACTGCCACTGACTGAGCAGCTCTGGTTGACATCCCTGCAGTCAGCACGCCAACTGCATGCTCCCTCAAAACGTGCGACATCTGTGGCATTGTGCTGTGATAAAGTAGCACATTTCAGAGTGGTCTTTTATTGTGGCCATTCTAAGGCACACCTGTGCAATAGTCATGCTGTCTAATCAGCATCTTGATACGCCACATCTGCGAGGTGGGATGGATTATCTCTGCAAAGGAGGAGTGCTCACTATCACAGATTTGGACAGATTCGTGAAGAATATTTGAGAGAAATGGTTATTTTGTGTATGTAGAACATGTTTTAGATCTTTGAGTTCAGCTCATGAAAAATGGGAGCAAAAACAAAAGTGTTGTGTTCATATTTTTATAATGGATGTTAACTGTCATTTTCATCCATGGCCCCCCTGGAGAATGCCTTGACCACCCCGAGGATAAAAGTCTGGCTTCTCCACTGGTAGAGAACAAGATGTTAACATAAATACAATATCTAAGGGCATTGTAGAACATGGTGTAGTGCGTTAGTGTTAGCAAAACTAATGTTTATGTTTAGTGCTAGCGCAACTAACTTTAGTTGGTTGTGCCCACCGCTGAGCAGATCTATGTATAAACACAGCAGCAAAAAACACTGCTTGTAGAAGAAGCCGAAGTCTGATTTTGTTTCTGGAATAAGACCTCAAACTGTGTGAGATGACAGCATACTGACAGTCGTGCGCAGGCGTAGATGGAGAGTGTAGAAGAAAAGTTGTAACCAATTTGAAATTCCTGAATCAAAATAAAATATGTAGAAGCTGTAAATGCTCACGAGGACATGAGGAACAATACCAGAGATTCAGTTTGTTTTCCACACGTTGTTGTCAAGACATATTTTCTCTTGCTTTGTATAAAGTGAACAGACAAACTGAGGACAGAGTAGCAACTATTGGAGAGATTCGTGTCATCAGCAAACAGTGTGATCTGACGTTTTGCTGTAAAAAGCATCACTGCAACCTGGATATAGAAGTATTTTCTTTCTTTCCTGAAAGAAATGGAGTTCTTTCTTTCTCATCAGGTTCTGGAGGACAACGACTATGGGCGAGCAGTGGACTGGTGGGGTTTGGGCGTAGTGACGTACGAGATGATGTGCGGCCGACTTCCTTTCTACAACCAGGACCACGAGAAGCTGTTTGAGCTCATCCTGATGGAGGAGATCAAGTTCCCGCGGACCCTGTCTGCTGATGCCAAGTCGCTGCTGTCAGGGCTGCTGATCAAGGACCCCAACAAACGGTACGCAAATGCAAAAACCCAGCCTGAGGACACCGTTGGCGATCTTTGGTTAGCTGAAATCGAAACAATCACCAATGCAGGAAGCTTTTCTCCAGTTACTTTCTCATGTAGCTGATCTTTGATCCGTTTGGTTTCACTCTGGTCACAGACCAAGAAGCTGAAATTCTTGTGTCCTCAGATGTGTGAATTCACCACTTTATTTCATCCATCTTGACTAGAATCGACAGAAAGCGACAAGGTGACTCTGTTTTTTTTCCTCATCCATGAGGCGTTTCTGTCTCAGGCGAAGAAGCTGGTGTAATCTGCAGCTCCACAGAGGGAACCGGCTCACCTTGACGAGTTATTCTGGGATCAGCGGCAGGTTCCAGTGATGGGAATAAGACCACATTTGACGTCTGACGTGGCGATATTCTCCTTCTTCCTGTGTTTGCTGACAGGCTGGGCGGCGGGCCGGATGACGCTAAGGAGATTATGAGGCACAGCTTCTTCGGCACAATCGATTGGCAGGACGTGTACGACAAGAAGGTGAACGCAGTGTTTATCCGCCAAACGTCATCTTAGCTTCAAAAGGAGCTTACGCAACACATCAGTGCTATTTTTAGTATTAGGGTTACCATATTTCCCAAAATTAGTCTGACTGGTTGGAGACTAAAATAGATGTGAAAAGAAACAAAATGATGTAATCCTTGTCTTTTTTTTTAACACTTTTTGCCTGCTGTTCTTTTTCTGAGTTTTCCGCCCTTCTGGAGAGTATGTTAAAATGTCATGAAGGAGTTTCTTCACATTTTTATGCAAACCGTCGCTGTAAGACTCTGTAATAAACTTGACAAAGCCAGTCAGGTGCAGGAAAACATGGTGCAGATGGCACATTTTCCAAGTGCACGTGGAAATCGTCACCTAAAGCCATAACGACTCACTTCTTCACCCGCTTTAACCTTCCTTTCCAGCTGGTCCCACCCTTCCAGCCGCAGGTCTCCTCAGAGACGGACACGCGCTACTTTGATGAAGAGTTCACAGCACAGACCATCACTATCACTCCACCAGAAAAATGTAAGCTCTTGGAAAATATATTCTGTTTTCTACCAGGCTGTGTTCGCTCACAGGTGCTATTAAGGCAAGTTTTCCTCTCCATACAACCTAGGCCTGGGCGACGTGGCTTAAAAATAAAAGCTCCAGATTTTTTTTTTTTTTTTTTTTTTTTTTTTTTTTTTTTTTTTTTTTTTCCATACCTGATCTGATTTTAATCAATTTTTTTATCTTGCTTTCTCTTCTAAAAAAAAAAAAAAAAAAAGTACAAGTGACAAAATATTTTCAAAAAATGGCTTTCATTTTAAATCATCCCTTCTGAGAGTTGAACGACGGAGTATCAGGGCCAGGCTACAAGAATTTTTGTTTAATTACAAAAATAAAGTCACAATATTATCAGAATAAATATTTTCAAAGAAGAACTTCTTAAAATTGTGAGAAAAAAGTCGTAATCAAAAAAGCTTCTAGAGTTATCGAGAGCTAACGTGAGAAGCTCGGTCCGTGTGGTTCTTTCTTCGAAACAGACTGTCGTTTGCGTCCAGATAAATAGAAACTGTAAAACACGCTTGTCGAACAAGATGGTTGCCTTGGTAGCGCTGACATCACTCTGAACTATGGAAACACAAAGAGTGCGTTTGTGGGGAAAAAAAAAAAGAAATCCTAATTGTCTAAAAATCAAATCTTCAAAAATTCGATTAATCGATAAAATCGATTTGTCGCCCACCCTTAGTACAACCCGCCTTAACTCTGTGGCTCTAGGAAAAGTCATCTTTTTGAAAATATCCAGGTTGATCTAAAAATAAACTTATGATCAAAAATGATCCTAAATCAACTTTTTAGAAAGTAGATTTTGAAGATTTTGTGATATTTAGATATTGAAGTATTTAAGTTCAGGTAAATTCTTGAACACATTTTTGAAAAAATTACCATCATCATCTGCAGCCCTGGTTGTTGGTTGCATTAGATGTAATAAAATAATGTGATATAATGCTCCATTTCCATGGAAGTGAGAAAACATGGCCACTAACCACCGTAAGCGGAAAGATGGAGAGTTTATTTCTGCAAACTGAAGCCATGTTAGACTTTGGATGCAGAAGAATGCAGACCCCAACTTCCTGAATCCATCATCTATTTTTAGTTGAAATTCAGACTTTGAGTGCAGCTAGAATGAGTCATAACCTTTGATGTTATCATTTCTTTAAGATGGATGACCCGATTCTTTTTATGACAGTATACCAATTAGGAGTTCCACTAAAGTACGTTTTAACTAATTATTTCTGCAACTCAAGTTCACACAACAGTCAAACCTTTAAAGGGCTGCACAATAAAGCCTGATGGAAATTAATTTTAAGCCTGATGACCGAAAACAAAAGGTTTGCTGGTCTGTTATAAGAATTTTTTATTAGTCGATAAAGGAAGGAGGAAGACAGTTGCTTTCTTTTACCAAAAACAAAAATGCCTTTGACTTTTCAGGGCTTCCTAATCTTTTCCAGAGAAATGAGTCCCAGAAAGAGGGCAGTCAAATGCGCTGAAATGTAAATCTAATGCAAATGCAGCAGACTCTGGCTCGCTCCACAAGCATAAACCTGATGTG
Organism: Anableps anableps; assembly: GCA_014839685.1. NCBI lineage: Eukaryota > Metazoa > Chordata > Actinopteri > Cyprinodontiformes > Anablepidae > Anableps > Anableps anableps. The sequence continues at coordinate 33,744,728 of CM026065.1, read as the reverse complement.
ACACGACAAAGTATTCACACCCCTTCACTTTTTCCATATTTTCTTCTGTTACGACTTATTCTAAAACTGATTGAAGTTAAGTTTTCTTTTAAAGCATCTACACAAAGTAGTTCATTAAGTGAAAACAAAATTTGTGTTAAAAAAAAAAAAAAAATTATAATAAAAAAATAAAAATATGAAGTGTGCAAGTATTTACCCCTCTGCTTAATATTGTATTGAAGAACATTTGGGCCTTTTTGGGTACATTTAAGGTCAAAATTATTCATAGCCATGGCAGATTTATATTTCAAATGATTTTCATTAAACCTCGAGGTTTGTTTCTAATAGGGACTGAGACTGTTATCTCATAAAAGATAATAAATTGATGTAAAATGAGGTTTTTTTATTTGTTTAAAAAAAAAGAAGCTATTTTCTTTGTTTTTAATTTGTCTGTTTAGATTTTTATTTTATCTAAAAAAAAATTAAATGATTTATTGCCTTCTCAATAATCAGGTTTTTTTTTTTGTTTTTTTTTTTTATTGGCATTACAGCAATCAAAAACTTTTCATACTTGCTGGTTAATTTTTCCATGTTTCCTCTGGTATTTTAATGATTTATTTTTGTTCTTAATCTAAGTCTTTGAGGTTGGAAGGCCTACTTGCCACAACCATAATCTTTACTGCACAGATTCAAGTCAGGACTCTGGCTGGGTCACATCTGGGTGTCATAGCTTAGGGTGGGAATATTTTTACCTACTATGTTTAAATGTTTCTTCTTTTTTTTTTTTAATAAATTTATAAAGATCTCAAAAATATGTTTTCACTTTGTACTTAAAGGCTATTTTTGTAGTTTTAAAAAAAAATAAATAAGTCTATGATGTAACATGTTGAAAAAGTGAATGGGTGGGAATACTTTCTTGTAGAGCTGTACTTCACTGCTGAGGTGGGATCGTCCTTCTGGATGGCAGTAAAAGGAAAACATGACCCAGCTGATGTCTGCTTCTCCTGTGTGTGGTTTTCAGATGACGAGGACGGGATGGACGCAGCAGACAACGAGCGACGGCCTCATTTCCCACAATTCTCCTACTCAGCCAGCGGGCGGGAGTGAGCGCTTCGTCCCAGTCAGCCACTATCGTCCCCATTCGTGGCCATTTTGAGGAAAACGCGTAGCCATTCTAGGGAAAAAAAAAAAAAAAAAAAAAAATACCAGTCTCCCCTCTTTTTCTCCTTGTCTGCCTCGTCACAGATGGGGAGAAGTCTTTTTAGGGACTTTAAAAGAGGTTTTTGCACAGTGGGATAGACTCAAGCTGGTCTCCCCACACTAAAAAAAGAAGTCTCCTACATTTTCAGCGCTATTTACTGCAGAAGGCAATGTTTTTGTTATTTATTTTTTTTTCTCTCCATCAGTATTAAGTTGTTAAATCTTTGCGATTACCTTTTTTTTTCTTTTCTTTTTTTTTTTTTTTTTTTTTTCGTTTCTGCCCTTTTTCTTCTTCTTTGACGTTTTTGCACTTGGTTTTCGAAAAGCCGTTTTAGGGAACAAAAAACCAAAAATGTTGCCTTATGTGTGCAGATGTTTCGTATCATGCAGACAGGGTGGTTTCGTTGTCGTCTGTTTTTTCTTTTGGGAGAGGGCAGCCGGATTTTGAGTCCTGAGGATAAGCGCATGGCTCATGGTTCACTCGTTTCTCACACATTTGTCATGGTGGCACACATTTCTAATGCCATGGCAAAGAAAATCAGCTAAAAAGTATATAAAAAAATAGAGAAAATAAGAAAGAATGAGTCTGTACCATTTCCTTCATTGCTGCAGTGTCACTACCTTTTTTTTTTTTTTTTAACGCATAAGATCTACTTTATGGTTCCTTATTCTGAGACACTAAACTGCCGCACAGCTCACTCAGGCGCTACAGAGCACAAGCAGGTTCAGACTCAGCTAAGCGCTCCAGCTTTCCACAGCCACAGTCTCTCTCTCTCTCTCTGCTACTCTTCTGTTTGCTCATCTTCGCTGTAGGACAAGGGGAATGAATTTTCCCACAGGGAAATGTAGTTTAAAGTATGTGTGTACTGTATGTATGTATGTGGGACGCGGATGCTGTCATAGCACACAAACACACACTTAGAACAAACACACACCATAAACAGGTATTTTCTGCTCCAGGTCTGACTGGTGTGGGCGGTTAACTCCAGAATAAATCGGATGTTTTGTGAAACGTGGGTGCAGGGTCTCAGGCTCACCAGCAGGGGGAGTTCAGGTGATGCAGTTCTCACAGAGACAGATTTTAAATTGAGTTTCACTCCCGTGTCTTTCAGGCGAATCTTAAAGATATTCAGAGCACCATCAGAGTTGAATCTTTAGCTTCTGTACTTAATACTCCGGAATTAGTCAAGTTTAAATTTACTGTATTTTAAAAATGCTGAAATTAATGACTTTTTAACACTTAAACGTGTCGCATGGCTTCACACGGTGGCTTGGTAAAACCTAAATCTGGTCAAACAAACGTGCTTTTTAAAATATACTGTGTCACAGTGGAAAAGAAGATATATTTAAAAGCAGAATAAACTGCAGTTGTTGGGATGTAGCTGTTGTTTTTCATGTCGAAATCTCTTTCCCCGTCCCGTCTCTTTACAACTCTGCTCATGTTACTAAATTCAGACTTTTCTTATCATTTGATAAAATCTCACTTTACACGATCTGAGCCGAAAAGTAAAACGGAATATAAATGTCAGTGGCTGCTTTACGTTTCATTATTACATTTTTTAAAATATATATTTATAGTCACTAAACACAAGATTAAAAGAACTCTGGTGCTTCATGATAAAGATCCACTGTGTTCTTTGTATTATGGATGTGCACTTGGCATGAGACACTTGTTGTATTGAACCATCATTGAAATTACCACCATTGCTCAGTATTTACACGCCAAAAAAAAAATCAAATAAAAATGCACAATATGATCTTTTGATACATAGGCATAAGCCAAAATATAAAATTAACACCCATTAAATGTAGTATTGGTTTTTTTTTTTAGTGCATGTAGTGTAGAATTATACCTTTTTAATACAGTTAGTCAGTCAGGCTATCTTCTTGGCTAGCTAGCCTGCAGTTGGCTGCTTAACAGCATAGTTGCTTGCCATTGGTCGTGTTAAAGTATCACTTTAATAACTGGTATCAGCGGTGCTCCTTTAGTTTCCAGTTTAGTTACTGCGTGGTCTTTCCACAGGCAAAGATACTTTGAAACAGTTAAATTTGTCTGTTTTATAAGGGAGGTTAAGACCTTCTACAGCCAGCTGGCCAGCAGTGTGGAGCAATAAGTGGGAGAGGGGTAGCACTTCATTGCTATATACTGCATACAGCTGGAGAAAACCTAAAATTTGAGCAGGTTTGAAACCAGTAACTGGACCGTGCCTGACACGATCAGTGGTTGCTGTCTAGTTTTGGGCTGGAGAGCTTTTGAGCTTTCTCCTGCAGACTGTTATGGACATCAGTTTGTAGTCTGGAACAAGAGCTTCGTAGAACAGCAAGACCTGATACCTTAAACATTTGATTTGTTGAGAGGAAGTCGGCACATAGTCAGAGAAAAAGGTTTGTTATCATAAATAGATGGCATGCCACTGGGACTCCTGTTTGCTGCAAACCAGCTATAGACCTTGACAACGTTGTTGGCACCCCTGGTGAAATAATTAAATCTTTTGCAACATCATCTCTCACCTTTGATCTAAGGACATTCACTGCGTGGCGGGAAAAAAAAAATCCCATGTTAAAAAAATAATTGTTTCAAACAAAATTCCTTGTGGCAAAATTATAGGCATCTCTAACAATCCATTTAAAAAATAAACAACTTTTTTCTTTTTCCCACTTTAAGTTGATCAAAGTTTCTAGGAACTAATTAGTACATTTGTTTCCTTGTGGTATAAATATGATGGGACACAGGGGGCCTTTTCTTTTAGTGACTGCCCACTGCTGGATAAAGAGTCATATTTTTCTGCCACCACATACAGTGAGCAGGTTGGTAAAAGAGATTAAAACAAATCACAGAAAACATGTGGCAGCTTTGGGGGGGGGTCATCAAGTCTCCATGACAACCACCATCTACATGCCAATTGGTTGGCTGTAAGCTGTGCTTGAAATAAAAAACCTTTTCTGTCCTGCCCTCACAAAAGTGGAAACGTGGAATTTGCTAAACTCTGCGTGGACTTTAACTGGAACTGTGACGACTCCACAGTTAAGTATGGTGGAGGATCTGTGATGCTGCGGGTCTCCTGTGTAAATCCTGAGGACCTTGTTATTGCATGGCATCAGCTCATTGAAGTACCAGATTTCAATTAAAAAGGTCGAGAACTCCAACAGAGAACATCATGGAGTCATCATTGGGTCTTTCAGCAACAAAAATGTAAACCATCATTTTGTTAAACACAATTATCTCTCAATGTGTCAAATGCGCTCATATTAAAGGTTGGGTTTTTTTTTTTTTTTATTTCTTCAGTGTGAGACTCTGCTGCTGCATTAAAAGATGTTTATTTCCAGGGTTTTTACACGCCTTTACTGGTTGCATCATTGTTAACTCTAAGAACACATCAGATCTGATTTATTCCTGGATTAATACCGCCAACACAAAAATCATCAGGGTTCCTGCACAGCTCATGAATAACACTAAATATTAGTGGTTGAAGCGATTTTTAACGGTGCGGGGAAATGATGTGGTTTTCTGCGGGAACTCTGAGCTGACAGCTCCGAAGCAAACTACGCAGCATTTCATAAATAGGAGACATATTTACATGCAAATAACACACAAACACACACAGACTGATGTTAATATAAAAAAAAAAAAAAATAGGTGTAAAGAAAGTTAAATTTATCACACAGATGTAACTGGAAGCAATATGGGTGTCCTGGTCCATCCGTGCTGTCAGTATTATGAGAGGTTTATTTACACACATATACAAATCTGAGTATCAAGGAATCACATATAACCAGAAAACTGAGCCGTGAGACACTCAAACATGAAGACTGTGATGACTGCCAGAAAAATGTCTCTCCAAACTTCTTGATGTACATATGCAATGCCTTTGTTTTCTTTTTCCTTTTACTTTGTGTCCTTACAGACGAGGTGAATAATGCAACGACTGAAAAAAAAAAAAAAAAAAAAAAAAAATTTGAGTCATTAAGGACGGTGTTTAACCACTAATTGATTGTTTTTGTTTTTTTTTTGTTTTTTGTTTTTGTTTGTTTGTTTTTTTTAATGAATAAATGAATTTACTTCCTATCACAAACGGGGGATGTTTCCATGGAGACAAACCCCACGGCCTTCCTCTCATCATCATGGTCCCTGAAAACGACCGACTCCTGAACCCTTCGAGGACATCACTGTACCCGTGGAGTCTGCACTGAACTGTCAACTTCTGTTTTCTTCACCGTCTCTGAAAAAAAAAAAAAAAAAAAAAAATGCTCAAAATGGGACCATGGCTGACTTCATTTTTTTTTTTCTTTTTTTTTTTTTTTTTGTTTTTTAAAAATGGTGGTTTGATCAGGTTGTTGCAAACTCACCGATTCTTGATCCTTTTCTCTCCCATTTTTTTGTACCGTAGTGTTTGTTTTATTTATATTTGTCATTCTACACAGTGTTATCTTGTATGTTGTAAAAAACAAAAAAAGAAAAACAGGCACGTCTTGAAAGTCTCTGAAAGGTGATGATGGATTAACTGAAGTCTTTTTTTTTTTTTTTTTCCTCTCTATTTTTGGGATCATTTGCTTGTTTGTTTTCTTACCAAAACATTAGAGCAAGAACCCAGTAGTGGACTTGCATTGCCGTGTTAGTATTTATTTTGAATTAAATTAAAAAGAAATACATTTCAGGTTTTTCTTTTGCAGTTGTGACTTTTTTTACCTTTAGAATAAAAAGAAATAATTGTTCATATTCAGCAGATAAGGAAAAAAAAGATTTGTTTTTTCCCCATTACAGCAGAACAAATAATAAATTTAGGCTAAAGAAATATCCACATACTCTTGGAGATTTAAAGACGTTAATGTTTATATTAATTTAGAGGTTCCTAAATTAGAAATGCATCCCAGTAGTGGAACAACATCTTTGCTATATCCCGAGAAACTACTTTCCACAAAGGAAACCTGCTTCAGTGTTGAATAATAAAAAAAAAATATTAAAAAAAGAAGTTTGATAGATGGAGTAAATATTTGATCTGTTTGGCCACAACTACCTGAGTTATTTAAGGCAGCATCAGGCATGGTGGTAGCATCAGACAGAGTTTAAAATAGGATACAGCCGAAACCATATATTCACATACATCAAATAAAAAGACATTTTTTTTCTCTCTGTCTGAAGTTAAATCAGACAAAACTTTTCTCGTTTTAGGTCAGTTAGAATTACCAAAATTATTTCTATTTGCTAAATGCCAGAAAACTTAGCGAGCACATTTTTTAGAGATTTTTTTTGTAACTTTCTTCAAATTCAGCAGTTTACATACAGTTGGTCAGTATCAGGGATAATTGTGTTTTAAACTGTATGACTTGGGTCAAACCTTTTAGGCTTCCTTCCACAAACCTCTGATAGGTTAACTGAGACATTAGAGTTAACTGGAAGCTCACCTGTGGACGTATTTTAAGGCCACACCTGGAAAACACTGGTTTCTCATTTGACATGATGGGAAAATCAAAAGAAATCAGTCAAGATGTTAGGAAGAGAACTGTGGAGCTGCTCCAGTCTGGTTTATCCTTGGGATCAATTTCCAGATATCTGAAGGTGCTGCATTCATCTATTCAAACAATTATACGCAAGTATAGACATGATGGGAATGTCCAATCCCCATAACGCTCAGGAAGGAGACGGTTCTGTGTCCCAGGGATGAACAGATTTTGGTCCAAAATGTGCAAATTGACTCTAGAAAAAAAGCTAAAGACCTTGTGAAGATGCTGCTGAAGCTGGTCAGATACTCATTATCCACAGTGAAGTGTGCCTTGTACTGAAATGGGCCGAAAGGCCACTCAGCGAGGAAGAAGCCTTTACGTCAAAAGAAACATAAGAGCCAGATTGCAGTTTGCAAATGTACACAGGAACAAAGACCTTCATTTTTGGAGACATGTCCTGTGATCTGATGAAACTAAAGTGGAACTGTTTGACCGTAATGACCAAAGTTACATTTGAAGGAAATGCACCAGTTCTGTCAGCAGGAATGGGCCAGAACTCCAGCATTTTGAGAAGCTTGTGGAAGGAAACTCAAGAGGTTTGACCCAAGTCACACAATTTAAATAACAATTACCCCTGATACTGACCAAACAAGGGGCTGGTTTTCACCAGGGTACAATTTTGTAATAAAAGATGAATTTATTTTAAGGCTTTTTGCACATCTTCAGAAGAGGTGCAAATAAATGTTGATATCCACCCGAACGGGTCTCGGGTAAAAAGATATTACCTTTTGTCAGGCTCACTGTTCCCTCTGAACAGAAAAAAAAGCCTAAACGCCATTTGAATCCCACAGAAAACACACTGGGATCCATCATCTGTTCCAGCTTTTCCCTGCAGAGAAGCTGGAGCCCATCTCAAGCGGTCCTGGACAGGTCGCCGGTCCATCACAAAGAGACACAGGGCAGATAACCACACATGCACTCACTAACACCTAAGGACAATTTATGGAAGACCAATTAACCTCACAGTCATGTTTTTGGACAGTGGGAGGAACCTGGAAAGAACCCACGCATGCACAGGGAGAACATGAGAACTCCACGCAAATGACACCAAGCTAGGATTTGAACCCAAGATCTTCTTGCTGCAAGGCAGCAGTGTTGTCAACTGGGCCACTTTTTACCTGAGGCACACAATCAAGCAAAATACCGCTTTTTTATGATAAATGAACGACAATGAAACAAGTTGGCACATTTTAAAGTAACAGAAGACATTTTGACAGTCTGACACCCATCTTAGTTGAACCAGGATGAACCTTTAATATACCTTTAAATGGCCTCGGCTACAGAAATGACCCAACTTAAATATATCACAACAGAAATGTCTGTTAAACACATCATGTAACCAAACTAAAGATACGTTCAGATGCGACGTCCACTCAAACAGAAAAGCTACCCCAGAACAGAGATGCCAGATGGACGCCATGTTCCCAGTTCCAGATTTTCCAGCCTCCCAGAAGCGCTTACAAGGGCCAGTTCCACTCGCACAGAACCAGTCTGCGCGAAGCCGCACCCTCTGAGGATATGGTAAGTTCAGTCTTGGAGCGAAAGGGGATCTTTCACTCTGGTATTGGTGGAGGCCAGTCCACATCCACAGACTAATAGAAGAAACACCAGTTAGACTCACTGATTAGCCATAAAAATACATTATTCCTGTTGTTATGTGAACAACCCTTTGTTTAAAGGGGCAGTATTATGTATTTTCCAGACACACAGTGCCATTTTGTAGCACAATAAAATAACTATGTTACCTTCAGTCGTTACAAAAATGCTGTATTTATCAAATATGACTTTAAAAAAATTTGACTTTGTAATTTAACGCCTTGAAATTGGGTCTCTCTCTCTCTTTAAAAACTCCTACCCTTTCTGACGTTCCGCCTTCAGGAAGTCATCATAACAATGCTCCTCTAATAACCCTTTCGCAATGTTTTTACCAGTGTTTCACTGAGAAGTAGCTTGTATAATGAGCTCAGCAGGTGCGCAGCTCCACCTGGTGTTTGCTAATTGCTGCTGATTAGTCTGAAGGAGCTGAGTAGGGAAGTTGCAGGGGGAAAGGTGCTCTGTGAGGCGGAAGCTTAGAAACTGCATCTCCGAGGAGGAGCTGCACCTCGAAGGCAGTGCTAGGTCCATCCAGGCGTTTTGCACAGCTGAATGGCTGCAACGGGAGATTAAAGGATTCCTCAAACATGCATTAAAGAATCAAGGCAGCACTCCAGGTATGTGTTTGATGAGGGAATAACATTACAACATGATGTAAAGCTCAAAAACGTCGCTTTTACATAATACTGCCCCTTTAACTTCATTTACACTTCACACATGCTACATTCCCTACCTCCACGTCCAGCTCCAGGATATCCGTGTCTGTCTTCAGCAGCTGACACAGGTTTGGTTTAGTGCGGCCGAAATCTCCATGGACAAACTCCTTGATGTAGCTGTTTGCTGGACATTAAGGAGCTTTTAGTCACAAATTACAGCTCCACAGCTGCAGGAACATCTGCATACAACGGGAAGCATTACAGAAATCTGTTTGTGACATGTGTGCAGTCGGTCAGTTAATGGAGTTATCACTTTTTAGACAAGGGGGAGACTTCCAAGTGAGGATACGTTCCAGCCTGTGTTTTCAGTCCCAGGTAGAAGTGATGCGAATCCACGAAGCGGGCGTTCATGCTGTGGATGACTCTCTGCCGGATGGCCAACGCCCGTCGATGCAAAACCCTCAGAGGAGTCTTCTGGTCCAGAGTCAGATCCTGGTAACACAGAAAGTCAAAGATCCTGGTTTCTTGGGCACCCTCTGAGTAGCTGGATTTATACTAAATCAAGACACTGAAGAGAGTCATCTACTGCAGGAAAGACGTTATCTGCTAATCACCCTTTAACAGGACCTTAAAGAGTAACTAAACCCCAAATCAACTTTTTTTTTTTTTTTTTTTTTTTTTTTTTTTTGCAGATAAGCTGTATAAATAGGTCCTTAAGGGTCCTATCTTTTTGTTTCTGTACAAATTGTGACATTTTCATGTAAATATTTTGCCTAAAACCGTCTCAGTGCTGATTTCAGTATTGAAAGGTGGCTGCTGCAGTCGAATTATCCTGTTGGTTACAACGGTACAGCTTGGTTGGCGACTACATCACAGCCCCGGGTAAAAAACCCTCTCACTCAGACACACACCCCTGTGGTGACTCAGGAGATGGAATCGCAACCCTTGATCGATAACGTTTTTCAGCTTTTCACATGTGTGATTCATTTGCAACGTGGAGGCAGAGTGGAATATGTCTCCTCCCTGAACTGACTGCAGGCGGTTTGCTGCAGGATGACTGTGTGAGACTGACTGCAGTGCTTAGGAAGCGGGAGGGGCTCACAGCAGCACTCGCTGCCCGTTTAGTCAGGGCAGTTACTGCAGAGCAACTGGTGCTTCACATGTCGCAATAAAAGTCTCCAATAACACAGAAAAAAGTCACTAGAGGGTCTGAAAAGTCACTAAATAGAACAACAAAGTAGCTAAGTTGGCAACAGTTTCTTCCTGCTTAACCCCTTTCATCCCCACACTCGGCCAAGCCCCACCGTGTCTCTTGGCCCCGCCCACTTTGGTGGGATTTTTTTTTTTTTTTTTTTTTTTTTTACAAAAATTGTCTGGGGGCGGGGTTATGCGTTCACAGGGGGGTTAATTACACTTTAGTCGAAAAATTCTGATCTGTCCCTTTAAGATACTTGAACCCAGACAGGTCTACAAGGCGACTGAGGTTCTGTACAAAAATCTATTCTTTCTACGTAGTTTTAGTTAACATGGAGAGGAACAGGTTTTAAAATACAACTAAATGCATACAACAGCACAACAGTGTGATAACTCAACAGTAATGTTGTTTAAGTGTGTTAGTATAACACAGTTCAGGTATGCCATTCATTTCTGACTACAGGTATTTTACCACCTTTCTTCTTTACGCTGCCGTTATCCTGAGAAGAAGTGGCAGCGTTCTGAAGCGTACATCAAACATGAGACAGAAAAATCCCGTCTTGGTGTGATAAACTCAAAATTACCACATCAGCCCCTCATCAGAGCCGACAGACAAACTGAGCACCTTGATGTCATTAATGAAGACGATGTCTTCTTTCTCGATGGCCTTCTGAGTCCAGACGAGAGCTGTGTAGGACTTCGTCTTTTCTTCTTCTCCCTCCTTCATCCGGCTCATGGCATCTCTGCAGTTTATGGAAAACAGAGCACAGAACAGAGCACGGTTCTATTCAGTTCTCATACCATGAACATTTAGAGTCCAGTATGAAATAAAGAGAGAAATAGTATGTATAAGTTGGCTCACCTGGTTACAATCTGCAGGTCTCTCACTCTGATTTTATCTGAGGACTTGTTGATTGTCTAAAAACAGATAAACAGTCAAAGATGATGACATTATCACTGCACAGCAGAAGTTTTAGCAGTTTACAAGAACTTCATACATATTGTCAAATACAGAAAGCAATTATATTAAAGTGTTAGGCTGTGCAAAGACACCAATGTAATGCTAAAAATATTCTTTTAATTAAATAAAATTTTAAAGATGCCAGAGCAAGTTTATTACAGGTTACCCTTTTAAATGCATTTCAAATTAAAAGCATACCATGGGCCAACTTCCCTAAAAGAAAACAAACAAACAAACAAAAAAAAAACACTATTTCTTAGAAGTGCTAAAAATCAACGGTAAGGAGAAATATTCAAACGCAAACGCTAACCCACAGTAGAGCTTGTGGTGGTCAGTAACGACCGAAAGCTTTCACTCTGTAGAACCTGACACGTTATTATGTTTACGAATTACAATTTTATCAGTGGCTGATAAAGAGAAGTGAACACTGGAATAATCTGTTTATTATTAAGTGAGTTTCAACACTTTGAAATGTGTGCAGATAAGCTGCTGCGCCTTAGAAAGCAACGAAGAACTAAAAATCAGCAGAGTCACAAGGACAGACAGGCTGAGCAGGTAGACGCCAACAGTCCTGCCCGTCCACTTAAAGAAAGAAGAAGTAGCATCGTTTTCTGTACAACATATTTATTTGACATTCAGCACCTCCTGAAGCTGCTTCATTTCCACTTTGCTGAACCGTGATCTGTGTGGGTTCAGCAGCTCCATGGCAAATGGACGTCCTGCCAAGGAAAAAGACAACAAAATTTTAAAAACTAGAAAAAAAAATCCTGAACAAATTATGATGGGGCCAACTGGAGTTTACCAGCCAGCACCATTTTATTGCTTGTTTAATCATTGGCTTTTGCATACTGTGGTGATGGCACATTAAAGACAACCAACAGCTACCTAACAGTGGCCCCTTATAGATCAACATTGTTCTTTTGACCAAAAAGGAACTTTTAGCCAACTTTCTTAGTAATCTATCCAATAAAAGAGGAAGACTTTTATTTTGAAGCTAATCTGTTCGCTACATCATAAACCCTCTACCATCACTGGTTTAGGTCCACAAAGAATTTAGCACCCACTCTGTTAAAAATAAAACTTAAGTAACTGTTAGAAATTATATTTTGAAAAAAAGTATCTGAACCTTATTTTGAAAGGCCCGCAACACTGGTTTAGACCCAAGAGAAATACAGAAGCCACTCTTTTGACAATAAGACCTTTGTAAGGCATAGAGTTTTGTTTTGAAAAGTTCCTCAGAACTTTATTTTGAAAGGCCAAATTATCCTTTTATTATAACTGCGTTAGTAATGGGAAACCTAATCTAACCTGTTAAATGTTTTATTCTGGGGAAGATCTGGAAAAAGAAGCCCAAATTAATCCTTTATCAATTACTGGGGTAGGCCCAATTAAGAGTTTTAAACCATCTTATTTTGAAAGAGTATCTGTTAATTTTATTTTGAAAGTCAAAATTAATCCTATGTTGAGATTCTGCCAAAGGAAAAGACAAAAGAAGAAATAAATGAGCAAATATTTAGGTAGAAAAATCCAAAGCAAATATGGCTTTAAAGTTAAGATGTGTGAAAAGTATGGCAACAAAGTGGCCAAAAAAACCAAATTGATAAGTATGAATGTTTTTCATGACAGTAAAATCATGCAAAAACAAGGCTCCTATTTTTATGTCCTTAGCTAGTTTCATCCAGGTGTGTAGATCACCTGGATCAGCCTGCCAGGAAGACTTCAAATACATGCAGTTTGCTGGAGTTGAACTAATGAGGTGTCATTCAATCAAACTCAGCAGATCTTCAGGAATCTCACCATTTCCAAGCGTTCGGACATCTACGTCTTCTCTCCCCGAGGACGAGAAATTAAATCCTGCCATAAAAAGAAAACACAGTTTGTTATTTTTCCACCATACTGTTTTAGTTTGACCTCTCCTGAGTTTCGGAAGAGTCGATTTTTTTTAAACTAATCAGTGAATTAAACTCCACTAAGAGCTCAAAAGCTGACCTTTTGCTGGTTATGTTTCTCAGGATGCTGCCTCCCTTCGTTACTTTTACCATAAACCTGTTGCTTTGTGAGTCCAACAAACATCTAAAACACTGATCTTTGGCGACAGTATCTGCTGAGCTTTGGGTTCAAATGTGGACTCACCATCAGCTCTGAAGGCAGACAAGATGGGAGCTGCGATCAATTCCTCCACAGACGACTCCATCCTCCTCTCTCCATCAATCACCCAGGGAGTCTGAGGCAGGCTGCGGCAGAACTTGTTGTACCTCCCTGAACATGGGGGAACACTTATTTCATTCTCCAGAGTAAAAATTAAACGTGTAAGGAAAGGTTGTTATTGTCTTGCTTTACCCGCTATGAAGACAGAGACGTGAAGACACTGGATGTCCTGAGGGGTGCAGCTGCTGCTCGGCTCTAATGGTGGACAAGGGTAACGTCTGGAAAAAGAAAAGAAACATAAAAAGCAAAGGATGTTAAACAAAACACTTCCTAGAGACAACTAATTTTGGCGTTACTTACTCTAAAAATCTTGCATCTGATATCTTTTCCAGAGCTTTGACCACGGCCATGCGGGTGAACACCGACTGCAGAAGAAGGGAAAAGCGTCGTAGGTGAAGAGGCACCAAGCACAGAGTCAGAGTCCTTTCGCAGTGAAATATGTACAGATACTGGACTTTTGCACCGGTGGTTCAGAAGTTAACGCCTTTACCTGTTTGTTCTTGGTGGGTTTGAAGCAGTCAGGACAGGATTTGGCTCTGGAGGATGGAGAGAACACTCAGGAACCTTGTTTGCTTTCTTTTCTTACTTTATGTGACAGATTTTGAAGCTAACTGTGGACTCACAGGAAGTGGCAGTCAGATTCTGTCTCTGGGTGAATGAACTCCACACCGACCTCAAACGGACTCTGAAACAATAAAACGAAAGAGCAACGCCGTTAGAACAGAAAGTATTCTGCAGTGGGTGATTTGCTCTTCGTGCCCAATAATCACAAAATACTCATATTTGAACCTTTTCACATCTCACACATTGCAAACACAAATTTCAGTGTCTTTATTGGGATTGTGTTTGATAGGCCAGGGCGGTAAGTGACTCTTTGGACCTTCCACAATGGCTCTTAATAACTTTGGCTAAAATGGATAAAGAGCCGAACTAATGTTTTTATAAGCACATATACTGCATTGAACTTCTACAACAGAATGACGCTCATAATATTATTTTACATCTTTTTTTTCTTGTCATTAGGTTCAATATGTGTTGGAGGTTTTTTTCACCAACTTTTCCACAAATATCAACATCTCATCGAAGAAAATGTATTCAACATCTCTCTCCAAAAGTTTTATGTTAACATTTTATTCTAAAACCCATCAACAGAAAAAAAAGGTGGTTATTTAAAAATGACAAAGTGGAGAAATTTTCTTTGTTGAGTTGTTTTGTGTAACTTTGTGTCTTCTTTTCCATTTTTATTGTTATTAAATGCATATTTCAGCAGATGTGTGAATTAGCATTTTAGATCCAATATAAAATTAATCACTTTCATTTTTATTTGGATAAACCCAGAGTTATGTCTCCATAAGCTGTGTTTTTCATGAGTGGATGTCATCTTACCTTGCTAACCACAGCCACGCCCTCAAGCTGTTTTGTGACCAGACCCTGCATGATCCACTTGAAGGCCTCCTTCACCTGGATTACGTCATCTTTGTCGAGAACTAAGCCCTTCTCTCTGCAAGACCAAACCAGCCCTCAGACTGTCCAGGACTTCAAACTTCAAAGACACTGATGTTCAAAATGTTCAACACAAGGTAAATTCTTTTACCTGACTTCCTTCTTCACATGGAGCCAACAGGAGTGCTGTAGAGGTAAAAATACTACATTAGCATATGATCATTTTAGGCTGGAAGAATAAAGAAAGTGTCTTCGTCTCACATGTACTGACCTCACGCACGCAGAGCTGAGCCGGCAAAGAGACGGACAACACAAGCGTGTCAAACTCGTAGTTTTGGGCCTTCGCTGTTTCAGCAATCTATGGAAACGCACCAGTACACAGCCTGATTTCAACTATAGGACAATCTGAGAATTGCTGACATTTTAGAACCTAACAATAAAACAAAGTTCATAAAAAATGGAGAATAATTTCTAACAAATGCACACCTGTACTGCCTGATCTGGGCCACATAAATCCTGCAGGATTCCCAAACATGCGACACACACACGTGACTCCATGTTCTTCACTGTGACCATGGCAACAGAGTCCGCTTTAGACTGAAGAGTTTCCGTGGGATCTAGCTTAGTTCTTTTACAGGGAGGGTCTTCAACAGTTTCAGACAATGCTGGATCATGGGACTTGTTGTTCTCATGGGTCAAAGCTTGGGCTGTTGAATCCTGAACTTTGTTGTTTTCCTTTTCCGTAATGAAAGCCTGAAGTTCTTTAAGGGTCTCCTGGAAAATATGAAACTATTAGTCGGCTACTGTTGCTTTGGTCAGCTGGTTTGGACACACACAAGCAAACCAAACAGAAGAAAGCTGAAAGCAGAAGAATTGGATGCAGCCCTACATGC
The DNA here is from genome assembly GCA_014839685.1 of Anableps anableps. Classification (NCBI taxonomy): domain Eukaryota; kingdom Metazoa; phylum Chordata; class Actinopteri; order Cyprinodontiformes; family Anablepidae; genus Anableps; species Anableps anableps. Next base: position 33,729,099 of record CM026065.1, on the reverse strand, counting down.
TGTGCTTGTCGATAAGCAGCCTGGACGCTCACGCAGCAGAACCTGAGGACACAGCGAGCACAGCAGCCAGCTGACAACAGCTTCTGAATGATGGGTTTATCCTTCTCCTTCAGAGGAAGCATCACTGTAGGCTGCAGGAGGGGAAGCAAGCACACTGAATAAGTTTCTGTACAAGATGGAAGCATATTCATGGATTATTCCAGAGCTAAATCCAACTGAGAATCTGTGGCAAGACTTGAAAAATGATATTCACGGATGATCTCCATGCAATCTGAAAAAACTTGAGCTAATTTGCAAAGAGCAATGAGTAAAAATGTCACTGTGTCCTGTTCCTTTCACCTCACAATTATTGCATCACTTTGAGTTGCTTTATTGCATAAAATCCAAATAAAATACGCTTCAGTTTGATGGTTGTAACATGACCAGAGATATGGATACTTTCTATATCAACAAATAGGACGAAAGACGAGACATTAGCGTTTTTCCATAAATGCCTCTGTTTATTGTCTTTGGATAACACAGTAGTACCTAAATGTGTTTATAACTGCAAAAGGTCAAACGGTAGTTTTACTGCGTGATCTGATTTGTGTATCTGCTATAAAAGCACAAGCACATTTAAAACTCTGATAATTAGCTAACAGTGAGCTTTGGAAATTCACATTTCTTTTAAAAACTGGACCCTATACTCGATAGTAAGCAGAAACCCTTAAATGAACTTACCTGATACAGAGTTTATTTTGGAGAATAAAAAGAAACCAAACACCGTTTAGTTTCAGTGAAGCGCTTTCTGCGTGCCTGCGCCTACAGTCTAAACTAATCAAGTTAGATAAGCATCAGGAGATAATATCTGTCTTAATAAAAAATATATAAAGTACTTTTGAAGCGCATTTTAATTTTTAGGTATATTCGTATGAAACAGATATGTGAGTATAATCAAAAAACAAACAAAAAACATCATTTCAATCAGTCACTCGACATATAATGCCTGACTGCGTCATCTCTATGCGCCGGGTAGCTGACAGCCGGGTCCTTCTTCTCTCTGCAGCAGCCGGTTCCTCTGGAAGTTTCTGACAGGGGACCTGGGGAACACGCCTTAATCCAAGTCCATCCGAGGCCGAACCGCGGGGTTTCAGCCACGGGGCCTCATCCATCCCTCTCTAAAATCTCCCGTTAACATTTCCCATCGTATATAAAGACGAAATGCCTGAAGCCATGGCGGTACCGAAAGCACCAAACGGAGGCCACAACAAAGGAGGGGCGTATGTGGATCGTGACAAGCCGGCCCAGATCCGTTTCAGCAACATTTCTGCTGCCAAAGGTAGGCTCAAATTTAAAACATGTGTTTGGACCTGCTGGCAGTGTTCGGATCGTACCGGCTAAGAATGGGCCTGGTTAGGCACCGTTATTTTCGGTCTAACGGAAGCTTCCTCCGGGCCTGAAATATGTTCCCCATGTTGAAGTGAAATAGCACTTAAGGATAAACGTACATAAAATTAAATATGTGTCTCATCTTACTCAACTTATTGTTGAGTTTTGGTTTTGTGCTGATGTTCATGACTCAACATTATCATAACATTACTATAGCTGAAGGACTATGGTGCATCAAATATAGCTTTATTATTTTGTTAGCTTAAAGTTGCATTATTTTGTTTTTCAATAGCATGGAGGATTTAGATTTAGATTCAGGGTGGATACCCTCAGGGGCCCATAACCACCCACCAACCCACCCCTGGTCTAAACCCATAGACACCCAGTTTTAAATGCACATAATGCATTAATCATTTTTAGATTTCTAAATCACTTTTCATACAGCAGAAAACATAGCACACGGTGCATTACTGAGATCAATGAAAACAGAAGGTTATTAACAAAGAAGCCTCTTTCTCCACCCTTTTTTCACCCATGTATGTACAAACTCACACAGCCTCAGACTCAGAGATGCTGATGTCAACTAAAGTAATCATAACTGTCTGAACTGGGAAACACTGGAGATATGATATGATAAAAGCCCACTATGAACCAGAACTGTACTCATTTTTAAATATAGTAATTATTTTAAGTAGTTTTGAAGACATTGCTTTATATCTTTGATAATTTTATTGTATTTACTTATCTTTAAATTTCATTTAAATTAAATGTTAAAGATCCTTCTCGGGATGGGTGTGTGAAATAGCCATTGTTATAAACACTGATTCAGGCATCAGATTGTTTTGAGATAATAATCTATGTCTATGTGTCAAATAAACAACAAAATAAGAAAGCTAAAGAAATTAAAAGGTAAATGAGAGTTAAAATAAAAGGAACAACTTCAGTCACTGACTGATACATTTGTTGAATTAGTTAAACAAGTCAGACCAACCATGAAGAGAAAATTTTAGCAAAAACCTTTGTATCATCTGACAAATCCGCAAAAGGACGTCTTAGCGAGGTTTTTGTTGTAAGTTTTGGAATTGAAAAAGATCTTCATCTGCTGACCTGAGGGGGCTAGAAGTTAAAAAAGCAACTCAGGCGAATCTTTCAAGCTTTTAAAAACCAGGAAATCTTGAAATTATGACACATAAAACCTACTGGAAGATGATGATCATCAAATAGATTCTCAATCAGGTAAATCCACTACAATAGAACAAATTCACATAAATTATTTACAGAAATTATTTAATTAGTCTAAAACACAATATGACTTCTGGTCACATTTATTTTCAGGGTAAAAGAAAGAACACCCCCTGTTTAAATTGTTTTGCATGAATCCATGGGTTTTCAGGTGTACTTGGTTTTTACCTTTGCTGGAAAAGAAATGACCAGTGTAGAATCGGATGTGTTGCTTAGTTCAGTTGAGGTCAGACTGAAATAATTTTAGAACCTAGTCAAAACCAGATCATTGAATTAAAACCCAAGGATTTATAGGGTGTACATTCTTTTACTGACTGTATGCCAAATGAAACCCACCGAAACAAACAAAAAAAAAAGACAGTCCCCATTACACAATGAACCAGGAGATCACATCTTCATAGCCACGTTTAGAGTTCAGAACTGGCCGTAGACTCTTTTGGTGGAAAAGATTGTTTCAAATGTTTGTTTTTCCGCATCACAGAAATCATAGGGCCCTATATTCTCATGATTTCTTTTAAAGAGAACATTTTATCCCAGCTGTAACCGTCCTGACCAATGATTGTCTTCGTTGACAGCTGTTGCAGATGCCATCAGAACCAGTCTGGGACCCAAGGGAATGGACAAGATGGTTAGTGGGACATATTTTATTTAGGATGCCTTTACCTAGTATCCCTATTTAAACAAGTTCATTAAACCGAGGCTGTGTTGCGTTTCAGATCCAGGATGAGAAAGGCGACGTGACCATCACCAATGATGGAGCCACCATCCTGAAGCAGATGCAGGTGCTGCACCCTGCTGCCAAAATGGTGAGACAGATACTTTGCACTGTTTCTGCTTTCATGATGTGAAAACAAAGATGAATTTCCTGTGGGAGTGAGGGTTATTCATGAACACAATGTGTGTGTCAGCTGGTTGAACTGTCCAAAGCCCAGGATATTGAAGCCGGTGATGGCACCACCTCTGTCGTGGTGATTGCTGGAGCGCTGCTGGATGCCTGTTCCAAACTGCTGCAGAAAGGTAAGAACTTCAGAACCATTTAAGTCCGCAGTTAATAACAGTAATCAATGTTCGCTTGTTACCATTTGAGATGTTTTGTTTCAGCTCTGTGCTTTCTGATCGGTCAGGTATCCACCCCACCATCATTTCGGAGTCGTTCCAGAAGGCCGTCGATAAGGGCGTGGAGGTGCTTACTGTCATGAGCCGTCCAGTGGAGCTGAGCGATCGCGAGACGCTTCTCAACAGCGCCACCACGTCACTGTGCTCCAAGGTGGTGTCGCAGTACTCCAGCCTGCTGGCACCCATGAGCGTGGACGCAGTGATGCGGGTCATCGACCCGGCCACGGCCACCAGCGTCGACCTGCAGGACATTAAGATCATCAAAAAGCTTGGGTGAGTTTCCTGTCTGTGGTTGTTTTTCTGTTCTTTTAAACAGCGGGAATTGCGAGTCTTATCCTGTGTATATTGTGTTCCCAGAGGGACCATTGATGACTGCGAGCTGGTGGACGGGCTGGTGCTAACTCAGAGGGTGGCCAACACTGGTGTGACCCGGGTGGAGAAGGCTAAAATTGGCCTCATCCAGTTCTGTCTGTCTCCTCCTAAAACGGATGTGAGTCAGCTGATTTAAAAATAAGAAATTATTCAAGATTAAAATAATTCCTCTTTTACTTTTTTTAAATGCATCAATCAATCAACCACCAGGGATCAGAATTAGCCCATTTTCCCTTAAATGACTGATCAATAATTAGCAGGTCAAAAAACCTCTTTTTTTTTTTTTTAGTAGTAGCAAAATTGCACAAAAAATAATTTTGGCATGAGCTGCACATGGTAGACAAATAAATGTCAAGATTAAAATGTTTTTCTTGTTCAATTGAAGCAATAAATCCATTAAATTGCTCTCAAATACTACAATCACAAAAGCTCTCATGTTTGCAGCAAACCTTCAGATTACTTGGTCTCACTCATTTTAAAACTCCTCTTTAACATCTAACAAAAGAAATACCTGGGGCGTTCTTGTCCACACCTCACCAGTTTTGTTTTTTTCCTGCTATCCTTTGGGGTGCAGATGGACAACCAGATCGTGGTATCTGACTATGCCCAGATGGACCGCGTGCTGCGGGAGGAGCGTGCTTACATCCTCAACTTGGTGAAACAGATCAAGAAAGCCGGCTGCAATGTGCTGCTCATCCAGAAGTCCATCCTCAGGTGCAGAAGTTAATAACAACACATAGTTGGGTCCATGTTGGAACATTCTGTTTGTTTCCCAAACATGCTTCAACTAACTCTAAGCGGTCCTGTGACAGAGATGCCCTGAGTGACCTCGCTCTGCACTTCCTCAACAAAATGAAGATCATGGTGGTGAAGGAGATTGAAAGGGAGGACATTGAGTTCATCTGCAAGGTGGGTCTTCACACTTTCTAGAATCCCCAGAGTTTACACTTAATAACAGCTATTCACCTTCTACCACCTACAGCAGCACTTTCTGCTGTACTTGATAATGCTGATGCAGAAAAAAATGTTTGAGTTTGTTTAGATCTCTGATGAGGATTTATTCACAAAGCCTAAATGTTTTTGGACCAGTTTTTAATGTGTTCCTAACCAGACTCTTTTTAGAATGTGTTCTTGTTGAATAAAGCTCCTATAAAATAACAAGTCTCTTTCTTTGCCTTAGACTATTGGTACAAAGCCCATTGCCCACATTGACCACTTCACTGCAGAAATGCTTGGCACAGCGGAGCTGGCAGAGGAGGTCAACCTCGACGGCTCTGGGAAACTGGTCAAGGTATGCTCACTAAAAAAGTCCTTTTATGTTTCAGAATGAATTCAGACACAAATTAGAAGTTAAAGGATATATACTGCCTTGCGAAAGTTTTTTTTTTTTTTTTTTTTTTTTTTTTAACATTTAGTCACATTGCAACCACAGTGTGTTTTTATTGGAAGAGTGGTAAGAAGGAATCAGATGTTGCAAAGAAGCCATAAGAAGCCCCGTTTGATGTTGGCCCTCTAGAGAAGACGGGGGGGGAATGCTCTGGTCAAATGAAACCAAAATTGAACAATTTGGCCAGGATGTCACTTTCTATGTTTGACAGTCTAGCACCCTGAACACACCGTCCCCACTGTGAAACATGATCATGGTAGCATCATGCTGTGGGAATGCTTTTTTTCCCCAACAGAGAGAGGGTACCTGGTCAGAGTTGATGGAAAGATGGATGGGGCCAAGAGTTAGACAGTGTTGGAGCACTGTTTTTTCGAAGCTGCAAAAGACTTGAGACTAGGCTTGATTCAAAGGGCCTGAATACAAATGCATGCCACACTTTTTAGATTTTTAGTTATGATGTTGAAAACCATGTATCATTTTTCCTCCGCGTCGCAATTTGCCTCATAACATGAAATCCCAGTAATACAATAAAGAATAATTATCATGCTGTGAAGTTGGTGGTTTTAACAGGACAAAAAGTGAAATTGCTTGTGGCACGAATACTTCTGCAAGTCACTACAGTTGAAACGAATTTACAACGTATGTTGGACCTAAGTACTGCGTCCGGTAAACCTTTGTTATGGCTTGTTGCAGATCACAGGCTGCACCAGCCCAGGGAAGACTGTCAGCATTGTGGTTCGGGGATCCAACAAGCTTGTGATTGAGGAGGCTGAGCGATCCATCCATGATGCACTGTGTGTGATTCGCTGCTTGGTCAAGAAGAGGTCGGTCCTTTGTGCTTATTTCAGTTATTCCTTTTCTCATTTGTTGTGATGATAGGTCTTCCCTGCCCCCTCTGACAAAGGCGCTCCTGCTTTGGTTCCTCCTGCAGGGGCGTAACAAACAGAGGAACAGTACAGTAGAAAGCTCACCATTTATTAACTCCTGGTTGTTTTCAGCAACTTGACTGGAGAGCATTCTCACAAGTATAACAAATCAAATACAACACTTTAGTATAAATTAATTTAAAATCTTTCTTTTTTTTCCCCAAATCAACAGTAAAGTGACAAATTAACTGAAACAAAATGGCACCATTATGTAAAAACTACATAATCTGGTGTCTTCTGCTTTTGGAAGACGTTGGTGAACTTTGTATTTGTACTAATAATTCTATGCGTGTCTTTCAGGGCTCTGATAGCTGGAGGTGGCGCTCCAGAGATTGAGCTGGCGGTGCGTCTGGCAGAGTACTCGCGCACCCTGGGTGGCATGGAGGCCTACTGCGTGCGGGCATATGCCGACGCTCTGGAGGTAATACCCTCAACGCTGGCTGAGAACGCAGGCCTCAATCCCATCTCCACGGTGACAGAGCTCCGTAACCGACACGCGCACGGAGACAAGATGGCAGGCATCAACGTCCGCAAGGTTAGCATGCTTCCTTCCACCTTCAGTTGACAAGGAGCCAGCTTTGCTGCAGCTGTTTTCACATACTGATCAGCTCCAGACACATGTACTACACAGCTGGACATCAATGCTGCAGAAGAGGCGTCAGTACTTAATGATGTAACTGACGGGTTGTCTGTGTGTGCATATGATAGGGAGGAATCTCCAACATCCTGGAGGAGCTGGTTGTGCAGCCTCTGCTGGTTTCTATCAGTGCTCTAACTCTGGCCACAGAAACGGTCCGCAGCATCCTCAAGATTGACGATGTGGTAAGACATAACCTAAATACAGATGAAGTCATCGTTTTCCTTTATGTCAGTTCTCTGTTAATGGCATTGATTCTACAGTGTGTGTGTTTTTGCTAAAAAATGTATCCAGTGATTAATCTGTTGCATTCTGTGTTTCAGGTAAATACTCGATAGGTCTGTCCAGTGAAATACCGTGAAGTTGGTTCGTTCTGTGAGGAATCGGAAGACCTTTGACATCTGTTTGCTCGGATTTCCTCTGTAGTTGTTACTTTGCCTAATTTAAATAAAAAAGGCTTTTTTTGTTGTTGACACCCCAGCCTTGGTTTCTTAATTTTTTACCCCCTTGCAAAGAAAAAATAGAAATTCAGATCCATATTGAAGGTAACAAATATAAATGTTAATATTAGTTTAACATGTTAAAGCTTTTCATAAACCTTATAACATTGTTTTATAGGTATTCATTTTTAATGTGATTGTTAGGGGGTGGTGACTTAGAGAAATTATTTAACAAACTTGGACTGATTGCAGTATAATCACAACCTAATAATTAAGTAGAAAACTTAAATTATTTAAGTGTATCAACATTCAATTGTTAGTATAAAGGCAAACAAAAGCATGGCAAATATTAATTAGATGCTGTTAGACAAATGTTGAAATATTCAAAGGTTTGCTGCTTTTCTTGCACTAAAACGCCATGTAGGGGGACGCTGTAAACATATAGTCAGACAAAACGCGCCACCTCAGATTGGTACCCTGGTGACAGCATCATGCTGTGGGAATGATCAGATTTAACAGCAAAGGTAATGAAGGGTAATTGTGTAAGGAAATCCTGTTTGAGACAACAAAAAACATCAGACAGTAGTGGAGATTTATTTTCCAGTAGGCTACTTGCTACTTGGCTTAAATGATATGTATTTGTGTGTGTACTGAAAATGTATTTCAGTCTAGAGGACAGTATGAAGTAAGGAAGAAATGAAGTGAAAGTATGAAATTAGAGTAAACGTATTTCACAGGCAGAATATTTGTGATAGACCTTTGCATAACAGGTAAAACATGATTTGAAAATTATTTGGTGTGGCTTTAAATTGAGAGCTGTTTTTAAATGTCAAAATGCAAACAACTGGGATGAGCAAATACAAGCAGGTTTGTTATTTGAAATTAGATTTGCAAATGACAGCAGGGATGTAAACACTTGGTGAGCTTTTTGAGAACAGTGATGGTAACAGAGTTGTATCATCTGCTGGGAGGAAGGATCTGCGATAACAGTCCTTTTGTTCACCAAGGATACAGCAGACTGTCACTGAAGGAGCTCTCCAGTTTAGCAACAGCTTCATATGCATGGGGAGGGAAATGTTGTCCAAAAGTGTTATTTTAACCAGAGTTCTCTCTCCCACCACCTCCAGTGGGTTGCGGGGGCATCCTATCAGAGAGCTGGCCTTCCTGATGAGCTTATCTAACCGCTTCATTTCAGCTGTAGAAAAGCTGCTGCTCCAAAAAACTTCACCATAGACAATAACTGATACTACTACAGAGTCAAAAAAGATCCTCAGGGACACCCCCTGCACTCCAGAAGACCTCAGGCTCCTTAAGAGGTAGAGTCTGTACAGACCCTTCCTGTGAAGACCATCAGAGTTGTCAGTTCAGTTTATTGTTCAGGTGAACACCCAGGTACTTATAAGAGTCCAATGTCTGTTCTCTGGATGTTCACAGGTATCATTATGTGCCAATAGAATTTGGAATATTTACATTGAATAACTAAGTTGTGCATATTTAAAATTAGATTGATAAATGTATTACTTTAATCTTGCTGGTGGCCTAACATTCGAAGAAAAGATATTTGTTTCGGAGTAGTTTTGTAAAATCTCCCAATTTCCGAGATAAAACTGGGGTACATTCTATGCAGAATCTTAAAATACATTATTTGTAGGGTAAAAGCCGCAGTCGTATGTTAATTATATCGTGTATAATCTTCTAATAAACGACTCTGGTAAAAGGGAGGATTGCATTAATGCGTTGACGTTTTATTACTGCCTGACACTTCGTCACTTCCTTCGCAACCAAGCTTCTCCGTTGCTAGGCTCACTTTCCGCCGCCTTGAAGCTGACACTGTTTTATTCTTCCTATTTCATCGTCGATAGCTAAATTTATAACGTAAACCAATTTAGCTAGTAAAACAGCTTTTACAAAATTGACCAAACAATGGCGAATCCTCATCGTACGAACGTTCTGGTGACTTCGTGTCTGAAAACGCCGGTGGACCCGCACACTAAAGCTCCTTTAGCCTCGTATGAGCGGGGGAGAGTTCTTCCCTACACGGCCACGGATCACCTGGACAACCGAGACTACGAGAAGGAAGTACGTGCGATGGGGAAATATTAATGCAATTGGTATTTAATGTAACTAAAAAGTGTTTGATACGAATCTAAAATTCTAAAAGTCCTTCAACTTTTTATTTGTAGATTAACTGTGTGAGGTTTTCTACAGTACATAAAACGACATTAAATTTACTGTGTCGTGCTATCAGATAGGTTCAGATAGTCTATTTTAGGAGGGAAATGCTGTCGTAATTTGCATTTCAATATATAATATCAGAGGTGGCTCACTAATGTATTACCTGTCTGGTTTTATTTAATATTTAATGCTGTTTTTTTAATGTCAGACTAATAACAACTGAGACTGAACCTGCTCTGACCTCATGTGTGTGATGGAAAACACTTGATCTCCATAATTTGTTTTCCAGACTATTTTCGGATTTCCGTCTTGGATAGATTACTGGAGGTCACATTCAGTTGATAATCCCAACCTCTTGTTTGTCCTCTGGTCAAGTATGGCTTCTTTCCATGCAGATTGTTGATGCTTGATAATAGGTGTTAGTAATGAAACCAGCCACCTGATTAAGGCTAGATATCAGCTCAATTTATTTATACTAAACTGCCTTTTTTCCTTCACCATCTGGTCCTTGTCACTGCTGCAGTGGGATGATAATAGGCTTAGCCCTGCAGGAGCCTTAGTGTAACTCAGTGTGGTTGCAGTATTCAAATGTTGCAAATGTAGATCTCCCGTTTAAAAATGAGGCTCATTTAATTTGAAATAGCAACATAAAGTAAGAGGCAACCAATTTGCTATTACAACAGACTGCTTAATGTTCTAACAAATAATGACCTGTGGTGTGAGTTTGAGGTTTTCTGTGACCTTTTATGATTTTAGCTGGAGTATGAAGACTTGGGATCGGATTTCTGTCATGAGGACTATCTGGGAAAGGAAGGCTCTCGCATGGGGAGTGGTAATCATAAAGCAACAGGAAACTACCTCGACCTGAGTAAAATCTTCTTCTCCAACGAGGAATACTACAGCAAGCTGGAGGAGCTAAAAAAGGCCCACCTGCGCACCATGGCTGAGCTGGAAAGCATGTATCAACAAAAGCTGCAGCTCAAATCCATGGAGCCCTTAGATATGGCAACGCTGGAGCCAGGGCACAGGTGAGTGGCTTTTTGCTCAAGACTCAGACTGTATCGTGGCAGTTACAGCATTTGTTCTTTCATGCTTTTAACATTTTTAGACAGCTTCAACTTGACTGAATAGCAAAAATTCTTCATTTATTTGCGTTTCGGTAGACTGTTGCCTGTATAATAGAACAGTTTAAAGAAGACTCAATACGTCTACTTTTTCATTAGTTGCCATTGTCTCCTGATCCTGATAAAATATGTTATATTCAAAGAACTCAGCAGTTCACAGCACACAAACAGCAAACTCACTTCACAATACAGGGCCTTGGAAGAGTGTTTATACTCCTTGAACAATTCAACAATTTGTTCTGTTGCAACCACAAAATTCAATATATTTTATTGAGATTTATTCTGATGGATCAATGCAAAGAAGTCCATAATTCTGATGTGAACAGAAATGTATATATTTCTTTCTTTCTTTCTGTCCGGCTGGCTGGCATGGTGTATTCAGGGTGCTGTGCGGTGTTAGTTCTAACAGTGTTTTTCCTTATGCCAGTCTTCCATGATGACCAGATGTGTGGTGTGTATGAATAACATATCTCCATGAGATGTTGAAAACTTGGTATAATGTTTTATAACATAATCCTGGTTTCAACTTCTCCACAACTTTATTCCCAACGTATCTCTGTTCCTGGATCTTCATCATCCTGGTGGAACTATTGGTTCATAAAAAAATTGGTTGAACTTAATTTTTAGGGGGTTGTTAGAGTAAAGAAAGGGATAAATATAAATTGACATCCCACTTATCAGATTTTTATTTACAAACCATTTTTGAAAACATGCTTTTTTGATTTTCACTGTTTAATCTGCGCTAATTTTGTTGGTTTATAAGGTAAAATCTAAATGATAGGTATTGAAGTTAGTGGTAACATGACAATATATTAAAAAAAGTCAAAAGGTTATGAATTCTTTTATAAGGCAACTGTACAATTTGTTTATGAATATTATATAATACGTAATTTTCTGCTGTCCAGTCATGGATAGTTTGATATTGAATCATTCCTTTTGGCACGATTGTAAGTTGATCTAAGTTGTAAAAAGCAACACGGCAGATAGAAAATCTGAATAACATGCAACCCACATGCTCTGCCGTACTAAAAAGCCTTTTTTTCTTTTTCGGTCAGGCTGCCCTGGTCAAATATAAGCCCTGCAGCTTCACATCATCGCTTGAGAAAGTCACACTCTGCGGTTGAACTCAGATGGGCCTTTGGACAGTCAGACTCATCCGATGAGAATGAATCTGGGAGTAACACTGTGGAAAAAGGCCTTATGTTTTCTCCTAAAGAGTACATCAAGAATATGTGGAAGGACTTCAAAGTGTCCCCCAACAATCATCACATGTCCTCCTCCTCACTGCACAGTGCGTCTGGAGACCAGAGGAGACTGAGGAAAAGAAGGGAGAAAAGAAAGCATGGACAGCAGGAACACTGGAAACCCAACGTGACTGTCCCAAAACCCTTCCATATGACGCTGCGTGAAGCTGAGAAGCAGAAGCATGCCGTAAAGTCGCGCTGTGAGGTTGAAATGGAGAACACAGAGCTGAAAAGGCAGCTGGAGGAGCTGACAGAATGCCAGAAGCAGTTTCGCGCCAGTCCCGTACCTGCACACATCCACCTTCCAGTTTATGAAGAGCTGCAGGAGCGGAGTAGGGAGCGACGGAGAAGCATGCGAGAGCGAGAGGCGCAGCATCTTCGAAACATTCAAAAGCCTTTCAGCTTCCTGGAGAGGGAGAGACTGAAGAAAGAGCAGAAACAGCTTCATCAGCAACAACAAGCTGACCAGGAGAGAGTGAAACCTTTCAAAGCTAAGCCTGTGCCAAAATCTGTGTATGCAGCTGCCTCAGGGGAGCAGATGAAGGAGGAGCAGTTGTATCGTTCTATCAAGATACAGATGAGGGCCCAGGAAATGCTCCGGAGCGCTTCAGTGCCTCCCAGCATGCTCACGCGGCGTCTCAGCGATCGGAAGAAGACCAAAGACGGCAGCCCTGCACCCGGAACAGATGATGACTTTTCCCACAAGCCTCAGATAAACAAAGAGGTGCCTGACTTCAATGCCAGTTACAGACGCTTCCAGAAGCAGCTGGAGAAAAGGAAGGACGTGAAGCTTACAACCGCATGCCAACCCTTTGAGTTGAAGACGAGCCAAATCTCTTCACACCGCGAGCGCATCCTGGCAGACATCGAAAAGGACCAGAGCAGCCCTCGGATGCTGCGATGGCCCCACATTAACCCCGGACCAGCACGGAGCCCTAACTCAAGCCTCTGTTCGTCCCTCTCAGGAAGTCTGGAGCTTCTTCCTGCCAAAGTTACAGACGCCACAAAAAGGCGTCATGAAGCTGTGAGGTACCATATTAGGATCCCAAAGGCTTCTACTATTGTAGTTGAAATAGTCAGAGCCTCCGAACTTATATGTTCTGTTTAGCCATAGTGACGTGAGCAGATGCCCTCTGTGTCTGAGGTCCTGTAAGGATGATTTTTGTGGAACAGCTCCTACACCCCTGCCCCAGCACCCACAGTCCTGTCCTAAAACAGCTTCCAGCCCACAATAGCTTCATAGGCAACTTTTTAATCTGCCATCCTTCCCTGCCAAAGCCATCTTCTCCAAACCTTCCTCCATCTATGACCGCCGTTATTTTTGTAGAAAGGCACTGGAGCAGAGGAAAAAAGCCGAAGAAGAGGAGGAGCGTTGGAGGGAAAAGCAGAGGGAGAGGGAAAAGAAGCTGCAGAGGATGGTTTTAAAACGTGCCCAAGCAAACGACCCCCATCTTGCTCTTTCACAGACGAACAAGAGCAAACTGAAAGAGTTCAGGTGTGCACATTTTGTTTTATCCGTTTGTTTTTAATCACGTAAATATTACTTATAGACTTGAATGACCTTAAGATCGACTGTATGTTACAGATTATGGTCCAATGCTTCGAGGGAGTTAGTTTCTTCTGTACTGAATTATTATTCCCTGCAGGAAGCAAGACCTTCAGCGTAAGAAGGAATATCAGCAGGAGATCAGAGAGATACGGGAGAGAGTGCAAGGAAGGCCGCTGCTGCTGGAGCAGGTCGCACAGGTGAATGTCTGCACATAACAGAAACACGTGCCTTCTTTGTGTCCGTATACTTATGCTGGAGGGGTGGACTGTTATTATACTAATTAAGATAAAGGCTAAGTAATGTCAGTAATGGCAATATGTTTCCAAAGGTTATATACAGTAAATAATATATAGTGTCTAAGTAGAACAGTCCAGGTTCAATCAAATGCTCTACACAGTAATTTGAAGTTGAATATGTATGTTTATTTTTAGTACGTGTAATTAAAGCATTTATTTACTTATGCTGTTTGCAGTAAAAACATGTTACACAATCTTGAAAACCTTTGTTTAATTAAGGAAACTAAGCAAATTCATAAAAAAAAGAACAAAAGAAATATCTTTAATTATCCCACAGCGGGGAAATTCAGGTGTCACAGCAGCAAGTTTAGGTAGGTGGGGACATGGATATTCACACAAAAGTAAAAGATAGAAAAATAAGAATGGAAGACTGTCCAGTAAGGGGAAATTTACAATATAAGAAAAATAATACTGTGCCGTTATTAAAAAATACACTGATTAAAAGTAAAAATGTGCTGCTGAATAGGTTAATTAAGAGAAGAGAAATGTACAAGATGTGCATGGATATATATGTGCATAAAAAACAACAGACCACAAGAAGTGAAAAGACTGTGCCAACAGGGATGTGCAAATATCAGCAGAGTTATAAAGACTTATTGAGTTTTTTGGGAGCAGTGATGATTTTAGAGTCTAACTTCTGCTGGGAGGAAGGACATGCGGTAACACTCCTTTGTGCACCAAGGATGCAGCAGTCTGTCACTGAAGGTCTGACTCATTCACATTATAAAGAAATGTATGTTAACCAAACTTACTAAAAGGTGCAGCCAAGTAAAAATACCTGGTCAAAATTGGGAATTTAATGTGCAAAAATAGTATACTTCAAAATATTCACAAGCTGATTTTTATTTTCATGGATGCATTTGTAATGTTTTCTTCCAGATTAGGACTTCTATTATTAGCCACTCCCATTATTCTGAAAATACGGCAATGTTGTGTTTAGTTTGAATAAGTGCATCAAGTTCTGTAAATTACAAAGGGCATAAGTAAAGTCAGTCTTTTCTCTTTCTTTTTCTTTCTTTCTTTCTTTCTTTCCTTCTTTCTTTCTTTCTGTTTGAACAATTTCAACAAAGCAAACACATGAAGTGGAAAACATGAATTAAAGTTCGCAACAGAAAACAACAAATGATTTGTAAAACAAAAGGTGTTCAAAAGGGAGCAGGAAGAAGTAGTTACTTAGCAAGTCTTGCTCCTGAGTTTGTCTACAATATCTTAAACAAAAGGGTAACAGATATGCAGACGAATTATCTGTAGCAGCTTGAAACACTTAGATATGTAGTTGGCCTTCATATTTTTAGTCCTTGTTGTCCTGTTTAGGTAGTGATTATTTAAATACTGCAGTATAAAACCTCTCAGACATTAAAAAAATGATCTTTCTCTACTAATTATTTAATTTATTAATAATAATAAATTAATAATTATTAATAATGTCCTAATTATTTAATTATTTTATTTAATTATTTTTATTTAATTAATTATTTAATTTCCCTTTGGGATAAATAAAGTATTTTTGAATTTGAATTAAACAACTTTGATTGACAAGTCCGTCTCGTTTTGTAAACCTGTGCGTTCTAACAGAGGAATGCTAAGCAGGCAGCAGAGAAGCATTACATCGAAACCCTGCATGGATGTGATGTGACTGAGGACTTTATTAGCAGCAAGGCTACCAAATCAGCGCCTGAGCGCAAAATCTCAACATCCAGTGACTATAATCAGAGGTAAGCGTTTAAT
The DNA here is from genome assembly GCA_014839685.1 of Anableps anableps. Classification (NCBI taxonomy): domain Eukaryota; kingdom Metazoa; phylum Chordata; class Actinopteri; order Cyprinodontiformes; family Anablepidae; genus Anableps; species Anableps anableps. The sequence continues at coordinate 33,713,495 of CM026065.1, read as the reverse complement.
CATCCCTGATTAAAGGCTTAGAAGAGTAAAACTAAAATTGTTGTTAGTAAATCTGCCTGCTGGTTGTTTATTAGTGACCAGGAGGATGCAGACTTCAAAGCGGTTCACTACAGAAAGGTCTACCTGGATGATGAAGACATTAATTGTGGTGCTGATAATGAAGAAGGAGAGGAGCAGGAGTGTGATCAGGCCTCACTGAACCACCGTGAGAGTGAGGACGCCAGTGGTCACCTCACAGAGCATGATTCCCATGGCGATGATCCACGCTATTCTGACGAGAGTTACCACTACTCAGACGATCATGAGAATTTCTCAGATGACAGTGAGCATGATGTTGATGATAGACAGCAGGAATCGGTAGACTGATGACAGTAAAAGCCATCAAATATGAGGTCTAGACAACCGTTTTGGTTCAAGGGCTCTGTAATAGATATGAAGTTGTGATTGTGATTTTAAGTTGTAATTGTGAACCTGTGCGTGAAATGAAAGAACAAAAAAAATAAACATTGATTCTATTGTGATGGTTGGCTGTTTCTTAAATCTCTCCCTTGTTTAACTTTTCATTAATCTCAATGTCAGTTGCATAATTGTCATTTATAATAACATGATGTTGGACACATGTCACAGCCATACATCCTTTGTATTGCATACACCTTGTGACTTATACCTTGCCAAAAAAAAAAATCCATCCGTCGTCTATACCTGTTTATCCTTGCAGGTTTTTTGGGCGGTAGTTATTGTGTGAGAGGTGGGGTACACCCTGGACACATCGCCAGTTTGTGACAAGAGCTACACGGAGGCACAGAGGACAAGCAATTGTTAACACACAGATTCACTCCAAAGGGCAGTTTAGAGAGAGACCAAATTACCTCTTATGCATATTTTTGGACTCTGGGGGAGGAAGCTGGAGTACCCAGGGAAAGAACATGCACTCCTGTGCCACCGTTTAGCCCTCAGGAAAACATATGTCACTGTTCCTAGCACTGTATTAATAGTTCCTAAGGTCAGTAAATGTTGCTGTGGACCAGCAGATTACAGAATTATGAAAAGTCTGCCAATTAAAATTGCCAGTCATGACCTCTTTAATGCTTTTTATCACATAAGATTAATGTTTAAGGTTTGACACTATAGAAAATACATTAACTTAGTTGGGGTTTAGTAGTAGTATTTTAGGCTTTGATTCCACTTAGTCATCTATTGCTATTAACGGTTTATGACATTTCAAACAATGTAAAATGTATGCTTCAACATAGCTCCACAATAAAACATATGACAGAATGACTATACTTTACAACCATTTTGAGCGATAAAAAAAATGTTCTCTTTGAGGATTGAAGTAAAGGCCCATTTAGTTAAAATCATTTACTAGTATGCTTACACTTCTTGATTTTAGATCAAATGCACATTTATTTCATATTATTAGAAAAGACAAATAAATTGAACTGTATCACATCTTGAACAGTGCGCACTGTCAAATCCTCTCCTCTTAGTGAGCTCTTGCTCCTGTCGCACCATATAAAGAATTTACAAGCGACAGATGAATAACTCCGCCCCGCCTATGACAACAGTGTGACGCCAAAGGCGAAAGAACCAATTGCGTGGTTAATGGGCGGGTGCATGATCCAAATTTTACGCGGCGCGCGGTGGGCCGAAAGACCGAGAATGAATAGCCCGGTCTCAACCGGTTCTAACCGGTCTGCAGTTGGAAGCATGAGCTTAGAGGAAGAGCACTTTTCTACGACCTAAAACATCTCTGCTGTCGTACAATGTGCAAATAGGAACAGAAATAAAATTAGACTATTTCACTTAGTGATTATGACTCGGAATATCGCTCTAACTGTGACTCCGTGAATTTGTTGCTGTTAGCTTAGCTCAACGATTTATTAGCTAGCAGACCTAAATCATCAATGACTTTTCCATTAGCAGGGATACTAGCTGTTACGCTCGGGTGTAGTTACCGATAGTTGAAAAGAGGCATCTTTTTCATAGTTACTGAGGAAAAGAAATACCATGCGGTAGTGGTAGTTTTAAAGTAAGTCGAAGTATACTGCGGAAAGCCATTTTTAACTTGGCGTTGATTGCTTTGTGTCATCTACGGAAGCTAACGTTAGCCTTTAGCTAGCAAATGCTAGCTGCAGTGTAGCATCAGTGTTTGCAATGAGATAACGCTACATACGACGTATTAAGACGCTTAGTATTCCGGTCTCCAGCTTCAAGATCATTCAGTAACATAACATTAGTTTTACGACAAGTGGACAGCACATACCAGGTAAGTAAATCCTGAGCATCGTTTAGCTAAGTAGTTAAGTTCGCGTGGGCTAATGTTAGCATCCGCGAGTTTCAGAATAAAACTTTTTGTCTTATTTCTTGCTATGCCGCGCCTAAAAGAAATATTAAAGAAATGCGGCTAAAGTTTAAGCGACCTGTTTTACAGGTCAAACAATTTGTATTCCATAAAACATGTTGAGTTGGGTTTACGTAAATACTTTCTATGTTTCTTTTCTGCCAGGCGGGGGCGCAGTTTTCCATTAAGCCATTTAATCATTTGTCTAACTTGCTGTCACATGTGGCTGCTTTTGGCACTCAGCTTCATTGTGTTTGTTTTCGGATTGCAACATGTTTTTTTAAGACTTGAGAAATTACTAAAATTGAGTTGATATTTACTTCCTCCAAGTTTTATGTATAATTATTCTAAATTCACTTGTAAATGTAGATGCCTGTATTACATTTTGTCTTTTCTACAGGAAGCTCTATGCCAGCTGAAATGACAATGTTGGCCGATCATCCAGCCAGACAACTGCTGGATTTCAGTCAGAAACTGGACATCAACCTGTTAGACAGTGTTGTCAACTCTATGTACCATGACATCGGTACCCAGGTGAGGGCCATTTTTTTTTTTTCTATCTCTGCTACCTTTGTGTGGGTGGAATAATAAGGTTCTTCTGCAGTCTGGAAAAGTATGGAATTTGATTTTTCTATTCTCTAGGTCTGGGAAAGTATGAAAAAAGTAAATAAGTGTTAGGGAAAATATCTGTATTTTCAGACTTTGTTTCTCTCATTGTCTTAAATTATGATCTTCCTTTTTTGGGTTCATGCTTTTTCAATTGTCCTTCCCTCTCTTCTTGTCTTGTCTCTTTCCTTCATTTCTTACCTCCTTGAGTCTATCTGTCCTTTCTTGTGTCCATTTTCCTTTCCTTACCTCTGTCCTTCCTCCATAGTGTCAAAATAAGAATCTGTTCTAGAGGTGCACCTATCATGCCTTACCATGTGATTTTCTAATATTGATGTATATAATGAATTGAAAAATCAATTTTTCCCTCACAATTTTACTTGGTAATAAATGTCCAGAGCTGATCAAGGGACAAATTATTTAATATTTAATCTGATCTTAATATTCTTTGTATTGTAAAGTGTTTTTCATGTTTCTTTTTGTAGCAAAGAGTGGCTCAAGAAGTGCTAACAAACCTGAAAGATCATCCTGATGCTTGGACGAGGGTTGACACCATTCTGGAATTCTCTCAAAATATGAAGACTAAAGTATGAACTTAACATGCGTGGATATTGTAAGGGGGGGGGCTGTACAATAATATCAGTTTTTCCTGCCCAGTGTAAAAATGGGAGGTTATTTTGTAATAGTGTCCTTAACATGCAAATTTTTAGCTATTTTATTGGCTTATATCTGCAGTTACCTGTATTTTTATTCTCTTTGTGGAACGTGCCCTTCAAGTGCTTGATTTCCTCAGTTCTCTGCATTTGATAACAATGTCTTAAGATTATCTATTTTATAGTAAATGGGGGGTGGGGCAAAAAACTAAAGATGGAAATTGTCTGCAGGTTTTATTTGCTAAACATTTTGGGTAATCAAAATCCGTGCTTTGTTACTTTGTTTGCTGTTCACTAGATCTCATGGTGGTCATCAAGACGTAGGTCATTCATTTGCTAGACCTGATTTAAAGTAATATCTCAATGTTTTCTCAGTATTATGCACTGCAGATTCTGGAGGCGGTCATCAAAACACGCTGGAAGATTCTTCCAAGAAATCAGTGTGAAGGTAAATTTTTCTTCTGACATTACATGGATGCAATTTAAGCACCATAATGGGCTTGACTCTCTTGGCCTAAATAGTGGCCACCTCTAGTGTTTATATCTCCAGCACAGGTTATGTCTGTGTTTTTCTGGGTAGTGGTTTTTGTCTGGTCTCCATCTTCTAATAAAATGTGACTTTTTCAGGAATCAAAAAGTATGTTGTCGGGTTGATTATCAAGACTTCTTCTGATCCTGCAAACATGGAGGTAAAAGTGTCATCTGTGTAAGATTTTGAGACTTTAACACAAAAAAAATGTGAATTTTTCATTATTCTACAATTGTGATATTTGTTTTTGCAGAAAGAGGGGGTGTATATTTCAAAGCTCAACATGATCCTCGTACAGGTAATCATTTGATTTTCATCTGTTGAAAGACACAATAACAAACGTAGACTGTTGATGACAATAAACTTTTTTTTTGGTCAATTTAGATCTTGAAACAAGAATGGCCCAAACACTGGCCCACCTTCATCAGTGATATTGTGGGTGCGAGTCGGACCAGTGAGAGCCTCTGTCAGAACAACATGATCATCCTGAAACTCCTCAGTGAAGAGGTGTTCGACTTCTCCAGTGGCCAGATGACACAAGTGAAGGCCAAGCACCTCAAAGACAGGTTATTCATTTAAAACCTGATTTAAAGTGAGGAGTTCTTTAGACTCAAGCTTTCTATTCAGGAAAAACAAAAAACAGATAAATCAATGATTAGTAAATAGCTTGAGAACTTCACTTCTAGCTGGGCTTTTTAAAAAATGTTTGATACCACTGCTGCATGGCAGTTTTATAATACTGCATTATGCCTCTTCTTATCTTTAGTTCATAGCCAGGTGTTGTAAAATGTACAGAAAATTACAAAATATCCACATGTGCACGTTCATTTCTCTAATAAGCCTAATTGAATTTGGTAGGTTCATTTATTGTGTTGAATTTGAACTACATTTAGTCTCAAGGGTTAAACTGTTCTCTGTAAAACAATTTCTTGATGATTTATTACACTTCTGATTGTGTTTGGATAATAGTAATATTTAATAATATTAGTTGTAAGGTTTCTCCATCTTAAAATGTTAATCCTACTGTCACTAAGAATGCCTTTTCTCTGTCTTTTGTAGCATGTGCAATGAGTTTTCTCAAATATTCCAGCTGTGCCAGTTTGTAATGGTAAGGTTGTCAAAAGTCTGGAGACTTCTCAGGATTCTCCCTTGTTTAGTTTGTATCAGAATAAACTGATTGTTCTACTGTTTTCTGTGCAGGAAAACTCTCAGAATGCACCGCTGGTCCACGCCACTCTGGAGACTCTTCTGCGTTTTCTAAATTGGATTCCTTTAGGATACATCTTTGAGACAAAACTCATCAGCACACTGGTCTACAAGGTAAAACAGCCAACATGAATGAGGAAATGCAACTTTTATGTATTTCATCAGGTGTTAAAGACATTATTGATGGTACTGGGGATAAGGTGTTCTATCTCTGAGTGACCTTTTTCTTCTTTATTCCTTCAGTTCCTGAATGTGCCCATGTTTCGCAATGTGACTCTGAAATGTCTGACAGAGATTGCTGGAGTAAGCGTCAACCAGTACGAGGAGCAGTTTGTCAACCTGTTCACCCTTACAATGTCCCAGCTTAAACAGGTTAGTTGGTTTGTAAATTGTAAAGTCTCCAGTATACATTACAAAAGCTTTCCTGCAAACCACCGTCTTAACAGATGTTTGTCGCTGTGTTATAAAACAGCAGTTTTACTATGTTGTGATTTTGTTTGACTAGATGCTGCCGCTGAATACTAACATCAAAGTGGCATATGCCAACGGGAAGGATGATGAGCAGAACTTCATTCAGAACCTGAGTCTGTTTCTCTGCACGTTCCTCAAAGAACACGGGCAGCTGATCGAGAAAAGACCCAACCTGCGTGAAACACTCATGGAGGTAGGAACACTGAACCCCTTCTGTTATTAAAAAATATATATATTTTACAAATTCACAGAGAAACATAAATATAGCAGCCTACGTAAACTACTTAGACAGTTTATCAGAAAAAAAGTTGATTTGGGGGTTAGTTACACTTTAAGAGAAATGTCCCTCCAGTAATTTGGAAAAACCTTCACACTGCAGGTTTTTTGTTGTTGCTTGTGGGGTCCAGGTTTTCACAATGACTTATAAAAGCACAAAGGCTGCCAGTCATGTGTGACAGGTTATATATAACAATAACATTTTGTTTGCATTTACTGAGGAGGAATGAAGTACTGTAAAAATATGCCTGTACAGCAAATTAATCGATAGAAAAATGTAAATTGGATGAAAAAGGTGTAAAAAATGTTTTTCTTTTCACTATGCTTGTTAAAAACAAAGGAAGGTGGTTGTAAAGAAAACAGTAAGATTTAAAAATATATATATATTTGCATTTCAATCCATACATGTATAACTTTTATTGATACTTTAAAATCTGGCAGTTTCTGACAAAGTCCAGGTTTTCTGACATGGGAATTGAGTTGGAACCCTGTAGCATACATTTACTCTTTTGTGCAGATGTCACGCACATAGTTATTGAGTGAAAAACACGTTGTCTGCACCAAAGCAAAACATTTTCTAGTTCATAAAACAGTTGAAGCCAAAGGGATTCGTGCTGAGGTTAAATATTCATTGGAATAATCTCTGTGCTTAATTCCACACCCCAAAAAAATCTCTGCATTTTCTGATCTTCAGGCCCTGCACTACATGCTGTTGGTGTCGGAGGTAGAAGAGACGGAGATCTTTAAGATCTGTCTTGAGTACTGGAACCACTTGGCCGCAGAACTGTACAGAGAGAGCCCCTTCTCCACTTCTAGTACTCCTCTGCTGTCTGATGTTCCACCTCGAAGACATCTCTACCTGCCTGTGCTGTCCCAGGTGAAGTTAATCTCCTGCAGCGGTGTTGCACACTCATTATCCCAGTAGCAAATGATATTTGACAAGCTGTATTTCCATTTATCTCTATTAAGATGTTTTGTTGTACAGATGCATGTATAATAGCATGCATTAAACAGTTTAATAGACCACTTGAATGAGTCAAAGGCAGTCACAGATTGCTGACATCAATCGGTCTCCTCCCGCAGGTGCGTTTGCTGATGGTGAGCCGCATGGCCAAACCAGAGGAGGTGCTGGTGGTGGAGAATGACCAGGGCGAGGTGGTCAGAGAGTTCATGAAGGATACAGATGCCATCAATTTGTACAAGAACATGAGGGAAACTCTTGGTGAGTAATTACATATCTGTTGTTCAAAACAGGGTTCCATTTTATAAAAAGCATTCAATTTGGGCTACGTATGACAAACAGTGGTGTTACTCTTCACCTTAGTAGTATTACTGTAACTAAATGTTTGTCTGGTATACAAGATGAAAGCACTTACTTGATGATTCTTCTGACACCAGTTGTTTCTGCCATATTTTGTCAAACTCTCTTAAGGCAGCTGAGTATTTTATTTACAACTAAATATGTGGTGAGAATTAGGTGTCTGCATCCTGTCACACAGTATTGCTGTTGTATTTATTACTTCCTGTCTCTCTGCATCCTTGCAGTATATCTGACACATCTGGACTACGCAGACACTGAGCGAATCATGACAGAGAAGCTCCACAACCAGGTGAACGGCACCGAGTGGTCGTGGAGGAACCTGAACATGCTCTGCTGGGCCATCGGATCTATAAGTGGAGCGATGCACGAGGAGGATGAAAAGAGGTTCCTGGTTACTGTCATTAAGGTGGGATGCAGTGAAGAAACAGTTTTTAATTCAGTAATAGCTACATAATATCATTACCAGTTGTTGCCAGCAGCTGTTAACGGTGTTATTTGTGCAGGACCTGCTTGGCTTATGTGAGCAGAAAAGGGGCAAAGATAATAAGGCTATAATAGCGTCAAACATCATGTACATCGTGGGTCAGTATCCCCGTTTCCTGCGAGCTCACTGGAAGTTCCTCAAGACCGTCGTCAACAAGCTGTTTGAGTTTATGCACGGTGAGCCATAATGGCAGGGGACAGTTGTTTCATACCAATCTGCATAGTTAGTATTGGATTTTAAAGTAAGGAGAACATGATTACATCTGTGTGATTTTTAACATGTGAACTAAGTTTATCATTTTTGTTATTGCTGTCTTTCACTGCAGAAACTCATGATGGTGTGCAGGATATGGCGTGTGACACGTTCATCAAGATTGCTCAGAAGTGCCGCCGTCATTTTGTTCAGGTTCAGGTGGGCGAGGTGATGCCCTTCATCGATGAGATCCTCAACAACATCAACACAATCATCTGTGACCTGCAGCCTCAGCAGGTCAGTGTAATCTGAAGGCATTTTATTACAACAGTGCACCTAAACATGTACATGAATATCTAACTAAATCTTCCTTTGTTTTCGTCTGCAGGTCCACACGTTTTATGAGGCTGTGGGTTACATGATTGGAGCTCAGACGGACCAGGCGGTTCAAGAGCTTTTGATAGAGAAGTACATGCTGCTTCCTAACCAGGTTTGGGACAGCATCATCCAGCAAGCCACCAAGGTAAGAACAACAGGACGAAATAATTTGTTATTAGGGGTCCTACTCAGTACTGTTACCATGTGTGCTGAATCTAAAATCTGGACCCTGTACTGCAGAATGTGGACATTTTGAAGGACGCTGAGACGGTGCGCCAACTTGGCAGCATCTTGAAGACCAACGTCAGGGCCTGTAAAGCTGTTGGTCACCCTTTTGTTGTCCAGCTGGGTCGAATCTACCTTGACATGCTCAACGTCTACAAATGTCTGAGTGAAAACATTTCCTCGGCCGTCCAGACCAATGGTCAGCTGGTTTTCACTAATCTTTGTCCTTGTTGTATTTTTTTCTATTTGTTAATGGACATTCAAACTGTTTTTGTTTCTTGGGGTTTTTTGTTACTTCACATCTGTTTAGGCGAGATGGTGACAAAGCAGCCTTTGATAAGAAGTATGAGGACAGTAAAGAGGGAGACGCTCAAGCTGATTTCAGGCTGGGTCAGTCGCTCCAATGACCCTCAGATGGTGAGATTGCCCTTTGTTTCCTCTTTTTTTTAATCAAGGTTTTTTGTTTTTTTGTTTTTTTTCTTATAACATAGATTATAAAGAGAAGAATTGTCCTAAATCTTTAACCCAAATTTTCATTTGCATCTAAGAACACTGAGTCTTTTGCAAAAGGAAAACTGTACTTTTAGCAAAAAAAGTGCTTAAGAAAACCCACTCAAATGAAAGTTTAATTTAGGAATTAAGAAAACTACGTTATTAGCCTCTTAAGCAGGATGGTCCTATATATGTGGTCCAGCTGAGACAGATGTTTAAACTTCGCCTCTAAACAAGAGAGCTCTTAATGTTTCCAAAACAATTCTCCAAATGGGTTTTACACAAATCTTGTGGTTTTATAGGTGTTTAAACATACTTGATGAGATTTGCTAAAGTTTTAGTCAAGATGTAGAAATTAGTCTGAGGATTCTTTTTGTATTTTTGAGATTTTCATAATGTCTTGCACTTTTTATTTTGAGAAAAATTTAGGTGAGGCTTAAAAAATTTACTTAATCAGTAATAAATCATGCGTGGTGACACTGGAAAAACATTTGTTGATGTCTTACCTTTACACAGGTACCAAGAGTTTGCATTTATCTGATAACTCTTGATTTATTTTAGTGTATATTTTCAGGTGGAAATTACTTCTAAAATCCATATAGGGCTTCACAGGTTAAAGCGGATGATGTTGGCTTCAGTGAAGAATTAAACTTCAGTGCATAGCACACCTGACCATTTTTGTTATAAAGGTTTTAAAAAGCTTTACTTAATAAACATTAACAACCTAAAATAAATCTCTTTTCCTACAAAGAAATATTTGTTCCCACTGGAAATATTCATACTTTGAAAGGCTTCACATGCAAGTCTCCTGGATTCTGGTTTTTGGTTTAGGGTAATACCAGGGAACACCCCTGAACATCACACCACAGTGCATTCTGGGGGCTTGGTAGGTATCTGGCAGGTAAATTAAAACGGTGTTTAAATGGGATTAAATGGTTAAATGGCTTTTTTTTTGGGTGGGGGGTTGCTCCCTGATGACACTTCACCTGCTATTTTTCAGTTGCAACACAAATCAATAAAATGTTGAAATTGGCACATTTGATCCCACTGTGAAATGTGAAGACATAAGCCTATTGACCCCCCCACCCCCCACCCCAGTTCAGTCCAGGCCAGGCCAGGCCAGGCCAACTGAACCACTAGGACAAATGGCCTTTGTCAGATGGGTAAATATTATGGGCTTAAATTCAGTCCTTGAGGGGCGGTATCCTGCAACTTTTAGATGCGTCCATGGTGCTTCCTCAGCATACAGTGAAATTCAACAAAGTACTGGTAATGACCTAACTTTTAGGTTGAAGTGTGTTTTAGCAAAGGTATATCTAAAGTTTGTAGGACACCAGCCTCTGAGGAATAGAGTTTGAGACCTCTGGTTCATTGGATGCTGCTCCTACACACTGTATTCTGTGGTGTTGCCGCCATGGGGGGAATTCCTTATAGCCGTTGACTTCAACTGAGTCCAGAATCTTGCAAAAAAAATAATAAAGCCTTTTAGCTTCTTCTCTTGCTAAAAGCCATAAGAGTTAGGATTAATCTAGTTGGATGCTGTAATTCATTTGAAGGATTAAAGTAATGGAATATGCCACAGTAAAATAGGTGACCTGAAAGCACTAAAGATGTTTGTCTGTGGTTAAGGTGGGAGAGAACTTTGTGCCCCCCCTGCTGGAGGCGGTGCTCATTGACTACCAGAGGAACGTCCCGGCTGCAAGAGAACCTGAGGTTCTCAGCACCATGGCAACAATTGTCAACAAGCTGGGAGTTCACATCACTGGTGAGATCCCGAAGATCTTTGATGCTGTCTTCGAGTGCACTTTAAACATGATCAACAAGGTCTGTATAGTTTTGTTGTTTTTTTTTTTATACTCTGAGCACTGTACTGTTGGAAATTGTTCTGACCCCAGTTTTGTTCTGGTTTTCTCCTTTGCTGTTAGGACTTTGAAGAATTCCCAGAACACCGAACCCATTTCTTCTACCTGCTCCAAGCTGCCACCTCCCAGTGCTTCCCAGCCTTTCTGGCCATTGCACCAGCCCAGTTTAAACTGATTCTGGACTCCATCATCTGGGCCTTCAAGCATACAATGAGGAACGTGGCTGACACAGGTCTGATCTGGTTATCTGCTTGAATAACTTTAACTGCCACATAAATAAGAGCTGAATAAATCAACTCTTTAAAAAAAAAAAAAGTAATAAAGAAAAAAAAGAAATCACACATTTATTTTTTTGTAACCTGCGTAACAATAAAGTTAGCTTGCAGTATTATAATTCAACGAATACAGTAGACGGATTTTTTTTTTTTTTTTTTTTTTTTTTAATTTGTAGGAAAAGGTTGTGTAAACACAAATGGTTTTTGCATGTTTGCCTTGTTTAAAAAAAAAAAAAAAAGTGTCCAGTTTGCAAATTCTTTTGGGCCCAATTGAGGGAGATTACCGTTTCTTTGAAAATGTTTGCTGTATTTATTCAAGTTGAGGAACCCCCAGTTTATACTGCTTGCATCTCTGCTCTGCCAGGGAACGGATTCAGCAGTAAATACGCACCCGTCACCGTCAATGAGAGCATTTACACTGCCTCCGCACCACTGTGTGTAGCAGTGCTGTGTTCAGCACTTCGGCGTTGCCATCCGTCGAAATTAGAACCGATCCTATTTTAGCCAGACGCCGGAGCAAGTGCAAAGTCAATCTTCAAAGATCACACCGCTCTGACAGGGAAAATGCATGAGAACAGCATCTGTATTTTCAAAATAATTCACCTAGACAGATTACATTTGCTTGAAATACTAGCTATACTAATGAATAAATGGGTATAATTACACACCCATGCTGTCAGTATGTATCATTTATGGCTTTGCATACACACAAAACCAGGATTTAATTCTGAAACCTATAAGTCAAGTTCTCTCGCTCGAGTCACAGTAAGAGCGTCAGTCAAGGCAGATGAAGTGAGAGCAATGGAGGGAAAAAAAATATATTAATTTTGGAAGTTGAGAACTACAGTATTTTATATGACACCACTCATCCTTTTTATTACTGGCTTTATTGTATGGTCTCTCATTTCCCACGCATGCTTCTCTGTAAACCTGCTGGGGTTTGCAGCAGAGCGGCACGTAGTGTAAATTAGGGTGATGAGGAACGGCTCCGCCAGCGAAATGCGCAGCGGAGGCACATACAGTGTAAATGTGGGGTTAAGGTCAATGGCTAGATTAAGCCGTATTTACTATGGAATTAAGGAGAATACAAAAAAAAAAAAAAAAAAACTTGGTTATTAAAAGACAAATACTTTATGTTGTACCTAATATTTGTCATTGTAAGAAGATTATAATTTGGCTGCAATAATTTTGCCCTAATTAAGAATAAAAAGTCTCCATCTGCATCAACCACCTGTGCTGGTGGGACACATTTGTTTAATATTTGAGTTGCAGTGAGGGGCCACACAAAATTAATCAAAGAACCGCAAATGACCCCACTTTGGACACCTCTAAAATAAACAAACGAAGAAGGGTTAATGATAACTCACCCTCGTGTATCGGTTTCCTGTTTATCATTCAGTCATACCGTTCATCTGTAAACAATGATTAAAAGATACGTCTGCATTTATGATTTTTAATGACTGATTTGTAGCCTTCTCAGATGAATGGTAATCCTGTCTGCTGTTAAAGCTTTGCTTGTTTGATTGTCTCCAGGCCTGCAGATCCTCTACACACTCCTTCAGAATGTGTCTGCAGAAGAGGCAGCAGCACAGAGCTTCTATCAGACGTACTTCTGTGATATCTTGCAGCACATCTTCTCTGTGGTCACTGATACGTCACACACTGCAGGTAAATGAGGCTGACCCGGAGATATGTTGTTTTACTTTCTGATGACTTTCAATCAAAAAAAAAAAAAAGAAGGTTAGGTTTTTTCCTACCATTTTTCATATGAAGATTTGATTACTTATATAAACCCATTATTCCAGTTCCTACTATATCAGATGATATGTTTTTATTTATTTGTTTTTCTCTAAGTGTTGAGCCTCTCCTGTCTGCCCGTAGGTCTGACCATGCATGCCACCATCTTGGCCTACATGTTTAACTTAGTGGAAGAGGGGAAAGTCAGTGTTGCTCTGAGCACCACCAACCCTACCAACAACCAGCTGCATGTTCAAGAGTACATTGCCAATCTGCTCAAGATGGCCTTCCCTCATTTACAAGAGTAAGTAAATCGCATGAATCATAATTTAGCTGCTCATGCTGTCGTCTGACCATTAGGATGTGTACTTCCTTAAACGCAGTTATACTGGGAATAGAAACTAGAATTCTGATCATGTTTTCATTATAAACATACGAGCTTTAGCACATCTAACGAGTTGTAGTTTTTGACAGCTGACTGTTTTGAATTGACTACACTTTTCAATTCTGTCATTATCATGAAGTTCTTTTGTATTTTTCATACTTTCTGTTAATTTATGTGTTTTTCTGTCAAGTTAAGGAAAAGGGGTTTAACCTCCAGATTTGGCTTTTGATAGAAAGTATTGGAAATAGTTCACTTGTTCGAATTTTTCTTGATCAACCATTAGGCCTGTCGCAATTAAGCAGTGAATCGCATGATGAATTAAATTGAGCTCAATAAATTTCATTCTGAAGATTATTGATTTTTGAAGGGGAATTTTTACAGAGGCGTCACAATCCATTTTATTTAAGGTTTTGGTTTTTTTATTTCTGTTTTATTTATTGTTTTTGGTTGCTTTTTATTTTTGAGATTTAAAATATCTTAGTTGCTGGATCACAATATGGAAAAAAAAAATTGAAAAAAAAAATGGAAAAGAAGTGACGATGAAAAAAATAGCTAATAAATACAAAAACTAAACAAAATAAATTTAAAAAAGAAATAAATAAAGGCAACTAATAAAACAATAAAATTGGAAATGGAAAATTAAGTGACAGTGATAATGTTAAGTCTTCTTTACAACTTTAAAGTTTATTGGTCTTAGAGGGTGAGCTTTCATTATTATGCCATTATCAATATATAACTGAAATGGTCTCAAAATACCAATATTATCATTTATCACAATAATTTCAAGGACAATTTATCATCCCGCAAAATTTATCGTGACAGGCCTATCAACCATATAACTAAGTGCATTCGCTCTTGTGATCGGGGCCTAACAGTTTTGAGTTGATATTCTTAGATATGCTCACATACAGTGTGTCTGATAAAAAGTGAAAGAACATGTAGCCTCTGCTGCAGATTTGTGAAAAATGTGTTGATTTGTTCTTCTTGGAAAGGTTGTTGACTTGAACCTGATCAAATGTGTTGTGTGCAGTGCCCAGGTGAAGGTGTTTGTAACTGGTCTGTTCAGCTTGAATCAAGACATCCCAGCCTTCAAAGAGCACCTAAGAGACTTCCTTGTGCAGATCAAGGTCAGTGAATGCTGCGTCTTGCAAAAATATTCATACCCCTTGAACTTCTTTTGTTTTGTCCTGTTAAAACTAAACAAGTTGATATTTTATTAGGGTTTATGTCATTGCCATAACACTTTTATTTATAAAGTGATTTAAAATAACCGAAGATCCACAAAGTTCTGTATATATACACAATAATAAAAGTGGACAAGTTCAACACAGACAAGTTAAAATAAACAAATTAAGATGGTTAAAATGGAGTTAAGTTCTCAGGATGTGCAAAAGGCTTCAGCAAATAAATGTGTTTTTAAGAAGATTCTCAACTCGGAAAGAGACGAGGCCTGCTTGACAGGTAAGGGCAGATTAGACTTAAAATGGTGCATAATTGTAAAGTGGAAGAAAAAAGATGCATGTTTTTCAATATTTTTAACAAAAATCTGGAATTTGTGATATGGGATGTTTTCAATCCCCCATTTCCTCTGTGACCCCTAAATAAAATCCACTGCAACCAGTGAGTCAACTAATTGGTAAACAAGGGCCACCTGTGTTTAATTTAATCCCAATATAAATGCAGCTGTTCTGTGAAGGCCTATCAGAGGTTTGTTAGAGAACATTAGTGAAGAAACGACATCATGAAGACCAACGAACACATCAGGCAGGTCAGGAATCAAGCTGTGTAGAAGCTTTGCACATCTCCCTGAGCTCTGTTCAACCCATTATTACAGAATATAAGGGGTGTAGTAGAACTACAAACTTACAAAGATATGCGCTTCCACCTAAACTGACACCTGGACAAGGGTCAACAGCAAGGGAAGCAGCCAGGTTAACTTTGAATGAGCAGAGTTTAAAAGTTTGGATTTGAGAATCTCTAAAGCACGGCTATTAAGGCTGCAACAACGAATTGATAAAAATCGATTCTTAAAACTGTTGGCAACGAATTTCATTATCGATTCGTTGTGTCACGCGATTAATGCCCCACTCACCATGTCGCGGGGCCGTTTTCTTCACCGGCAGAGCTTTGTCAATACTGGCTGACTGAATTAAAGTTAAAATAAAATAATAATGAAAAAAAACTCAACCGACCGACAGAGGGAGTTGAACGGAGGGAGACAGTGCGGAGGCAGGGTTTTCAAAGGGAATTAGGTAAATTCTAGAAATGACCAACACAAAGAAAACGGTCCTCAAAAGTGTGAAAGTGCTCCATGAAGCTAAAAAAAATGAGTAATATGCAATCTTTTCAAAAGTGATTTGACATGGAAACATGTTGGCGTGATCTATGAAGATGAATGGAGTTAAGTTTTCCCCAACCGCTATCCAAGGGGGTTGCCCCGCCAACGAGGTTTATAGTTGACGCCTTGAACTGAGCGAGCCGAGCCACACCGCTTGCACGAGCCCATCGCGCACTTTCAAAAGCACCAACACCAGAGCTGACAAAAGTTGAACAAAAACGCGCACTTCTACTCTGTCACCGACGCTCACACGCGCTGAGTCAGGTGCACTCGCACGCGGGTGGACACGCGCTCCACAGAGAAACAGTCGCATGGTGGCGACGGTACAATTAGTCTTCATGTCCTGCCATTAACACGCAGCAAAAATCCAGTCATCACAGAATAAAAGGTGCTGACCTGGTTTGGATGTCTGAGGGGAAATCATCCCCCCCCCTCTGGCTGTTTAAGACTGAGCTTGTTCAGGAAAGACTTAAATGATAGCTGGAAGAAGAGAAAGATACAGTAGATAAAGATAGAATTATTTAAGAGATAAATACAGTTCATGGAAGGTGAATTTTGTTTTGTTTGTTTTTTTTCCTTAGGAATGTTCTGTTGAATATGTAGACATGTTCAAGATATGTTTAAGTACTTCATATATTTTGTTTGTATTAATGGTCATGACATTTATTACAACAATCAACTGTTCTGCTGACTGATTGCTGTTATTAAAAGAAAGTAGGGGTGCACCGTCTGCAGTTTTCTGGGCGATCACTGATATTTATAAAGCCTGACTGATTTTGGCCTATACCGATTTGTTTCTGTCGTAAATATAGCAAAAAAAAAAAAAAAAAAGTTGTAAAGTTGGCAACAGTATGCCGACTATTGTTAAACGCAGCCCTCTCTCAGACCCTTGTGGTAGAAAAGATCGGTGGATAAGATCAGTTTCACATTTAAGTATTGACCGATCGGCAATCACCCAAAGTTAAAGTAATTACACCCTTAAAAGGAAGTAATGAAAAAATGAAATATTTTTGCCCGATTTTAATTGAAAAAAATAATTGACCAATTATTCGATTATTAAAATCATCATTAGTTGCAGCCCCAACAACTATTATTTGTGAATTTTACTAACTTGCCTGTTATGGAAGAGTAGGACTTTGAAACAAACCTTAAAGAAGGGTTTCTGGATTAGCATTAGCAATGTGGGGGAAACTGCAAAACAATACACTGAAGCTTGTGTTTGTAGTCCAAAAACGTGAAAAGTTTAAGAACAGCATAAAGTGGGGGAAAAGATAAGACGTCTTAAAAGGTGATGAAGTGCAGTTGTGCATGTTTTGGTGTTAATACAAGTTTTAGTAGAAGCTTATTGGTTTCAAAGCCATTGACAAACTGTTTTAGTTCGTGGTTTTTTTTTTTGTTTTGTTTTGTTTTGTTTTTTTTAAACGCACCAACACTTAAACTGTAGCCCTGGAAAACTAAGGGCTACAGTAGTAAATGAAGTGGATGTTTTACCTGGCTATGTGAGACTAATAAGAACTTTAAAAAATTGGATCAACAACAACATCTAATGCAAAACCTGTTTCAGACGAATTCTCTTTAGATTGTCTGCTAAACTTGTCATTCTCCACTGAAACATACCAGTCTGATATTGTGCCCTCTTTAAAAGCAGATAAATATATTTATCTAAACACTATCCTTAGAGTACGATGCTTAGACGCCGTGAAAATAATGATCTAATGGCGAGTTAAAACCAGTTGGAAAGATGGATTCCTAATCAGAGCATAGAAATTTATAATGCGAGTCTTTAAGATTGTGGAAGGATAAAACAAAACCTTCATTTATCAGATCTTAATAGCATACTCTTCTGATCTAAAAGCTGAATATGAGCCGAGCTGATCTTCATCTCTCATGGCCTAGCAGGAGTTTGCTGGTGAGGACACGACAGACCTGTTCCTGGAGGAGAGGGAAGCAGCTCTTCGCCAAGCCCAGGAGGAGAAACACAAGCTACAGATGTCTGTGCCTGGCATACTTAACCCCCACGAGCTGCCAGAAGAGATGTGCGACTAAAGCAACTGCAGCAGCCAGCATATAAAGAGCAAGCCCAGAGGGTGCGAGGATGCTTCATGAATGATTTTCTTTTCAAGTGTTTGAAGTAATTTAAATTGTTTGGAAAGAGAATTTGGAGTGATAGGAAGAACCCTGGCACTCGGTTGTATGTCGACCAAATCAATGTTTATATGTAAATGAGACTCGCCTTCAGTTTTGGGTTTTGGTTTTTTTGTTTTTGGTTTTTTTTCCTTTACAATCTTATTTTATACAAGGGTTTTTGTGTGTAACATGCCATATTTTGTTAATTTCTTATTAAAGCTTTGATTGGCAACACGGTTCTTTTACATCTGCTTGAAGTTTCAAAAATTAAAGGTTAGTTTTAATCCCTCTTCACCTCAACTGATTCAACTCCTGCTTTGTTAATATGTAAAATATAATGTTAAGACAATTGCCATGTTAATGTGAAAGATTGCTCTGTTTCGAAAGTGCTTGGTGCACTGAATGAGTGACGCTGAATGTGATACTCAAGGATAGCTTGGCCCGTCCTTGTTTTTGTTTGTCAGTGTGATTAGTTTGGTTTTTGTTTCTTGCTCTGTGTCCTTAAATGGGTTGGAGCTCTACTTCTGCTCTTGGGTGTAACTGAAGGTTGTGTGCAGATCATCCTGTTTGTAAACCTTTCCAAGTACAATATAAAGTTGGCTATTTTTACAAAACAACTGTATGCTTGTTCTTCAAAGTATAATGTATTTTTGAACCATCTGGTGCCTTGAGATTACAATAAAAAAAACAGCTTGATGAAGTATTAGCTCTGCAGGATTTCACAAAATTACAAAAACCCCAGCGAATTCCCTTTTCCTGTAATTGGGTCAATTAGATCACACACATCAAACTGACATGACCCTAACCCTCGGGCTGAATTGCAGCGTCTTCCCAAATGGCTACTTTCATCCCTTTTGGCCCCATTCAGTGCATGCCAAATGGCCATGTCGGTTCTCCGGGACATTTGGAGCCGGGATGGGCAGGAAGGCATGCAAGTGAATGGAAAATCTGGGACATTGGGGAGGCGGGCCCTAACCCCGCAGAGAATCCATGTAATGTCAAGAGGAAGATGAGGGCAATGAAAATGAGCTGAAGGTCGATGTTAAACCTCAGGAAAACCGTAGGCTGATCGCCTCCATGTCGCGCTTCACTGATAAATTCATGCAAAAGGAGCCCCAACCAAGTGTTGAGTAATTGTAGCCTATGTTACATACACATCAGCAGAGCTATGTTTCTAGCCTTAAAATCCTTTATTAGTCTTATGTAATTAATTTTCTCAATCTAAATTTTAACCATCGAAACTAATAAAAATAAACACTAATTCATCTATATATTTAAGTTTCCTTTTTGGAGTTGAATTACTGAAATAAGATCTGTTTCTAAAGTTGTTTTGTTGTGATCAAACAGAAACCAATTAAACACCTTTGAAGAAGTTGGATGTGAAACAGAAAAAAAGATAAATATGACTGTGGGTCCTGAAGTCAACTCTGAGTTGCGTTATGTGATGTCACCAGATGCACGTGCATGTGGAAGCTTGTTTTTCAGAGGTCAGATTAATCCTGATTTAAAAAGTTTAAAAACAAAATAGCAGAAAAAACCTTACTAAAAACCAACCATGACATATTGCTTTGTCAAACTGTATCTAAAGTGAGTAAATATTTTTATTTATTTATTTTTATGGAAAGGTGAGTTTGGTATCTATGAGATCTGTACAATAAATTAATCAGCCCCTAAAATCTATTTTATTCAATGATTATGAACGAGGATTTCGCATAGAAACACCACTATGTTTCTAACTTTCTAACCACAGTTAGAAACAGTTACCCTCAATAGTACTCACTTTAATTTTATTAAACAGAACATTTCTCCAAAGGTCAAGGAAATTAAATTTAAAATACTATACCAAATATGCCATGAGGCTGATTTTTTTTTTTTTTTTTAAAGAAGAGGTTTAAGTGTAAAATAGATGCCTGTGGATTCTGTAAAGCAACTGAGGAAACAATTGATTTTTATTTTTTTGTGCCTGTCAACCCAAATATATATATATATATATATATATATATATATATATATATATATTATGGTAAGTGGAAAGGGGCCAAACCTTTTAATTTTTTAATTATCTAAAACATTATTTATCCTCAATCACAACATTAAAAACAAACACAGCTGTATGTAAAGTATGACATGAAAATGTTTTCCCCAGCCTTTTGCCCTAGCTACACACTCGTTATCCTTCCCTCACTTATGTTCCTATATGTTCTGAAGTGTATGTTTGTTTCTTCTCCCCATTCAATAAATGTCTTGTATACTGTTAGTTTTTGTTTGAATTATATTTTTGTTTGCTCGTAAATAAAGTTAGTACAAAACAAAAACCCTATGATGTCCTTGAGATCGCCTGACGACGATGGGTTACGTGAAAGAAATATCGCGAGACCGCCGAACCAAAACGAACTGACGAACATAGCACGGAAACTCCCGAGCTACCTACATGCTGTATCGACCCCCCTCCCCTCCTTTTTCAACATGGCTGCAGAGTCTTCTCTCAACTAACGCTCAGATTGGTGACTGTGTCGGTTTTTACCTTTTAGTGCCTCTTACCTTTTCGGAATTCATCATCTTCACTCGGATGCAAAGCACGTCCTTCACCCCGCTGTTAGATTTCATTGAGTGGAGTAACCTTCACCAATCACTCCCTGCACTGGGCCTCTTTTTTTTTTTTTTTTTTTTATCTCCAAAACAACTAACAACAGTTTTCAGTGCAATGGTTTGAGTAAGCACACTCAGTTGTCCTCTTCATGAACAATGTGTGAAAACTGCGCCGAGCTGGTGGAGGTTTTAAATGAATGTAAGTAAGAATAATTTTGTTTGCATTATGCTGACTGAACTAGCAGGATGATGTTAGCATCGTTAGCACGGTGGCTAGCTATATATAACTTTGTTTTCTAGATAAGCTTACCTTTCTATTCATGCATTTTAACGACATCGACCCGAGCGTTGTGACATCCTGTGGACATATTTTGTAGTAGCTGACACTCGTGTTTTCACGTCGGTCTGTCTCGGTTTGCTATGAATACCTTGAAGCCTTTATTCCTTCCAAAATTGCAGTTAGTTTGAGGCCTGTCTGTCAAACACCAACCTAAAAAATCAAGCTCCTAAATACACTGGAATCATTTTGCGTGTGACATTGCAGTACACACTTCAGTGTTGTTGTGCTCTACGAACAAAAGAGAATTTAAGTGATATAAATATTGTTACAATACGGATTTATGAGTTAGCAAGCCGAGTTAGCAGGTTGAGCTAGCGAGCAGGCTGACTTTGTTTGATGTGTTTGTCAGGTCAGTCTGCTAGCTGTCCTCTCCGCTGCCACCCATTGTTTTGCGGACCGATAGGTTTGTTGTTTGGAATAGCCTCATATCTTTCTAAAGTGTTATTATAGTAAC
This sequence comes from Anableps anableps, assembly GCA_014839685.1. Taxonomy (NCBI): domain Eukaryota; kingdom Metazoa; phylum Chordata; class Actinopteri; order Cyprinodontiformes; family Anablepidae; genus Anableps; species Anableps anableps. Next base: position 33,692,211 of record CM026065.1, on the reverse strand, counting down.
AGCTGCTGACAATTAGACGTAAACAAACATTGCTTATGTTTGTTTCGGAGAGTCCGTGAAATGTTCTTGGAGCTAACGGCGACTAAGCTAGCCAAGAAATTTAACGGCTGCAATAAGGCGCAGATTATAATTTTTTTTTTTTGGTCATAAACACGTAGATAAGCCTTCATTAGTGGCGGAAAAAAAATCACTTAGTTCTTCTTCTACATGATAGTTTTACTTCTTGTCCGTTATGTCTTCGTTTTTGGCAACTTTGTTAGTTTATCAAATTCCCAGATCTGGCTAATGTTAATGTAAGTCATGAATACATAATGCCTTTTATTGCTGATATGTAACAACTGTGTTTTACGCTTTTGGTACCCTCAGCCATTTTTTTCCCCTATATTTGCATAATGGTTTTGGAAACCGGTTTAAATGAACTGGTTGACATTATGGGATTTTCCTGTCTGTGTGGGCAGGCTATTGTGTCGGCTGGTAGTGATTTAGGGAAATGTTCTCCCAGAGGCTCTTGTTTATTAAACCTGACTATGGAGAATTCAGTTCCGTTTATTTATAAGGCGCCAATGCACAACACGTCGTCTCAAGGCACTTTCCAAAAAAGTAATTTCAATTCAGTCATACATGCATTCCAATTGACCCTGCTTGTGAAACAGTGCATTAAGTTCAGATCATTATTCAAATTATTTTAAAAAGTTTTCTATCTAGGGAAACTAGATCGAGTCATTGACTTCTAGCATTTACTCCGGGATGAGCATATTGAGACAGTAGACAATTGCTTGTTGTTAGGTTAGGTTGACTTTGCAGCGATTCCTCATACCAAACATGCATGTAGCGACAGTGGAGAGGAAAAACTCTCTTTTAACAGGAAGAAACATCCAGCAGCACCTGGCTCAGTATGAGCGGCCATCTGCCACTACCTACTGTTGGTTTGAGAAGACAGAGCAGGTACACAAAAAAGAAACAGAGGCACTGATGTAGGAGTACTTCTTATGTAAATGAAAAGTAAAAAGTTAACACCAGAAGAGGGTCAGTGTTTAGTTGTTGGCAGCATTGATGGAGAGAAAAAAAACCACAGAGAAAACATAGTTAACAGTTAAAATAACAGCAAATAATGCAAATTGGAGAGCAGTAGAAGAAGAAGTAGCAGAGTGAGGAAAAATGTTCAGTTTGTCTTCCAGCTGCCTAAGTCTATTCCAGCATAACTACAGAGATACCTCAGGATAACCTAAGACCTGAGAATGAAGCAAGAGAGAGGCAGAGCCAGGGACAGTATTCTGTACTGTACTGTATTAACCCCCACCGGATCGGGCTGTACACCCTACCTCTCCCTGCTCCCCCTACTCGGAGTGACATCCTAAATGAAACAAAAATTGTGACGGGTTGTTTCTGTTATTGTTTGTCCCCCTTACTTTGTTTCTACCAGCTTCTGTGGTTATAGTCTAATTAAATGTTAACTAGGGTTCCACGGTATCAGAAAAGCTTGTAATTATGATGCTATTGCTGAGTATTTCAATTACTACATGTATTTCGATTAACCTGAATTTTCCTGGCTCTTTTCTTTCTTTTCAGTCGTCACAATGTCCCTGCCACTCCTTGTAACAGGGCATCAAATGTAGGGAAAAGAGAAATATATTATTTGCATACATGGCACTTAAAGTAAAAAGTAAAGTAAAGTTTTACTCAATATTTCATCCAAGCAGTCCTTTGCTGTTGTGATCTTGCCGTCTTGGATATTGTGATGGCGATTGCCACTGATGTTACGAGTTAAAGTGGAGATATTAAAGTTGCTGCTACATATTAATAAATAAATAAACTCAGTGGGTTCAAGTTTGGAGTTGCAAATGAACAAGCACATTTTGAAATCCTCGTCATAAATCAAATCAAAGTAAATAATATATTAAAAGTGATCACTGTAAAATAATATACGTAATAGATTGGAAAACATATTGGTATTTAATTATTTTGTTGCCACTATACACCTTTAGGTTGACTTGTTAGTAGGGCTGCACAGTGTATCTTTAATGCATCGTCATTTCAGTGTTGGTGTGTGTAGGGGTCTGCAACTTTAGTTTGTGGGTGCCACTCTCCCGCAACTTTTGGACACAACCTGTTCCAGCACACCTGAATCAAACGACTGGTTAATGAGCAGGCCTTTGCAAAACTTGCTGACAAGCCAGGGATGTAATTCAACCTTTAGATTCAGGTGTGTTGGATCAGGGATGCATTTAAATGTTGCAGGGTAGCAGCACTAGAGGACTGGAGTTGCAGACCCCTGAGTGTGTGCAATATTCATATAACAAAGGTCTGTTTGGAGTCCAATACATTTTGGCTAATATAGTCCAAGTGTTTGGAGTTTGCATTTTACATGCTAATGTAATATTTAGCCAGATGAACATAGTTTCACAGCAGCAGATGTTCACACTGCACACAGATGACATTGCCCAAAATGCTAAAGGTCACAGAGAGATGGAGGCACCGAGCGAAAAAGAGAGGAAAGAATAAAACGGGCATCTATTGCAACTGATATTTTCAACGCAATATTGACAATTTTTATCGCAGGTGACAGATTTTCTAATATCGTGCAGCCGTGCTTGCCAGTAGGTATGGGTAACTATTGTATTTGTCATTTAGAAAAACATCTTGTCATAAGAATTGTTACTTATCATAAATGCTGATCGATGGAAGTTTGCATATCTCAAAAACTGATAATGTGGTGAGGGTTGTTGCTTTTCCATGAGAGCATGAATAAATATTGGTGTATTTAGAAATGTCGTTGAATGCAATTACTATATACTGTTTAGCAGTACGGTTGTATGTATTTCACATTTTATGCACTGAATTAGTTGATTTTATGATGAAGCGAGATTTTTAGAGCAGTATTTGATTTTGTGCGTCTCTGACTGTATGCAGTGACAGTTGCATCCCCACAAAGACACTTTTATTATACTCACAGCTGCTGTTTCTAACCTGTAGAAGGCAGATTTGAGCAAATTTCAGCTGAAGATTATCTGTTAACTATTTGCGAAGCTTAGAAACCTGACTTTTACTGTTTTATTTTGTTGGTTGTGTTAGGCCACAAATTAGTGTAGAGTTTGCAAACAAAAATAAACAGTGACTTATTGCATACATGTTAGTTGGTATCAGAGGTTGTGCTGGACTTTTTCATTGTACATCATTTTGACTGACAGGGTCAAAAATATCCAGTCATAATCTATCGTTTTTATTAGTATATTTTTATTCATTTTAACTATGGTAATATTCAAGCTGAACTGAGAATCCACTTTGTGCCGTCACACATCAAGCAGAAGAATCCATGTAACTTTTTCTCCGAAGTGACGTAAACCACTGCCTGTGGCCCCAGAAGCTACATAGAAACAATGAAATTAAACAATTGCACTTAAAATATGAATGATTCACCTGCTGTGGCCTGAACGCACAGTGTGCTTGTGCATATTCTAAAGCCTCAAGTGGGCTTGTTGCAGAGGCCATTGTCATGAGGTTTTGGACTTTTGCCTCGGACTGATGGGTTTGGTGGGGGTTTTGATGTCGATCTTGAGGCAAAATCCGCGCTCTGCTGCCACACTGAAGGCTGGAATTACAAGCGCCACTTCAGCCAAAGTTTTGAAATCAGGGAACATTTCTCCAGCTGAAGTGATCGAAAGTTGGCAAGAAGGGGTTTCCTGATCCTGCAAGCCCTCGTTTCAGCAGAAGGACATCCCGCTGCATGCTCTCCTTCTGCACCAGTCTATGACCTGTCTTGGTCACAGACGTGCTCCAAAGCCTCCATATCTCTCCCGGATAGTGAGATGCATTGAGTGCAGAGTCCAGGTCTGAGTGATGCTCTCATGGGAATCTTTTTTTTTTGTTTGTTTGTTTGTTTTGATTGAGTTTAGTTACCTGTACGCTGTGTGTAAAGTTGAAAATATATGCACCAGGTAGTTGGGAGTGTGAATTGTAATCTGTCAAAAATGACAGATGGGCTTCAGATTTTTCCGTCATCTGTTTTAAAAAAAAAAAAAAACTGGTCAAAGATGGAAAATATTTGGTTAACGCAACCCCTGGTTGGTCATCAGCTAGCCAGGATATAACTGAGAGAGCTTCTGTGCGAATAACAAGCACCTTGAGGGAACAGTATGACTAGTAATTCATAGTTGAAAACAAACATCTATGCATCTCTAAGCAGCTTCTCTGGCCCTGCAGAAGAATAGCATTCACACAGCATGATGCTGCCACTGCAGGGTAATGTGCCATGTTCCTTTTTTGCCTCACGCTGTGTCCTCTGAGCTGCTTCCTTCTAAAATGCTTACCTGACGGTTTCGACGGAGGGCCGTGTCTCAGTGGGTTTCCGGTTGTGCCATGATCTTTCCGTTTTCAGATGATGGCTGGAACGGAGCTCTGAGAGATCTTCCGTGTGTGGAACATTGTTTTTCAACAGAACCCACCACACATTTCTCTGACCTGTCTGTTGTGTCCCTTGGTCTTCATGATGCTGTTTATTCAGGAATGTTCTCTAAAAAAAAGCCTCTGAGACCTTTACAGAGCAGCTCTGGTTTAATTTAGTAGTGTCAAAATAAAGGAGGAGGAAAACGTAACCAACTGAAAGTGTGAAAGTCGTGTGTGGTTTTCCTTCTGGTTTATAATTGTACAGCTCTTTGTGTTGGTCGGTCGCATAAACTCATGTTTCTGGTTGTAGTTTGACAAGATGTGGGAAAACAACAAGGGGTGTGAATACTTTTAGAGGCACTGTATGCCAAAAATAGAGGATTGTTCTGTTATATTACTCAGGATGGAAGAAAAGCATGAAACCTTAACAAAGGGCTTTGAACCGCTGATTCAAATTAGTGCTGATTGACTCTGCCACCTTGTTAGTTTGTTAATGTGTTAATGTCCTCCTCATGTTTTGGCTTATTAAACATCAGAGTTTACAGCGTCCCACAGAGAACCAGCATAAAATAACTGGTGAAACAGAGTGGAGCGGGGGGGGGGGGTCACAGTGGGGTGCTGTCAGCTGCGACAGCTCTGTCAACAAGACTGGCAGCTCCATATGCTGTGTCTGAAGGTGACCTGTGACCTTAGATCTGCTGCAGCAGCATGTGTTTGTTAGAGACGGAGCAGGAGAATCCAGTTTAACAACATGCAACTGCAGATCTGCATGCAGCTGTCACTTCCTAATGGCTAATTCAATTAACCTGCATAGATATTGTGATTAAAAACACGTTTTACTAGAACCAGAGATATTCTGATGGTCCATCGAAATATCATGATGCATGAGCATAAGTCACAGATTGACTTATGCTCAGTCTATAAACGGTGCTAAGTTGCAAATCGAGCTTTTAACGTGGAATAACAGTGAAACTTCTTTCGCTTGGTGCCTCATGAGCCAATCAGGCTTTCTGTGCCTTGAGCCAAATAGATCGGAGTAAAAAAAGATGGATTTCTGCTAAAGAAATGAGCAGCTTCTGGTTTACAAATTGCTTCTCGTTTCAGTTTAATTGACTTCTGAAATGAATGAAGGGATTAGACAAGGTGTGTAACCAGTGTAGCTGCTATATTACTAAATCACCTTGTTTGTGTGTTCTGATCTATTTGGGACTGTGTGGCTCACAAAGCTTGAACAGAAGTAGAATGCTCTTTTTGTTCCTCATACGTTGAGGCATGACTATATCTATACATGACATATTACACATTCACATTAATGCATAAATATGTATATTGGTTGCTAAACGGATAACTTTATGCTTTCATCTTGACCAGTGACTGACTCACAAAAGCTGCTGTTCCATCATTTTTTTTTTTTTTATTTTTATTTTTTTTTTTTTTTGCTCATCTCAGCATCTGCTGCACTGACAGAAAAGCTCAAAAACATTTTATCATTGTTTTCCTGGAAGTTTATTTCAACTCCAGAAAAGTCACTAAAATGGGGCTTATTTTGGCCCCAAAACTGCACAAAGCTTGTCATAAATCTGTGCATGAAGATGGGCCTGCTGAAAGTTGGGGCTTTTTCAATCTGCCTCAGAGACCCTTATGTTTTTTTCCATTTTCTATGTCCTATCCCACTTTAAAGAAAATGTCCACCCCATTTTTCACTGACAAGTATTGCCAACTTTTATCAGTGCAAACTGTTTGGATGTTGTTGTTCTTTTCCTGAAACAAGTTCCTAGACTAGTTCCAGTACTTGCTTAGGACCAGTTTTTAGTTTTCCACTGTGGCGAGCACTGATTCTAACACCAAAAACATAGCTGTCATCTTAGTTCCAGTTCCTTTGTTTAGCCAGAAAGAAAAATGATTGTGAAAACATTTGCTGGTCACTTTTTCAATGCATTTTTTTTTTTTTTTTTTTTTTTATTCCAGTGTTGTGTTTTCATATCCTTCTGTTGTTTTCACAGCATCTGGACACACACACACACACACACCCATTACTGCTTTATGGTACCATGTCTTGCAAAACTGTTCATACTCGGTGAACTTCTCAACATTTTGTCACATTACAGCCACCAGCTTGGATGTGTTGGGATGTTTTGTGACAGACTAACAAAAAGTAGAGTTGGTCTGTGTGTCATTTAATCTCCTTTTATAAATCCAGCTGTTCTGGGTTCAGAGGTTCATTAGAGACCAAACAGCATCATGAAGACCAAAGAACACAGCAGACAGGTCAGGGAGGAAGTTGTGGAGACATTTAAAGTTAGGATATAAAACAATATTCCAAGCTTGGAACGTCTCCCAGAGCTTTGCTCAAGCCATCATTTTAGGAATAGAGTATGGGACGACTAACCTAACAGAATTGCCAAGACCTGTAGGACAACCTTGACTGGTGCATTTAAGGAGCACATTAATCAGATAAGCAGTCAGAAGGTCTGTGGTAACTCTGGAGGAGCTGCAGCGGTCCACAGCTCAGGTGGGAGAATCACCTGTGGGGGTCCTTGGGCTAAGTCACGGTGTGGTGGGTGCCCAGCTACCGACCTATGGTTCATAGGGGGCATTTGGAAGCTTGACATGCGCTGGGGACCTGCCGGGGGGGCTGGGTCGGGGTGTTGGTACTCTCGTCTCACCCTGTGCCTCTCTGGCCTGGGCGTTGCTGCTCCTGTGCTTCGCTGTTGATCTCCTTCTTCCAAAACTGGAAAATAATGGCGCTGAGAACACTATGAAAGCAAATTGTTCCTTTCGAGTGCATCAGACCACCACCACAAGCAGTAACCTCCACCCCCTCCCCACATTGCTTTGGACTAAACACATTCCAGCTGAGCTGCATTTACTATGGTCTCACAGCTGGCTAATTCATTCTTAAACAGCTCAGTGTGTGAATATTTAAGATTCCTTTATTGAGAAGTGTGATCACATTAAAACAGGCCCTCCTTTTCTTTGTGTAAGCACCCCCATCCCCTTGTGACTGTTTAATGTCGGCACCTGTTAGCCTGTTCTAAGAACTTCTCATAAAGGACTTGAAATTCCTGAGCAGCATGTGTCGATGTCCAGTACGACGAGCTTCTGTTCTCACGTAGATCTGAAAACAATCCTGCTTGTGGGACCGAAGGTGCCCGGCCAAACACTGTTGGTTCTGTTTTACGCTGGGTGTCTTTGGCAAATTCAGGACGATGATTCAGGGAAGACACTTGACTCCCTGCGGCTGGGTGGGAGCACTGTTGAACTGTATGGAGGCCAGAACAATAACAGTAACTTGAGAAGCGAGCTGTCGGAGTCTGGTCCCAATAAAAGCCATTGGTATGACTATAATGTGATTTTTGAAGGACAAAGAACACAGAAAGATCGACAAAAAGTTCACATTGCTCGATCTATGCGTTTATAAGAACAGCTAAAAACTGGTTATCAGCTGCTGATGCTAGAGTCAAGTTGTTGCCCTCCACCTGTTTTAGTTTATCCATTAAATTCAACCAAAGTCATCACTCTAATGAGATTTGCATTGGTCATTAGATGGGGATCCAAGATTTGTTGACTGTGAGGATAAAATGTTAAACAATATCTAAAATCTCCACATCTGGCCGAAGAAACAGTGAGATGAATAGAGGGGATTTTATCTGTTCTATGAAAGCCTCAGATGTTTCTTGGAGAACATTAGTGAGCAAAAAGCATTTTCAAGACAAAGGAGCACAGCAGACAGGTCAGGGTGGAAGTTGTAGAGAAGTTTAAAGCAGAGTTAGGTTATAATTATGTTGTTAAGCAGTAAAGGTGCATCAATGACAATTTTATACTTTTATTTTCAATCTCTTGTACATTCTTGGACTTCCTGAGGGCGATTTTTAGCAGGTCTGAGTTTCAGACCGGCCATTCAGGACAACAAGCATTTTGTGAATGCGTCCACACTGAAATGACCCTTTTGCAGCCCTGCAACAGTATTTATCTGCAGTGAGTTCCAGAGCAGGGTAAAAATTCATAAAATGCCGCTCTTGCACTTTTTAAAGAAAGTGATGGTGTCATAACTTGCACACTATACGGTCTATGTACATGCACCACAGCATATTGTCTGTTTATGCTGGGGGGTTTTTCTTGGGAGCATTGTAGGACCACATATGGGCCTGACAGAGTTATTGAAGCATTTTCTGGAAACATTTATAAAGACAAAATCGGTGGCCCGTATTTACGAGGAACATTTTACAAATACACACATCATTTGGAATGAATTGAATAAAATGTTTACGTGATTGATTTGAATTGTTTTGGGGTTTTGCTTTTGCACTAAAAGTGTAAAAATGTCTGTTTCCAGATAAAAATCTAAAACAAATGCTTTTTTTTTTTTTTTTTTTTTTCTTTTGAAGGTTTTTCAGTTGTTCCCTAACTTGTGATTTGTGTTCTCACAGTATCTGATGCAGATGGCAGTGAAGGAGGCTTCCAGCTGAAGAAGGAACATGCACTGCGAGTGCTGGGCTACATCAGCTCCTGGTCACAGAGGTCAGTGTTACTGCGAGCAAAATCCGATCAATTGCACAAGTACAAAAGAAAAGAAAAGAAGCGATTTGAAAGCTTAAGTGTCTCTAAAGGTTGCTGAGCTTCATTTTAATGCAACTCCGTCCTGCAGAATATTTGTGTAGGAAAAAGAAAAAGCTTTCAGTTAGTTTTATTAGATTGTGTAATTCAGGTTTTTCTTCTGGTGATACTAATATCTTACATTCAGGGTGGGCAATACTTTTAAATGTATATTTAATTATTATTTTTTTGTTATGAAAAATGTTTTGGAACTCAGATCAGAGTTTTGCTGCTTTCTGAAACGTTCAGCGGTCGGCTGAAGTGAGGCGGTGGAAGCCGTAGCTTCCTGCTCCTTCTGTAACTCATCTCTGATGGAGATATTTAAGGCGCCTGCATATTGGTTGTTTAGTAAAACACCCTAAAGACGTCCTTTTTTGTTTCCCCCAGTGAGAGTATATGTACATATAAATGTCATTTTTTTCTGTTGTTACTATATCCCTACACAGCCCTTTGCGCATATTCACTCTGCACAACCCAGAAGCATAACCTCCCAGTGGAGACAACCCAGATTAGGACCCTCATAAGGAATGAAACTCTGGGCACAAAGCTTATTGCACTTACTTTAAAAACATGTCAGTACTTATTTACGGTACCCACTTTCTGTTAACACTTTGTGCTTCTTTTACGAAAGCCACATAAGTTCCAGTCAAGTGTAATCAGGCATTTTTACCATGACGATTTTTCACTGTTGTTATTAACAGTGAATCGGTAAGCGTGCATCTGATGTAGCAAAAATGGGAAAGTATGTGCAAACCAGAGCTGGTGGCCAGAGTTTCTGACCCGAGTTGCACTAAAAGTCATAAAGACTTCAGACTCAACTTCAACTTTAGCTTTAAAAACTGAAGTCTTGGACTCGTTTTCTGAGACTTTACAGTTTTTATGCCATGTAACCTGGTATGTAAGCTACAGACTGTTGCTGTAACATCGACGCTCATTTTCCTGTGAAAAGAGATGTTTTATTAGCCAGTGACGTTTGCAGACATTGGGTTGTTAATAATTTATAACAATTTCTCGATGTTAGCTGTAGCTTGATTAATATTAACTACACTGATGTCTCTCTAACTGACCTTTTGTTGTAATGACTGGACTGGTTTAAACACAAACAGGCTAGCTTTGTCGCTACAGACATTCCCTGCTTATCAAAATAAGAACACTTCCTGTTCAGTTCATTTAGAAAGTTTCCGTCAAGGCTGAGTGAGCTACTCCTACTAAAAGTCTTAAATTCATGTATCTAAAATTAAGGCCTTAAAATGTCTTTAATTCATTAGAAAGTAAGTAAATTGTCCTTAAATATGTTAATCACAGTTCTTAAATTTTGTCGTGGCAGGACTATTTAATCTCGTATATTTAGTGTAATTTATTTTTCTCTTGGGACTTTTGTCAGGCAAAAGTTTGAGTCGCGTGCAGACATCTTCATAACATTCTGTGACTCAAGATGGTTGAGGCTACTGCTAACTAGCGGCTAATAATCCCTTGCTAGCTAGATTTTTGTGTCTATTATTGGTAAGTAAATTATCGCCAGATGGCTAGACGACATTCGTTGCCAACCAGTACGATGCATGTGCATCAAAGCTTGGCACTACTATATAAAATATGCAATTTTATTTTATACATTTCTGTCATGATATAGATCTTTCATTTCATTTATGATGGTCTTAAAAAGGTCGTCAAAAAAGTCTTAAATTTGAGTTGGTGAAACCTGCAGAAACCCTGGAAAACGCTCGCAATGTGTTTCCCTGTTAGAAAAATATCAGCAAAGTATGCAGAGTACATTGCTTGCATAAACTAAAATATTAGCAGATCGATGGAGTCACCCTGTCTGTAGCTACCATCACTAACTATAACTGCAGTCCTGCATCTTTGGCAGCCCATTTAAGCTGCAGATGCACCTTTTTATAGAAGATAGTTCCCTGCTTTCTCTTGACATCATTTGCAAACACCTATTGATATTAAACACAGCTAAATTTTAGTTCTTAATGGCACAAACTGGACTTTTTCCTGACCATCGTGTTACCAGTCTGACTGGTCAAACTGAAAACACATCTGGTAAAAAAAATTAATTAATTCCTTCTTCATCTGTGTTTTTTTTTCCAGGCAATGTCTGTGCTGCTTCAAGGAGTACAAACATTTGGAGGTTTTTAATCAGCTGGTTTACGCCCTCATAAACTTGGTCATCACTCAGATCAACAGCCTGAGAAACCAGCTTTGCAGTGCCCAGAACCTCACGCACAAAGGATCCACGTCTGGGACCGAAGAGGCCAGGCCCGACTGGGCGGGGGGCGAGTCTGCACCCGGCTCACTCCCCCAACCGTCCTCCCCAGGGGAGGATGAACCCGTTAATGTGGAAAGGGACTCTGCTGAAGAGGACGCCAACACATCTGACCTAAACCAGAACAAGACTCAGAGCCACGATCAGGAAAAAAGCCAGCCAGATGGAGCCCAAGTGGGTCCACTGGGACCTTTGGATGGTGGCAGTGAGTCTGGGGAGGGGGAGGACGGTGCAGGAGGTGGAGGAGACAACTTGGATCCCTTCAGCTCTTGGACCACAGAGGAGAAGGAGAAACTGCTGTTATGTGCGGCCAAGATTTTTCAGATACAGTTCCCTCTCTACACGGCCTACAAACACAACACACATCCCACCATAGAGGTAAGAACGAAACCTTCACACAACGCTTGTCAACAGTAAAGAAAAAAGTCCCTGGTATTCTTTAATTTGCATGTAAACTAACCCAAAAGTCCTTCCGAGCTTGACAGTGTGGGACGAAAACGATAAAGCACTTAGTTAGTGTTTTACATCTAATATGGCCTCTTCAAATGAATATTGAGTGTATTTTGTAGGGCTATAATGGTACACAAAAATCACAGTTTGGTATGTATTCAGTACGCTTCAATCGATCAAGAAAAATGTACTCTTTTAAAAAAATTTTTTGCCATTTACTTCAATCAACACCAAACAATCTTTTTTTTCTATTTCTGAAATTTGATTTTATTATGTTCTAAAACTTAAAAAAGTAAAAAGTATAGACCTGATGGAATTTTTTTTTCTGATGAATAAAGTTGTATAAGCAGGCATACCCACTGCCTGAATAGATAGAATATACAACAATATAATCACTTAAATGTTCAATGTTAATGTTTAGAAAGTTTTAAACAAGACTGTGCCCCTATTTAAGAATGAAACATGTTTAAATTTGTTGGATTTGTTTTGATATTTAGACATTCTAGTTTACCAGCTCTACCTGAATGCAGCATCAGCAGCTGTTAGGAAAATCCCCTCTAATAAGCAAATTTGGACATCAGCTTATTGTTCTCCGGTATCTGTGAAGTTAACATTCCGCTTGACGTTGTTTCAGCAGAATAATCCAGTTCAGTGCAGAGCGAGCGACGTACCTTATTGCTGCTGAAAAATGCTGACAGAACGTTTTGGTTCGGATCACCTTTTGGTCCACCGAAGCTGCATGAGAAACCTTAAGGATCCCAAATAGTAGTGTTAACATTCCAGCCACAAATACTAATATATATTATCAGGATTTTCTGCTGTAGACCAATACAAGGTACACATGGTTGTGAAGTGAAAGGAAAATGTTGCATCGTTTTGTTGCAAATAAAAATCTGATAAGTGTGGCGTGCATTTGTGCCCTGCTCTCTACTCTGATACCCCTAAATGAGATCTTGTGCACCTATTTGCCGCGATGTGTCACCTAAACAGTAAACAGTCCATCTGTTTGTAGTTCCATCTAAGTATAAATGCATCCTAATAATAATAATAGATTGGAGATTATGGTTTTAACATAAGTGAACAGAATTTCAAGTGGTCAGCCCTTTAAATACGAGAGATTGTTGAGAGGCAACCAAAACATGTTATCTGCATCAGATTCTGCTGATCATTAGTTTTTAGACCAGATGGTCACCACAGGATCATCTGGGGTTTCAGCTCTGTTTGGAGCTGCAGACTTTACTGCTGTCTTTGCTGTATATTATATTTCTACACCACGGTCACCACGGTGGATTAGGGGGAGTAATACTGGTGGGTCGACTTCAACCCCCCGTTCCGTGTCGGAGCCTTTCACCAGTTTGCAAGACGATTAGATTTTAGTCTTTGTTAGAGTTCCTGTTTTTAAGAGAATGAAACATTTCTTTTGTTTAGGGCACCTAAAAGTTTTTTTTGTTTTTTTTTGTTTTTTTTTTTTTTTAGATGACTTTTTGTAACTTGTGATAGAAATGTATTTGCCATCCGTGTTTTATAAGCCAGCTATGCCATGCTTGTTTTGTTTTTTTTTATTTTATTTCCAGGACATATCCGCTCATGAAAGCAACATCCTGGGCTCCTTCTGTGACATGAATGTAAGAACCTTCATTACTGTTCTCCCCCCCCAATCGAATTATACTGCTACATGTATTTGCAAGTTAGTACCATTTAATGAACTTAGACCTGAGCAAAACATAATCGATGGAAAATTCTGAAATAAGGGCATTGGTGTTTTGTTCTGTTTTCTGTGTCTTTTGCATGTTATATCTGTTAATCACAGTTGGGATGAGTTGTATGGGTGTGGTGTATGAATTAGTTTGAAGTCTCTGACCTGCAGCAACCCCTGCAGGGGAGAGCATGTAGGGCCAAAGGTGATGGCCCGAGTTATTGTAGGATTTTGTAGAGGAGACGAGGTTTGGAGATTAAGACTGTATGTTGTTCATAAACTGAGCTGTAAATGGGAGTTACCTTGCTGTTTCAAGCAGGATTTATGAACACCGGCTGGTAATCCAGGACCACATGGTGTGTAGAAATGCAGCTGCATCTATAAATTTTAAATTTGGTCCAAAATGCTCATAATTCAGTGGTTTAAAACATGATGCTCGCAACATTTCACAGTGAAACACAGGTTTATACTTAATGTAATTACTATAGATATTCCTAACAAATGTCCCCAGTTTTTACATTGGCAGTTGCATCCCATTCAAGTTTTTAGGTAGTGAAGTCAGCTTTACTTCAAATCTACAAATGAATCTTGTTTTTTTTTTTTTATCAACAGCAGCAATCTCTTGTATCATGCGTATTTTTCATCTTGATTTTGATTTAAACATTGTACTGCCAGACAAAGACTTAGTTTTCTGACGTCTGACCAGAGAAACCTGAAACTCAAAGTACTGAGTATCCAAATATGGACATTGTCTAAGGTTTCAGCCTCCAGTTTAACACTGTTGTGCTCCATGATTCAGCTAGATTTAAATTTGTCCTGTAAGCTATTAATTCCACTTTTTGTGAACAAAAACCTTCCTTTTTTTGTTTGGAGGCGATGTGTGAGAGGTATTTGTGTTTGACAGATGTACAGCAAGAACTAATGCATCATTTAAAGATGCTTTTCAGCTTTGTGGATTAATTCATTCAGTGCTTTCAGTGATGGGTTCAGTTGCTTAAAATCTAAATTCAGAATTATGAAAGAAATTGTTCACAGTACAATATCATCTATCTCCAACATGAATGTCCCTAAAACCAGAGACTTTATTTAAATAGTCAGGGTTCTTAGCCAGAACTGACTGACATCATAGTTTTCATTCTCATTTCTGTTATTTTTGGGCCATTGAATCGAGTATTTTCCTTTGTTTAGTTAAGTGTTGCTGAAATTTCCTACCCTCCATTGTTTTGTCAGTGAAAACATGGTGCAGTAAGTGTAATGTAATCTCTGTGGTAACAAGGCTTCCTTGTTGGTCCTCCTGTTGCTTCTTTGTTTCCATCTGTTCAATATGCTGCAGGATCAGATTCAGTTCACCAGAAACTTGAGTTTTTTCCCCCTTTACTGCGCTAAATGAGCTCATGTGTATATTCTCTTTTGTTAGCAGTTCTATTTGTTTAGCATGATATGAAAGTAGTTCTGAGAACACAGCTCTTTGTTTCAGAACACATACCTGGAACGCCTGTTGTGATTTTTGACATTGTTCCTAAAGATATGGCGCCCCAAAGAGATCAGATGTTCTCAGATGATCTCTTAAATTAAGATTTTTTTTCCAAGTGGGTTTTGTTAAAATTTCATAAGTAGTTAAACTCTTGCATGCTGTAAGAAATACTCTGGGGATGTTTCGGTATAAATCCAGATTTCTGGTCCTGATTGTTGAAGCTAGTAGTCTGAGAGGATCCAAGCAACTCTTTACCTTTTAGCTTGGACTGATTTCTAGATTTTTTAGTGTTTTATTTATAGACAAAGAGATTAGTTTGAGAACTTGCTGTATGTTTAAAAAATTAGCTTGTACTGTTTTTAGGTTTGAGTTGAGAATATCTTTTTTCCTAAGCTGTTCTCTCTTTTTTTTTTTGTTGCCATATTTAAAGTAAACCAACTGTGTTTTTGTTTTGTTTTTTTAAGGTCACTTTAGGTTGTTTTTCATTTAGATTTTAATCATTTGAATTTCCAGTCACTCTTCTGTGATTTTTCACCCAGGATGTGGAGGTGCCTCTTCATCTACTTCGCTACGTCTGTCTGTTCTGTGGGAAACATGGCCTCTCCCTGATGAAGGAATGCTTTGAGCTCGGCACACCAGAGAGCCTTCCCTTTCCCATCGCCCATGCCTTTATCACAATTGTCTCAAATGTGAGTCAAATGTTCCATTAGTTATGCTCTCTTACTCATATATTGAGGGAAATAACCACTGTAAGTGGTAAAAAACATTTTTAAAGATGTTTTCATTACATACTCCCGTTTACTCGTACCACTACTTATAGACAGGACAGCATGAATGTACTTCCTCATAATTTTTTTTTTTTTTTTTTTAATCCTCCCACAGATACGAATATGGTTGCACATTCCTGCAGTTATGCAGCACATCATACCCTTTCGCACTTATGTAATACGGTAAGTTACAGGCGTACTGATTTACTTTCATTAGAAAAGAGAAAGTACACTGGCCAGTTTGTTAACAAGCTGTCATTCCTTTTTGGTGGTTTAACATAAAATCTGATTTTTCCCTACACACTGAGGGGTAAATAAATTATTTAAGTGGATTCAACTCTTTTTTGCTAATTTCAGCAAAGTTTAATAAAGGCATATTGCTGTGGAAGTATCTGAGAGCTTTTAACTTCCTACAGTTGGTCATCACAAACTGATTGTTGGCCTGCAAAAGCGGGTGGAATTGCCTGCTACTGTGTACAGTGGCTCACAGGTGCAAATGTGCAGCAAGCACATGAATGATGCAAACTCCGAAACACACAAAAACAAATGTAAGTGAAAAACACTGCAAACAAAAAGGCTGCAATCAGAAAATAGAAGCAAAAATCTACAATCAACAAAAAAATGCAAAGAAAAAATGCTGCAACCACAGGGAATAGAAACAAAAGGAAAAATGCCTCAAATAGCAAAAACAGCAAGTATCAAATGCTGCAAACTTGCTCCACAAAATGGAAGTACTCCAGACCACTAGGGGGAGTCGACCACCAAGTCATAAGGGAATAGACCCTCAGCAAAGAGGGTCTGTTCCCTTATGATAAAAAACAGCTACCTATTTATATAGGTAATATTACCAACTCCGGACTCCTCCTAGTGATCTGGAACACTTCTGTTTTGTGGCGAAAGTTTGCAGCGTTTCGTACTTGTTTTTGCTGTTTACAGTATTTTCCCTTTTGCTTCGCTTTCTTGTATTTAGAGTGTTTTGTCTGTGGTTACAGCATTTTTGTTGGCATTTTTTTCCCTGATGCATTGGTTTTTTGTTTTTGTGGGTTTTGTAGTTTGCATCATTTGTGTTTGCAGCGTGTTTTGCCGTTTGCTAAGCGTTTGCACCTGTCAGCCACTGTAACTGTGGTTCAGATCTTACTTTGCAGACCGTTACTACTTTTTGTAGTTTGGCAGTTACATAAATGATTGAGCTAAGATCGCATGTGGAGTTCCTCAAAGCGCTATTGTAGGGCCACTTTAAATCAACATCTTAGTGATGCCCCTAGCTCAGATAATGGAATGCGTCATGGTACCATACTTATGACATATAACTTTATATCTCTGTCTCACCACATGATCACAGTCCACTACAGTAACTGGCTTGGTGTGTCCAGAAAACAGTGAGTGTATGTCTTCCAACATCATGCAGAAAAGACAAGTCATTATTTTTGGGCCTAAAATTTAAACTAAATTGAGGCTAAAGAACAGAGAGAGAAAAAAATCACTGCAGTGGCTCACTGTGTGCAAATGGATAGATTTTCTTATTGGTCTGTTAAGCACAGAATGGTATTAGGCATAAATACATTACAGATCTGCTGGTCAACTATCCCCCATACAGGCCCTCAGGTCATTAGAGACCTTTTCAGTGCTCTCAGAACCAGAACTAAAGTGCAGAGGCAACATTTAGTTTTTATGCGCCTCAGCTCTGCAATCATACCCTTTCCTAAAATACTGAGATATGCAGAAACTGTTGGCTCCAGTAAATCAGGATCGAAACATTACTATGGTATTTATGCAGCTTTCCTATAAAGTCCAAGTGATTATTTTCAGTGTAAATGAGCATTTTCTTAGTTTTTTTTTTTTATGTGGTGCTTTGCAGTTTTAATGTGTTTTTCAGGTAACTGTCTTATAAGTCATTTTAAACACTGACCCTTTGTTTTCCCGTAAAGAACTTTGAATTACCCTGTGTTCGAATGGTGCTGTACAAAAAAAAAAGCTGCCTTGTCTTCACAGATAATTAAGGAGCTGACCTTTTGTTGAGTGCTTCAATGTTTTGTCGCCACTGCATCCAACAGCTGCTCCGGCCAGAATCTGTGCACTATAGGCCGATCTGAATAGCAGCTCCATCAAACCTGATTTAGGAGTCCTGCTTATTGCACTTTCACGTGATTTTAAATATCAGCTGGTTTCCTCTCTGGAACAGACTTTAATTGTTGTATGAAACGAACTTTGTGCATTTGCATTTGTCTTCATCCATCCGGGCACCTGTTCCATCTGCGCCCTCTTTCTCAAATACCAAAGAGCCATAGGTTTGTTGCTAGGAAGAGTCTCTGTCACCACGGAAACAGTTGCTGGGCTTCCAGTCATTTTTTTTTTTCTCACATGACCTGAGAAGAGACAGAAATCTGGCAAGCCTGCTCATGTGATGCATACAGGCTGATGAGCTGCTTCCCCTCCTGCATGTCATAGGAAAAATAATAAGACAGAAATGTTTTATCGCTCTTGCTTGAGGAGGAGTAGATAGTTTCAGTGGAATGGAATCAAAATGGCAGTCCAAACCAGCAACATGTGGTTATCCTGGAACACGTATGCATTACGTGTTCCAGGATAACAGGAAGCAACAAAAACTAGATAAATGGATAAAATGAGCTTTGCTGTTGTCTGATTTATAAACTTCTGAATATCTTTGCCAGTTTAGCTGTTGTAATATTTATTTAGGTGTGTCTATATGAGTTTCTGTCCCTGTGGGCAGTGTCCCAGATATTTTAAATAACATTACGATCACCATTACCCAACCTTTCCTGTGTTTTTCCATTGTATTTTTCCCCACAAAGATGATCTCCTAGAGTAGTTTTGTCTCAAGTCCCACTTCCAGAAAAGTTGTGAACTTTTTAAAATGCAGCAAAAGTTTAAAGTCTTTCGTTTGTTAATGCGTTTCTCAGATTTATCTAAGGTTGCTTTTTAAGATTGCAATTTTTGTGCTCTTCTTACATTTTCCAATCCCTTTCAATAAGATGCCAAAGAAAGTGTCGGCGTGACGACTCTATGGAGCACTGGGTAGTCTAGCACTTCCTCTCCCCAAACTGTTTCCGCGCTCTGTGGGTACAGACCATCGCTGAAAGACCGAATAATTATTACATTTATACTCTTGTTATACCATTAGTTTGCTCTTTGATACACAGACAAACATATCCTTTTGTCATTTGTTTTTAATAAAGCAACGCAAGTCTAACACATTTGTATTAGCTGGTTAATTATTCAGACTATCTGCTGTGGGCTGTCCAATAGACATGCTGCCCCTAGCTTACCAATTAGCAATAATAGAGAGCTACCTTAAAAGGGGGGATGGATGGTGCTTCTTTAGTTTCTGTTCCATGTGTGTTGTTGCTTTTCATGACCATAAATATTTCTAAATGGCTGCATTTCTTTCTTGTCAGAGAGGGAGAAGTGTATTAGCTTTTTCGGCCAGCTGACTGGCACTGTGCAGCAACAGGTGGGAGAGGGGCAGCCCAGCTTCACTCTGTTTTTATACAGCTGGACAAATCCTCAGTCTCTTTGTCTGACATCACCTTAAAAGGACTTTAAACCATAGGAATGGTAGACACAATAAATGTAAGTGGTTTTGAAAATGTAGCTTTTAAAACCTTGATTTGTTTTTTATACCGGTTACCGGCCCATGCCTAGACACAAGTACAGAAGTAAAAAAGTTTAATTTAATAACTTTTCAACCTCTATCGTATAACCGAGGCTAGAAGTCACTGCTGAATGTGTGACCTTGAAGCCTCCGGCAACTTACTGAACAACCCGTTGTGTCTTTGTAGTCGGTATGATCACGTTCTCCTTTGTACATTTTGTACCTGCGTTGATATGCATATTTCCTTTGTTGGTTATCTCTCTAATAAAAGATTAAACGCTTGTTGCTGCCTGCAGGTACCTGTGTAAGCTATCTGACCAGGAGCTGCGACAAAGTGCGGCCCGCAACATGGCTGACCTGATGTGGAGCACGGTGAAGGAGCCGCTGGACAGCGCGCTGTGCTTCGACAAGGAGAGCCTGGACCTCGCCTTCAAATACTTCATGTCTCCCACTCTCACCATGCGGTTAGCCGGACTCAGCCAAATCACGGTGAGTAACGCGGATAACATGAAAGAGATCCGTCACACATTCACATTGAAATAATATTGGAGCCAGTAAAGTCTACTGAATTACCATGACTCTTTCTGGGAGGGCTGAATGGACAAATAGAGGAAAACTGGTCAGCAGCTAATCCAGCCAAAAAAGAAAAAAAAAAAGCAAGACTTTTTTCACAACATTTAGATAATGGTGGAGCAGTAAAAAGAAAAATACTGATGCAAGGTAATCAGATGCCCCAGAACCTTAAACTTTCACATGCGTCTTACATTCATAGTTTTATGAATGTGTGATTTACCAAGTAATGCACTTATCAGAGATTTTGTGGCCGATTTCACTCCTCTGGTTTAGTGAAGCTCCTACCTGCCAATACAGACTCACTGTTTTGTTTTGTTTTTTTTATTATTTTCTACCATTTGTCTTTTGGAACTTTAAATATAATGCTTGTTTTCTTCCTTATAAATATGTAGAAAATGTAACTGAATAATCAAATGTTATAACAAAACGAAGAGTTTCTTAAAAGCAGTGCAAAGTTAAACAGCTGTCCCTCTTTACATCTCTGATAATCTGTAAATACAGTAGAATCATTCAGGTTATGGGGCAGAAGTATCTGTGAACACAACCAAACTAAAAGATTTACAATGCACCTCTTTTACAACGCAGATTATATCTCAATACATTTTTTTACAGACTTAAAAATGTGATGCATGCCATATCACAAGTTATTTAGTCTTTTTCAACAAGATGTTTAAAAAACACACGGATGTCCGTCTTAAAATTGAAGTGAAAACTCTCTGATTTACTGTTAGTTGTTGTCAAACTATTCATTAATCTATTAAACTGGTTAAGCAGTCATAAACAATCTACCTGTTGTGATTGATGATTATCTATTTAAACTGGAACAGAAGCAGCATCGCTCATATTTCTGAATCAAAGGGAAAGTGATAAAAAGATTAGCCTTTTAAGCTCTTAAGAATCTAATGCCAGTGGTTAGCATGGTTAGCATTACAGCAGGTCTTGTTTATATTCTTGTATGTCTCCCTTTCGGTGTAGCAGCCTTAACGAACAGCCAGCATGCCTGCATAGAACATCGTTCCTCTCTAGAGGCTTCCTGCAGCTTTTTTGCTTCTTCTGATTTGAGTTTTAAAGTGTGACTAGTTCCTAAATATATAGTTCAAGGCAAGTTTATTTGTATTCCACTGTTCATTCAAAAGACAATCCAAAGTGCTTTACCAGACATTAGAGGAAAGCCAGAGAGAAAATAAAGCATTCCATAAAAACATATTAAAATATAGATATTAAAGGCATAAAAGAAACCAGTTCTTTTGTCGAACTCATTAGTCAAGTGTATTATAATTAAACATTCTCTCATTTTTAAATAGTGAATTTGTTTGACCTGCTCACCCCTAATGTGTGTAGCATATGGTTTGGTACAAAGTGATTCTGTCAACACACAGTTTCATTGTATGAACTCCAGAACTAATTTGTTATCCTGTGTGTTATTCTCCTCAGAACCAGCTCCACACATTTAATGACGTGTGCAACAACGAGTCGCTGGTGTCTGACACAGAAACGTAAGTTGCCCATAACGCCTAAGCTACCTGATCACAGGAATATATCCCTGATGATGCTGCCTTATCAAAATTGTGTTGTTGTTTTTCACTGGGTGGTTAATCTGTTTCGCTCCACTGAAAGTCACTGAACATCTCATTGAGGTTCTTCATCTTTCAGGTCCATAGCAAAGGAACTCGCTGACTGGCTAATCCACAACAACGTGGTGGAGCACATATTTGGACCGAATTTGCACATTGAGGTCAGAGTCGTGATTCAGTAATATAAATTAAGCTCCTCTCATATATATATAAACAGTTACATGTTAATTATGTTTAACCTTTTTATCCTTAGTGGCCTTTCTGTTCTCCTCTAGTTACTTTAATTGAATAATCCAGCAGATTCAAAGAGACTGCAGAGCGTGCTTTTTCCCCAGCGTTGCACATGTCTCCATTTGTTTTCCAGATCATTAAACAGTGCCAAGTGATCCTGAACTTCTTGGCTGCAGAGGGCCGGCTCAGCACGCAGCATATAGACTGTATCTGGGCTGCAGCTCAGGTAGGACAAAACAGATTTTCACATGACCGGTCACAGCCCCATTCCAACTACTAACCTGAGGGCTGCCTGCAGCTTCTTGCTTATTAATGCTGCCAGAGTCAGAAAGCAGCAGTGCTGTGTGGCTGTGGGTCATCTAAATGCAGATTTATTTTCACTGTGACTGAAACACTTAAGAATAAGTCCTCTCCCAGCGTTTTATATTTTATAGCTTTTTTTTGTGTGTGTGTGTGTGCTTTTAGTTGAAACATTGCAGCCGCTACATCCATGACCTTTTCCCATCGTTGATAAAAAACCTGGACCCAGTGCCTCTCCGTCATGTTCTGAACCTGGTTTCAGGCTTGCATCCGAGCGCCCACACTGAGCAGGTACTCCACAAGCATAAATGAACTGTAGTCCAAACCCTGTAAGCTGCATCGAACTGTTTTTGGTGTCTTTTCTCATTGGAGTAAAATCCTGATGCGTTACTGTCTTACACCAGACGTTATACCTGGCCTCCATGTTAATAAAGGCTTTGTGGAACAACGCTCTTGCAGCCAAGGCCCAGCTCTCCAAACAGAGCTCCTTTGCTTCACTGCTAAACACCAACATCCCCATGGGGAACAAGAAAGGTCAGTCTGGATTCTTCTCTGTACAAACAGTGATGGTTCATTGGAAAAAGTTTCTTCTGTCTTTAACCTTTTTACATTTCACCACATTAACACAAACTTCAATGCATTTTAATGGGATTTTATGTGGGAGACCAACACAAAGTAGTGCTTAACTGTGAGGTGTAAGTAAAGGGATGCATGGTTTTCTGAATTATACCCCAAAATTAAATCAAGTGCAGCCACTTGTCATCAGAACTGGTCTAATTCGTATATGTAATTTAATGTCTGTATAGATACAGCTGTTCTGTGGTTTCTAAGGTTACATTTGCACAGGAAGGAAACGTGATCCACATCTGACTTTTTTTACGACAGTCTGAAATCCAGTCTTTTCACTCAAAAAAACATCTGATCTGTGCCACTTCCATATGTGGTCCTAAATTGGATACATATCAGATAGTTTTCAAAGTGTCTGCAGTCTGAACTGTCATGTCACATTTTATTCAACTTTTACATAATTGACGTAACACATGCATCGTAATTCTACACCAGAAGATGCCAGATGCGGTAAATCTGGACTTAAACAATGGCTGAAAATTCTAATCATGAAATTATGAAAAAAGTCTGTGTCACTAAAGAACATCACAATCCCACCACTCCTGGTTCTGGTGCATCCAGATAGACTTCTCTACAGATGTCGCAGTAAATGCTTCACAGAAGACCATTGCTATTAGTTGTGCTTTTTTTTTTTTTTTTTTTTTTTTTTTTTCCCATTACCTTCCTTCATCTTATGATCTTGTGACAATCCTGTCAGCTCCTATTGCTGAATAACTTTAACACTGACATAAAGAGGGCTGCATCCATTAAAACCTCCGTAAACAGTGCGTTGCTGTCTAACGTTTACGTTCTTCTTCTGCAGGTCTTTTTGGGGTCATAAACCATTTACACAAAAGTCTGATTGCAGTCGCATCATTCAGCAGCATGAAATCCAATTTCAGCAAAAAATCGGAATATAGCATAGAAACCTGCTGTGTGAATGTAGCCTTAGAGAACATTTGACATGACTTTGAGTTTTACATCATGTTATGTTATTCCCTGGAGTGTTCCTTTGATTCTCTCATGCATGTTTGAGAACTCCAGTTGTGCAAAACTCCTGGATGGATACAGCTCCACCTTCTAGGTGCAGCTCCTTCTCGGAGCTGCAGTTTCCAAGCTTCTGAGCTTCTGCCTCACAGAGCAGCCCTCACCCGCGACTTCCCCACTGAGCTCCTTCAGACTAGCCAGCAGCAATCAGCAAATACCTGGTGGAACTGCGCATCTGCTGAGCTCATTATACGAGCTACTTCTTAGTGAAACACTGATAAAATGTTGTTAAAGGGTTAATAGAGGAGTGATGTTGTGATGACTTCCTGAAGGTGGAGTTTCAGAAAGAGCAGGAATTTTTAAAGAGACACATGCCCAATTTCAAGGCGTTAAATTATGAAGTGAAATTTAAGTCATAATTGATATATACAGCATTTTTATAACAACTGAAGGTAACAAAGTTACTTGATTGTGCTATAAAATGATTCTATGAGGCTAGAAAATACATAATACTGCCCCTTTAAAGCATATTCATATGTTAGAATGAATCAAAATGCTCCAAATTTTTCAGATTTCTATTTGTTATAAAGTGCACTGAAGTTTATGTTTGTAATGTCATAAAATAAAAAAAAATAAATAAAATCAAATGATATGAGTACTGTTTTAAGCCACTGGGATTTTAAGTAACCAGCTGTTGGAGGGTGTTAGTTTGATCAAATTCCAAATGAATCAGTTTTTGATTTTTCCTGTAAAAAGCCAGGATAGTCAGTACTAACATTTACAAGTTTGATCCAGTTTTTTAAACTGTTTTTTTTAATTTTTATTTATTTTAAGTTGGTCGTCTTCTGTGCTTTCAGGTTCTCCGGCTGCCAGTCCAGACAGCAGCGATAACAGCGACACCCAGCACAGCGGAGGCAGCGACATGGAGATGGACGATCAGATGATGGTGACCAGCAACAAGAGGAGCCAGCAGAGGCTGTCAGACACAGAGGTGGGCTTCGAAGCACGTTCCACGGTCTTTCACTGCCACAGAAAAGCTCTGAGAGTTGTTTCCATGATTGATGGAGAGGTTGCCGTTTGTTCAGGAGTCGATGCAGGGAAGCTCCGACGAGACGGCCAACAGCGTGGAGGAGGGCAGCAGCGGCCCCGGCAGCAGCAGCGGACGCAGCGAGGCCTCCAGCAACGAAGCTGCCTCCAGCCGAGCCAGCCAATCAGCCGGCAGCCCCGGCAGTGAGTTGCACTCCGACGACATGGCTGACAGCGAGGCCTTGAAGGAGGAGGAAGAAGACGAAGAGGATGACGACGATGAGGATGAAGATGATGATGAGGAAGAAGACGATGAAGGAAACGGGTCCAATGCCGAGGATGGGCAGCAGAAGGAGGGGCGGGAGCACACGGAGACGAGGAAGAGGAAGGCGGGGGAGGCGCTTGGCGATGGGTCGAGTCACGGTGTGGGGTCCATCGGCTCAGGGGGAGGAGCCAAAACCAAAGTCCTTCAGTTTAGCCCGGAGACCTCTGCTGTCATGGTCACAGCGGCGTCGACTTCTTTAGAGGGCCGGATGAGACTGCTGGATGCTTGCTCTTCATCGTCATCTGCTCGGGCCGAGGCCATGGAGCCCCAGCAGCAGCCAGAGGACATCAGTCCTTCTCAGATGGTCCAAGGCCCTCAGGAGCCCCCCTGTCTGCCGAGGCCGGGGGACTTCCTCGGAGAGGCCATGAGCAGTGAGCTGTTTAACTGCCGCCGATTCATCGGCCCACAGCACCACCATCACCATCATCACCATCATCATCATCACCACCACGAAGGGTAAGACTTTTAAAAAAAAAAAAAAATGCTGCATTCCCAATGGAGTGGGTTACTCTAAGATCCTCTCTTTCTTCTACCAGTCCCATGGTGGAGGACATGCTGAGTGCTGATGATGTCAGCTGCAGCAGCTCCCAGGTCAGCGCCAAGTCAGAGAAAAACATGGCCGACTTTGACGGGGAGGAGTCGGGCTGCGAGGAGGAGCTAGTCCAGATCAACTCCCATGCTGAGCTCAGCTCCCACCTCCAGCAGCACCTCCCCAACCTGGCCTCTATCTATCATGAGCACCTGGTGCAAGGTGAGCCCTGCTCCACGAGTGGTGACGGTTATTCCATTTGAATTAAACGTTTATCCAGCTGTAAACCAGGTAAGCTACCAGAAGTAAAGGCGTTCTCTCTTTGTGTGATTCTGCAGGTCCAGCTGTTCATAAACATCAGTACTCCAGCCATGCTGTGACTGACATCAACCTTGATAATGTTTGTAAGAAGGGGAATACCCTGCTCTGGGACTTGGTGCAGGATGAAGACGCGGTATGTATTTTCTCTGTCGATGTTGTTTTTTACTGTTGTCAGAACAAATCCACATTTATTGTTTCCCGATTAGGGCTGCAGCCACCAGTTTATTGTAGTAACAGAGTATTCTATAGATTATCCTGACGATTAATTGGATAAAAAAAAACTATCATTTTCTGCAGATTTTTCACATAACCACTTAAGTTTATTTTATACATTAGATATACATTAAAATAATTAATTTTTTAAATAAGAAAATAAAAATGTCATTGCCTAAAATGCAATAACATAGCATTCCTTTAAAGTACGCTTGACCATTTGTTGCAAAGGATGCATCTGCAGCATCAACATGTGAAAAGCTCAGCCCTTTCTGCTTGCCTTAACATTAATACAGTGTAGGGCTAACTGGATAGCATAAGGTGCTTAATAGATTTTTTTTGACAGAATATGAACCAGATGACGCTAAAACTATGGCACTTGAGTTTTGGGTAGAACATATTTACAGAAAAAGGGTTTTATCTTGAAAGCTAAATGTGTATATTTTTGTACAGTTTTGGCTTAATTACGGCTCTGATTGTGGTGTTCTTTCAGCTAATGCCCTGTTTTAGCGTCTGTATGCTCCAGTTACTGATTATTAGATTACTAAATTAGTTGACAATTATTTCAGTAATCAGTTGATTACGATTAATCCGATTGTTTCAGCCTTACCCCGATAATGCGGTGTAAAAAGCTTTCATGCTTAGATTTTCATCTTTGATCAGAGTTCCATAAAGTCACAGTAAAAAATGTAAAACTAGAGTGAATTTATTCAGGAGAAAGTTGGTGTTGGCACCCCTAGGATCCCTTTTTAAGTAACTTTAACCAAAGCATTTTGAGTTCTCCTTTTGATTTGAAGTTGATCAGTGTTTTTAGAAACATCTATTTGATAATTAGATTGGGGGTTTCCACCAGGGTATAAATACGAGGTCGGAGCCCATTTCTTTTAGGTCGTGCACACTAGAGTGGAAGAGGAGCCGTATTTATCTTGCTGCTATGAACAGTGAGCATAAAATTAAACTCCATCCAACAAAAAAGCCTTTTTAGTCCTACAAACATAAACCCATAGAGTTTATTCAACTCTGCTGTGACTTCAGCAGACTTTACCAAACTCTTTCACTTCATGTATGTTACGATATGGCATGTTTATAATACCAGACCATTTTAAACAAATATCAGTTGGACTCCATCAGTAAATTAAAAAAAAAAAAAAAGAGTCGTCATTGAGTCTCTCAGCAGGATAAATATCCAAAACATATCCAAATCAGCACACGCTGCTGATTTGACACACCGTGTTCTCCACCCTTGTGAAATGTTACTAAATGGTAAAAGGCGCCTGTACAAGGTGCCAAGAGTAGAGCTGAAATAAAAGTTGGGTTTTCCGTGTGAGATGATGCTCCTGCATTAAAAGAATCTTCGCCAGACGTGCCAACAGATGTTTTGCACTGTTAATGATGCTTAACAACTACAAATAACCTGCACGGGTCACTGACTTTATGGTCCCATTGCTGAACAGGGTTTAACTGGATGTTAACTGCAAAGATTAAACATTATAAAGAGAGAAAAATGACCATAAATGGGAATAACCTTTAAAATGCCTTCAACATTTGAGTGGTTCATCTTCTGCACTTCACTTTGTTCATGCATGGTTCACACACCTCAGTCTACCTATCTATCCACAGTATCACTGTGATATTTGATGCAACAAGATTTTATTGACTGAAACTGGAATTAGTTCCCTGAACAAAACTACACAGCAGCAAGATTATGCTGTTTAAATACCACCTTTGAGTTTCCGTTACTAAGAGGACCCCCTCTTAAATGTAACAGTTTGACAATAAACATATGAATTAAAACAGGTTTTGAGGAATTATTTGCTTGTTTTAATTGTCTTCACATGTGTTTAGATTCATCTCTCTGAGGGTCTGATTAACGAAGCAGAGAAGCTGCTGTGTTCGCTGGTCTGTTGGTTCACCGACAGACAGATCCGAATGCGCTTCATCGAGGGTTGCCTTGACAACTTGGCCCATCATCGGTAAGAGCAAACCAAACACATGTACTGCAAAACTTTTTTTTTAAAATGTCAATAAATATGATGAAACTTGTGCTTTTAAATTAGACATCAGTCATTTAGCTGTTGCTGTCTTTAGCAGTGCACACATTACGGTTAGATGTTCGAAAAAGTTTGTTCTAGGTAGATGAAGCAAAAAATATTTTCCATATAACAATAAGAGGTTCCCTGAATTCTTCCAAAGTTTATTCACTGTTTGGCCCCGCTGGAATATTTGACTCTGTCTTCTTCATTCCTCTCAGGTCCGTTGTGGTTTCCTTGCGCTTACTTCCCAAACTTTTTGGCACTTTCCAGCAGTTTGGCTCCAGCTACGACACCCACTGGATTACGATGTAAGTAGCACAGCCTTTGTTCAGGTGCTATGGCAACATAGCATCATAATAATAAGCTTTCTGTTGTAATTTCTGTTTACTGCACATTCTTGTTAGGTTTAACCAACTTCTGCTTGGTGTTGGCTTTTTTTCACCAAAGTCAAGCAATATGAAATAGTGAATAATGGATACAGATTAAAATATACAACAATTTTTCTTTAAACTTAAACCAGCAACTTGGGTCATCTTTTCAAAAGATTTAAAATGTAAACGTGCTGGATGTTGAAAAGCATAATCTTCCTGTCTGGAGCCTGTGCTGATCTAGATATTGTTTGTTAGGTGGGCTGAGAAGGAGCTGCACATGATGAAGCTGTTCTTCGACAACCTGCAACACTACATCCAAGAAGTCCGAGAACACAGACACAAGTTTGCTCTGTGAGTCTGCGAGGGGAGCTTTCCCAAGAGGGGACTTGGTTTGATTAGGATTTAATAGCTCTTTGTTTTTATGGGGTTCCTCTTAACTTAAACTTCAACTTTTTACATTTAAGAATTTTACATTTAAGTAACAAAAACTGGTCTGATCCAAACATCCAAGAACAAATTTTGATTTCCTATTCATTTGGGGTTAATTTGATTGTAAAAAAAAAAGATACACTGGGATTGGTGATTGGAACTGGACAATGTTCAGCTTGACTGGTCTGAATCAGTGACCACTATGCTGGAAACTTACAAATCAGGGCCTGTGTTCTCACTTTCTCAGAGTCCTTTCAGATAGCTCATATCTTAGCCTAAAAATTCCTGCTAAGGTGTCCTAGTTTAAGTGATTCATTCAGCTGCTGACAATGACTCTGAGCGAGGAGATGACAGATATTCCTAACTTAGTGAGGAGGTGTGGTTGATCCCGTTGCTAGGGGTGACGCTGTACTCTTGGGACTGTGATTGATTGATACATGAAACAAAATGAGACACAAAAAAACAAATATACCCTGATCATAGAATCTAGACTAAATTAAGAAAAGTGTCATGATGAGGAAACTATGCTGTTTGGCAACTGATTCAGTTTTGCATCAACATGCAGTGCCTGCTGTTGGCACAGCTTTATCCATTTTACGGAGAATATCTCTCCTTTCTGTCTGTCTTTCTGCCATCTCCCCTGCTTAAGACAGTCTTCAGGCTAGCTAAAAATCCCCCTTACTACTCCTAGCATTTTGTCACGCTAGGAGTTCTCTCAAGGCCTAGGGTGTTTTATGAATAACTCTTATCTTACTGAGATAAATTCTAAGAAAAATCTTAGAATTCCAGAAATTCTAAGAATTTCCCTAAAATGACATGACGGCTACTTTTTAGTCTTAGGATTCTTTGAGAATACGGGGCCAGATCTTTTTTCCGACCAGTGAATACACCTTATGTAGGCATTGCAAAGTCCAGTTGACCACAATGCTCTTCAGAGTCGATGATGTAACTGAGTGACGCAGACACCCGCTTAGCTATTGTTAGTAAAATGAGACCAAAGATGAGATGTAAGAAGCTATTTAAAAAGTAACTATTTTCTGTGACATAACTGGGCTTGTCTGCAGCTCATTCAGGTCACAAAAATTCGGATTGGAGTATTTCTAGTTATGGTAGCCTCAGATGTTGAAATTCGCCATGTTAGTTTAAGTCTCCTGATGGTAACACAAACTGCACTTTTTCTTTTTATGTTTGCTATTGCAGGTACAGCCACAGCGCAGAGGTCCAGGTCCGCCTGCAGTTCCTCACCTGTGTCTTCTCAACACTGGGATCACCGGACCACTTCAGTACGTCTTTTGTTGTTATTACTATAGTTATTTACAGTGGTTTGAGTATGCTAATCATCCATTTTCATATACTAAATGTTTTGTTTTTTTAGCTAGTGGTGCAGAATATGAGCATTTTGGAACATATGTGTTATGTCCTTGCAGACTGAAGAGCTAATAGGATTTAGGTTTTGCTGTTTTAAAAGCAATAATCATGTTAGATGCATCATAAGAATCTGTTTTTAGTTCCTCTTCATAATCCAGAAATGCAGGACTTTACAAAAGTATTGCTATCCACTGAACCGTTCACATTTTTCCCGTTTAAAATCACAAACTTCTGTTTATTTAACTGTCATTGAGATTTTATATGATGAATAAAAATAAATTTAAAAATTTCTTTCACTAATCAGAATCTGAAAAGCATGTAACATGCATTTTGAGTCTCTTGGAAAATGTCTCCACAGCATCTAGAGACTGAACGGTTGCCAAGAATTCTTTTCAAAAAAGATAAACCCCAGTCAAACTGGATGAAGAGCATCTGTGAATTGCATTTTTCAAGCCTTGCCACAGATTCTCTGTTGGATTTAGGTTTGGACTTTGCACCATTCTAACACAGAAATGTGCTTTGATCTAAACCACTCATTCGTAGCTCTAGCTGTAAGTTTGGGGTCGCTGTCCTGATGGAAAGTAAA
Organism: Anableps anableps; assembly: GCA_014839685.1. NCBI lineage: Eukaryota > Metazoa > Chordata > Actinopteri > Cyprinodontiformes > Anablepidae > Anableps > Anableps anableps. The sequence continues at coordinate 33,661,491 of CM026065.1, read as the reverse complement.
CCACTGCCCAAGTAGCTAATCTTTGTCCTAGAAGTTACATTTTGGTCTTATCTGACAAGATTATTTTAGTCAATATGTTTGCTGTGTCTCCTACATGGCTTGTGCCAAACGTCAAACAGGATTTATTATGACTTCCTTCCCACAATGGATTTCTTCTCATCACTCTTCAGTAAAGAACAGTTTTGTGGAGTGCAGTTTCAATAATTCCTGTGTAAACCGATTCCTCCACCTGAGCAGAGGATCTCTACTGCTACTTCTCTAATTAAGGGTCTCCTTGCTCTGTCTGTAAGTTTAGGCTGACAGTTTCTCTTTGTGTTGATGTATAACAGAAAATCCCCAAAATAAACATGAAAGTTTGTGGTTTTGAAGTCAGAAAATCTGATAAAGCTGAACCTGTATGAAAACTTTTGCATTTAACAGTTAATTAAGATGTGTTAAATAAGCATATTGATTGGAGAGAATGTTTGAAATTAACTGACTGGTTTCTTCAGGGTTTTATGTTGGCATTAATAACACTAGTGTGTCTCGAGGGAAAGCAGATTTTATAGCAGCTTCACAATAGGCTCCTGAGTTTGCATCTGGTTTTCCTGAATCTCTGGGCAAACAATGGCACAATACTTATGTTGCTCCGCTGAGAACAATGCTCTGCTTGTCTGAGTATGTATGTGTGGGAGAAAGGCTGATTTAGCATTTAGGATTTAAAAGAAACATTGTTTTCCTGTTCAGCCGTGTAGTCTGCAGAAACCTCATCTTAGGCATGAATATTTTATATAAACAAACCGCTGGCTGCTTGTTTCCACTGACTGCAGCAAAAAACTACTTTCATAAAGACAGATGTTAGTTTAGGGATTCTCATCAGTCTCTTCTTGTGTTTAAATCATATTTTTTTAGCTATTTTCCTCCTTTTAATTAATTTGAAAATAAGTTACATATTGTCAAACTCTCATCTAGTTTTCTGATGCATTATCAAAACTTTTCCTTGACTACTGGATTGTTGACTGAACAGAAAATGCTCGATGCTCTTCACAGCTCGTCTGTGCTGCATGCAGTGTTCCTGTATTTATGATATAGATTTAAGTGTTTGGGTGTGCCTGTCTCTCAGGACTGAGTCTGGAACAGGTGGACATCCTGTGGCACTGTCTGGTAGAAGACGCTGAATGTTACGATGATGCGCTGCACTGGTTCCTGAATCAGGTTCGCAGCAAGGACCAGCACGCTATGGGCATGGAGACGTACAAGCACCTCTTTCTGGAGAAGGTATCCATGTTGCATTGATGTTAAAAACAAAAAACATGTCAGATTTTTTTTCTCTTAAATTAGGCAGATTTAGTTGTTGATGATTTTGATGTGTTTTGTATTTTAAAAAAAGAGAAGAAAACAAGGAAATTGGATTAATGTTAGAATTTTGTGGCCAAATAAGTAAACCCAACCATAGAGAGATTATTGGCACCCCTGCTTTAAATGCTTCATATAATCCCAGTTTGCCAGCAGGACAGCACTTGATCTTCTCTTGTAACATTTAAATTAGCAATCACATTTAATTAATATTTACATATTTAACATTCTATTACATGTTTGCATATAAGAGGCAATTCGTATTCATAAAATCTCTCTAGATCATCCAGAGTTCTGGCTCCTTTCTGATGCTCTCTTCTCTTGTTTTTTTCTGCCTAAAGGTTTTAGATCTGGTGACACATGTTGGATCTTTATCCTATTATAGAAAAAACATTTTACAAACCACCAGATCAACTAAAATCTCTCCATTAGAATATAAACATGGTGTTTAAAATATTCCTCCTTGAAATTATTGGAGAAAACAAAAATTAAACTGTTATAAATTTCAGCTTTAGCTCAGATATCCGATCAGCAACATGCCTGACATTTTTACTGAGTTGTAAAGTAGCTTGCATCAGCTGAAACACCAGCTGCTTCTCTCATAAAGCCTTTACCTACCTATTAAACACCCTGTCTTTAACTGGAGGAATGCATTTCTGGGTTTAACTTTTTCTGACTGGATGTTGAGACTTTAGGTTTACTTTTCTGTTAAATAGTGCCTAAAATACGTCTTTTAATTTTTTGATAAAACTTTTCTCGTCTGTCACACTTCTTCTTTGCCTCTGCAGGTTCAAAGAAAAACAAACAAAGTTTATGGTAGTGCAGTCTGACTGTAAATTTAAGATAGAGCAATCTGAGTGACTGAATTGTGTGCCAGATTAAACAGCAGAGAGGAATCAGAAGTATAATCTGACTATGAGAGAGACTTTAATGTCCAGTTTTGATTTTATCTACATCTGCATTGCGCTCTCACAGAACTTAAAAGGGTCTGTATTATGTAAAATTGACTTTTTTTTTAGCTTTACATCATGTTATAATCTTATTCTCTCATCAAAAACATACCTGAAGTGTTAATTTGATTCTTTCATGTATGTTTGAGAAACCCTTTTTTCTGCAGTGGCAGCAGTTAAGCTGTGCAAAATGCCTGGGTGAATACAGCTTCACCTTCTAGATGCAGCTCCTCCTCGGAGCTGCAGTTTCCAAACTTCAGAGCAACCCTCCCCTGCAGCTTCCCCACTCAGTTCCTTCAGACTAGCCAGCGGCAGTTATCAAACACTTGGTGGAACTGCGCATCTGCTGAGCTCATTATACGAGCTACTTCTCAGTGAAACGCTGATAAAATTGTTAAAGGGTTAATAGAGGAGCGATATAGTGTTGAATTTCTGAAGGCAGCGTTTCAGAAAGAACAGGAGTTTTTAAAGAGACAGAGGCCCAATTTCAAGCTGTTAAATTACGAAGTGAAATTTCTTTCAAGTCATATTTGACATATACAGCATTTTTATAACAGCTGAAGGTAACACAATTACTTGATTTGCTATAAAATGGCACTATGTGACTGGAAAATGCATAATACTGCCCTTTTTAAGCCCTCATTAAAACATTGCAGTAAGTTGAACAGGTTTTGGTATAAAGCTGAAATAACAAAAATTAAATAGTGACAGCATATATTTCCAGTCCTAAATGTACTCAGCTGGATAGAGTTTATAGTGAGCTGGAACGGAAAGCCTCTGCTCCTTGGAGAATGCAGCTGTTTGTTAATGTGAGCTGACGTTTAATTGAAACTGTGTCTCCAGATGCCTCAGCTGAAACCCGAAACCATCAGCATGACGGGCCTCAACCTCTTTCAGCACCTCTGTAACCTGGCTCGCCTCGCCACCAGTACCCTGGATAACGCCTCCAGCTGCGAGGTAAATGCCCCTCCCTCCTTGCAGACACTGAACCTGAAATCTTGTTAAATCCCTGATGATGCTGATTGTCTGCTACGTTTGTTTCCAGCTGTGTGGGATGGACCAGCTGTGGGGGATCGCTCTGAGAGCCCAGTCTGCTGACATCTCCCGCGCTGCCATCCAGTACATCAACTCCTACTACATCAACGGTCAGTCAACCTTTTAGTTTTTAACACACAGAAGTCGTACAAGCTTGACTCTCTGCGAATCTGTTGTATTTAAAACAAGAAATTTAAAATCTGTGGATCAACTATTTTAAAACAATCAACAAAAAAGCTTTAACATATCGCTCCAATTAATTTTGAAGCTTTTAAAAATCTCCAATTTTATGTGTGTGCAGCTGGTAAGACAGGCCTGGAGAAGGAGCAGGAGTTCATCAGGAAGTGTATGGAGAGCCTCCTGATGGCCTCAGCAAACCTGGAAAAGGATGCTCACTCCAGCCTGACCAGCATTGAGAGGGGGCTGCTCATGCTCAAAACACACCTCGAGGCCTTCCGACGCAGGTACACACAGTTTAATAAGGATCTACGCGTTGAAAATAATCAATACAACAGCTAAAGCAGACCTTTATATTTAATTATTTTGTTGTGTGTCCCGTCTGTGGCAGGTTCGCGTATCACCTTCGGCAGTGGCAGATCGAGGGGACGGGAATCAGCAGCCATCTGAAAGCTCTGAGCGACAAACAGTCTCTGCCTCTCAGGATCGTCTGTCAGCCTGCTGGCCTTCCTGACAAGGTAGGTTACCTCACCACCAGCCTGCGCTTTGGAAACTTTAGTGGACAGCTGCAGTGCTTTGCAGATCCATTCATACTTTTTTGCATTCCGTCACAGTCAGCTAAATGTAAATTACTGAGGTTTTGTGTGATAGACCAGCACAAAGTGATGTGTTGTTGAAAAGTGGATGGAAAAAAATACACACTTCTCAAAAATGTTTTACAAATCAACATGTTTAAAGTTTGGTGGCCATTTGCAATCATCTCCTTTTCGTCTGATACCCCCTTAGGGTGTTTTCACACCTGATAGTCCAGTAGACTCGGTTCGACTGGGGGCCTCGGGTCTCTTTGTCCATGGTCGGATCTGCTGGCGGGACCTGTGGGTTTGTCACTGCGGCCCCCTGGGGCTTCCGTGTTGTGGCGGCCGGGGAATCACCCGGGGCTTGCCTCTGCTGCTCTCTGTGGAGGGAGGCTCCCGGGGCTCCGTGCTTGGGGGGGCCACTGGGTGTCTCTGGCTACGGTCTTCCGCATGTCCTGGGGGGTGGATCTGTGGGACTCACTTCTATCATCAAATATTCTTCGGGAGAAACCTTATAGACACAAGTATACTCATGCATACATGGACACACACACAGGTGTCTAGGTTCAGGTGTTTGTTAGATACACTCAGTCAGGCTGCAGTTGCCACTAAATACATCTTGTACTACCTTGTACTGTGTACTTTCCGTTGAAGTTATAACTGTTATTATTGTGCATAAATATGTTGTTTGTTGTTGTGGATTCTCTGTTTTGTTTTCTCTCTCCGCAGGTCTCGAGACAGACTTCAAGGGTGTTGACTTGTTTTATCTCTTATCCTTTTTTCTCTCCTCTGCTGTTCTCCATACCCCCATCCCCCTTTTTTTTCTTCTTTTGTCTTTGCGTCCATTGCATTTGAAACAAATCCACAGCAACTTTTTAATGACGTTTCATATATATACCAAGGGGAACATCATGGCGAAAGGGGTAATGCTCCGCTTGAAAAAGCAAATCTGTTGGGCTTGACATTCAGACGACAATTCTGAGTGCCGCTCTGCCGGACAGGACATGTTAAAAAAAAAAAAAGAACCACTGCAGGAAGGAAACGACATGAAAACCTATGAAGAAGACAACTTCCTTCTTCACGAAATGTAAACAAATCTGGAGTGGCGCCAGATTTTAGCGGTTGTGGGATTTCTCTTTTGCCTTTGGCCTTTACCCGCTCCTCACTCCATGTCTGACCATGAGCCATTTTCTCCCGCTAGACTTGCACATTTGTTTTGGTTGTGTTTACCCAGAATCCCCTGCGCGATAGCCCACTTCCTGCTTTTGGAGCGATCTATGACTCTAATCTCATGGGTAGATATTCCACCTTCTGTTACATTAAATTATTTAGCCTCAGTTGTTTTTGTTGTTTTGGTTTTTTTTTTTTACAGATGACCATAGAGATGTATCCCAGTGATCAGGTTGCTGACCTCCGAGCTGAGGTGACCCACTGGTACGAGAACCTGCAGAAGGAACAGATGAACCAGCAGGCGCAGCTGCAGGAGTTCGGGCAGAGCGGCCGGCAACAAGGAGACTTCCCAGGTCCACGAAGCTTTTCTTTTATTTGTTCAAATCTGCATGTGTTGAGCAGCTGCCAGTGTCCCAGTAGCATGTGTATTACATCTGTCCTGTGTCCTGCAGGTGGTTTGATGGGACCAGTTCGAATGATCTCTTCTGGTCACGAGCTCACTACAGATTACGATGAAAAGACTCTGCATGAGCTGGGATTTAAAGACATGCAGGTGACCTGTCACAACGTTTTGCAGAAAATATGCGCCTGATCGCAGTTGTACCGTACAGAAGATTCATCGCTACATAATGTTTGTGCATCCGGCCACAGATGGTGTTTGTTTCTTTGGGTGCTCCGCGGAGGGAAAGGAAGGGGGAGGGCGTCCAGCTGCCGGCCTCCTGTCTGCCTCCCCCTCAGAAGGAGCACATCCCCATGCTGCTGCTCCTCCAGGAGCCACACCTCACCACGCTGTTTGATCTGCTCGAGATGCTGGCGTGTTTCAAACCTCCCAGTCCCAACACAGAGAAGCTCCAAGAGAGCCCAGAGGTACTGCAACTGTTATTCCCCTCTCTGTGTATAAAATATTAGGTTTTTGGGGGGGGATTTTTTTTGTTTTTTTTAGGTTGTAAACTTGTGTTTGTTAAATCCAGAGTGCACGCTGCGAGGAGCTTCACCTCCATGCAGAGAATCTGTCCCGTCGGGTTTGGGAGCTGCTCATGCTGCTTCCTACGTGTCCCAAGATGCTGCAGGCCTTCCAGAACATCTCAGATGAGACGGTTAGTCACAGATCACTCCCATGAGTCACTTCCAGACTACAACAAGCACTTAAACTCACTTTTTTTGTAATTGTAGAATGGGGAGGGTCTTTGTTGGAAGGAACTGCTGAGGATTAAGAGTCCCCACAAGCTGCTGTATGCTCTGGAGATCATCGAGGCTCTGGGCAAACCCAATAGACGCATCCACAGAGAATCAACTGTAAGAGAAACACGAGTCACGTGATGCTTTAAGATCTCTTTTTTTGTTTATTAACAGAAATCTAAGTGGTAAATCAACTGAGGTTAGCAGATTGAAGTTGTGAACTATTTTTAGAGACCCAGGTAGACATTTACAGTGTAAAGGCAACCATTTTGTTTGAAATTTTAAAGCCTTCTTAACTCACCTTCACACAGAAAGCTGTTGTGGTTAGAGCTACCTGAAAGTACTTCACTGATCAGAAAAATATTGGATTGGTCAGGGCCAGTCAAGCTTAAAACCAGCTGGTTTTTCTGTGCATCTCTATTTCCCTTCAGTATTTCTCCAGGATTCTTTTTTTTTTTTTTTTTTTTTTTTTACCCTGCAAGCAGCTTATTGCGCCTGTTAAAACGGCAGAAACTCGAGTCAAGTGCAGTCTTTTTACCATTTATGTTCAACGTCGTTACAGTGAGTTGCTGTTTGAATATGAACACAGAGCTGCTCTGGTTAATTAAAATGACCCATCCAAGCAAATGTATGTCCTACAGTATTTATTGGCTCTGCGTTTGTTGTCAAAAGCTGATGTGAAAGAGGAACAGGTGTACTACAAACTGTTACAGATTTGGACAAAAATTGATCTGAATTAACTACCAAGCCTCTGAAGAATGAGTTCAGATCCTGATCTAGGTAGTAGATATTCCAGGACCTTAAACTGCCCTTTGTTTCAATCAATGGTGTAATTATTCATCACTATGATCTACTTAAATTATTGAACTTGGAAATCTGAATTTGAAAGTTACACTGTCTAATATTTGACTTGATATAGTTTTTAATGAAGGTTTATATTTACTTTTCCTGATAAAATATTTAAGAATGACCATCAAAACTTTGAGGGATTCCAACTTGGAATCAACGCAAACTTCTGAATCGAAATGGATAACCCCTCAGTCTTTGTGTGTTTTCAGGGCAGCTACAGCGATCTGTACCCAGACTCTGACGACTCCAGCGAAGACCAGATAGAAAACAGCAAGAACACCTGGAGCTGCAAGGTACAGTAAACCTCTGACGGCACAGTGAAATCAGAGCAACAAAATGAATATTTCATGGCATACTTCATGGGTAGAAATGTTTCTTCAATTTATACTCTGCATTCCCTACTTCAGTTTGTTTCATCTGGAGGTCTGCAGCTGCTCCTGGAGATCTTCAACTCTGGCATCCTTGAACCCAAAGATCAGGAGTCCTGGACTGTGGTGAGAAATCCTGTTGAATGATGCAGACTTGGCTTTTACCACTTGTGTCCTGAGTCAGATTCATCTGAGTTTTACAAGCTGTACAAACAAAAACAAGACGAGTGGCTTTAAAACAAAACCCTAACGCCATAACTTCATAAGTTACCTAGATTCTTTTAAAACTTTTGTCATTTGTTTATAATTGTGAAGACATGTTTCCTCTGATTGCGTGTTTTCCTGATGATGTCCACTTGTTTTGTCTGCAGTGGCAGCTGGACTGCCTCGCCTGCCTGCTGAAGCTGATCTGCCAGTTTGCAGTGGACCCCGCAGACCTGGACCTAGCTTACCACGACGTCTTTTCCTGGTCCGGCCTTGCCGATAGCCAGCGTAAACGGGCGTGGCCCGGAAAATCCCGCAAATCCACTGTGGAACATGGAAAAGGCCTGCACATCCCTCGCCTTACAGAGGTATGTACTCCATCAGCTGACTGCTTAAAGAACAGTGACCTGTTCAGATGGTTGATAAGGGGTGTTTCTGAATCACTCAGCTGATTATTCCTGTCCCCTCAGGTCTTCCTTAATCTCGTTCAGGGTACCAACCTGATTCAGCGGCTCATCAATGTGGCCTACACTTACGACAACCTCGCACACAGGTGTGCAGCAGCTAAAGAAATAGTTCAGTGAGTCATTTTAAGTATTCTAACAAGAGGAATAACAATTTACATGTTCGGTTTTGCCTCCACAGAGTTCTAAAGGCTCAGTCTGACCACAGGTCGCGACATGAAGGTAAGACTTGACACCTGTCAGCGCCAAACAACAAATAAGTAAACCTTAAGAAGTCCTGATGATGGAGTGGAAACAAATCTGATGTTTTAACCTGCTGCTGTGGTTTTTGTAAATGCAGTGACACACTACTCGATGTGGCTTCTGGTGAGCTGGGCTCACTGCTCGTCCACTGTGAAGTCCAGTCTGGCTGACAGCGACCACCTCCACGATTGGCTCAAGAAGCTCACCCTGCTGGTACCTGAGGTGAGTGGGTTGTTATGGTTAAATAAGGCGATGAGAACTGAATCCTTTGAGAGTTTTATTAAATCATGTTATAACAAGGAAAGCAATGCCATATAAGCAATGTTCCTCAGAGCTCTGACGACTCACGGGCAGACACAAAAATCTGTACCATTTTTGAAACCACACATCCATGCGTTTGTCTTTAGCCACATTAGTGCAACAGTGTCTTCACAGGTCTGCCGAAAAAATAAATCAGACAGCTGCAGCTGATCCAAAATGCTGCTGCTCGTGTTCTCACTAAGACCAGGAAAATGGAGCACATCACCCCAGTTCTAAAGCCCTTCCACTGGCTCCCTGTAGCTCAGAGAATAGACTTTAAAATACTTCTGTTAGTTTATGACTCACTGAATGACTTAGTACCACAATACATTAAAGACATATTGTCATTGTATCAACCTTCCAAACCACTCGGGTCTTCTGGTTCTGGTCTGCTCTGCATCCCCAGAACCAGAACCAAACATGGAGAAGCAGCTTTCAGTTTTTATGCTCCATAAATCTGGAACAAACTTCTAGAAAACTGCAGAACAGCCGAAACACTAAATTCCTTTAAATCAAAGCTGAAAACCCACCTGTTTAGAGCTGCCTTTGATCAGTAATCTGGACCATGAATCTGCAAACAAATCCGGGTGAGATAAGCTTGGTTTCCCAAAGGGTGGAAGTCTGAGCGTAAATCAGTAAATAAAGTAAGTGGATCATTGATCAATGTTTTTGCCGATGATTTTCGTATTTGCTAGATAATTTTGATGGTTTTGCTCAATGATTTTGATGTTTTGATGATTTTGCTGTATACTTGATTGATGTTTTTATGATGTAAGGCACTTTGAACTGCTTTGCTGCTGAAATGTGCAATACAAATAAACTTGACTTGACTCTTCCCACTCCTCAAGATGACCTTCACGTACCAACAGTTGGAGCAATGCTCCAAGTTGCACCACTTTGCTGATGTCTTACAGACACTCTGCTGTATGTTACCTAGTGATTAAGTCCATATAAGAAAATTAGAGCCAGGAGTTTAACATGTTTATTTCAATTGATTAATTACATAGATTTTCAACTTGTTAAAAATTTTAACGCAGTTAATGAGAGGGGGTTTTCTGCACACTCAAAGTGGGATTTCCAAGTGTAGGCGTTTTCTACAGCACAAACACTGGCTAGTTCCAGCAACAGAAACTTACAGAAATTAGTCATCTGTTGTAGCTACTTTAAAAAGTTGAACAAGAAAATAAGAAGTTAAGGGTACAATCTGTTTTCTCAAGGCTCTTTCAAGTAAAATTACTTTCTGAATGATCATTTTGTTTGTATCTAGTTTTTTTTTTTTAACTACTTATGTCAGTTTCACATTATTTCAGTAACCAGCAGATTTTCCTTTTTAATGCAATGGCAAGGTAACAACATTTTGACCTCCCTACTTATAAACATCTCTAAAAAAAATCTCTACCGTTAGTTATTAAAACAGTGTGATTTATGTTGGTGCTCTTATTTTGAAATGTAACCGGACGTTCTCTGTTAAGAGAGGCGGGAGGATAAGCTATGGAGATGCTGCTAATGTCAGACCGGCTAACACAATCTGCCTGCCATTATATCGAAGTGCTTAATAAATCTTCTGACACTGGGTTACAACAGCAAGATCGTGAAACTAAATAAATAAATGAAAGTCTGATGCCAGAGAAGTAAGCTAGTGATATTTAAAAAAAATAAAAAATCGAATGACAGACATTATATTTTGTCCAATCAGGTGTGGCTCCTGAGAAATGCCTTAGTTTGGAAACGCCTACTTTGGAAAGTTTGGAAACGCCAGACTTACCTACTTGCAATTAGGTTTTTTTTTTTTTTGTTTGTGTTTTTACTTACAGAAGTTCCAGGTCGGAACCTTTATATTTGTGTTTCTCTTATGCCTGTAAATCTGATGCACATGTGAGATCCGCAAACAACAACAATGGACGACAAAGCTGCTTCTCTTGACCCACTGGGGGTTAATTTTTTTTCTTCAAAAAACGATCTGATGGGATGCTGGAAAAGATTGTTGTGTGCAACTTATGCTAAAAGGAGTTGGCCTATCACTGAAGCTATTCAAGCCTAAAATACCATCTCAACGCAAAACATGCTGCAGCTGCACGGATGTTCCCAACAGTCCACATTTCTAAAGATGTATTTTTTCCATGGATGATCAGGGGTTCCTGAAACACTTGAAATCTGAATAAGTATAATAGCACTTTGCACCAATCTGATGGTTGAATAACCTAAATAACAAATTAAAAACAACAAATATCTTTGTTGTTGAGCTCATATGTCTGTTTATTCAATCATTTAGCAGCAAAAAGGGGTTTTGAATTGAAAATGTTGCAGTTTTGTCGATATGTAGTTTTCAATTAAAATGCGATCAATTAATTGCAATTAAAAATTTTAATCAAGTCCCACCACTAAAGAAAATAAAAAGCCAAAAGTTACCTTTTCCATTACATGGTTCCAACACCCACTGCTCTGAGAGCATTCAATCCAGCCGGCCCTCTCCCAGATCCGGCTTTCTAAAACATACCTTTTAAGCGACAGGATGTTTATGAAAATATTTTTAGTTTTTGTTTGTTGTATCAGATCCCAAGCCTGCTAGAACACACTTAACCAACAAGACAAGGTGTCCTTTACATTTTAAAGCTGATTTATTGTTTTTTGTTTTTGTTTTTTTTTCTTTTTTGATAATCTGTTTTTATGTTGTGTTTTTAGCCGGCAGTGAGGCATGAGGCGTGTAACGGCCTCTACAAGCTCTCTCTGTCTGGTTTGGAGAGTGGAGAGTCCATCAACCGATCCTTTCTGCTTCTTGCCGCCTCCACGCTGCTGAAGTTCCTGCCTGATGCTCAGGCTCTCAAACCACTAAGGGTGGGTCTAGCACACACAAACACCTGCAGATGCTCGTCCTCGTAGTACACGTCAAATATGGAGGGGGGTGGAGCTTGCAAGCTACACTCTGTGTCAGTAGTCCTCTAGGACGATGATTTGACTCAATTTGAGCTTTGCTAAACAAAATCCAGTTTGTTTCTTTGAGGCATTGTCCCCTTGATGAGGTAAATGCCAGAACAACTGGGACACAACTTCATGAACAAGGATGGAGAAGATTGGTGGTTAGACCTGAAGATCTACCAATCAGAGATCTATGACCTGTTTCTAATCTCTGCTTTTTGAAATTTTGACCTGCTGATACAGATTTTTGCCAATTTTGATTTTTCTTTTGGAACTATAATGAAATTGTGTGCAAAATATTTCTGTCTGGCCTCCCTGTTGTGAGCTGTCATTTATTTATACAGGAAGCAGAGGAGTCAATGTAAGACAGGTTTTACTTGTTTAAAATCAAGACAAAGTTGATTTAGTTAACATTTTAAAGTGCGCAGTGATCAGCAGTTGTAGCAGCAGCCTGAATAACCAGCAGAAATGTCTCCTCCGGGAAAATACCATTCCCTGTCTTGTGGTTTATTTGACTCAGACTGAAGGATTTTTTTTAGCTTTACTCACAGTATGTATCTGCAGGTGGAGGACTACGAAGAGGAGCCTCTGTTGCGGACCGGCTGTAAGGAGTACTTCTGGCTTCTCTGCAAGCTCATTGATAACATCCATGTTAAAGACGCCAGCCAGGTGGGAACATCAGAGCACTGTCCTAATGATCAGAAACAGAGTTAATACAGATTGCTGAAAAATGTGTTTCATCTTTCTGGGGTTGCATTGAGCTGCTGCTAGTATTGGTCTGTTTGAACTCACAGAAGGTCTCTCCTTCTCTGTCGCTGACTGGCACGATGCAGACCACCCTCCTGGACCTCGACGCTCTCGCCCGGCACCTTGCCGACTGCATAAGGAGGTCTGATAGCTACGGATGGATATGTCTCAGCTCCACTCATGTGTTGAAATTAATGCGTTAACTTTTGGTTGAACTGTAGCGCAAACTGATTTTGGTTTGGGTTCTCTTCACACTCAGCCGAGAGATCCTGGACCAGCAGGACGGGAACATCGAGGACGACGGGCTGACGGGCCTCCTGCGTCTTGCCACCAGTGTTCTCAAGCACAAGCCTCCGTTCAAGTTCTCCCGCGAGGGACAGGAGTTTCTGCGGGACGTCTATAACCTCCTCTTCCTCCTCCCCAGCCTGGCCGACCGGGCACAGCCCAAGTGCAAGTCCCACTCTGCCAGGGCAGCGGCCTACGACCTGCTGGTGGAAATGGTGAAGGGCTCGGTGGAGAACTACCGGCTGCTCCACAACTGGGTCATGTCACAGCACATGCAGTGTAAGAATATTTGCTTCCTCGCTGTGCCTTAGTTTTATATCAAGCTGATATATGAAACCTGGCCTTTTTATGATGAGGCTCTAGAGGCAAGCTACACTCTGTGTCAGTAGTCCTCAGAGACAATGATCTGACTCAATTTGAGCTTTGCTACATTGAAGTCAGTCTGTATCCAGTAGACGTTGCCCCACATGTGGGACTGATGCTGGAGAGACTGGGACATTATTCCTTCAAAGATCAGCTACCCATAGAGGCGTTTTCTATCGAATCAACTCTCATCCTTGAACCGGTTCGGTTCGGATGCCTTCGAAATTTGGTGCTTTGTTCAGAGCCAGCGCTCGTTTCCACCAGTTTAGGGAACCAAACATGCGTCGTCAGCAGTGGCTGTTACTAAGCCTGTTGCAATAAATCAATTAATCGCATGATAATTGAAAAAGAACTCAATAATTTCTATTCTGATCTTTTAAAGGGCGATTTTGTTTGCAGAGACATCATGAGCCATTTCATTTATGGTTTTGTTTTTATTTCCATTTTGTTTCTTGTTTTTGTATAATTAACATATCGTCCGGTTCCAGTACAAAATTAAAGTTTATTAATCTTTGAGAGGGCCAACTTGCATTATTATGCCATTATCATTATATAACTTGAAAATGGTCTCAAAACAACATTATAATTTATCGCAGTAATTTCTGGGGCAATTTATCGTCCTGCAAAATTTGTTGTCATGACAGACCTAGGTGTTACACAACGATGTAGGAGAACATAGTAGCAAGATGGCTGAGCTGTGCGTGTTACTACTTTGTTTACGTATCTTCCTCTAATTTAACAATCCACAAATCCTTTAAACTGATCAGTAATTCAGTGTTCACTCTTACAGCACATAACAGACTAATGTCAAAAAAACATAGAAGTTGATAACTTTGTGTCGAGCTTATCAGGTAATAATGAAGATGGCGTGTCTCTGCTTTCCAGCCCAGAATAAAATCAGCTGCTGGGTTTCCTCAACAGACCACTGCATGCTTTTCGCTGTCATGTTTGTTTGTTTCTTTGTTCAGTTGACCAGATTTTATTTTTCTAACTGTTGACCAGCTCGCGGGTAACGACATTAAGGTTCGCACAGAAAAAAACCAGCTATTCTGCGGTGCCCGAGTTGAACCGCAGTTCGTGCTGTGGAACCTTTTTTTTTTTTTTCTGTGGAAACACACAACACCAGTTCGAAAACACGTTCAAGGAACCGAAACGAGCTCCGAACCGCGTTGGTGGAAAAGGCTCATCAGTGACTGACTTGCATTCTTGCAGAGTAAAGTTCCACGCAGTGATTTGTTGTCTCCGATGCTTCCTTCCAGCTTCTCACGCCCCGTATAAGTGGGACTACTGGCCCCACGATGATGTCCGGGCCGAGTGCCGCTTCGTTGGACTGACAAACCTTGGCGCGACCTGCTACATGGCGTCCACCATCCAGCAGCTGTACATGATCCCCGAGGCCCGTCAAGCCGTCTTCACAGCGAAGGTCAATACCAGCAGCACAGGGAACTGATCAAAAACATTTAAATTCATAACAGAGTGCAAGTTTATTGTATTTATTTTGTGTGTGTGCGCGCAGTACTCTGAAGAGATCAAACACAAGACCACACTGCTGGAGCTACAAAAGATGTTCACTTATCTAATGGTAAGCTTTCCATGTACAGTGTTAAACAGGATCACATTGTTTCAGATTACAACCACAAACTTGAATGTATTTTATTGTTATTTTAAACGATAACAACACAAAGTCACATTTAACTGTGTCACTGAGGCGGAGTTAACGCCCATATCGCTGCTGTTTATCTGTCTGTATGCTCAGGAGAGTGAGAGGAAGGCGTACAATCCTCGACCGTTCTGTAAAACCTATACAATGGACAAACAGCCTCTGAACACCGGCGAGCAGAAAGACATGACAGAGTTCTTCACCGACCTTATCACCAAGATAGAAGAAATGTCCCAGGAGCTGGTAAACACGCCCTCATTTTAGATGCAACGTCAAATACAAATATGGTTTTTCTAAAGAATGGTTCTTTAAAGTGAAATAAAGAAAATATGAAATATTTTTATGAACGACCAAGACGAAATTCTTGAAAACAAACAAAAAAAAATTTCACCAAGATACGATTGAGCCTGTTTAAGTTATTGCCGTTGTTTGTTTTGTTCCACAGAAAAACACGGTAAAGACCCTGTTTGGAGGCGTCATCACCAACAATGTTGTTTCTCTGGTGAGTAAAACAATTTTTTTTAGGGTTATACATCATTTTCTGGATGAGATCAGTTTGAAATTCAACACCCTCTTTTGACAGAAAATTTTATTTTATGCATTTTGTTTTTACTTTTTGTGTGTGTGAGTGTTTGTCATTTTAGAGAAACGGTCATATTATAATAAAAATTTGCTCTGGTTATTTGAAGCTGTGCTTTACTGTCAGGTTTCTATGTCGACAGTAGTTTGCGTTGAAGTAGTGGTGGTTCATCTTTTTTTAATAACGTCTCTTGGCCTTGTTCTTTCTTGACTCTGAGGATTATTAAAACATGAAGCTGTGTGGCTGTGTGTAACTCCAGGAGTTGAAGTATTTTTTTTTTTTTATTTTTTTTTTTTATAGTGGCTATTGGATTATATTATTCAGAGGTTTGGTAGCTTCTCCCAGTATCAGGATTCTTGTGCAGTCTGGAGAAGTCTGGATTTTTATTTTGATGATTTTCATGTGTATTTGCTAGATAATTTTGATGATTTTGCTCTAAACTTGATTGATGTTTTTATGATGTGAAGCACTTTGAACTGCCTTGCTGTTGAAATGTGCTATGCAAATAAACTTAACATAAGAATTGATAAGAATTTTCCGGGTCTGTTTAAGTATGGGGGGAAAAAAATTGGAAATATTGAAAAATATATGTATTTCCAAGCTTTCCCTATCCCATTGTCTAAAAGTTTTATCCAACACTTATTTATCCCTCCCTTACAGGTTTTTGAAGGCTTCGTATTAAAATCTGGCCATTGTTGACACATCTGCCATAAAGTCTTAGTCAAGTTTTTCATTTATAATTTAAATCTGGAATGTCCAAAATCTTGAGATGAACTGGCATTGTGGTATTTATAGAAATTATTCTTATTTTATCAGTGTGTTTGCACGTCACTGTGGTCTTTGGATGTGATTGTGTTCATATATCGTACATGATGTCCCACCTGGACTCACACAACACAGTCCATTGATTGAGGGATAGAAAAACGTCACTGCTTGCGACATGCAGGAGACATAATAGTGTATCATGTTTGTTGTTGCACTACTGTGACGCCACGTTAGGCAGTTGGCCCAGAGAGAGTCCAACTGGCGGTGGAAACGCTCTCCTGAATGCGCCATAAAATGGCGTACCAGACCAACCCGTGCTGTACCACTCAGCGGAAACGAGGCATTGCACTGTCCTTCACATTCAAACATCTGTTGCATTAAGTAGCCTAACAATTCACTCTTTTGGTTTGTTTTTTTTAAATGAGGGTTTACCTGTTTCAAGAGTACAATAACTGGTGTGTTCTGCAAACTTTTAAAGTGTCAGCCAAACACAAAGGTAGTTGATGATGTGACTGTAGGTTGTAAACCGTTTGTTTTTCTTGCAGGATTGTGACCACGTCAGTCAAACTGCAGAGGAGTTTTACACAGTCAGATGTCAAGTAGCAGATATGAAAAACATCTATGTAAGTGGGACACTTCTGAATCCTAAGCAGAGTCCAAAGCTTACTTCCAAGCACCTCCATCACATTCCAGTTCTCTGTTCTCGCTTTTGATTAGGAGTCTCTGGATGAGGTGACCATCAAGGACACGCTGGAAGGCGACAACATGTACACCTGCTCGCAGTGTGGCAAGAAGGTCCGCGCAGAGAAAAGGTGGGGACGAGTCCAAACGCTTCCTAAAATAAAAGATAAGTGACTATAACATGTCGTCTCACCGTGATCCGTCTTTGATCCCACAGAGCTTGCTTCAAGAAACTGCCACGCATCCTGAGCTTCAACACCATGAGGTACACCTTCAACATGGTGACCATGATGAAGGAGAAGGTGAACACACACTTCTCTTTCCCGCTGCGCCTCGACATGACTCCTTACACAGAGGACTTCCTCATGGGCAAAGGAGAGCGCAAAGAGGGTTCGTACCAATATGCTCAACATACCAAGCTGTGTGTTTTTGGTTTTAACCCTTTCCTGTATGAATTATGACAAACTCAACTTTTACTTTTCCTGTTGCCAAATGTCCATTTAGGTGGACAGCATGTGTTTTAGACTTTAAAATATGTATGTGACACAGAATTAATAATACAACTTTCAGTATTTAGTGAAAAATAACATTTTACTGTTTTCTAACATTACAAAAATGGAACTTGTTCCTGACTTTGTGGATTTTGCTGGCTTTAAATCCTCCTGTCTTATCTCTCCCTCATTGAACTCTTGATCTTGACTCTTCAGTATTTTAACAACTTACAATTTACAAAACGGGAAATATGGTGTTCATGGTACTAAAAAAGCGAGTCGTCAATGAATTCAGCGCTATACAAACCTAATTAAGGAAGACAATAGAAGGCTCCCACAA
Source organism: Anableps anableps (assembly GCA_014839685.1). Taxonomy (NCBI): domain Eukaryota; kingdom Metazoa; phylum Chordata; class Actinopteri; order Cyprinodontiformes; family Anablepidae; genus Anableps; species Anableps anableps. Next base: position 33,643,814 of record CM026065.1, on the reverse strand, counting down.
TGAAACAAGGTCTTTTTGAGCTTCCAGATCTCACATTTTTTTTGCTATGTTTTGTCCTTGAGCTCTGTAGGTTCCAGATCTTCAGTTTCCTCAGCATCTTCAGCTACTTTTCACCTCCTCAACCCCTTGCATTCTCAGCTCTTCTGTCTTTATATTAAGCATTTTCCAATCCTTCCTGTTCTGAGAGACATTCATAGGTAGTTACTAGCATCTTCATTCGATTTAGCTCTCCTTACATATCTTTATCATATAGTGTACTTAAACCTTTAAAAATTAAAATACTCCAACTGTAACTCTCACAGTTGAACTCCAACAATATGAGTTTGGCTCCAAAAAAACTGGAATTTAGATTCTAATTACAACAATTATGCAGCAGAAACATGGATGGATGGATGGAGGGAGGGATGCTCCTTGAAATGTAAAAAAACCCAAATAACTTCATGTAAAATTTAGCCAGTGGTAGTTGCTTGAACACAGAATAAGCACTAATGTTTAATGGTTCTTAATTTTGTGTGTTACTATAGAAGGACTGGAATATATATTCATGGAGTTGCTTGGCATTTTCTGGATGACTTCTGGCCATTTGAAGAAAATATTTGTTAAAAAATTGGACTGCCTAGTAGGTGGCAGCGTATGGAGTAAATCGCTAGAGTCGGACCTTTGAATTTTTACCTAAATGTTTCTGTTGACTGGAAGTAAAATTGGTGTTTTGGAGCGGCCTAGCCAGACTCCTGACTTAAATCTGATAGAGAATCAGTGGAAGGAGCTAAAGATTATGATGATGGCAAGGAAGCCTTTCAGTTTCAGAGACATGGAGCTCATCACCAAAGATAGATCGGCCAAATACCAGGCGATTCAAAAAACTGCTCGGTAATAACAAGAAGGGTGTTGTTGCTGTAAGCTAGTAATGATTTTTCAGATGATTTAGAAGGATATAAATTATTTGATCTACCTGCCAGTAAATAAAAATATATTAGATCAGAACCAAACTTCATATAATCAGCACCCGCATGCATACAAGACAACAGCGCTTGAATAGCTGTTGTGTCGCAGTCTAGCTGTACCTGTAGTGACGGCTGCTGATTTCTGTTATGGACGTTGTTTGACATTGTTTGACTTGTGCTTCAGGTGAGCCAAACGTTACCGAGAGCTACGAGTACGACCTCATTGGTGTCACCGTGCACACAGGCACAGCAGACGGCGGCCATTACTACAGCTTCATCAGGGACATCGTCAACCCCCATGCCTACAAGAACAACAAGTGGTGAGGGTATTAATGTAGCACTCTGCAGCTTTTGGGTGTCCTGATGTGGCTCAAGATTTCCAGGTTTCACATTCAGCTCTGACACTCTGTAAAAACCTGCAGGTACCTGTTCAACGATGCAGAGGTGAAACCCTTCGACTCAGCCCAGCTGGCCTCTGAGTGCTTTGGAGGAGAGATGACGGTATGGGATGCAGTTACTTTACAAGTTAAATTACTGTATCCTATTGTCACAGCTGATTTATTCTGTTACTTACCCATCAGACTAAAACCTACGACTCTGTCACTGACAAGTTTATGGACTTCTCCTTTGAGAAGGTAAGAATTTCTTTCCTATTTTGAATTTTTGTCTGTATGGGACTGAGTTAAAAACACTGTGTTAATCTAATGTGCAGACACACAGTGCCTATATGCTCTTCTACAAGAGAGTGGAGCTGGAGGAAGAAAATGGAAAAGATTTCAGTTTTGATGTTTCTCCTGATCTACTTGAGGTACGGAGTTCTTTTCCCTCCCAAAGTTAGAAAATTTGACTCACTATTATGATTAACAGCACTCACACATAAAGCTCTCTGACACTTTCAGTGGATTTGGCACGACAACATGCAGTTTCTGCAGGACAAAAACATCTTTGAGCATACATATTTTGGGTGAGCTCGACGTCTTGTTACTTTTATCGAATGAAGTCCTGTTGACTAAACAGTCAACTTTATGCGTCACTGTTGTATAATTTCCGACTGTGTGTTTTCAGGTTCATGTGGCAGCTGTGTAGCAGCATCCCCAGCACCTTACCAGACCCTAAAGCGGTCTCCCTCATGACTGCCAAGGTTAGAAATTGTTAGGCTTTCTTTACAATCATCCATTCATGGATAAAAGTATTTTAAACAAAGCGTGTGTGCAGAACACGTAGACATGCTCATCCAAAGCCATCAAAATGTATATTTTTGATAGAAATAGCTTTCATTTGTTTTTTCTTTTGCAGCTCAGCACATCTTTTGTTCTTGAGACCTTTATTCACTCAAAAGAGAAGGTAATGTGTGCTACAGTGGGGATAAATATTCTGTTTCTAGCCAGAAGAATTGCTAGTAATACAGCATAAGTTAACTAATCTTCTTCCCTTCGCTCCATCCAGCCCACCATGCTCCAGTGGATCGAACTTCTGACCAAGCAGTTCAACAACAGCCAGGCAGCCTGCGAGGTTTGAGCTTTAACAACATTCTCTGCTGTCCTTTTCAAACTCCATCAAATATATTCTCGTCTACAGTATGAGACTTAGTCTGTCATTCATTCAGTTATGTAACGTCAAGCATGCAACTAGTATTACATGGTCAAATATTATTCCTACCTATTCAGTTGCTTTTGTCTTCCTCTGTTTCAGTGGTTTTTGGATCGGATGGCTGACGATAACTGGTGGCCGATGCAGATCCTCATAAAGTGTCCCAATCAGATCGTCAGACAGGTGTGCAAGAAAGAAGCGTAAAGCATCCTGGGCCAACAAAGTGCCTTCAGTAAAATTACAATAGAAATGCGTTTAACTGAATGTCTGAATTTCACAGCGTGGGGTTGTGTGGAGTTGTTATGAGTAGGCAGCATTATACCTGCAGTGGACATCATTCTAAATAGGGGTGGCCGATATGGACTTAGAATTTTGTCGTGATATTTTGTGATAACAATAAAAATTAGAATAAAAAAAAAAAAATTATTTATAAACTATTTTTTTTAAGGCAACTATATGGTTGTGACTGCATGGCCCAGCATTCATAGCACCACAAACACAAATGCTATTCTTGAAAAACATTCCCATTTGAAATGGGCTTCTTCAGGACGCCACTTACTTAAAGAAGTGTGATTTATATCACTAAACTGCCCACAGTTACCGCATTTAATCATATTTTTCGAGTTTACTGATATTTATTGATTCTCTCGTGGAACAAATAATGGAGTAAATGGTAAAAATAAAAATTATGATAATACTGTCAGTTTTGTTTTTTATTTAACATCATTAAATGTATGTAACTTTCATGAAAAATATGTTTTTGCATATTTGTTGAAACTGTCATTATGCCGTGATAGTGTAAGACAGATAATCTGTGAAAAAAATCAAGCTCAGAAACAACCAGTCAGAGCCAGGAGGAGGGTCTTTGCTCTATCGATCACCCTCATGTCCCCCCTGCTCTCTGCTACATTACAGCTGGTTCACCACAACATAGCCTGCCGCTAATGCTAGTTAGTACGGCCACAAATGAAGGTGGATAAACAGTTTTCCTGGAATAGTCAGTTGTTTCTTCACCATTAACACATTTAGCAGCGCTTACAAGAGGGTGATTGACAGCGCTAAGCCCCTCCTCCTGGCTCTGATTGGTTGTTTTAGATCGGGAGCAGTGCATTTCTTTAGACAGCAATAGTAGCCCAGGGAGTAGGTGGAGGAGCTCGATCTATTCACATTATGTCTCATAACATACTGTCACGACATGGTGACAGTTTTAACAAATACGCAAAAAACATAATTTTGTAAAAGCTACACCCTGCAGCTTAATTGAAATTTATCGAGACAACGATACACCAGAATTCTTATCATAAGAAATTTTTCACAATAAATGATAAACAATATAATAAATGCCCACCCCTAATTCTAAATGATGTATTTGGGGAATGAGATTGAAGTTCACTTTGGGAAAGAATTGCAAAGTTTGAAAGTTTGCAGTTTCTGAATTACCATTCTTCAGGATTTTCTGAGTTGCTTTAGAAACCTGAAAACTGCTCTGTAATTGTCTCAAACCTGACTGGCTATAATGAGAACATTTTCCAGCCCAATGAGCCCAATCAGCTAGACTGCTAGCTATCTGACTCATAACGACTCCATAGAATGCTGCCACCCTCATTATCCCCTTAGCAAACTGATTTGGGTACCAGGACGGCGTTGTCCGTTTCTGGAGTTTGGCAAAATTGTCGAACTTTGTCTTTCAGATGTTCCAGAGGTTGTGCATTCATGTCATCCAGAGGCTGCGGCCAGTGCATGCCCACCTCTACCTGCAGCCTGGAATGGAGGATGGGTATGTCTCAGCTTTTTCACTCTCGGGTCTTTAAGTGTTGCCGTGTGCTTTGCCAGTGAAGGTGTGCCGTACGCACAGACAGTGTCCCACCTGGACTCTGGCATCTGTCTTAAAGTGTGAAAAATTGCACATTGCACTCAGCAGATTTAGTTTCCCAGATGAGTCTCCCAGAGTATTTTTGTACTAATCAGCTGTGTTGTGCATAACTTTCAGAGCACCCCTCTCTCTTCTTTTGTGTATGTTCAGCTCCGATGACATGGACGGCCCCGTGGAGGACATTGGTAGTCGATCTTGTGTCACTCGATTTGTCAAGACCCTCCTGTCTATAATGGAGCACGGAGTCAAGCCACACAGCAAACACCTGACGGAGTACTTTGCTTTTCTCTACGAGTTCGCCAAGATGGGGGAGGAAGAGGTCCGTTTCATATTTATTCTAGCACTCAGCCCATCGAGGTGTAAACATTTTCTCTGTCTCAGGACAGCAGATCTGAATCATTTTTTAACTAATTAACTCTGCATAACCTGGCGACCTGCATGCAGGAATAGTGGGTCCCTGAGGACCAGGATTGGGAAACACAGGTCTAAAGCTGCTTTTTGACCATTATTCGAGGGCTGCAACTAACGATTATCTTATTAATTGATTATTCTGACAATTAAATGGATAAAAATTGGGGTTACGTGCCTTGCCCAGGGGGACAGAAGGAAGCTTTAATTGAACCTACAACCTTTTGATTGTAAGACGACTTTCCACTGAGCCACAGTCGCGGTGGAACATATTTACAGACAAACGGTTTTTTTTTTTTTTTTTTTTTTTTTTTTTTTTTTTTTTTTTTTTTTATCTTAAATGCAAAATTTATATATTTTTTTGTACAGTTCTGACTTAATTACTGCTCTGAGTATGTTCTTTCAATAATTGACCTTTTTTGTCTGTATTCTCTAGTTAATCATTTAGTAAATTAGTTGGTGATTATTTTAATAATCGATTCTTCACAATTAATGCAATTAATCGTTTCATCCCTACATTATTCGGTAAGAGTACTAGCACAAAACTTCTTTATAGATCACTTTGTTTTGCAAAAGAATCAAAACATGTATGAAAGAAGCGTAGGACAGTAGGTGTTGGACCTGATAAATCCATAAGTATTCCAAAGCAGTTGTTGTCAATATTTTTTCAAAGATCTGAAAGCTAAATTTCTGTTTCTTTTCCCCGTGTTGACAGAGTCAGTTCCTGTTGTCACTACAAGCCATTTCCATCATGGTGCACTTTTACATGGGAACCAAAGGTCCTGAAAATGTAAGTTTACACACGGACAGCCCATAACCCAAAGCTCTCTTTGGTAATTGTAATAGGATCGAACTGAGTTCTGTTCTTCCTCAGCCTCAGGTGGAGGTGCTGTCAGAGGAGGAGGCAGAGGAGGAGGACGAAGAGGAGGATATCTTGTCTTTAGCAGAGGAGAAATATCGTCCAGCTGCTCTGGAGAAAATGATCGCGCTCATCGCTCTGCTGGTGGAGCAGTCTCGCTCCGAGAGGTACGACTACCTGATGTAGATATGACGGAACAAACATTGATCTTTTCAATTCTAATAAATCGTATCTCTCTTTCTGTCATCGTCCATCCAGACATCTGACTCTTTCCCAAAGCGACATGGCAGCTCTGACTGGAGGGAAAGGCTTCCCCTTCCTGTTCCAGCACATCCGAGACGGCATCAACATCAGACAGACCTGCAACCTCATCTTCAGCCTCTGTCGCTATAACAACCGTCTGGCTGAACACGTAGGTTTTACCCAACAGTTTGGTGTTGAGGGCACCTGTGTGGTAGCAGTTTTTTAAGTAGCAATAGATTCTTTTTTTTTTTTTTTTTTTTTTTTTTTTTTTTTAAATAAGTTGTTAATTCTGGAATAATAATTGTTTTTCTTCTTAGATTGTGTCGATGCTCTTCACCTCCATTGCCAAGCTAACTCCTGAGGTAACAGCTGTAGATAAGGACTTGATAAGGACTCCTCCTGTTTAAAATAATCCGAACATGTTCAAGAAACCACAAGTGATAACAGTCTAATTGGTCTCCAGTGTAGCAAGCTGTCATTTTTGAACATGTCTCCTTGTAAAGGTATAAAATGTTTTCCTCTTTTCCATCAGGCTGCCAATCCTTTCTTCAAGCTGCTAACAATGTTGATGGAGTTCGCAGGCGGACCTCCAGGGATGCCTTCCTTCGCCTCCTACATCCTCCAAAGGATCTGGGAGGTAGGTAGAGCCAATCGATGTAATCAAATTACTCAGTACTGTCGGGACATCAAAAGCAACATTCACTCAGCATGTCTTGATGCTCAATTCAAATTTTCTTTTTACTGAAACCCTTTTTATTTTGCGTGGTTGTTTATATTACTGAATGATGCGACCTCAATTGGACTTCTGTGTGAACATTTTACCTCCCCAAAGCGAAGAAGAACGTTGACGCCACACTCTCTCTGTTTACTGAAGTAATAATGGACGGAGCCGTCTATGGATCAGTTTTAAAGTTATTCATCAATGGGAGCCTACAGGATTGTTACAACATCATAAGACGAGGGAAGCTAATAAAAAGACAGCACAACTAATAGAAATGGCCTTTTGTGGAGCATTGACAGCAGCTTCTGTAGAGAAGTCTGTTTGGACGCGTAGTCAAAACCAGGAGTGGTGGGATTGTGATGTGATGCGCTTCAGTGACTCAGACTTCTTTCATAATTTTCATAATGAAAAGCCAAAAGAGTGTGGTAGGAAAAACACATTTTTACACCCCTGGAAAAGTATTCACATCCTTGCTTGTGTATTGCTGCTGACAAAGACAACTGTGTGCAACTAAGAAAATCTCAGTTCCTGAGAGGAGGAGCACAGCTGCACCTTGAGGACATCGGAAAGATCAGATAAGACTGCAGCTTCAAACAAGGGAGGGAAGCAACCAAAACCAGGGATAACCCGAGTGGAATGTTCGAGCCTGATATGTTGAAGTAACAAGTTGTAGGCGGGTCTAGTGTGTGTTTCCGTCTTGCCGGCAAGTAATAAAGCATCCTGAAGAGCTGTCTTATCCGTCTTTATTTAATTAACAGAGATCTGTTGTATATGAAGCTCAATATCTTCAAAACATCAATACTGCCTATCATGCTTCTCGGAGGTTTGTTACTAACTGTAATGTCCACCAGGAGGGTGGGACAGTTTTATTTATAAGGCCATGCTTGGGCTGACGCCCTCCTACATCTGTGATTTAATCACACAGAGAAGCGTTGATTCTTACTCTTTGCATTCAAATGATCGATTCTTACTTTCCGTTCCATTTCCCTGCACAGAATTGGGAAAAAGGGGCCTTTGTTTACTCAGCTCCAGCTACATGTAACATGTTTTTCGGAGAACATATTTCACTGAGCACTTTTAAGTCCAGACTGAGAGCACTAGAGATGACTTCCTTCAGTGGTGGTTATTTATATGGTATTTTAATTGTGTAACTATTTGTAATTGTTGTGTAACCTTTGCAGCCTCGGCAAAACTCCCCTGAAAAAGAGGTTTTTAATCTCAATGAGACTTTCCTGGTTAAATAAAGGTTAAATAAAAATTTAAAAAGAGCTGAAGTCCAGCTTTCCATTTCAAGGGATTAACAGCGACCTTGCTGTCATATGTTCAGCCTTCCTGTTACCTGTTTCATGTATCTTGCTCTCTCGTGCAGCCTGGATGAACAGCAGACATGTCTCAAAATGCAGGCAAAAAATAGTTTCTTTTTTAAAAAGCTTTGTAATGACTCCGTTTTTAAACACCCGACTGACACTTTGAGGCTTCTTCCTTCAGTAACAGCATCCACCCTGAAGGGTGTTGCGTGTTTTCTATGGTGGTTTCACTGATCAGAAAGTAGCTGGATTTTTAAGTTTCTTGCTGGCTGATTTCTTGGTGCGTCACTGGTCATTTTTGCGAATCAATCAATGAAGGATCTTCATTTAACTCTAGTTCAATTAATACACCTGTGCTTGCTTTCTTACATTATCAAAGCAGTTATCAGCACCGTTAGCTGGGATGCATAAACATCTGGCTGCGGTTCAAAAACTTTAATTTGGTTTTTGCTAGATTTAATTGTGGAAAATGTATTTTAAAAAATCCTTTAGAACAAGAGACGTGGAGACATTGGTCACTGATTACTAATTCTGTTATTGAGCACAGGTAACTCATCTAAGGTGGAATTATAGATGACGTAATGTTTAAACCCTCTGCTTCCTGACAGGTGATCGAGTATAATCCTTCCCAGTGTCTGGATTGGCTGGCTGTCCAGACTCCCAGGAACAAACTGGCTCACAGCTGGGTGCTGCAGAACATGGAGAACTGGGTGGAACGTTTTCTTCTGGCGCACAACTACCCCCGAGTCCGCACATGTGAGAGAACCACTGTTAAAGCAACAAGAAACAATAAAGTTATTGAAGTAGTCAGAGCAGGATCACCATTTTGCTCCCATGAAAACAATGGTTGATGATGCAAATTGGTTTATTTTCAAAGAAATTCTTTTTAGAGCTTTAAAAATATAACAAAACACTAGAAATCCCTAAGAATTGATGAGGATGTTGTTGTATTTAAGTTATCTACAGTCCGAGTTTGTCCATAAAGCACTGGGATGTGTAAGGTTGAGGTTAATCTGAGAATGCATCTCTCTTCCTTGCAGCTGCTGCGTACCTCCTGGTCTCCCTCATCCCCAGTAACTCCTTCCGCCAGATGTTCCGCTCCACACGCTCCCTCCACCTGCCCACCCGCGAGCTGCCGCTGTCTCCTGACACCACCGTGGTGCTGCATCAGGTCTACAACCTGCTGCTGGGGCTGCTGGGTCGGGCCAAGCTGTACGTGGACGCCAGCGTTCACGGGACCACCAAGCTTGTGCAATATTTCAGCTTCATGACCTACTGCCTCATCTCTAAGACGGAGAAGCTCATGTTCTCCGGTTACTTCATGGACCTGTGGAACCTCTTCCAGGTAGCGCCATGTTTAACTGCTCATCTAGTCTTTGTTCATATAATCTGCACATCAACCTTTTTGTTCAAGGAGATTGCTTACTGCTTGTAAGAAATGTCTGAGCTTGTCCTGTAATCATTTTTGCTGTCATGTGTTTTTTTTTATTCTTTGCATTTCCAGCCGAAGCTGTCAGAGCCGGCCATCGCCACAAACCACAACAAGCAGGCGCTGCTGTCCTTCTGGTACAACGTGTGTGTCGATTGTCCTGAGAACGTCAGGCTGGTGGTGCAGAACCCCGTGGTGACCAAGAACATCGCCTTCAACTACATTTTGGCCGATCACGACGACCAGGAGGTGGTGCTGTTCAACCGAGGCATGCTGCCAGCCTACTATGGCATCCTGCGAATGTGCTGCGAGCAGTCGCCGGCCTTCACCCGCCAGCTGGCGTCGCACCAGAACATCCAGTGGGCCTTCAAGAACCTGACGCCACACGCCAGCCAGTATCCAGGGGTGAGGAGGCAGATGAACCGTCAGTAACTCATATTTGGAGGCGCGAGTTTTCCCACAGTTTTTATATAGCTTTGACCTTTTGATACTGATTTTAGCCCATAGCTCTCTTCAGCAATGGTTATATCAGCATTTAAAAGGTTTTTAGCTCGTCTTCCAGCTGCGAGCAGCCATTAGGAGCTGAGGTGATGTCACACTGTGTGAGGGGAATAGTTTAAAACAAGAATAATTATAGTTGACATTTTAAAATGCCTTTAGCATGTTGAGTTAGTGATTAGCGGGGTGTTTTGCAGCCCCACTAACCGTAAACATCAGTCTGTGCATATTGTAGAAAACTTGCAGCTTGTCCCATAACAGAGGTTGAAGGGTAAAAGGGATCATCTATTTGCTGTTCCCGTTATCTGCTGTCTCCACGTGCCATAGAAAATGGTTTCCTTTTAAATAGTGTCTTACTTCTCTGATTTAACATGTAATTCCCTCACCGATTGAAAAAAGCAAACAGTGGATGTTCTTCACTCAGTCACAGCATCCAGACCCAAGAGTTGTTGTTCCCTCGACCTATTAGCACTTGCCTTTGCTGCATTCATTGTTTGGAAAAAAAAATCCACTAGTTGGGGCCAGTCAAGCAGAAAATTGCCTGATTTCCTGTATATGTTTGTACTGAGCCATTACTTTGTCTTTGGGTTTTTACTTTTTGTCCCATAGCAGATATACTAACGGATAATGGACCAAAATAGTCTGGTTCAAGGCATCTATTGAGAGTTCATGCAATGATGGAAGCATAGAAGGAAAATGTTGTTGTTGTTGCAACATTGAACATCACATAATATGTCAGAGTTAGTCATAAAGGCTAAAAAAAGGCTCATCTATTGTCCCTCGAGGTACAATCAATATAAATTCAATATATTATAGTGAGAGGCAAATTAACAAACTTCTTCCAAAAAGGAGAATAATAATAATGAAAAATAAAAAGCATTTTTATCTAAAAAGAACATGTCAAGTTACAAATTTAAAAGAATAAAAAGCCATGTAGCAAAAAAGTTCACCACAATGGAAGCATATTGGATGCAAAGAAGGAAAAAGTAGATCTGCTGATTGTTGGTGCGTGCTGCTCCCTGCAGGCGGTGGAGGAGCTGTTCAACTTGATGCAGCTGTTTGTGGCTCAGCGCGTCGACATGAAGGAGGAAGAGTTGGATGACATCAAACAATTCAAGAAGACCACCATCAGCTGCTACCTGCGATGCCTGGATGGACGCTCCTGCTGGACCACTCTCATCAGGTCTGCACACACACACACACACACACACACACACACAGCAAATGTCTGCTGTCACTGTCGTTGGAGGGAAAACAAAAACGTATCTCCTGAATCCATTTCCTGTATGCGTCTCTCCCCCAGTGCCTTCCGAGTTCTGCTGGAGAACGACGAGGACCGACTCCTGGTGGTGTTCAACAGAGGCCTCATCCTCATGACCGAGGTAGGTTTAGGATCACCTCGACTCCTGTTGACACCCGGCATGTTTTCATGGCATCGCAGTATGACTAACCTCTTAAAGCTCTGAGTATCTTGCCTAGTTCCTTCTTCACCATGATGCTAGACATAATATGGAGGATTTTTCAGGATTTTGTTCTTTTTCCATGTGTCCCTTCAGTCCTTCAACACCCTGCACATGATGTACCATGAGGCCACGGCGTGCCACGTCACTGGAGACTTGGTGGAGCTGCTCTCCATCTTCCTGTCCGTCCTCAAATCCACCCGGCCGTACCTGCAGCGCAAAGGTCAGACCACCTCTCTGTTAACACTTAGTTACAGTAGGTTCCAGCAGAATATGCAAGCTTGTTGTGGTGAGGTGAGATAAAATTAAAGTTTCTGACAACACTGCTGTTGTAGATTAGAACATCAGGATTGATGTTCTTCCTGCATGATTTCTTTTATTTGTTCCTGCACAGTAGCTCTGTAATTCTCCTAGTAACAGTCCATGTTTGATAAAAGGCTGTCGTGGAACCAGCCCCCTTACGTGAACAAATAGACAACCTGACCAAAACAGAAGTAGCCACCTGGATTTTACTAAGCAAATAGGTACAGGCCCCGTATTGGATAAATACAGCATTGACACTTATCTTCCCACTGGTAACAAGTTATTTAACGCCAACGGATGCAGTAAAGCAGCGTCTCATTTCTTAAACAACCATGTTGAAAGACGCATCCTGTGGTCGTGGAAAAGATGTTAGTCTGTTTAAGAAGGGTCAAATCACTGGCGTCAAGCAGAGAAAACATCCACGGAGGATGCAAAAAGTACTAAAAACTGAGTTAGGAATTGTCCAAGGAGTTGTTAAAAACTGGAAGGAAAGTGGGGAGCCATCGTCTTTGAGGAAGAAACGTGGTTGGAAAATAATCCTGCATGACTGTGATCAATTAAATGTTTGGTGAAATCAAATCGAAGAGAAACAGTAGTAAAACTCAGGACTGTGTTTAATAGTGAAAGTAAGAGCATTTCCACACGATGTGAAGGGAATTCAAGGAATTGGGACTGAACCGCTCTGTAGCTATAAGAAAACCACTAATCAGTGAGGCTAACTGGAGAAGAAGGCTACAAATTGAAAAGGGAGCATAAATATTGGACTCTGGAGCGATGGAAGAAGGTCATGTGATCAGATGAGTCCAGATTTACCCTCTTCCAGAGCGACAGACACATCAGGATAAGAAGAGAGGCAGATGAAGTGATGTGGGGGTAGGACTATGATCTGGGCTAGCTGCAGTTGGTCACGTCGAGGTTCAGCAACATTATGGCCCAAAGATGGAGGTCAGCTGACTTTGCACAGCGGTCGGACTCTCCAGTTTGGTTCGGAAACGGCATCAAATAATGAGCCACACGCGATCGACTCCGAGCCAGTTCTGCTTCAGATTAAGAACTTTGTTTATTAGATTTCTGATTAAGCAGTTACTGGTCAATATTGCTTTTATGGACAATGAGAAATAAAAGTGAACCTATAATGATGTAGTCGAAAACTTGTGTTCACACAACTTTTGTGCTGGGGCACCTAATAAAACAATAAAACCAGTCCTGCTCTCCCATCATCAATACAAGATCTTGGTGGGTGGGGGGGACACAGTAAAAGTTGCCTCCCAATATTTTCCAATCGTGTTTAGATTCCTTAATCTCAGTTTTCTCCATCGTGTGCATCAGGTACCTGGAGCCAACCTGCTGACACACGGTTCTGAGCTATAAGGATCAGCGTAATGTAGATTAATGACTGTACAGATGAGTCGTGCCTGTTCACAGTAGATTTCTGTCTCCAATCTCTCAGATGTGAAACAGGCTCTGATACAGTGGCAGGAGAGGATTGACTTTGCACACAAGCTGCTGACTCTGCTCAACTCGTACAGCCCTCCCGAGCTGCGGAACGCCTGCCTCGGTAATTTTATCTGATCTTTTGAAATGGAGGCCAGCAAATCAGGAGCCGTTTTTTTTTTTTTTTTTCTAAGGAGGGTAAGTTTTTGTCATTTCATGTGCTGCTCTACTTGTTTCAGATGTGCTGAAGGAACTCGTGCTGCTGAGTCCACATGACTTCCTGCACACCCTCGTGCCGTTCCTGCAGCACAACCACTGCACCTACCACCACAGCAACATCCCCAGTGAGCAGCTTCTCCCTAAAAGTGCGTTTGGACCGAATGCGATTTGAGCGTCAGGTTTACAAGTAGAGTCTATGCGACACGTGTCCAGGGGGCGTCGAGAAGTCTCGCGACGCATCTAGCGATGCACGTTTTCAGATTCTGAGCGTTTGACGCGGGTCCAAAGTGGCAGACACTAGAGTTGGAAAATCTGAACTTTTGCAGCTGAATGTGGGGCATTAACCAATCGGAGAGACAAAGCTATGTGACGTCGTGGCGCGTTTTCCGACAGGACGGAAGCACCAAGACCCTGGGAAGTTGGATCACATAAACACGACAATGGAGGACAAACTCATCGTCGCTGTTTGTGCCCGTCCTGTTATCTCCGACCAGTTGGGCAGCTCGTCAAACTGTGCTCAGGTGAGACGAAAATGGCGCTGAAAGCGACCCTCGTCCTGGAGTAGGTGGTGAAACTCGCCAAACTCAGAACGCCTCTGAATCACCAAGTGGATCCAGACACGGCGCAGAGGCGCCTGACGACGACGTTCTCCTGCTTTCAGTTTATAAAGCCGAGCCACTCCCTCAATTTCATCCGCCAAAGAGACCAGAGAGGAAAACAACCAAAAGTCAAGAGGCTCCTCCCGACGTGCGTCTTTCCACACTTTGCTCAGATGCACGTCGAGAGTGATTTTTGACGCTCGATATCAAGTGCAGTGCACAAGCGTCCAACTCCAGGCGTTGGATGCCGTGTTGACGCGCGAAACGCTTTCGGTCTGAACGCAGAGTAACTCTAATTAGTTGGTTCCATGTTTGCTTTTAGATAATAATACGCAACTTCTGTTCCTGTGTGCAGTGTCGTTTGGCCCCTACCTGCCCTGCAGAGAGAACATCAAGCTGATGGGGGCCAAAAACAACATCCGACCTCCCAGACCAGAGCTCAACATGTGTCTGCTGCCCTCATTGGTGGAGAGCAGCAAGGTACCCTACCTCATCTGTTACCTCACGTCCTGTCCCATCGGACAGTACAGGATGTTGGTGGTGATCTGTGTTTGGTGCGTATCTCTCAGGGTAAAGACGAGGTGTACGACCGGATGCTGCTGGACTACTTCCTGTCCTACCATCAGTTCATTCACCTCCTGTGTCGCGTCGCCATCAACTGCGAGAAGTTCACCGATACGCTCGTCAAACTAAGTACGCCTGGGTGTACATCAGTAACCGCGGCACGGTTGGCAGAAACGCTCGTGAACAAATCTTAACCCTGGTGTTTTCTCCCTCTCAGGCGTGCTGATAGCGTATGAAGGACTCCCTCTTCATCTTGCGCTGTTCCCCAAACTGTGGACAGAGCTCTGTCAGTCACAGGTGCTCTGATCGACCCAGTCTGTAGCGTTTAGGGCGATTTATTACTTTATTTGTTCAGTCCAGACGGTAGTGAAGAATTAATTCATCTTGCTGCTTTTTTTCCCAGTCTGTTTTGGCTAAAACCTGCGTGAAACTGCTGTGTGAAGACCCGGCCTTCAGCGAGTACATCAAATGTATCCTGATGGACGAGCGGACGTTCCTCAACAATAACGTGGTCTACTCCTTCCTCACCTGCTTCCTGCCCAAGGTACAGCACAGCAGCAGCATCACCTTGACGGCAGCAGCGCCCATGTTGGGAATCTGGATGTTCTGACATGGAAAAGCTGTGTGTGTGTGTGTGTGTGTGTGTAGATCCAGGTGCTGTCTGGTCCCAGCTGCTCCAACCTGATCAGTGTTTTAGTGACGAACCTGCTGACCGAACAAAGCAACCTCCAGCCTGAGCTGGCTCTTCATCGCGTGGAGCTAAACAAGACCAGCAGCCTCCTCAATGCTGTAAGAACCGTCACGCTCTCCTCACGCGCCAGAGATTTAATGTCAGGGTTCCTGAACAGACTCGAAGTGTGTAGAATCTGATTTCAGTGTTTGACACGTCTGGATTGGTGTGGAAAACACAGCTGCTTCCTTCACTCACTTCCTCGCTTCCTTCCTTCCTTACTTAGTTACTTACTTCCTTCACTTCCTTCCTCCCTTCCCTCCCTCCCTACTTCCTTCTACTCTTCCCTCCGTATCTCCTTCCTCCCTCCCTGTCTTCCTTCTTTCCTTCCCTCCCTCCCTACTTCCTTCTACCCTTCCCTCCATACCTCCTTCCTTTTCTCCTTCTCCTCTTCTCTCCTCCCTTCCTTACTTCTCTCCTTCCCTCCCTCCTTCCTTCTCTCCTTCCCTCCATACCTCCTTCACTTCCTTCCCTCCTCTCCCTCCTTCCTTTTTCTCCTTCCTTCTACCCTTTCCTCCATACCTCCTTCCTCCCTTCCCTCCCTCTGTATGTTCTTCCTTCCTCCCTCCTTCTCTTCCTTCTTTCCTTCTACCCTTCCCTCCATACTTCCTTCCTTTTCTCCTTCTCCCCCTCTCTCCTCCCTTCCTTCCTCCATCCCTCCTTTCCTTCCCTCACCTCCCTCCTTCCTTTTCCTCCTTCCTTCTACCCTTCCCTCCGTACCTCCTTCCTTCCTTCCCTGTAATCTTTGTCTTTAAATCTTCCCGATCATCTTCATTCTGTTCTGTGTTTCAGGATCTGAGGGCGCTGGTGTTGCTGCTGTCCATCCAGCCCCCCCCAAACATCGACCCCGCCCTCTGCCCAGCCCTGCAGGAGCTGCTGGGCCGCTGCCGTCTTTGTCTCCAGCAGCGTACTTCTCTCGAACTGGAGGCCAAGGACCATAAGTCCAAAGGTACAGATGACGGAACCCTCCTCTCATTTGAGAGTCGGTCCGGCCCATTTAGGACGGGTTCTTCTTATTAATCTGTTTGCTGACTGTGTTTCAGCTGAGGACGAAGGAGCGACGCCTGTGAAGCGCCGCAGGGTGAGCAGCGAAGACGACAGAGCAGGAGATGCAGCTGCTCCCCTCTGCATGGCCGCCTCCTCCTCCTCAGCTCTCCCCGTCTGCAGTGAGTCAAAGCCTGACCACCAGGAGGCGCTGACGCCCACCAGCACCTCAGACACAGAGACGCGGGACTCCTCGTCCCTAATAGACCCTGGCACCGAGCAGGACCCCCCCTCTCCTGAACCCACGCCAGCCACTTCTAGAAATCTGGACTCCTCTCTGAAAGAAGAGAAGATGGAGGTGTCCTCCTCATCCTCCTCCTCTTTCTCTTCCTCCTCTTCCTCCTCCCTGCTGCAGGATGCAGGGGAGGGGTTTGTTCAGGTGGAGGAGCCTGAAGCGCCGCAGTCTGGAGGAACAGCTGAAGAGCAGGAAGAGGAGCAGCCAGAGGGACGAAGAGGGGACCCGCCACCTGCCTCCTCTGGGGAGACGAAGGAGGTGGCGGCAACCGCCGGCGGCGGCGGCTCAGCCCCGACGCTCCCCGAGGACGCTACCTTACCATCAGCCATCGGGCTGGTGGGGGAGGGGTCAGACGGCTCTTCCTCCCAGGTCATTCTGAGTGGCACCCCCCCGCCTGACATGCTGGACATGCTGTACAGGACGGTGGAAGCCACTATCGCCATAGTTACCAAACTCTCCGTCAAAGCGATGCCCTCCTCGTGATGCCATCAGCTCGAAGCCACCCGAGGCTCTCCGACAACACGAACCGTTACTCTGCTCCCGCTGCCTGTCGGTTTCTCCTCCTCCTCCTCCTCCTTCTTCCTCTGCTGTTTCTGCGCTGCTCTCTGTTGCCTTCTGTCGGGTCCTCCAGCTTCAGTGGCTCTCGCAATGATTAAACGGAGCCCCCCCCCCCATCCTCCCCCTCTCTCCTCGTCGGACAAAACCAGAACACATACAAGCTGCAGCACATTTTTTTCAAAGGGCAAAAAAAAAAAAAAAAAAAAAAAAAAAGTTTAGTTTTTGTGCGTGTTTTATACTGAATTGAATTTGTTTTGGAAAGTGATTTTATTTTAGGTTTGCTGTAACGGGGAAAGGTTTACACGACTTTTGTCTCCTCTGTATGTAATTTAATTTTATTGCATTTTTACTGTGTATAAAAATGGTCGTCCTCTGTGCCAGTTTTGTACTTTATGAATGAGGCAAAAAGAAAGTTGCCTTGACTTTTTTCTGTGGTTTAAATATCCAGAAACTAAGTTTACCTGTAAATTAAGAGAACCACAAGAAACTTGATTCTGTAAAGAATCCACTCTAGTTATTGCCTGAAGGTGTATATGAAAAACTATCAAAGTATATATAGATATCTTTATATATATATCTATATATATATATAAATATACGAAAGCGGTGCTTTATTTGACTGTGGTGGAAATAAAGCCCCCATGTTGGACCAGCTGGAGCTTTTATTTTCTTTTACTGAAGTACATTCCACAAGCTGTTGTTTATTTTGCTTCTTCTGCTGTGTTCTGATCTTCTCTGATTTTATTTTATTAGAGAATAAATTAATAAAAACAGTTTTAATATGAAGAATTATGAGCTGACATTCATCTGGACTTTTCTTTTGTTTGTTCTGTAAATATTCAGACTGAACTGTTTGATGGAGTTGGATCGGAAAGCTGGTTAAGAATGTCACTACTGCATAATGGTTCAAAATCCTTTATTACTGCAACAGCTTTTCAGCTTCATATCCCTTCTTTTAAGCACATTTCATTGTTTTATGATCTTTTTGTGCAGGAATCAACATTTTGTTGATGGAACAGGAATCTTCTGTCCTAACTTGAGAATGCTGCATTAAGTAAGAGAAATTCCTTTCATTTTTTAAAATTTACTTATAAAATTTTGCCCAATATCAAACTCATAAATACAGAATCTGACTGAGGAGGAAGCACAACATCAAATCATCAGTAATGTGGGAGCACTTATTAGCATTTTGAGTACATCTTTATCCAACTCCAATCTGTGAAGCTGAAGGTTCATTTGATTTAAACATCAACTGAGGTAATCGAGGCTGTGACCTAATATGATCACTACCAAATATCAAGATGTGCACAATACCGTATTTTCCGGACTATAAGTCGCTCCGGAGTACAAGTCGCACCAGCCATAAAATGCATAATAAAGAAGGAAAAAACATATATAAGTCGCACTGAAGTATAACTCGCATTTTTGGGGGAAATTTATTTGATAAAATCCAACACCACCTGGCTTTTAGCCCGCGATTGGCTTTTTTTGTTTTCTTCATTTCAGTCAGAGTAACCTCCGCTTTTCGCCAGTCCCTTACAAGTTTCTCGCTAACTCCAAACTTTCTTTCGGCTGCTCGATTACCGTTTTCGGTAATATGCATATTTTACTACTTGCAGCTTGTAATCTGCAGAATATGATTTTCTTTTCGGTGCCATTTTTGTTAAGCCCTTCTCAGTTGTTTTTGAAAGTTACCGCCAATGTTGAAATTATCAACACAGGCCTAGAGCGCCCTCTTGCGGTTTAGTGTGAAAATAACGTGAAATGATATACCGGTAATAATGTGTTAATAATTTCACACATAAGTCGCTCCAGAGTATATGTCGCACCCCCGGCCGAACTATATAAAAAAAAAACAAAAAAAAACCGCGACTTATAGTCCGGAAAATACGGTAATTATGAGGTAGCTTCTATTCCTCGAGCTAAATGGGCCAAAAAAAAAAAAAAAAAAAAAAAAAAAAAAAAAACCCGGTCAGGGGGAGTCGAGACTGATAATTGGGAAGATGTTGGGCTTGTCCTCACAGAAGCATCAAATGTTTTGTTGCAAGCACTGAAGGAAGGAACTTTTGGAAAGAAGATGCTAATTAACTGGTAAAGATTTGAGAAGAGTCAAACGTGAAGCTAACAGAAACCCGTTCTCTTCCAGAACTACCGCCCACCTGGAGATCACAGCAGTACAAGGTGAGGTAAGACGGGCTGAAACCCGACCACCAGACTGGGCCAAGAAACTTTTTTTTTAAAAATTGTCCTGTCTGGCAGTGTAGCGCTCTGAATTGTTGACCTAATGCCAAAGATAAGCTCAACAGATTTACTTTCATAAGTGGAGTATTACGGCTTTTAATGCTCCACTTTGTATATATAGTTATATCGATCTATAAAATAAATTGCTTTGGGTTTATTTCAAATGCAACAGACATGGAGACTGAAAAAGAAGGAAAAAAGGGAGAAGAAGGGATAAAGTGATTACAAGACAACACCATTGAAGTCTGTTTCTACGCCTGCGGAAAGAGGAAAAAAAAAAACCAGAACCGAGAAACCACAGCATCATCTCTGAATCGTACACTGTACTAATTAATACAAGATGTATTTAGTGGCAACCGCAGCCGAGCAGAGTGTCTGTAGACACCTGTGTTTCTGTTTTATGGGTCTGTGGCTGGATCAATAGCATGCACAGAGCTCTACTTCCAATCACACACCAGCAAGGTGGAGGCGCGGTAGTAGTATGGGCTGCTATTATTAAAGATGGCCTCAAAATCAACTCCCAATCCTCCTGCCTACTGTGGCCAGTCAGAAAAGGCCTTAACGATGAATGACTAGTATCATGGTTCACTTCCCCTCCTGACCTAAACCCTGTTGTGGGACCCTCTTAAAAGGAAAATAGTCCATACTAAGCAAGACTCCATGAATGCAACACTTTGGACTGTTATTGAAAAAGAAAAATTCTAAATATTTGTTACAGGTACAACTGGGTGACGGGAAAATGTTTCGTTTAGTCGCATTATAATTCGCACCCATCAAAATTCTCCTCAGACAGTCGGAACCTTATTTAAACTATCTTCAGGTTTGAGGTTTACTAACAGTTTGGATTGACTGAGAGCTCTCGAGCTGTTCAGTAATAAAAACAATCCATAAAAATACAACTTGCCCTATTAACTGTGCACACAATATGGAGACCTTTCCTTTTATTAAACATACAGGCCTATGTTATCATTCCTATTTTAGCTAGAATACTGTGCCGGACCCTAAAGCTCCCAGTGTTGTGGAAAGTGTTTTGTATCCTTCCACTGACTTACTGTATATATTTGTTCAGTGAGATCCTTTATAACATCTGTAAAAGCTATGGCTCCAGCTGTAGGATGCAAATATTAGGAAAATGAAAGTCTGTGACAGTAAACCTGCAGCTGGTGATTAATTTAACAAGCATAAAACCAGGACTCATGACTCAACCAGTTCTCCGGAATACTTTTATTTAAATTTTTAAAAATTATATACAACAACAAAAACACCACCTCAGAGGAGGGACGTCTAACATTTCAGTCGACTTCTGCAGCCGGTAGAATTTGCATTTCGTGTTCTTAATGTGAACATTTTTAAAAAGTGTGGAGGCATTTGAACCCAAATCGTGAAGTTAGAAAGCAATAAATCAAATAATCACAACTTAGCATAAACAGAGCTTTTCTTTAAATTACAGTTTGTTGATGCTTCCCACTTTAAATAAGCTCGTTGGAAACAAAATGTTCACAAAACATCGACAAATGCCTGTTTTCCAATTTTACAGTCTTCTGTTCTTTAACATAACTCCCCTTACACTAATCCTATTGAGAACTTTTTGGAGCTTTGCATAGCCTTTATAAAAGCCTTTCAAAGTTATAAAATGTGATTTACTGAACTTAAATACACCAAAGAATAATGCGACAGAAAGATCTCAAAACCGAAGCAGTAAATTTTGTGAAAAAACTGCTTTTCTTTCTGTCTCCAAACTTTTGGTCATAAGTGAATATCCTCATTTGAATCTGAACTAATAGCAGTTCTAGGATATTACCTTCATGTTTAAGACAGACTGAGACCGATGTCGTGCTCTTATAAATAAAATCGAGTTTTATTAAATCGATTTGTACAGCCATTAAGGGGAATCACATTCATGTTGGGGAATCTTCACTCTGATATTTAACTACAGACAAACAAAAGTGCTCCCTGACATATAGTCGGATGTGCTTGAAGATAATAAATGAGGATATTTTAAAGTCACAAAGGTCAATTAAAAATAAAATCGTGTAAAATGATTATTCTTGTGCATAAAGGTTAACAGAGAGTTCTGATGTTCAGATCAGAGAGCAGAAGTATAACTTTCATCGCTCCTGCTGTTTACGTAGCCCAGACTGCTCGTGTCTTTGTCTGATGTCTTCTCCTCATCAGTCCATCTTCCCCAGTGAGCTTTCTCTCTGTCTTCTGCTTTGCTCGCATGTAGAATAGTGGGAAACTGTAACACAAACAGCTCATCAGCCACTTGATCAAATGTTTCATTTAAACATTTTAAAGATTGCAGATTTATTTTTCCTACCTGAGGAGAGGATTTTCTGGAGCCTGTCCCGTAATTCCCGTTCCTGAAACGAAACAGAACATCTCAGCTAAAAACAAACTTCTTGTGTTGAAATTTGCTGCAGACTGAGAAAGACTAATGTGCAGGGCTGCAACTAGCGATTATTAGCAATCGATTATTCTAGCGATTACTCTGACGATTAATCGATTAATTAAAAAAAAAAAAAAAAAAAAAAAAGTATTGTACTGTACAGTTAGCAATTGTATATATTTTTGTCAGTGAGGTGCGGTGAGCTTCATGGCTGGTGAGGCACTGACTCCCCCAGAGTCGGATGTACAAATCCAAAATCCGATATAGAAGCTTATATTTCAGTTTTGGCCTTAACTGAATAAAGCTTTTAATTATGCTTTAATCAGTTCCATACAGTTCAACAATATGATACCTGTATTATATGATGCTGATTAAATTTATTATTATTATTTAAAATTCTTTTGAATGTCGCCTTTGACCTCTCTTTTCTGATTAAAATTGAAAATCGTGTTTGATCTTACCTGTATTTGTCTATGACGCCCATGCACCTATCCTCAACAAATCGCTGTGTGTAAAAAAAAAAAAAAAAACCTTGTCTCTCATTTTGCTTTCATTTTTTAAAATCTGGATGGGGATGATCGGTTCTGTTCCGACTGTATTTTTTTGTATTTTCCGGATTGTTTTCAGTCTTTTCAATGCGTAGAAGAAGAGCACCTGTGGCCTGTTGTGCCTTTGGGGTTCAGTACTGCCCCCTATCAGTGAGGCACGGCATTGTTTTGCCTCACCCTTCACATTTTCAGTGAGCATTTATATCCAATCAAAAAGAATAAATATGTCACTCACATTTATTAAATATATTAGACACGCTGTGCAACGTCAACATATGTAGAACACGTGTAATCAAACAAGTATATTGGTGATTTAAAGAGAGACAGCAATGGGCATGCGCCAACTGCCTGCTTCATTCAACTATGTGTAACACAGCGCCACCAGAGGTGAGGCAAAGCACTGCACTGCCTCGCTCCACTCTTCCTCCATGTGTTTGAATAGGCATTGCGTAAATTCAGCGATTTTGACCATAAAAATGTCTATAAAAGCAATAAAAAAAAAAACAAAAAAAAAAAACTGATATATAGAAAATTCAGGAGGCAAATCTGATTTTCTCTCATCATTGTTAGCATCTATTTTACTTATCTGTACCTATTTTACTTCCCATGACTGCATGTCACTGTTTTTTTTTTTTTTTTTTGTACAGTTCTGGCTTAATTACTGCTCTGACTGTGTTCTTACAGCAAATCAGCAAATGGCTTTTTTTTTTTTTTTTTTTTTTTTTTTTTTTTTTTTTGAGTCTCTATACTCTAGTTAATGATTAATTGATTACTAAATTAGTTGACGATTATTTCAATAATCGATTCATCACGATTCATCCAATTAATCGTTTTCAGCGCTACTTACGTGAAACCTTCAGCTTGGCGGCTGATGTCGAAGCTGTCACTGTCAGATCCCTTTTGCTTCCCACTGTGCTTGACCCTAATAGCATACAAGAATCATTTAGTTTTACCAGTTTGAGTCATTCATCAAGCAAGAAAACCCAAAGCAGTCTGAGGCTCACCAGATAAATAAAGCCATGAAAACAATCAGTCCCACGAAACTCAGGCCTAACAAAACCCCCAGAACAATGACTACAGTCTGGTCGGAGGAGGAGCTTGGAGGACTTGTTTCCACATCGAAATGAATCTCGCTCCCAAACACCAGAATCAGCTCTGCTTTCACTTGTTCAGACTCACTTTGCAGTTTCCTGGAAAAATCAAACAAGTTAAAACTTTAACAACTAAGATTTGACAAGTCTGAGTGTTACATCACAGTCTTAGATCACATTAATCACATTTCAGAAATCCCATGCCTGAGTCAAAGATTGAACTCCTACTTTGCGACTTCGCCAGAGGAAACAGCTTCGTCGCCATCAAGAGCGACGAAGCTGACCAAAGTCCTGACTGATGCCCTCAGCATTCGTGTTTTTTCTCCATCAGAGCTCCACACCTGGATTATGTTTATCGTCCAGCCCAGTACTTTACCTAAAGACCTGACAGAAAACAAATCTGTGATTTGACAACGAAAATGGATGAAATACATGAGAAAATAAACAGAACCGCTGCAGGAACATACTTCTCTAGCTCTAGAATTTTCCTCTCCACAGTGTTAGCCGGGTGATTTAGAGAGATGATCGTCACATCGCTGCTGCTCACACTGCCCTGAACATTGACCTGTGACAGAACAGAAGGTTTGAAAGGGGATTAAATTCACTCTGCATGAATCACACAGATGTGTAACAATGCAAATAAACCAAACACAGACAAGATACATAGCAGTAAAAGTAAATTCCTCTGCCACAAATAACCTCTGACACTCGTTTTGCAGGACTCCAGCTTACCAGCACTCTTCTTCTCCTCTTTGGTTCACAGCTTATTCTAAAAGGTTGACCCGAGAAGCTCATCCACCTGCAGTACCTTTACTGCTTTCAGCTTCACTGCCATACGTACAGTATATCCTCTTTCACACACAATGCATCTTTTCTCCAAATACAATTAATAGATCAATGATCGATGAAATGAGTTATTGATAAAAACTTAATAGGCCTCAGTTGTCATTAGTTTAGGGGTTTTTTCAGCTGTTTTATTTGGTAGGTAATCCCGTAGATGTCAAGAAACACAAAAACCCTGTTTATTCGTTTTAATTTACTGAAAACAAAGTTATGTTGTGTATTTTAGTGTATACAGTTGATCTTAAATATGTCCTTTTGAGCTCAGGTAAAGACCTATAGACTTTTGATCTACAGTGAAAACCATTCACATTTTGCAAGGCTGGTATAAACATTAACCAACCAACCCCTTCATTCAGTCTTAGGCACTATGCCTCAAATGTGGCAAGGCTACTGATCATGAGGATCTGTATCCTTCACCTCCAACCAACCAACCAACCAACCAACCAACCAACCAACCCCTTCATTCAGTCTTAGGCACTATAATTCAAATGTGGCTGTGGCATAAAGCCCTTGGCGATCAGTAGCATTCACCTAACCTAACTAACTAACCAACCAACCAACCAACCAACCAACCTCTTCATCCAGTCTTAAGCACTCTGCCTCAAATGTGGCTACTGATCATGGGGAATCAGTAGCCTTCACCTTCAACCAACCAACATTCAGTCTTAGGCACTTACCTTTACTGTGGTTGTAGCAGAAAGCCCTTGGGGATCTGTGGCCTTCACCTCCAGTGTGACAGTTTTTCCACCCAGATCTGCTGCCGACACCACGTACACCAGACCTGAGGCTGGATCCACATCAATGGAGGTGCTACCTTCTGACAGACTGTAGACCAGACGACTATTGTCTCCAACATCGGGGTCCGAGGCCTGAGGGTGGGCAGAAAGAGCATAAGCTCCTATTGTGCTGTAGAAAATGCGTTCTGATGAGGTTATTTGTCAGATTAAAAGTACCTTTTGAAAATAACCTTTTAAGCAGGTATTAAACACACTTTCAATTAAGCCAGCATTTCTGTAGTAAAACATCACTTGGTCCCTTTACATAATGCATCCATCCATCCGAGGGGGCTGGTGCCTATCTCCAGCACTCATTAGGTGAGAGGCGGGGTACACCCTGGACAGGTCACCATTTCATATAAGATCAATGTGACCAATGTTATAATGTTATAATGTTATTCCCTCATCAAAAACATACCTAAAGTGTTGCTTTGATTCTTTCATGCATGTTTGAGAAATCCTTTAATCTCCCATGGCAGCCATTCAGGGTGCCTAAATGGTTGTTCATACAAAACGCTGCCTATTTACTTAAAGCTCCTCCTTGGAGCTGCTGTCTCCAGCCGAGCTTCCGCCTCACAGAGCACCCCTCCCCGAACCTTTCCCACTCAGCTCCTCTAAAACACCTGGTGGAACTGCGCATCTACTGAGCTTTTCATATGAACTACTTCTCAGTGCAATGCTCCTAAGAACAGTTGTAAACAGCTTAATTGAGGAGCATTGTTGTGATGACATGCTGAAGGAGTGTCGGAAAGAGCATGAGCTTCTTAAAGAGACTAAGACCCAATTTCAAGGTGTCAAATTACAAAGTCAAATTTCTTTTAAGTCATATTTGATATATACAACATTTTTATAACAACTGAGAGTAACATAGTGACTTGATTGTGCTATAAAATGGCACTATGTGCCTGGAAAATGCATAATACTGCCTCCTTTAAAGTTAGGAAAAACAGAGCAACAGTTCCTCTGTGGTTTGTTTTAGCTGAATTTTTGAACAAAAATAAATGTTTGACTGTGTTTCTAATTCCTAGGCTGTTCACATGATAAGGGGTGTTTTGGAAACGATGAGCTTCCTTCACATTCCTGACAATGTGACATGAGTCACCGCAGCTTGTTGACACATTAACCATTAATGCTGGGATGGTTTCAGGTCAAAGTACGAAACCAAGTGTTTATGACCTCCACAGTAACTGTTCCTGAAATCAGACATCACTGGGGAGATAAACATGTTCAGAGGCACATTTCCCAACCTGTGGAGACTGATAGGAGGTGGGTGTGTTTACCTTGACTTGGATGATTGGGGTTTTGTACGGGGCGATGCTGAACACAGAGGCTTCATAATCCTTTGAGAAGAACTCTGGAGACTCGTTGACATCCTCCACCTGGATTCTGACCTGAAAGAGGCAAAACATTGATTTTGTTTGTATGACAACAACAACAACAATGAGGGTTTGTGATCTTAGCTGTGTGATGTTGTTACCAGCGCCACTGCTGATGTGGGGGGCGTCCGTGTGTCCACAGCCGCTACATCCAGGATGTACCACTCCTGCTCCTCCTTGTCCAGCTGTTTTGTAGTCAAGATGATGCCATTGCTGTTGATGGAGAACAGGTCTGTGTGTGTTTTCAGTTTGTAGGAGACCTCGTACAGGTTGCTTCCTGAGGAGGCGCGGACCTGCCCCACGGTGGCCCCCGTCGGCTTGTTTTCTGGCAGGCTGAAGTTGTAGGAGAAGCTCAGAAAGCCCACGCCTTCCCCCAGACCAGCAATCCTTATATTCACCACCACACGAGCTGCAGGGTGGAAGCACAGATACTGTCATTCAGTCTTATAATATAGTAAAACACCTCAACTCTTATTATTGCTTGTCAATTCAAATGTTTTGCTCTGTTCTGCATATATAAATACTTGTAAAGTTGTTTATGCGTCACCTAAACTACAGGCCAAAAGTCTGGAGGCAACTTCGATTTTCTCTTCACAGTTTGGTTCTTGAAAACCAGGAGGAGTCTATGGATTGTTCACAGCATGATCAGACTTAGCTTTCATGATATCTACCATTTTCTTCCACTTACTTTTATGTATACAACAAATATACCAGTCTACTGCTGAATAAATGTAAACAAAGAAAAACAGGGCATAGTTTTTGTGTTGCCAGAGAGAGTTACTCTCAGGAAAGCCAAATCTGAGCAACAAAAACCCAAATCTGTGATAATTACAATAAAAATACATTCTGATACGTGATTTTTTTAATATAATTATTTCTATTTTGTTGCAAAGTATGATACTGATTCCTCCCTTTCTTCAATATTATTTCCAGATATTATCTCCAATTGTAACATCGAGGTCCATGGACAATTCTTCAAAACAACAGACAAAGAAAAAGGGTTGGTTTTACAAAATCTGTCATGAACTTTCATGATTAATATCAAAGTGACAGACAGGATGTACAGGATGTTACACTAATTTCCTCTTTTAGTATCATTTTTCTATAATTGCACTTCATTTTTTTTCTTGTAAAGCACCTTAAATCACCTTGTATATAAAAGTTTCAGCTATAAAGGGCTAATATTAATGCAACACCCAATGCAGCACCAATATTGGAAATGACAACATTTTATTTAAAGGGGCAGTATTATGTGTTTTCCAGGCACATAGAATCCTTTTATCACACAATCAAGTAACTATGTTTCCTTCAGTTGTTACAAAAATGCTGTAAATATCAAATATCACTTAAAATAAATTTGACTTTGTAATTTAACACCTTGAAATTGGGCCTCTGTAACTCCAAGAACATCCTGCTCTTTCTGAAACCCACCTTCAGGAAGTCATCACAACAGCTAACCCTTTACCAACATTTTTACCCGCGTTGCATTGAGAAGTAACTGGTATAATGAGCTCAAAAGGTGCACAGTTCCACCAGGTGTTTGCTAATTGCTGCTGGCTAGTCTAAAGGAGCTGAGTGGGGAAGTCGCGGGGGAGGGCTGCTCTGTGTGGCGGAAGCTTGGAGGCTTAGAAACTGCAGCTCTGAGGAGGAGCTGTACCCCGAAGGCGGCGCTAGGTCCATCCAGGCGTTTTGCACAGCTGAATGGTTGCCAAGGGAGATTAAAGGGTTTCTCAAACATGCGGTCAAGGTATGTTTTTGATGAGGGAATAACATTATAACATGATGTAAAGCTCAAAAAGGTCAATTTTACATAACACTGCCAGGACAAAAATAGACAGGCTGTGTATAAATGATCCTATAGTCATTGAAATTTTAAGGTAATTTTGGGATTAAGTTGTTAGTTTTCTAACTTCCTGTAGCAGCTTGCTGTACCGCAGTGCTAATACTACCTTGCACAAGTACAAACTCAATTTCATAACATTTGCCTGTTTGCTTATGGTAAAATTTGATGTTCTTTGCTAGTTACCGCTGGCCTCCAAGCACCATTAGGTGCGTGGATGAGGTTAAGGATCTCTGCAGCCTCGGGACCTTTGCACTTCCAGCACTTATGTATATTAAAAAAAGATTAAGCAAGTACTTTTGGAGCAGAGCAATAAAGATGACCTGTGGTGCTGAGTGGAGGGCTGCCATGATCTGTGGCCTCAGCCGTCAGAACCAGTGTGGTGTCTTCTGTTACATCAGCAAGTTCAGAGGTCAGCGTCACTTCTCCTGTTTTGCTATCTAAGGCCAAATATGGTGAATGTCCTTCAGAGAAACTGCAACCAGAAAGAATATAGAGAAAAGCCGCTTGATTATTTGGTTTGTTTGATATGAGACAGATATAAGTGCAAGAACATTTTTTTAATGAGTTGGTGTGTTTGAGTGCTTGAAATACAAGGTCTTGCACAAGCATTCACACCGCTTTAATTTTTACACATTTCGTTACGTTGAAACTACAGATTTCATTATTTTATTTTAATTTTACATGACAAACCAACACAGTAGTTTATAAGTGTCAAACGGATGGAAAATGACATGGTTTTCAAAATGTTTTACAGATAAAAATCAAAAAATGAGACATGCGTTTGTATTTATTGAGGCAATACTTTGCAGAACCACTTTTGTACTGGCATATCAAGAGACTGAAATTTGTATCCATTCTTCTTTGCAAAAAGGTTCAAGCTCAGTCATATTGGATGGAGATTGTCTGTAAACATCAATTTTCAGTCTTGCCAAAGATTCTCAATTTGATTTTACAACGTATGCAATACTTTTCAGATTTTAATTATAAAAAAAAAAATCAAAAACAAAAAAAAAAAAAAAAAAACAAAAGAAAAAAGATCCTTTTAAATCCACTTTGCACTACTTTATGTTGGTCTGTTACACAAAATCCCAGTAAACTGAAGGTGGTGATTGTAATGTGTCACAATTCATTTTCACAGGCAGCTGCTGGTAGCTTTGAGCGAACCTGTAGGTGATGAGCGAGTTGTTCCCGATGTCTCGGTCGGTAGCTCTCAGCGTCAGCAGCAGCTTCCCCTCCTCTGCGTCTTTCACCTGGATGCTGGTGTCGTAGCTGCTGGAGCTGAACTCAGGCTTGTTGTCGTTGACATCCGTGACGCTCACTCTGATGGTGGTGATGTTCTGGAACGCAAGGTTTGACTTAATACAGTGTTTTGCAAATGATTGTATTGAATACCTCCTTCAAGAACCGTCTTTTGCTAAAAGTAGGTCTAGCTACTCCAGTTTAATGTATTCTCTGAAACATAAAGTCATTCTTTTGTCAAATAAGTGATTATTTTTTTACATGTAATGGTAAGATTCTGTGATTTCATAATAAATCCAAATACTAAAGACATTTAAAGGGAATTAAAAGGTTAGTTGCAGGTTTATTTCACCTCTCTCTGTGGGATGCCTTTGTCTGAAGCCTTTATGACCAGGTCGTATATTTCCATGCTCTCCCGATCCAAGGAACCAACAACCAACAACATCCCATCCTGCAAAAGAAGACTTGACATCAAGATCCACAAAGCTGGCAATAAGAACAATATTCTTTGTAAAAAAAATCTCTGGCTGTTTGCTTTTAAGGTAAGATTTCTCCATAATGCTGGTTTTACTTTACTAAATATGAACCAAACCTTTGAGGCTCACCTCTCTGAAACTGAAAAGAGGATGAGGGGGGCTGAGGGAGAGGGTGACCTCTCCATTCAGACCGATGTCAGCATCTGTGGGCTGGATGGTGAAAATTTCTCCTGGGTTCTCCGCTGAATATTCGCCCTCAGAGACCTCCAAGGGGTAGGGGATGCTCGGGAAGTGTGGGGTGTTGTCGTTATAGTCAAGGACGGTGATGTTGAGCTGAGCTGTGGCGCTCAGCCCGTCGGTGGCCTGATCCACAGCTACGACCTGAAACAGGAAGGATTTACAGCTCATTCTTTACTCTAAAGCTCACCGTGATCTAATTTTGCTCCAAAGATAAAAAGAGTTTGAGAAAATGCTGCTGAGATGTATTGGCCTGTAAATATTTCATTTTATGTTCATCAGCATTGTTGGGTACATTTCTAAATGCTCCACAGCAGAATAACAAAGGGCTGATGACAGCCAAGCACTTTATGGATATACAGCTGCCTGCGATAAACACTCCTCTGTTCTTCATCCAGACAGGGAGGGCCAACATCAGTTTCTAACAGTTGTTTTTGTCCTCTCCCTTAGAGATAGGGTGAGAAGCTCGGTCATCCAGGAGGAGCTCAGAGTAGAGCCACTGCTCCTCCATATCGAGAGGAGCCAGTTGAGGTGGTTCGGTCTCTGGTTCGGATGCCTCCTGGACGATTCCCTGCTACTCTATGTACTATTTTTCACACCATTCTCCATTTTAGCTCCATTATTGTTTAGAAAATAACAGTGTGGAACCGTTTCTCTGTTTTGGACACCTGAGGTCAAATTAAAAAGAGAAGTGATCTGATCTTAGTCCAAATAATTTGTTATAATAATAATAATAATAAAATTAAGAGTGTGTATTTTGTTTCCCTGTGACCATAGAAGCTGTGTATATATAGCAAAACCAAAACACAGAAAATATAATCATATGTACAGAATGATACCCCCCTACCTGTAATATGTAGCTGTCCTGTGTCTCTCTGTCCAAAGTCGTGTCTTTCTTTAGTGAGACAACCCCTTGATTGGTAATGTCAAACGTATCACTGGTGTAGAGGAAGTGGCCGTTGGAGAATCCGTCCTGCGCAAGAAGAAATGTTTGTTAAACGCAGCTCCCCTGATTTTATGTTTTAAACTGAAACATATCCAGCAGGTACCTTCTGCCAGCCTGCAGCTATAATCTGAACCTAACCTACTCTAACCTCTGACCATGTTAATGCAACCAATACTGATGGTCAATACATGAGCGTTAAGTAATTGATGTTTCTGATTCAAACTGAAAACTGGATAAAACTTTGTCAAAAACTGCTGTTTGCGTTTGTTGCAGAAGCAAGTAACGAGACAGTTTTGTGTACAATGAGGCAATTAAGTGCCCAATTTCTGTTCCTGGTGTAAAAAAAAAACATGTAAAAGTATGCGTGAGTTAAAACAGGAACTTTTGCACTGTCTGTCATGGGAAACATGTTCATCCGTTGTCTTTGAGACTGTTTGAATAAAGTCAAATTATCCTGTTAATTCAGGGTAGAAATAATCCTGGTAAAACTGGACGCTGGCGTGTATTTATTTTCAATAAATCCTTGATTATCCCAGGAACATCACAAAACACAATTGAGGAACATTTCTACCCAATATTGCACAGATGACCTAATTATTTTTGACATATAAAACTGTTTTCTAAACCAAACAGTTGGTTAAAACAAAAAGAATAAAAACATGGTTGGATGATGTTTACGCAGCATTCCTGCTAATTGTAATGTACTGAAACTTACCTCATCTATGTCAGTGACCTCCAGCGTTAGGATGGATGCACCACTGGCCAGGTTCTCAGAGATCTCCACGTCATAGCGTTCCTTACTGAACTTAGGAGGGTTATTGTTGACGTCCTTCACCTTCACCACCACAGAGCCATTTCCGACCAGCGAGGGCGTGCCCCCGTCTGAGGCCTGAACACTCAGGGTGAACACTTTGACGTCGCTGTAGTTCAGAGGTTGGGCAAGCTTCAGGACCCCGCTGGAGGCCTCCAGCTGAAAAACTGCAGGCTCAGATGAAGGGCTCTGCTCGGAAATACTGTAGGTGACTCTCCCATTTGCACCTTCGTCCAGATCTTCAGCTGACAACGTGAAGAGGCTTGTACCCACTGGCTCCGTTTCTGAGACTTCCACCTGATACTCCGGCTGTGAGAACTCTGGGAAGTTGTCGTTGACATCCGTGACGCTCACTCTGATGGTGGTGATGTTCTGGAACGCAAGGTTTGACTTAATACAGTGTTTTGCAAATGATTGTATTGAATACCTCCTTCAAGAACCGTCTTTTGCTAAAAGTAGGTCTAGCTACTCCAGTTTAGTGTATTCTCTGAAACATAAAGTCATTCTTTTGTCAAATAAGTGATTATTTTTTTACATGTAATGGTAAGATTCTG
The DNA here is from genome assembly GCA_014839685.1 of Anableps anableps. Lineage (NCBI taxonomy): Eukaryota > Metazoa > Chordata > Actinopteri > Cyprinodontiformes > Anablepidae > Anableps > Anableps anableps. The sequence continues at coordinate 33,611,426 of CM026065.1, read as the reverse complement.
TGATTTCATAATAAATCCAAATACTAAAGACATTTAAAGGGAATTAAAAGGTTAGTTGCAGGTTTATTTCACCTCTCTCTGTGGGATGCCTTTGTCTGAAGCCTTTATGACCAGGTCGTATATTTCCATGCTCTCCCGATCCAAGGAACCAACAACCAACAACATCCCATCCTGCAAAAGAAGACTTGACATCAAGATCCACAAAGCTGGCAATAAGAACAATATTCTTTGTAAAAAAAATCTCTGGCTGTTTGCTTTTAAGGTAAGATTTCTCCATAATGCTGGTTTTACTTTACTAAATATGAACCAAACCTTTGAGGCTCACCTCTCTGAAACTGAAAAGAGGATGAGGGGGGCTGAGGGAGAGGGTGACCTCTCCATTCAGACCGATGTCAGCATCTGTGGGCTGGATGGTGAAAATTTCTCCTGGGTTCTCCGCTGAATATTCGCCCTCAGAGACCTCCAAGGGGTAGGGGATGCTCGGGAAGTGTGGGGTGTTGTCGTTATAGTCAAGGACGGTGATGTTGAGCTGAGCTGTGGCGCTCAGCCCGTCGGTGGCCTGATCCACAGCTACGACCTGAAACAGGAAGGATTTACAGCTCATTCTTTACTCTAAAGCTCACCGTGATCTAATTTTGCTCCAAAGATAAAAAGAGTTTGAGAAAATGCTGCTGAGATGTATTGGCCTGTAAATATTTCATTTTATGTTCATCAGCATTGTTGGGTACATTTCTAAATGCTCCACAGCAGAATAACAAAGGGCTGATGACAGCCAAGCACTTTATGGATATACAGCTGCCTGCGATAAACACTCCTCTGTTCTTCATCCAGACAGGGAGGGCCAACATCAGTTTCTAACAGTTGTTTTCGTCCTGTTGCAAGCAACTCAGATGTCATGTGGAAAATGATATTCACATGTTCTCTGGGACATGAACAAAAGTTATAACAGGAAAAACAAGACTCTTCACCTAAACTACTTGGTAAAAGTGTGTTTACTTTGTTTGTTTACTTTTTTCAAGTTTCCAGAAACAAAAATCCGTTGATATATTTACAACATACCATAACATGTAAAACAAAAATGGGAATTGTCTTGAGAAACAATATTTAAACCACAACATTAAACAAGAAGATTGAAAAAATAGGTCAAACCATGCAATGTTGAGAGAAATTACAAAAAACCAAAACCTCCATGTCAGATTCTACAGGCCTCAGTTAGCATGTTAGATGAATAAATTAATGACAGGACGATTAGAAGAAGGACTTGGAGAAGGTACTCGACCGTGTTTGAGGCCCCTTGATACAGGCCGTTAGGTGCTTGTATGACTGATGTCAGAATTCAGTCCACATTACGGGCAATAAGTTGGACTTTTCTAGTGAGAGTTGGATTCTGCTAAGGTTGCTGTTTGTCACTGACTCTGTTCATAACCTTTATGGACAGAATTTCTAGGCCCAGCAAAGGTGTTGAGGGGATCCGTTTTGGTGGCCTCAGGACAGGATCTCGCAAAGCAAACTGCTCTAGTAAAAGTGGCCGGGATGAAAATCAGCACCTCCAAATCTGAGACCATAGTTTTCCAGGTTGTCCTGCCCTAAGTGGAGGAGTTTAAGTATCTCGGGGTTCTGCTCACAAATGGCAGAAAAACGGAGCAGGAGATCGACAGACGGATTGGTGGGGCAGCAACACCGTACCAGCTTGTTGTAGTGAAGAGAGAGTTAAGTCGAAAGGCAAAGCTCTCGATTTGCCGGTCGATCTACTTTCCTACTGTCATCTGTGCTCAAGAGCTTTGGGTAGTGACCGAAAGAATGAGATCATGAAAACAAGGATGTCTGTCCTCTCCCTTAGAGATAGGGTGAGAAGCTCGGTCATCCAGGAGGAGCTCAGAGTAGAGCCACTGCTCCTCCATATCGAGAGGAGCCAGTTGAAGTGGTTCGGTCTCTGGTTCGGATGCCTCCTGGACGATTCCCTGCTACTCTATGTACTATTTTTCACACCATTCTCCATTTTAGCTCCATTATTGTTTAGAAAATAACAGTGTGGAACCGTTTCTCTGTTTTGGACACCTGAGGTCAAATTAAAAAGAGAAGTGATCTGATCTTAGTCCAAATAATTTGTTATAATAATAATAATAAAATTAAGAGTGTGTATTTTGTTTCCCTGTGACCATAGAAGCTGTGTATATATAGCAAAACCAAAACACAGAAAATATAATCATATGTACAGAATGATACCCCCCTACCTGTAATATGTAGCTGTCCTGTGTCTCTCTGTCCAAAGTCGTGTCTTTCTTTAGTGAGACAACCCCTTGATTGGTAATGTCAAACGTATCACTGGTGTAGAGGAAGTGGCCGTTGGAGAATCCGTCCTGCGCAAGAAGAAATGTTTGTTAAACGCAGCTCCCCTGATTTTATGTTTTAAACTGAAACATATCCAGCAGGTACCTTCTGCCAGCCTGCAGCTATAATCTGAACCTAACCTACTCTAACCTCTGACCATGTTAATGCAACCAATACTGATGGTTAATACATGAGCGTTAAGTCAGTGATGTTTCTGATTCAAACTGAAAACTGGATAAAACTTTGTCAAAAACTGCTGTTTGCGTTTGTTGCAGAAGCAAGTAACGAGACAGTTTTGTGTACAATGAGGCAATTAAGTGCCCAATTTCTGTTCCTGGTGTAAAAAAAAAAACATGTAAAAGTATGCGTGAGTTAAAACAGGAACTTTTGCACTGTCTGTCATGGGAAACATGTTCATCCGTTGTCTTTGAGACTGTTTGAATAAAGTCAAATTATCCTGTTAATTCAGGGTAGAAATAATCCTGGTAAAACTGGACGCTGGCGTGTATTTATTTTCAATAAATCCTTTGATTATCCCAGGAACATCACAAAACACAATTGAGGAACATTTCTACCCAATATTGCACAGATGACCTAATTATTTTTGACATATAAAACTGTTTTCTAAACCAAACAGTTGGTTAAAACAAAAAGAATAAAAACATGGTTGGATGATGTTTACGCAGCATTCCTGCTAATTGTAATGTACTGAAACTTACCTCATCTATGTCAGTGACCTCCAGCGTTAGGATGGATGCACCACTGGCCAGGTTCTCAGAGATCTCCACGTCATAGCGTTCCTTACTGAACTTAGGAGGGTTATTGTTGACGTCCTTCACCTTCACCACCACAGAGCCATTTCCGACCAGCGAGGGCGTGCCCCCGTCTGAGGCCTGAACACTCAGGGTGAACACTTTGACGTCGCTGTAGTTCAGAGGTTGGGCAAGCTTCAGGACCCCGCTGGAGGCCTCCAGCTGAAAAACTGCAGGCTCAGATGAAGGGCTCTGCTCGGAAATACTGTAGGTGACTCTCCCATTTGCACCTTCGTCCAGATCTTCAGCTGACAACGTGAAGAGGCTTGTACCCACTGGCTCAGTTTCTGAGACTTCCACCTGATACTCCGGCTGTGAGAACTCTGGGAAGTTGTCGTTGACATCCGTTACTTGGAGCTCCAGCGTGGCAGTGGCAGACCTGGCAGGACGACCCTGATCTTCTGCCACCACCAGCAGCTTGTACTCCGCTGTGGTCTCCCTGTCAAGCTCAGCAGCCAAACTCACCATCCCAGACACAGGGTCGATGAAGAACCTGCCCTCCCCTCCTCTCAGGAAGTATCTGATCTCCTTGTTAAAGCCACTGTCTTTGTCTGTGGCTAGGACTTCGGTAATGTTGGATCCCACCTCTGTGTCCTCTGGGACAGGCTTTGAGACAGAACTGGAGGCAAAAGCAGGGTTGTTGTCGTTGATGTCAGTGACTTGAACCTCCACGACTGCAGTGTCAGTGGTGGCACCGTCACTGATGGAGATTTCCACTGAGTAGTTGTGTGGGGCGTCATCATGGTCAAGCTTCACTTTGGTTTTGACTTCACCAGAGGGGGAGATGGAGAACTTATCAGCTTCTGTTGCAACTTGAAAGGTCACAGACTCAGAAGGTATTGCAAGGAAATTCACCTGAAACCAACAAGGAAACAGTTGGGAGGCTACACTGATTTTGCCAGGCAATGAGGATTAAAACACAGTTTGAATGCTAAAAAAAAAAAACCTTGAGAGAACTCATAGTTCTAGAGCTTTTATCACAAACTTCAATATGTTTTGTTGAGATTTTATGTGACAGGCTGACACAAATGAGTGCATAAATGTGAAGCAGAAGGAAAATGATACATGGTTTTAATCTTTTTAAATAATCATTTTAAAAGTAGTTATTAATGCATAACTAACCCCCCAGGAAAGCATAACTTTGCCAGACCAGTTTTGGAAAATTCCACCAAAGTGGGCGGGGGCCAAGAGACACTGAGGGACGAGTCACTATATTCAGCAACTTTCCAGACCTCTCTGGCAACTTTTCCTTTTTTTTTTTTTTTAAAAAAAAAGCAACTTGCGACGTTTTTTGGTGTTATTGGAGACTTTTATGGTGACATGTGTCGCACCGATTGCTCTGCAGTATACATCAACTTCTGACTCGCCATGGAGGCGTTTCTGAGTGAGATGGGTTTATACCTGAGTGTGAGGCTGTTACAGAGACAACAACCAAGCTGTACTGTTGTAACCAATGGGAACTGCAGTAGCCACCATTCAACCCAAAGAGGGCAGCACTAACACGATTTTAGGCAAAAATACTGCAAAATTAACCAAGTTTACATGGAAATGTCACAATTTGCACAGAAACATAAAGGCAGCACCCTCAAGACCTAATTTATACAGTTTATCTGTAAAAAAAAGGTTAATTTGTGGTTTATTCACTCTTTATTCTGATTACCCTAAATATAAACAATGCCACCGACTACCTTCAGAAGTCACCTGAATTCTGGCCTACAAGCAAAACTATGAAGGAACGCTAACACGACACATCACCCCCAACACACTATCTCTAGATGACATCTGGTGGCGGCGGCATTATGCTGTGGGATGTCTTTTCTCAGGAGACACAATAAAGCTGGTGGGAAGATGGATGGAGCAAAATACAGGCCAACCCTGGAAGAAAACCTGTCTGAATTTAAGATATATACAGCCAGAACTACGGTGGCCCAGTTCACGTCCAGACCTAAATCTGTATGGACTAAGATTTGAAATCGTGTAACCTCCCTTCAGTCTGCCTGAGCTTGGGCTGCTTTGCAAAGAGAGAAATAATCAAAAACATCAGTCTTTAGATGTAAAACAGTGGCTTCCTGCTGAAGAAGGCTGGTCTACAAATTACTAATTTAAAGAAGGAGCTGAGTAGAAATGCATGATCAGAAGCACATAAAAGAAACATACAATTTCCTTCCATTTCAGAGTTTTCCTCATGTTTGCACTGATCTATCACATAAAGTAAAAATACTTTAGCAAGTCGCTGAAGTGTCTAATGTACCTTCAGAATCAGAACTCCTGGTTCCTGTTCCTCTTCTACGGTGCCTCGGTAGAGTTTTTGTAGAAACTGAGGCTTTGAGTTACCGGGAGCACGAACGGTCACCTGTGCTGAGGTGGAACGGGATATGGTACCTCCTGAAGGAGAAGTGGACATGGATACAAATGCAGCTGAGTGAGATTGGTTTCAGTTTTAATAATCATGTTTGTTCTGCGCTAATAGATTTTAAAGTAACCAAGCGGAGGGAGGCAGAAGGTCTTCCTGTCACCAGGAAGCGTGCTGGCCCAGAACTAAGCTGTTTCATAACTCTGTGGTCACATGATATATAACTAGCTGCACTAACAATTTTATAACCTCTATAAATTGGATAAGACGTTAAAATAGATGAGGCACATGTGCTGGGAGATATAATTTGAAGGATAAATCTACTTTATGTAGCCATTATAGAACAATGTTTTGATTTCTGCACATGCTAAATAATCACAACTGGTGCTATGAGCTCTGTGTCAAGATCTGCAGGTGTTTGGTCTTTTAGTTTCATCTGTGTGATAATGTCTTTATTATTTACTCAGATCTAGCCTGAGTTCATTCCTCTGTAATCTTGGATTATTCATATTATTTGTGCATTGGAGTTGTTTACCTTAGATTAGTTATTGTTTTTGTTTATTGTTTGTGTTAGTTTCAGGTTTTCCCCTTTAGTTCTATGGTCTCCTTATCTTGGCTCTCTGCTTTGTTATTTTCTCCTCTCAAAGGCCCCGTCCACATGGAGACGATGGAACGGCGCCATGTTTATTATTTGTGAGAGTGAGGTGCATGTAGGCTCGCATGTACACACTGAAACATGAAACCGACATTGTGACATTTTTCCAATCTAGGACCCCAGTTTCAAAAACGATTGTTTTCGGTCTCCCAAAACACCAGATCCGTGTGGACGCACGGCCTAAATGACAAAATTTAGGCTGTGCAGATACTCCTAATCTCCTCTCTGTGATGACTGGGCTTAAGCTGTCATTCTGCTCCCCTTCACAGCTGTTTTCCATATCCTGTTTCTCCTCTGCCTGCACTGGGATGTCAGTTTGCATTGTCTCCTCTACCTCAGTATATGAAGCTTCTTATTCTCTTTGTTCCTCACTTGCTCCTTTCGTTACTTTGCCCGTTTTCCCATTTCTCGCTCCATGTTTGCATCTTCCATCAGACACCTGAGTGTAAATTTCCTTTTGTTAATTCTTATTAAAGGGGGAGTATCATGTATTTTCCAGCCACATAGAATCATTTTATAGCACAATCAGGAAACTATAGAAACCTTCAGTTGTTACAAAAATGCTGTGTATATCAATTATGACTTAAAAGAAATTTGACTTTGCAATTTAACGCCTTGAAATTGGGCCTATGTCTCTTTAAAAATTCCTGCTCTTTCTGAAACTCCGCCTTCAGGAAGTCATCACAACAGCGCTCCTCTGTTAACCTTTTAACAATGTTTTTATCAGTATTTCACTGAGAAGTAGCTCGTACAATTAGCTCAGCAGATGTGCAGTTCCACCAGGTGTTTGCTAATTTCTGCTGGCTAGTCTGAAGGAGTTGAGTGGGGAAGTTGCGGAGGAGGGGTGCTCTGTGAGGCGGAAGCTCGGAAGCCAGGATACTGCTGCTCCAAGGAGGAGCTGCACCCCAAAGGTGGTGCGAGGTCCATCCAGGCGTTTTGCACAGCTGAATGGTCGCAACAGGAGATTAAAGGATTTCTCAAACATGTATGAAAAAATCAAGGCAACACTCCAGGTATGTTTTTGATGAGGGAACAACATTATAAGATGATGTAAAGCTCAAAAAAAGCTAATTTCACACAATACTGCCTCTTTAAAGACATTGCTCTCTCTCCATATATATCTGCACTTTCGTTCTCCATTCAACACCAAACATGTCACTCTGATGTTGGATCTGATCTGATCTCCAGAAAACTATTGTGATTTACCGTCTCTGGCTGTGACGTAAAGAGGGAACTCCAACACTCTGTTTTCCTCCAGGGGAATGGTTTTAGCAAGACTAATCTCTCCGGTGCTGGCATTGATGGAGAAGTATCCGTCGTTGTTCCCGAAAGTAATGGAATATTGGATCTCCCCGTTCCTCCCATCATCGGGATCTTCTGCCTCCACCTTAGAGTCAAAGGTAACAACGAACTCAAATTTTAACAAATGACAGTGTGTAATTCGTCAAACATCCAGTGATTATTTATGATAAATATATTAAATTGTATATATGAGCTGTTTCACCTCCTTACCTGGACAACCAGCATTCCTACTGTCTGATTTACAAACACCTGCCCTTCATACTTGCTGCTGGTGAACGTTGGGCTGTTGTCGTTCTCATCCAGGAGTTTAATAGTGACTTGAGATGTTGCAGTTTGATTGGGAACATCTGTCTCCCTTGCTTCAATCTTCACATTGAAAAAACAGATATATTGATATATACAGACATATACAAAACAGCACATATTAGAAGAAGTATGTGCTCAGCAGAGCTACGACTGAGGATTTATAATAAATGTAAAATTCTCTTCACCTGAAATACGAATGTCTCAGTGACCTCTCGGTCCAGAGCTTCAGGGCTTATCACCCGGACCGTCCCATCAGGGCTGATGGAGAAAGACGTTGATTCAGGAAGAATTCGAAGTGTTCCTACGAATCCTCCCTGTGGAACGATTGACAAGAACGGAAAAGGGATAAAAATCATAAACTTTTCATAAAGGTGATTAAAAAGTGCAAAACCCAGTTATGCTGGCAGTAACGTCCACCTGGTCCAAATCAGTGACGACGGCTTTGAACACCACGGTGTCTGTGGGGGAGTTTTCCAGAAGGGATATATTGTAGTTAGACTGATCAAACTCTGGAATGTTGTCGTTCACATCTTCCACTATGACGGACACAACGGCATCAGCGGTCTTCAGAGAGTCATCTGTCTGGGCCGCCTGCAGACACACAGAGTTATGTTTAAGTTACATTGAATCCATGTTATGGTTTTCTGAACTTATAATATATTTTTATTCTATATGTACAATTGAAACCAGAAGTTTACATACACCGAATTAAAAAAAAACACATACACCTTTTTTTTCCTCACTGTCTGAAGTTAAATCAGAACAAACTTCTCTTGTTTTAGATCTGTTAGAATTACCAAAATGTATTTCTGTTGGCTAAATGTCACAATAATGAGAAAAAGAATGTCAGAGATTTATTTATCAATGTCTCCAAAATCAGAGGTTTACATCCAAAATGATTACTGTCTCTTTAAACAGTGATGGAAAGTCCAGGTGACGATGTCATGGCTTTGGAAACTTCTGACACATTTAAGGTAACTAGAGGTGCACTTGTGGATGTATTTTAAGGCCACATCTGGAACACACTGGTTTCCAGTTTGACATGATGGAAAAGTCAAAAGAAATGAGCCAAGATGTCAGGAAGAGAGTCGTGGAGCTGCACTGGTCTGGTTCACCCTTGGGAACAATTTCCAGATATTTGAAGGTACACCAGTATAGACATGATGGGAACATCCAACCATCATACCGCTCAGGAAAGAGACGGTTTTGTGTCCCAGATATGAACGTGTTTTGGTCCAAAATGTGCAAAAGCTAAAGACCTTGTGAAGATGCTGCTGCAGCTGGTAAAACCGTCTCATTATCCACAGAGAAACGTGTCCTGCACCAACATGTGCGGAAAGGCCACTCAGCAAGGAGGAAGCCATTACGCCAAAAGAAATATATAAAAGCCAGATTGCCGTTTCCAAATGCACACAGGAACAAAGACCTTCATTTTTGGAGACATGACCTGTGATCTGATGAAACTAGAGTGGAACCGTTTGACCGTAATGACCAAAGTTACATTTCAGGAAAAAGGGGGACGCTTGTAAGCCTGGGGACACCATCCCTACTGTGAAGTATGGGGGGTGGCAGCATCATGTTGTAGGACTGTTTTGTTGCAGGAGGAACTGGTGCACTTCATAAAATCGATGATATCATGAGGAAAGAACATCATGTAGAAATATTGACGCAACATCTCAAGACATCAACCAGGAAGTTAAACCTTTGGTCCAAATGGGTCTTCCAGATGGACAATGATCCTCAGCATGCAGCCAAAGTGGTTATGAAGTGGCTTGAGGACAACAAAGTAAATCTTTTGGTGTGGCCATCACAAAGGCCTAGTCTCAGTTTTGTAGAGAAGTCGCTGGCAGATCTGAAAAGGTGTGTGGAAGTGAGGCGGCCTACATATCTGACCCAGTTACACCAGTTCTGTCAGGAGAAATGGACTAGAACTATTGTGAGAAGCTTGAGGAAGGAAACCTAAAATGTTTGACTCAAGACATACAGTTCAAAGGGAACGCTACCAAATAGAGGAATGTATGTTAACTTCAGATTTTAAAGACATTAATAAATAAATCTTTGACATATTCTTTCTCTCATTATTGTGGCGTTTAGCACATATAAATAATTTTGGTGATTCTAACTGTCCTAAAACAAGAGAAGTTTGGTGCGATTTAACTTCAGAAAGGGTTTCTGCGCCTTTTTTATTCGGCGTATGTAAACCTCTGGCTTCAACTGTATACTCATAATATCATTAATGATAATGAAGTTTTCTTCATGTTCTACTGGTGGCTGGGTATAGATGAAAACGTCAGTACCTTGATGTAGACAGAGATCACACTGCTGTCCATCTCCTCCCTGTCAAAGGACATCACCACAGACAGAGCTCCAGTGTTAGGGTCAATGTTGAAGTTTGCTTGGTACTTGGCAGGAAAGACTGGACAAACATACATATTTTTAATTTAAATTAAAATTGATTAATATCCTCAAATTCTACTTTATGGTAAACATGTCTGAGCAAGTCAAAGTTTTAATATGGCGGGCTTGCTGTACCTGAAGTGATGCTGTATGTTATAGTCATGTTGATTCCAGTGTCTCCGTCTTGTGCCTTTATTGCCTCTGGTGTTATTTCACTGACAACCCCGTCCTGAAACACAGCCAGTCTGTTCTTCAGATCTAAGATCAACACTTCTACTCTTTTTAACTTACATTGTAAGGAAAAAAAACTTTCTTTCAGCCATGTGTTTGAAATAAATTTGTGTTTTGCACTCAAAAATTTGAGTTGAAACACATAATCACTAAGAAAAAGACTCACCTGGTTCTCTGGAATGACAGCCTGGTAGAGACTGTGGCTGAAATAGGGATTTAAGTTATCAAAGTCTTCTACAGTGATCTCAACTGAGGTTGTGTCGTTCTTTCCGTCTTTGTCCTGCAACAACAGCAAGACATGTTTATGATAGAAGTAAATAAATCAGAATGTGTAAATATGCTGTGTGCTTGTTTTCTTACCCTGGCAGTGACAATAAAATTGTACTTTGGGACGACGTTGTAGTTCAGACGTCTCATTAACATAAACGCCCCGGAGTTTGTTATGGAAAAGTCATCTGTTTCTGGTTCCTAGAAGGAGAACGTTGGTTTCAGCATTCAGAGTGTTGTTGCACAGAACATTTGTGGAGAATTAAGGCATACTTAACTTTTAATACACTTGGTGCGCCTAATTATCATGACAATAGGATAGAAAATACAATCATTTGACAGTAAAATCCTTGTGTTTCAGGTCCATAAAGCTTGCAAATAATAGAGAAAATACTAATGACTGTAATGCATGCTGGAACAGGGCCGGATTTACAAGGATGTGGGGCCTTGGGCTGGAGTCAGTTTTGGTGCCATATCCACTATGGAAAAATTCTTTCACTAATGCAAATTACTGTACATTAATAGGTAGTCCTAGACATCAGCAGGTATGAATCGATACATGATAGGTTTAATATGTCCCCTAGCCAATAACTCTATGTTTTTCCCAAGGAAATAGATTATAGCTTCTTAATTTTCCAATACTTTAATGTTGTTTGTATTCATAAAAATCCCAAAATAATAATACAATAATAATACAACTCACCTAATTTGGACCTATGAGTACAATGTTTGCAAAACACGCATTCATTAAAAAATAAAAAAAGAGAAAAGAAAAATCTTTGAGGCTCCATCCTCCATCTAATCAAATCAATTTTTATTTGTATTGTGCCAAATTACATTCAGTATGAAAGGATGTTCAGTATTATTTAATTTTAAGAGATTCTCATCGAATGCAGAGACAGTTATTTATTTGTATGTTAACAGTTTGTTAATGAGTAGTTTTATCAGTAGATTCTGACACAACCGGCTCTTTTTAGGACATTCATGATGTTGATGTGGCATGAAATGAAAATGAGTTTAACACCCCTAATTTATCATATCAAGTTATGTTTTTCTAATTAATTTTGTTAAGATACCAGTGAATTTTTTTTTTTTTAAATTCCACTGAAAAAATAATATTTCAGATATTTTCTGAGGATCTATTTATTTTTTATAAACAAGTGAGATGTTCTATTTTCCACTAAGATCTGAATCCTGTTGCAGAAAATTAATGCAAACATTTTTTTTTTCATTTTGTAGCTTAACCTCAAAAGTTGTCAAGATATTTATCAAATCTTCACATTGTCATGTGTGTTCACCTTATCAGATATTCTTCAACAAGATAAGCAATTTTCTTGCTTGTAGAAAGTAAGTCCACTTAAAAAACATGTACATAATGCTATTATTACTGATATTTAACGCTGTTGCTTTCAAAGTTCTTACATAGGTATATGTCAGGAGGCTGAATTCAGGGGTGCTGTCTGCATCCACAGCTCTCACTCGCAGAACCTCAGTGTCCACAGCGTGAATCTGAAAAACAAGACAGCAGAATGAAAAACCGTCATCTCTGTACAGCAAGAGACACAACCATAGATTTTGTTCCCACAATTTAAATAAATTTAGCTGAGAAATGACATCTCAGAGCACAAAAACAACCTTCCTTAAAGATTAGAAAGGCCTCAGCACAAAATGACAAAAATGTCAAAGCTGGTCTTTTAAAAAGCTGAGTTAGCTGAGGCCAAAGATGGACAAGAATAAGGGAAAGCGTTCAAACTTTTTAATGATCCAAACTGTTTAGTATGGAGCTGTTTTTTCTTTCAGGAAGTTTCTTTTCTGTCTGGTTTAAACTTGACAAACAGATCCATGTTGTACACAGAAAAATGTGGTAATTTCTTCCAATCACGCAAACAGATTAAAAAATAGCAACTTTCTATCGAAGGAAACCCACTAAGTCACTGACTGTACTGCGATTCCTCATACTGAGCTGCACGTGGTGACTGTGGAAAGGAATGAATCTCTTTAACAGAAAGAAACATCCAGCACAATACTGATTGATGTTTTTTAAGGAACCATGCTTTAAAAAGGTGCAAAGCTGTTTAATCCGCACCTGAACCTGGTAATTTAACTGAGGTGCGAATAGAGTGGTCTCACATTTCCAGGGGGTCAGAAAAAGTCATGTCATTCCCCAAGAAAGGGAAATCAGGCTACCCAAAAAAAAGGAAGAACAGACAGGGAGAGAAAATGTGGCGAGATACAGCAGCTGCCTCCTCTTGTCTTTGAGAAAACGCTAAAGTGTGATGGCAGAAAGTTGGAGCTTTATTTTGACATTTCTGCTAATCACCTGACTCTTAGATGTTGCAGACCTATGAAAGGTTTAAGTTCCTTTCCAAGAGATCGTAGTGACTTACCTCTGAAATACGTTGTGAATAGAACGTCTTATCAAATACTGGGCTGTTATCATTGATATCATTGATCCTCAGCCTGCGGGAGTTTTTGTACTGTAAAAATAAAAACAGAGTGTGACATGTTTGGTTGTTATTCAATCAGTTTATATTATTTGCTCCATAGTTTTGGAATTTCACCCACCTTATTAGCGTTGTTACACACCAAAGAGTAGTACAAGACTCTATCAGTCTGCAACACAAAAACACAGTGGACTTTAGTTCTGCTGCAACACGTTCCTGCTGAACATGGGCTGAATTTAGCAGAGGCATAAATGAGGATGAACAGCTGCTTCCTCAGCACAGCTCAGTGTAGATCTCAAGGGGAAAAAAATGCACTTAACACAAATATTCAGCAAACCACAGGCCATCATTTCAGGTACAAGCAAACGGGGGAGCTTACCGCTGCCAGGACATCGGCGTCGAGTGGCTTCTTGGTGCGAACAGTTGCTGTTGTCTCCCCTGGTGTGTAGCTAAACTCCAGAAACTGAAGGTGGTCAGGAAAAAGGTCAATATCCAGCATCACGCTGGTACCAGCTTCAATACCAGTCACCAGCTCTACATCACCTGCAGCAGCAGAATAAACGATCAGACAAACTGGATTACCTCTTAATTTCCTTATTTTTCCATTAATTCTAGGTGCCATATGTGACATTAGATGATCTGTTTCTGTGTAATTATAACATAATAGAAAAAAGACATATTCAATGAAGGAAGTGAGTTTAAAATGATCTAATTGTAATCTTAATTAAATGTTTTACTCACCTGAGTATCCTTCATCCACAGGACCCAGAGTTATAGCATTAGACACTGAACCACAGTTTATGACTGTATTACCTACAGAAACAGAAATAACTTTAAGGAACTCTGCAGAATGAGATCATACAGGTTTTTTCACCAAAGTTCAGAGAGAAGAGTATTTATAATATTGAGATTCAATATCAGATCATATGTGCTTCTGCATTACTGGAACAGAAAATCTTTTAACAAAGATGGCTGAGACAGTCCTTCTGAGATCTGTTCTCCTCGCTGCAGCTCGCTTGCTGCAGCGAGGAGAACAGTTCATCAGATCCCAATGCACTCTGTGCACTGCCCTGAACAATTCAAGCTTTACCAAGTCTTTTAACAGTTTTCTTAATGCACCTACAAAGTCACAAAGTCTTCAATACGCAACAGTGTTAAATATTCTGGAAACTCACAAACCCTGCGTTTAAAAGTCAATTCTGTCTGGTCTCACAACACAAACTGAACAGTTCCTTTAGCAACTTCCTCTTTGCATGCTCCGGCCATACATTGCATTTTTGATTAAATCACCATTCACTCAGAGTCATCAGCGTGTCACATTATTGACTGCTGCCACAAAATTTCCATCGCAGTGATATAATATGAAATTGAGTGTTCAAGGTCCCAGATAAGACACATGAAAAAGCCATAAATAAATAAAATAAACAATAAAACTCTGAACAATAAAGCCACAAGAAGTGATAATAAACAGAGGTCAGGTGAATTGTGTAAATGAACGGTTATAGATCACAGGTGGTTCGGTACCTAATGCTTGACAGGGGGACAAACTGTGTGTTTGCTGGTTGAGTGTTTCCTGCATCTTTAACTATTGATGTCTGTGATAGTAGGCAGGCTGCTTCCTGCAATCTTCTGTGCAGAGAGCAGCTGATCCACCAGACAGAGACGCACATGAGCAGAATCCCCTCAGGACCGAACATCCAGGTCTGGCAAGCTTCAGTCTTCTGAGGAAGTACAAACACTGGCGTGCCTTCTTGACCAGGACTGAGCTGTTGTTGCTCCAGGTGAGGTCCTTGGTGAGATCCACTCCCAGGTACCTGAAGCTGTCGACCGCCTCCACAGCTCTTTTGTGTTTCAACATATGCTAATTTAAAATGTTATGCCAACTGAAGGTAAGCCAGAGGCATACATATGTAATGCTAAAAAGGCCTCCAAGTAAACATACATACAACTAATTTGATCTTTAATGTACTTAGATGTGACAGATAGACTTAAAAAGAACTCATTAAGGGTAAAACGCTGTTTTAATAACTGTTTAACACTGTTTAATCACAGAGAAACTCAAGCAAACCAGAATCTATTTTACAAAGCCCTGGCAAACGGGAATTTGCACCTTAAATAGTGTTACATAGTAAATTATAGCTCTGTGTGTCTTTCTGCAACTATACCGTTTGGGTCACATTTTTATGAGTCTTCATATAGATCTGGGCTTCAGCTGCACAACCCTGGATGTGTTTTCCATCTGTTTTTGAAAGAATCCCATTTTTTACACAGTCTGTGGGATTCCAATCCTAAATGGAGCAATCACCATGCTTCATCAGCAGGTGGCGATGTTGTGAATATTAGCGACATTAAAATGGAAAAGAAGATGATCGTGATCGTTCATAAAGCAGTCCTCTGTAAAAGATTCTCCTAAAACAGTTGTAGCTCATGTTTTTTTTTTTTTTTTTTTTTTTTTTTTTTTTTTTTTTTTTTTTTTTTTTTTTTTTTTACACCATTTATTTCTTGAGCTTATATTTCAAGTGGAGACAGTCAGGAAAAAGTGAGACGGAGGGGAAACAACCCATAAAAATGCCTCTACTGTTGTTTGGAGTGGGGAACACAAAGGCATAGGAAAACTGTGCGTCTGTGTTAGTTTTTTGAAGAAAATCTCCACATATTCTGTGTTTACCAGGCATGGAGTCAAGGCTGGTTCTCCTGAGACCAAGACTGAAGCCAAATGTTCAGAGTTCAGCTAATATTTCAGGTCATTGTTTTGTTTTTCTACACCACAGAATGCAAAAATTAATGGAATATGGTTAATTACACAACCAAAGCCACTTCTTGGTATTAAACTAACAATTGCTATAATAAACTAACATTTAAGTTATTAAATTCAGCCACACGTTGATCTCGAAACTGAATTCATCAGCTTCATTTGCAGAATAGTTGTATGATAAATTAAAAAAAAACAGTTAGAGTGTTATAAAGACTTTGTTATGTCAGGTATAGATTCAAGGCTGGTTCTTCTAGGACCAAGACTGGGAAAACACAGCCGAAGACCAGTCTCGATCACACCATCCCTGATTAATACACTACAAAACAGAGTGTTAAAAAAATCTAATTTTTTCACTGAAATACTTTGTTTCTTGTGGTTAAAAATGAAGAAAAAAATCCCCATGCTTGTTCAGACAGCACCCATGGAGTTTTGCTGTATATTTATGTATTTTACAGTTAGGACAAATAATTTATTCTCAGCACTCAGAGTTTATGACCTTTGTGCTGAAACCAGAGGCTTACATGCACCGTAAAAAGCACGAACAACCACTTCCTGTCTCACCGTTTCACAATAAATGAGACTAACGTGTTCCTGTTTTAGCTTAGTTAGGATCACCAAACCTTTTTCATTTTCTTAAATCCCAGACTTTAAAAAATATGTGTTACTTAGTTTCTTAAAATGTCTATAAATTCATGAAACTGTGGTTGAGTGACATTACCATCCAAGACGCCATTGACACTGTAATATCATTAACGACTTGAAGTAGTTTGGTTTTTATCAAATGTTCCTTACAAAAGCAGAACCTGAATTTGTTAAATATTTCCCGATGTTTTTTGAGCAGGAGAAGCTGCTCGACTACAGCCTCCCTAAGCTGTAATTTGGATATTTGTTTGTTCTTCCCCGGTTGTTTGGGACCTGAAGTGGGATTCTTAGGTTTTGGTTTTTACAACTGTATATTTAGATGAAGATGGAGCTGCGCCAGTTGAAAATGAAATATTAAACTTTTTGGGAAAATATTAAAGATACATAAACAGTAGAACAAGTGGAGGGTGTGGGTTTTGAACCCTGGACCTGGCAGATAAGGAGCAACTTCTACAGAGCTGAAGCGTACAAACTAAACGCTCGTTCTCTTATTCTAGACAAGAAGACTCATGAAACACTTCAGAGAGCTCTCTGAGAGTGGAGAATTCAACCTGATAGTTAACTTTAGACCCTCAAAAAAATTTTAAAATAGTAGATGCCCACATTTTTTACAACAAAACTGTCTCAGCCCCATTACACTGTGGCCCTCTGGTTTCCTGAGTACAGAAGAACAAGACTGTGGACACGATGTTTATCTGGTTACGAACACGTTCTACCTGTACTCACCTATTGCACTTCCAGTAACGACATGTATCCACAGAGAGGCAACAAGAGCGACGCATATCCGACTCAAACCAGCGCCGTCCATGTTGTTGTGTTTTTCCAGCCCCGAACGACTGACACTGAGATGATCCGCTGAATCACAGGCGTTATGGATCATGTGCAGTTTCTCTCACCCTTCTACCCACTGATCATCTTTTATGACAGGCTGTAAAACGTTATTGTGATGTTAGACAGTATCAAAGATCAAGGAACACAGAGTTTCATTTCTCCTGAACAGCATTTACAACCTGATTGAAATTAGCTTTTTGCTCAGCCTGAGCTGCTGTACATTTGTGTTTTATGTTTCAGAGACATGACACAATATGCGTTCAGCTATTTTAGTTTGTTGATTTTTCTGACTCTCCTATGGGAGCATTCCTGATGTCAGAAATCCCAAAAATAATCTTTAGAAACTCGACGGTTAACAACCAAGTTCCACTGGCAACAAATAAACTCGAACAGGGGTTTTCAAATCAGAAGGATTTCCTCAACATTTCCTCATTTGAAGAGTAAAATCTCTTACAAAGAGGTTACAAAGGTTAAAGTGATCTCATTGAAGGAAGGTATGAGTCAGGAGAAGAAAAAATGCACACCAATATATATTTATGTACCTTGGCACAGACAAGACAGTCATCAATAACAAGAGAAAATATGGAAAAAGAGTAATATTATTATAACTGGACATTTTTTCCTAAATGATTGGAAGATAAGACAGAAACTGGTCAGAGAGGCTGCCCAGAGCCTGACAGTAACGCTAAACAACCTGCAGGCGTTTCGATTAATGCTAGTAATGTTCTACATATAAAACCCATCTGCCTTGTTCTCCATTTGCCCAGACTCAATAAGTGGATTGAAAGAATTAATTCATTTTTGCTCAAAGAAAACATCCAGACTTGGTTAGAATTAACCAAACATTGTGGAAGAATTTGTTTTAGTTTGTTGCCTAGCCATTGCCTTCCTACACAATTCTGCTCAATTCTCATTTCCCCTCAGTGCTCCGTCTGGGATTTCTCCCACTGAACTTGAGTTCTCCGACTGAATTTCAACCGGACCAGTCAACAAACAGAAGGAGGAGTTCTGAACGACGATGTCGATATTCTGCGCTGTTTTAGAGTTGTGGTCTGCCTGTAGTTTTAGCAATGGCAGCAAAAGAAGGGAATGAAGCGGTTCGGTTCATGTTGGCCACGCTTCCAAATATTGTGCAATTAAAGTCAGAGCAAGAAGAATGCAGAAGACATTTTATTGCTGCAGCTCTCATTAACAGCCATCTTGTTTGGCTTGGCACTTCTCTCTTTGCAGTTGGGGATGGTTGTTTACAGCGCATGACATTTCGTAAGCTTCATCAAGTTGATGCATTACATACGGCCAAACGTTAGCATTTGGGTAAAATCAGATCCAGTTGTTTGAAACTTCAACAGAGTCCACGCCTCCAGTAAGCGATCGCTTCTCAATAGCCGAGGGTCCAGACCTTCTGTACGAAGCAAAGTGTTGAACAAGGGGATAGGTTTTACCAGGCTAATCCTGAAACACTGAGGCCACAGATCGGCGTTTCTCAATCCTGGTCCGTTGGACCACTGACCTGCATAATTAAGACGTGTCTATTTTCCAGCACATCTGATTCAAATTATAGCATTAGCTCCCGTAGGCCATAAAGTGCTCGAGAAGCCTGTTAACCAGCCATTTATTCAGGTCAGGTGTGTGGCAGAAGGAAAACACCAGGACAGAGAAACACTGGCGTAGATCAGAAAGAGCTAGGTTTTCATATGATGGTCGTATATCTTAAAATAATCTAGAATATTCTGTAACAGTCAGTCCATACAGTGGGATTTGAATATCTTTGAGGAATTATGAGTGCAGTCATTTAGCTTTATTTTCTAAATTGTGTGCAGTTACAGCAAAGGGCTAAGAAAGCTATTAATTAAAATCACTGCGACATTTTGAGACTTATTTTCCAGGATAATAAGTATTCTCACTCAGTGTTTCATGAATGTGTTCCTCTCCTCATCTACCTGAAATCCTCTGTATGAACACTACCGTCCAAACAGGTTTCCAGCCAACAGTAAAGCTGTGAAACAGCACTGAGCTTATTGCTAAAAGAATAGCATGTTTCCAGATGCCTTATTTACGATCGATCGGGTGTGGCAGAATTTATAAAAAGAATCATTACCTCAAGGAAGAGCTTAAGAGCCAAAGTCAAGCCAAGATATGTTCTGATCTAATTACAGTAAAACCTCATATGTAATCCACACTTAAATCTGTTCCCATATATGTGAAAAGGCAAACATCTATTTATAGGAGTCTTTAGCATATTTAGCTGCTTTGTGTTTTTTTGGACGTCATTTTTTATTTTTTATTACCTGTTCAAGCCCTTAACGCTGCCTCTAAATTCAACCTGCTACAACTCTCTTTTAAAGTACTTTGACCTGGAACAGGTTCTCTTGAAGAATCTCTCTGTTGTGTCCTTGGGTCTGTTCACCCGTCTACCAATACCATTTAACAAGCGGTGAATAAGATAGAAGACTCCATTTACCCCACCATGCAAGAAAAAAATCACTAATAGATATGAAGGGCAAGTTGGGTTAAATACAAATAAAACTCATGAGGCAGGTGATTGTGAAAGTATCATAGTTCAAGTTTTTATCTGTTCAGAACTTTCTGATACATGTTTGAGTGCCACAATCAAAGTATATGGATGTATTTTGAAATACTTGATCAAAACACTGTTACAATTCTTATAGCTGGATGTGCTGCTTTATGCATCAAATCTAATGTGCATCCTTGGTTTTCCCCTACCCTACATCCAGTTCATTACTCCTTATAACCCCTTAAAACACACTCATTCAACTCAGTTCACTTCAGTTTAGTTTATTAATGTTGCAGCATGTATATATTTAGCCACCCCTATGAAAATTTTCTAAATCGTAAATAAGGTGTGCAGAAATTGACATCTAACACATTAAGTGTCAGTGAGTGGGAAACACTGATCTGGAAGGAATGCAGCTATAAATGTCTGTTTCCTATTGTATTTCATTAGCTCAGTCAGAGGTGTGAGAGTCTGGAAGCAGAAAACTGCTATTTATGATGGAAAGATTGTTTCTGCTGCCATCTACTGACAGAGTCATACAGTTAGACACCTGATGAGCTGAATCCATGTTTAAGTGAGGAGGGAAGCTTCATATTTCCACCTTAATTGATATAAATGATGAATCAAAATATAGTTTTTTATTCTAGATCACATTCTGAATGTTTCAGACAACAATGAAACTTGTCTATTCCTCTCTTTGCTCCACCATAAGAAAAAAAATGTTTAAATAAATCCTTAATACGGTACTGTGATCATTTTGGCTGGTGTCATAGTTATTCCTGTTAATTTCTAAATAAACTGTTTCCTTTATGCTGAATATTTTGTTGGTACCTTAACTGGAAAGCTGCTGGTGGTTGTTCTGTGGTTGTGATCTAATATTTAATCATTGATTATCTTCAAACATTATGTTTAAAGAGATCACTGTCAGAGACCCACATCACAAGAAACAAGTGAGGCCTGTCATTGACTTTTAAATTGCTGTTTATTTACAGTATTGTCATAAATTAAGTTCAAATCAATCCAAGGAAAATATTCTGAATTTAAGAAAATGGAAACTTCTAAGCCCCATGTCTTACATTTTGTTGTTCTTTATTGTCGTGGTTTTCAGGAGACTTCTGACCCACATGCATGATACTCAGGAGACACGGGTAAAAGTTTGACAAGTTTATTGAAACAATGAGCATGAATAGTGCAATAGCGTTCCATAACAGGCGTGCATAAAGCGCTTGCTTCCTCTGATTATATTTATAGCACCAGTGACTTTCACTTCTGACACAAAGAGTTTCTCTCCAACACAAGCAGGTCAAACATTTTAAATTAATTTATTTTCAGAAAAGTCACTGTTTGACCTCACTTTGAAGTGAAGTCTAAACTACCTAGCATCGGGGCAAAACAACATTTCCAAATTAGCAGTTGCTTGATGAGTAACAAAGACATTGTTATTTATTTTCATTCAATTGTAAGCAATTCTTCATATTCATGGATTATTATTTAGTTGAAGCACTTTCAACAAGGCAGCAATGACAGCTCCAGTTTTTTTGGACATGTCAATAAGCTTGGCATCTTGTTCTGAGTATTTTCTCTCATTCTTCTTCTGCTCGGGTGGGATGGGCAGCATTGATAGACAGCCATGTTTAGGTCTTTCCAGAGGTGTTCGGTTGGATCTGGCTGGGCCACCCAAGGACATTCACAGACTGCTCCTCAAGCCACTGCCGTATTATCTAAACGGTGTACATCAGGTCAATAAATCACTGCCTTAGAGGTCCAGAACACTCTGGAACAGGTTCTCTTGAAGAATCTCTCTGTTATATTATTTATTATATCTGCTGTCTTCTTACCTTCCATGCAGACTAGCTGCAAAGTTCTTGCAAGTCAAATCAAGTCAACTTTATTTGTATGGCACATTTCAGCAGCAAGGCAGTTCAAAGTGCTTTACATCATAAAAACATCAATCAAGTATACAGCAAAATCATCAAAACATCAAAATCATTGAGTAAAATCATCAAAATTATCGAGCAAATACACATGAAAATCATCAAAATCATTGGCAAAAACATTGATCAATGATCCACTTACTTTATTTACTGATTTACACTCAAACTTCCACCCTTTGGAAAACCAAGCTTATCTCACCCGGATTTGTTTGCAGATTTATGTTCCAGACTACTGATCAAAGGCAGCTCTAAACAGATGGGTTTTCAGCCTTGATTTAAATGAATTTAATGTTTTGGCTGTTTTGCAGTTTTCTGGAAGTTTGTTCCAGATTAGCAGAGCATAAAAACTGAGGGCTGCTTCTCCATGTGTGGTTCTGGTTCTGGGGATGCAGAACCCCAGAAAAACAATCCCATGGCATGATGTTGGCACCACCATGCTTCAAAGTAAGAATGGCCTTGGCAAGGTTTTCACTAGAAACTTGGAGGTTAGTCCAAAAAGCACTTTTTTTGTTTTCATCAAACCAGATAATTTTGTTTCTTCTGGTCTGATAACTACTGTGACAAAATTCAAGAGGGCTATCCATGTGGCTTTTAGTGAACAGTGGTTTCTGTCTGATTTGTGTTAGCGATGGTTGACCTTCTGGATGGTTCGACCACCACAAGGGAACACTGCTGGGACTCCATCTTAGTTACCACCTGCAAAGTCAATGACACAATCCAAGCGACTGTCTACCATTGCTCCATGCTTGCCCAGGAGCAGTGAATGCTGCAAGTCTGCTGGGTTTTCCCAAGTATAAAACCTTTTAACTAGTTGGAATTGTAAACTGAACTTGACTGCATTGTTTAATAACTAGGATAAAATTGAGATATATGTGATTGATTAGAAATCTGTCCATATGATTGGGTTGAATTGACTTTGTAAAAAGATGACATTTGCTGTGAATTGGTGCTGTATGTATAATAAACTGAATTTAATGAAATTAAGACCTTTTTAGACTTTTCCTCAACCCTGTGCTGAAAGGTCTTCTCGTCTTCTGTGACTGTCTAGCGTACTCTCAAAAGAAATAGGAAAAAGGGTTGCAGCCTATTTTAGCAGTTTCCCAGACCTTGACTCAGACTGTGGCCATCAATATCACTGTGATCCAGGGCTCACATGCTGGCATCATTCAACAACACCCCCCCACTGTCTCTCAAGGCTTGGAAATATTCACACAACTTCCTTCGAGTCAGCCTTGGAGATTGTTTCACAGAGACACACAACAGAAAGAAAAATTGTTGGCGCTGAAAGTAAGCAATGGAACGATGGTGAGGAAAATTAAGAAATTAAGAAAAAATATCTTGGGAAACTGATTTTTCATGTTTGATCATTTTTAAAAGGGGGTCACATTGATATATGCATACCACACTTGAAAGACTGTGCAGAAACTCAGCACTCAAACTTGATCATTTATATTACATATGCTGGTTTTTTTTTTTTTTTTTTTTTTTTTTTTTTAGTAGGCTCTGCAGGGTCGTAAAACAATGGAAACAGTACAATTATGTAGATGTAAAGACAAATAAAAAATAAAAAAACACCTGGTTAAGAATTTCAAAACTGCTCTCTGAGCAGTAATTGTACAGAAGGTGTCTCCACTACTCCATATCTGGGTGTAGCACAACTCTGAGGTCACATGTCTTTTCTGGGTAAACATCCTTCTTATATGATTGCAACTGTACCCTCAGCTTCTTCAGTGCAAACACAGCAGGAAGGAAAGAGCCAACAGAGTCATCAGGTAGAGATCTTTTTAGAATATTTTTAAAAGACTGCCACTGTTTCAGACTATAATGGACTTCAGTTCTGTTTTGGTGCAAAATTAAATATCTAAAAGCATTTAAAAAGAAACTATAGGATTACTTTGACTCTGAGAATGTCTACTTCCAGACTTCTATTATTTCTTCTCAACATTCATGTGTTGCTGCTATTAAAAAAGCAGCTTGTGATACAATTATTTCTTTTATTATTCTTTCTGACAATCTTAGTGTGCTATTATTTTTATTCTGTGCCAAACATTTTGACAGTCTCTTCAACATCAAAGCTCTGCACCCACTATGAGCTCCCCAGGGCCCCCCAGATTCGGAATGATTGAGATAGGGGATATGACGAACAAAATTAGTAAATTAATTAATGTGTCATGCATCATGTGTCTTTGTCTTTAGGACTACCAGATGAACACCTGAGACAATAAAGGTGAGTGTTCCTGCTTGAGCCTCCTAACATCTGCTATATACACACACAAACACACACACATATGTAAAGTGTAGGATGGAGCGGTTTCATTCTAGCATGTTGCAACAGGGTAAAGAGGAAGTAATACAGCCCTGTCATCAGGTGTGTCAAATGCAAATGTCCTGACAGCTTGATGATAGATTCAGCTTCTCATTTGTGATGTAACATTCAGCTTTCTCTGAAATCATTAGACTTTTGGGCTGCCGAATGGACCATGTAAACACTGTGAATATCTCAAAATATAAGCTGAGGAGCTATTATTTTTAAACATTTTCCCAGTGTTTAACAATATAAATATTCATCAGTTAGTGTAGAACATTATCTATCAATACAAATAATAATCATGCCATGAATTTCCATGAGCATCTTGTTTCTGATGTTACTGAGCTATCGCAGGAAATAATGGCAGTGCTACAAGAACAGTTAGCTTTATGTCAGCACA
Organism: Anableps anableps; assembly: GCA_014839685.1. Classification (NCBI taxonomy): domain Eukaryota; kingdom Metazoa; phylum Chordata; class Actinopteri; order Cyprinodontiformes; family Anablepidae; genus Anableps; species Anableps anableps. The sequence goes on along the minus strand of CM026065.1, from coordinate 33,586,943 downwards.
TTTGATTAATTACATCATGGATGCAGAATTATGCACAGCAAACCCACAGTTGCTCATTTCTTGATGCTAGCCAAACTTGAGCAAAAGGGCATTAATTGTGCTTAAGAACGTGTTACTGTTTAGTCCAAAGAGCCATTTTTGCCCTCAGTCCAGTGAAATAAAACTCATTTAAGACCTTTTGGTAAAAAGATAAATATTTACTATAGGAATTTTGTTGTCATTTTTAAAGAACCACTGTTTTATTGCTATTTTTAGGTTTTGAATAAAAAAAAAAAAAAAAAAAAAATAAAATTTGTAAAAATAAGATAGATACAATTTCTTCTGTGGGATGTTTACATTTGTGGAAGCTTATGTAAAAAAAATTCAGTGTTTCCAACCTAAAGACAAAAAAATCGATCAAAAATCATCTTCTGTTGTGGAAATTCAATGCAATTATTTCATGACAAAAGAGGAATTGATACTAAAAACCTGAAATTGTTATTATATCTGTATTTAAAAACATTAGTTGGCTCTTTATTATTTTTAGTTGAAGGTATTAAGACAGGTATTATTAATGAAAAATCCAAAGAGCCACTTGTGGCTCCGGAGCCACAGGTTGCAGACCCATAGTTTAGTCAGTCTGAATTAACAAACAGCAGGAGTTAAAACTAAGATTTAATAAAAAGGTTTTTTAAGTCGAATCTGTTACTTTACTTTGCAGTAACAAGTTAAAGTCTGAAGCAAAAACCCTTCCAGTAGCTTTTGCTCCTTTCGGTTTATAAACCAGTAAGTAGAACTTAAAGGCCCTGTACTTTATCTTTACATAAACTGGACATCCAACCCAAAACATTGTTTCAGACAGTATAACATTTGTAATGGTATGAATTAGGACATGTTGGCACTAAATACCAGGATGATCAGTTTTTATGTGCTGGAACAGCCAGTGACCTATTTAGGAAGTTGGTTATATCATTATAAATGGAAAAACCTGTATTGTTGTGCACTAATAAGTTTACATTGTTTTTTCAACACCTCATACTTTGACAAAGAATTGAATGCACTTTGTTTTTATTTATTTCAGATAAATGTTTACTTTTGTGTGTTAAAAATACTTAAAATGAACTGAACTGTTTTCAGATGGGTCGCCTGTCCTTGATGGTGCTTTCATTGGCTGTGTTGCTGTCCAATGCAAACAGTTCACCTCCTGTAAACCCGGACCAACTAAAAGATCTAGTTTCCAAAATATTAAATCGGTAAGTTGATCTTCTTCATTTTCTGTTGGGAAACTGTTTGTAAATCGACTTCTTATGTTTCACTGAGTATGAATAAAAATGTCTCCAATTCATGTCTGTGTCCTTCCTCAGCTACAGACCAGAATACCAGATTCAAAATCAACGGTAAGTTGCATTACTGATTTTTAAGTACATCAAATAACAGAATAGTTTGGAACAAAAAGAACAGAGGGGAAATTTAATCTGTAGTTTAAAATTTAAAATGTAAACTACAGGAATAATAAAGGCTACTTTTCTGACAGATCTTTAATTAGTTTACAACAATTTTGAATGTTCAGTTCTCAAATCGTTAAACATAGTAGCTTGTAGAGTAGAGTTAGTGTCAATATCTTTGTTTTTTTGTGTTTCAGTTTTTTATCCTGATTAAATGATTAGCACAATGATCTTGGTGTGAAAAATAATAAAACTGATTACACTGATCATCAATTCCCATTGATGAAATTCACATACCAAAACATAACTCAAGTTGGTTCTTGTTTAACTCTGGATTGGACTAAATATTGATTTACATGGATTGTTCTTAATAATTTATTAATCTTTGGGTTTTTTTTTCACATTTACAGTGTGTTTTATTAAAATGCATGAAGTAAAATAAAAAAAATCAGGCTTGGCCAGTTTGTGAATTCACTCCTGACATCTTTCTATCCTTCGTCTGATGTTTCGTACACCAGTCAGATTCCCATATTATTTGGCTGTTTTTCAGCTGTGTGTTCAGTAAATCTTTCTGCTGTTTCTTTTGACAGGAAAATCCCCATGTTCAGTCTGGCTGTGAGCATCCCATTCAATAGTCAAACTGAAACGTTTGATATCAAACAAGTCCCTGATGATGCCAAAAAAGTAAAGGACACCATCATAGGTTGCGAGGTGTACGCTGGAGAGAAGGTGGTGGCGGCCACAGTGTTAAGATGGCCTGATGTTTTGGATCAGTGTCCGAATGGGAATGTTCAGTGGAATGACTGTCTGAGAAACGGTGTTAGAACTTGGGTCGATGTTATAAACCTGAAGCCCTGTTCAATTCGTGTAGGCAGAGCTGATCACGCAGAGTATCGTACCCTGCAGATGTTGAATACCTGGCTCAGCAATGACACAAAAAAAGACCTCTTACTTATTTACGTTTATGCATCTCCATGTGCTATGAAATGTACAAACAGATCCAACAAGGCTACTAATATTCTGAAATTCTTAGAAGGCTATAAAAATTTTAAAGTTGTCTTTGTGTTTTCTAAAGTGTTCAAGCCTCGCAACAATTTATCTTCCTTACCTCCAGAGCAGCTGAAGAAAGCTCTGATGAACCTGGGGGAAACTATCGGTCTGGACCACATATTTCGTTGTGATAGAGTGACTGGTCAGATGCGTTGTACGAACTGTGATGAAGATGATCAAGGAAAGGTTGCCAGTTGGTGTTATGAAGATAATAAACAGAAAAAGGCAGGGGGTAGATAGTAGATGTCCACTGTGGGACATCCATGATTCATTATATGTACTTTAGCTTTGCAGGAATGTGAGGTTTATTTTTAAGATAAAATCTAAGTATTGAACAGAGCCAGTCTTAACACACATTGTTACAAGTCAAGCTTCGTGTGAATCTAAGCCGAGCAAGATTCATAGCAATTGGAGATTAACTAATTTGACTGACCAAGAACTTATAATGGAAACTGCACTTTGTGTATCCTTATGTCATCTTTGTGTGTTATTAAAGTGCCAAAAGCACAAAAAGAGAAGAAATCTGTAAGAGGACAAATTCTTTTCCACATCACTGTATGTGTATGTACTTTTCTGACATTTGATGTATTTTCACACATTTTTGATAGGTTGCAAACCTGATTGCTGTCTGTTTAAAATAAACCAGACTATTAAGTTGGATCAACATTTCTTGAAATTGGAGAGTTGTTATTATCAGAATTTATTTTACAGAGTCAAAATGTACTCCGAATAACAATGTATTAACTGGACTCTAAATTTTTCTTTTTTCCTGATTTTCTCTCAGATCACAGAATAAAGCTTTTCCCAGCATTCTGTCAGTGTTACGTTTATTTCAGTTGTTAGGGAACAGCACTTAGTCTGCTGCTGACTTTATCCTTCGCAGCTGTTTCTACTCCAGGGAAGCAAACACTATGTAACTTTTGTAAGAAATGAGAAAATGGCAACTTCCAAGGACTGTAGGCTGTAAAATTACTCCATGTAATTACAGCTGTACGTCAGTGTTGAGAGGTTCTCCTTGCAATTCAAGTCCACCAATTCTCTTACATTACATGTGTAAACTGCACACTTGATAATATAACACTATAACCAGGTTACCATGGTGGTTAGAAAGGGAGCAGTTAGGGTGCATCTCACATTTTCCATGTAAACAAAACTACAGTTTGACAGAAGTCTGTGAATAATTTATTTGATCTCATTTTGTTGTAATAAGTCTGCAGGCTAATATTAGTTTACATGACTACCCCCTTTTTATAATGCAACTAATGTAGAATTTTTACTTCTTTTAAGAAATGGTTGTAAATAGCTACTAAGATTTGTTAACTGAATAAAACACAAACAACTCTCCTTTATATAAAAAATTATTCTCTGACTTTGTTTTTATAACTATTGTGGCTTTTAGCCACAATAGTTATAAAAAAGTTATAAGTTGGTTTAACTTGTCATTAATGATAATTTAGTGTGATTTCAATGCTTTTGCATTATTTTTCTCTTGTGCCAGTTTAAAATCAGAAATACATGCTGATAAGACGTATCTGCAACAATATAGACTGCTTTATGTCCACTGAATGATGCAGAGTAAGTTTCTGGCTTTATAACAACAAAGTTTGCAAAGTTTTGACCAAGAAGAAGAAAAAAACATCAAACATATTTGATAAAAAAAATGTACATCTAAGCTAAAAAGCAGAGGTTTTATTATCTTTATTGTGAAAATAAGTGTTGCGACTGAGGTGAACTCAATTAGTCCGTGTGCTTTCTGTTGTGCTGCTGATTGTTACAAAAGGCCATCCATAAAGCACTTTTCCTGCCTTTCATTCTCATTCCCTTTTATATCAAATGCAGCTGTATTTAAAACTTTTTCCAAGTTGCTGTTCTACTGTTGGTGCCCAAATACATCTACCTGTTTAGTAGCTTTACTTTGATCAGGGCCACTGATCAAAGTAAAGGCCAGGCCAGTCAGGGCTTGACTGAGCAACTGTTTCACCTGCCACCGGGTAAAATGTCTAACCTAAACAGCAGACCAATCCATATTTATCCATATTTAATGACCATATAGAGCAGTGCTTTTGCAGCCCCCATCTCACTTCCTCATGTGTTTTCTAGAAGCAGAAGTTCAGAAAGAGATGAACAAACCAGGCATCTATCTTTTTAATCTCTGTATCTCTGTCTCCATCTGCAAGTTAGCATGAGATGGCAAAATTGATTCAGTATTTCTTCCCATCTAGGTTCTTTCAAAGGACTTTTCAGACCTATTATGCAAAATTCACATTTTGCACATCTTAGTTCTTCCATTTGGGTCTAAACTGCTTCTAAAAACAGCCGAAGTGCTTAAAAAGACCACCCAGCTGTTTTTTTAGTAATAAGTTAATGTTTTTTGGTGTCTGGAAAATGAGCGGTTTCAAAAACCTTCCGAATGTACTGTCACACTGCGGTGTTATCTAGCAACCCCAGCTGGGCTCGACTCCTCACCTAGTAACCCAAGCAGAGCTCGAGCACGATTGGTCAGCTGGTTTTACCGCTGTATGCCCTGTACAATGGCTGCTGGAAAAGACAGGTGTTTTGTTGTTGACTTGCCATCCAGAAACGACTTGCTGCATTCTTGTTGGTTGTGCAGGAGGCTTTAATTCAGCTTTTCAAAGATGAATGGTTGTATAATTGCGCATCTGTTTGCAGCAGCCATTTTCACGTGGGAGTGTAAACATTGAGTTGGGGGGCATTGCCAGCAGCATCTTATTTGGATTTAAAGTGACAAGAGGCCCTAAAACAGCTCATTCTGAAAGGAGCTCAAAATAAATAGAACAGACCAGACTGAAATCTCATTAGCGAAGAATGATTTTGTGCAAAAAATGTAATGAACATGTTTTGTATAGGCCAAAGACCTATCCGAACCTGGTTAAGGAGGCATAATAGGTCACCTTTAAGGTTCAGAAGATTATCTGTTCTTGCTTGATTCGCACACATGCAAACAAGCACATACTAAGCACATCAAGTTATGAACACAAATGTCCCATCATTTCCAGCAGCAGTAGCAGCAGGCTTGGGGTCCAGCAACTATGTCAAGCTCTCTACATTGTTCCATATTTTTACTGGTTTTTATATGCCCTCTTCTATACAAAATTCAAACTTTCACTGTTTGTTTGACTGTTTGTTTTTTTGTTTGTTTGGTTTTTTTTTTTTTTTTTTACATTTAACTCTCAAGGTCTAGCAAGCTGTTCACAAGGCTAAATCTGATTATTTTAAATAACAGTTCTCTCTTTCTGGCTCTGATCTATATAGATTGTGGAAACAGTGAACGAGCTGGAAATAACCTACTTTCAGTCCACCATTATCTCTGGACTATAAGCCTCTACTTTTTTCACTCGCTTTGATCACTGCGGTCCAAACAATGATGTGGCTAATATATCGATTTATACCAACAGGTATAAAACGGCTGGACTGCTTCGTGATGAAGAGAACAGCACAAACTCAAGGGCCGAATTGCCCTGAGATGAAAGTTACTTTGAGAGCGACAACGAAAGAGAGTGATGAAGTGTGTGACAAAGTAATTCTGAGGCTGTTCAATTTCAACACTGAAGAAGATGACTTTAGTGGTTGAAGATAGTGATTAATGATTTTTCCTGGCAGGCTACTGTATTATTATTTTTTTTTTTTTAGCAGCCATGTTATAGGCACTGTTTAGAAAAAGCAATATGGTATGTACCTGTGTTTGTAACCAGTAGGTATTTTATTAAAAGTAAAAAAAAAAAAAAATCTGTGTAAATATCTCATGTTACAATGTGGACACCTAAGGATTATAGGCAAGAGCGGCTTATATATGTACACATTTTTTTAAGTTAGTAGGAGCGCCTTATATTCATGTGCGCTCAATATTCCGGAAATTACAGTACCTCTGTCACTAATTATTGACAGCATCATAGAATCAGACAAGGGGCACGTGGTTGACCTTTTTAATAAACATTTTATAAATTCATTATTTATTTCTACAACAACAAATGGTGCACCACCACCTGTAGATCCCAGCAAATGCTCATCTGAGTCTTCACCTGTACTAGCCTAACCTCTCCCCAGCTCTTAGTTTTCTCCTACAAGCAGTTTCAGACTTCAAGGGACGGGAAGAACTTCACAGGTTGGACCCTCAAAAAAAAAACTTGTAGGGTCAAATGAACTGGATCCTTTTTTCTTCAAAACTGCAGCTTGCACAACTGTGGCTCCTAATTCAAAAATGATTAATTTGTCCCTTCAGACTGCCAAAATTCCAGTGCTTGGAAATCCCCTTTGGTATTTCCTCCTTTTAAGGGTGGTTATTAGGCTGATCTCAAGTGTTGTAGGCTTATTCATGTTTTGTCATGTCTGTCTGAAGTGTTAGATAAGCTTGTAAATGATCAGCCTTCAGATTATTTGAAAGATTTAAACATTCTACGTGTTTGTCAATTCAGTTTCAGAACCACAACCCTGAAAGTCCCAAATGACTTCACTTCTGTTTTGGACTCCAAGTTACATTGCACCACAGTTTTTACTGACTTAGCGAAGGCTTTTGAATTGTAATTACATAATTTACTGGCTTGTCAGGGCTAGCATTTCTGGTGAATCTTTCTTAGTTCTCTAACTATCTCACAGAAAGCTACATGTTAATAGAGGTGTTTCACAGGGATCAATTCTTGGTCTCACCCTAATTTCCATATATAATAGTAATACAGCAAATTTTTACAGTGGATCCCTTAATTAATCTTTACCCTGATGACAGTTCTCTACTCTCCTGGTTCCTCCCACATATATAGTTTAACCACTTTGGCTCAGTTTCAGTGAACTCTAACAAGTCTTCTCCAGATGGCATCAATAGTTAAACAGCTTGAAGGCCAAAGTCATGTGGTTTGGTAAGAAAGGCTGCTACTGTCAAAACCCCCATGTGTCAAAGGCGGAGGCCTTTGACAGGAGCCCTCTGGATGAGATTACTGATTACTTTTCTCTCTCTTCCTCTGCTAAACCAACACTTATTCAAATGACCATCCTTCCCATTTTGAATTATGGTGGTATCACTTATAGAGCAACATGTAAGAGCTCACCCCAAATACTTGATGTCCTCTTCCACTCTGCCATTCAGTCCTTTCTGAACACACCACTACATGTTATTCAGTGGTCCATGGCAATATACAAAGCTCTACTTAGTCTGCCCCCACCCCCTGCTGTTCATGTCAACTGTTACACAGTTTATCTTTTGCATGCAACACTTGCTCTGCATACTTGGTTATGTTTGCAGTGCAAAAAAAAAACATTCCGTGGAGTGGCAGCAAAGTACAATGGTACATTGTAAAGGGTAGATGTTTTATTTGTTCTGGATCTTAATAATTAGTAAAACAATAAAGACTATTCACGGTTTGTTCTATTTTTTTTCCCCAAAAGTAAAGTTTACACCTTCAGACAAGTAACATTTGCAGCAAAGAGGATAAAACAGCTCTTTGGAGTGTGAAGATCACAGACTGTTGAGGTAGACCAGTGGTCAGGCTAAAGGATCTGTAGTGGTGTGTGTAGCAGTTGGACCCAAAATGGAGGGAGAGTTGGAGGTAGAGGTAAGGTTGAATATATTTAATAATGATAAATAAACTTACAGGCAGAAATCCAGGAGATACAAAGAATGGAGTGATGGTAAAGAACAGAAGAAACTGGCAGGGAATGAATGAGAGTAAGGAGTTTATATAATGGGAACTTGATTACTGGATGAGAAACAGGTGGTAATTAGTAACAGGGTGCAGCTGAAAGATGGGATCAGGCAGGCAGCCTGAAGGAGAGAGAGAGAAATGACACTGGAGGAGAAGAGGAGGTGTAACACTAAGAGGGAAGCTGACATATATGACAACATCTTTCAAACCAATATAAAGAAACACAAAGAATAAACAACAGATTTGACCTAGATAAATAAATGACAACAAAGAAAAGACTGATAAAAAGAAAAGACAGAAACTTAGGCTGATCACAAATAAACCAGAATGTAATCAAAACTACAAATCCCCAAAAATCCAAACAACCCAGGATCCTGACAGGACCAGGACAGAAAACTCAAAGCAGTTCACTTTGAAAAGGCAAATGGGCAATTATCTCTGTAACAAAGGCATATGTAGATGTTTTTGTGATTCTGATAATTTGATAATGATGACGTCATTTTTCTGAATTACGATACATCTCTTCATTGAACAAGGGGCTTCAGAGAAAGTAAGAGAAATTACATAAATGAGCACTGGTGTCTTACAGCAAGAAGTCCATTGTCATGGCTTGTGTAGCTGAAGTGAGACCAAATTGCAGACAGGAGTGTGGTAGCCACATGGTGGGAAGCAAAACTTAATACCAAGTTCAAGTTCAAGTTTATTTGTTTAGCACATTTCAGCAGCAAGGCAGTTCAAAGTGCTTCACATCATAAAAATATCAATCAAGTATGCAAAAGTATACAAAATCATCAAGCAAATATACATGAAAATCATCAAAATCTTTGAGTATACCTGATATTGTAGGAAATTTGAATATGACCTAAATATGAAATAAATAAGTTAAATACAATAATAGCAAGCATGTAAATGGAAATATGTTCATCTATACATAAATCTACTGAATAACTGTATCGTGTCTTTTTGGAGGGGAAAACAAGCCAGAAGGAGAGTGAGATGATCACAAATAAAGTGAAACAGCAATTTAAAGATTGGATGTATTTTTTAAAATCATGCCATGGAAATATAATGTTCTATTCTAGTCCTGAAAAGAAGCTTATCTGCAATGTATTGCATTGTATTAACAAACTATCTGCTGATTACAGTGTCACAAGTCCAAGAGTTTACTAAATTTCTGTTGCATGTAATTTAGTTATATTCTCACTGTTCTTTCAGGTGCAAGTGATGCAGAAAATCAGCAATAAGGGTTCGAACCACAGGCAGGATCGAATTAACCAAGAACTTCATTTGATAACGTTGTGTAACATAATTTCATTTCATGTGCTTGCAATAAAAAACCCACATCTTGTCTTGTTATTAAACAACTGATTTATTGATTGACATGTGTAATAACCTGGTACTCATAACAAGACACTTTCCCAGTAGAAGTCTTTGCATTTGTAAGCATCAATGTGTTTGTTCAAAATGTGATTGTAAGAAAAGTTTAAAACCACCGCAGTATAAAGGGACTATGACTGCAATTATTTCAAACTGGATGGATAGATAGATAGATAGATAGATAGATAGATAGATAGATAGATAGATAGATAGATAGATAGATAGATAGATAGATAGATAGATAGATAGCTCACCACCATCAACATGTGAATGGGTGAATCACTACACTGTAAAGCGTTTTGGAGTCCTTGCACTTGATAAAACTTACAATACAAATACAGGCCATTTGCATAAAAGTTTGAAACCTGTAGCTCAAAAAACCCAACCCTTCATTTGGGTCTCATGTTTATCAAAAGGACAGTGAATGGCTGAACTGAATGAAGTACAGTAATTTGATGCAGATAAACTAGAGGTTCTGTAGTTCTCTGCAATTATTAATTATGGTTTGTTTTGTTACTATTGTTTTTCAGATGCTTCATGCAGGTTTTACAGAGAATGATAATATTTATTCCACACTTTCCCTATTAATACTTCTGCTATGGGTAACCATTGTTTTTCATGGGTCTCTAGTAAAAAATTTTCAGTAATTAAGCAATACCACCACATTATATTAATACAGTGTAATAACTGAAAAGTCCACAACATCCTGATCTGATTTGTTGTGGGGGTTTTTTTAACTTTTGTATCAGATTATTACTCTGACCAGTTAGATTGACCACATACTTTATGCACATGTCTCCCTGGTCTGACACAAACAGCAAACTAGGCAGTAATACAAAGTAGCTTGAGTTAACCGGAGTAATGTTAAATGCAGGCACTAAAGGTAAAATAAAGAGATCAGTAACACTATGCTGTGTTGACCAGACAACAACTTTTTTTTTTCTCTTGTTGTGGAAAAAATTATTTATTCAAGCACTGTTAGAGGTGAAAAGCACTATATTTAGTACACGAGAGAGCAGACAGAATATCAACTCTGACTTACAGGGTTCAATGCATGTCTTTTTATACCCAAAGACAGAAGACGAGCAAAAATATTGAAGAACCAGCTTCTGAACGGACTGATGTGAGAACTGACTTCTGTTTGTCTATCCCTTGCAGATGCAAAGCAATATCTCTGGCAAATAACCTTCAGAGTCACGACTCAGACAAGTTTATTCTACAAAAGTTAAAAAGGATTATAGGAAATAAAGACATAACATAAAAATCAAGACTTTAGCTTGTAATAAAATTTCCAATCACTATCTTCAAAAAATTATTCGGTTTAATTTCTGGTGGCTTTCGAACTTGAATAACATTAAATACAGTTTAATTGATCTCAACTTCTTTTGGCAGTAATTCAAAAAACAAACATGATGAATGTAGAAAAGAGGTCTTGTGAAAATGCACCTTGTATGATTCTTTTACCACAGCTTTTCTGATTGTCATTACCTCATGACAAAGCATTTAACACTCCACCAAGAGTGGAACTACACTCTGTTTTCTCAGCAGTGAAAAGAGGAAACATGTTGCATGAATAGCATTTTAGAAACATCTGCATTAAACATTAAAAGTCATCCACCTGTCAGCATAGATTCTGCTCTGATGATGAAATATATATTAAAAAACTTTTGTTCCTCCCAAGTTTATTCCATTTAGAATATTTTGTATACAAGGGAAGGCTATTTTTTTTTTTTAAATATGTTGATGCAAAAAATGTATACTCTGCAAAACAAGTATGTTATGGATCCTAACCAAAACCAATATGTAATCTCGGATGTATGGAGAGGGCTGCACAGTGGTGCAGTTGGTAGCACTGTTGCCTTGCAGTAAGAAGTTTGAATCCAGCCTGGGGTCTTTCTGCAAGGAGTTTGCATGTTCTCCATGTGCATGCTTTGGCTTCCTCCCACAGTCCAAAAACATGACTGTTAGATTAATAGGTCTCTCCTTAGGTGTGAGTGTGTGTGCATGGTTGTTTGTCCTGTTGTCTCTGTGTTGTCCTGAGATGGACTGTACTGCAAAACTTGGGGTGAATACAGGAAGAAGCTGTTATCAGCTTTGCACACTTGGAAATGGTGACCACAATGACGAAACCAAACAGAAGATTTTAGTTTTTAATGGACTGGCGCATTTTGAGGTCAACCCACAGCACACATAATTGTCTGTAAAATGATATAAATGTACATGTATATACAGACATGTAGAAAAAATATGTATTCTCTCTCAAAAAAAAAAAAAAAGTTCACATAATGATTACTCATCATTTTATCTCTGTCATAGAATATGATTTAATTGCTTTCAAGCAACACAGTTGTTTTACTCACTAAAGGCATAAACAAAAATATATTTTCTAGCTAAGGAAGAATTTAGGACATCTTAATAATTGATTGAAATATCTTCAGGGAGACATCGCTCTTAGTCATCCACCAGTCTCTGACATCAGTTTGGGGAAACTTTGTCCCAATCCTCTCCTTCAGCTGAGATGTTTGAGGGGTTTCAAGTGTGAAAAGCCTGTTTTAAGTCACCTTTTCAGCCCAGGACTGTTGGTTAGGTTTGGATCATTGTCATGTTGCAGTGACCAGTACTGCTTTAGCTTAATTATTATTTTTTTGGCAGAAAGTCTCACATTTTTCTTAAGCTCCCTCTGATACACATTAGAATTAATGGTGGATTCTATGATGGTGAGTTTCCCAGGTCCAGCTGCAGCAAGACTTTCCCATACCATGATACTTCCAACTCTGTGCTTCACAGTTGATATGAGGATTTTTTCCTGAAATACTGCATTTGATTTATGTCACATTCTCTGTTCTGGGGTGGAAATAAATACATTTTAGACTCATCTGTCCAAAGAACGCTATTCCACAGGTTCTGGTCTTTGTCCTTGTTTTGTCAGATAGATCCTTTAAAAGGCTGAGTAACAGTGTTTTCATTGTGTGGACCTAATGTAATGTGCACAGGAGTAATTTTACTCATTTAAAGTGGGAATAAATGTGGAATCATCATAATCATCCTCAAGTTAACTCCCATCTGCTTTCTTATCAACATATCAGTAAGGTGATGAAAAAGAAAATTTCATCACATCTGTACGTGTTCAAACTCAGATATAGTGTGACTGAGAGGTTTGAGGTCCCTATAAAATAAAATACTTCAATGGACCAGTGTCATCAACAGCAGCAGTGAAAAACAGGACAAGTGGAACAGAAAACCTCTGAACTGCATCTCAGATCTTTCAACATAAAGGTAGAACATTTATCCAAATACTTCTATCAACTCTTTTAATTAAAACTGCCTACTGCTAAAAAAACAAAAAACAAAAAAACAAACAAAAAAAAAAACAAAAAGCAAAAACAACAATATTTAATGAACCAGAAATTTCAGCGTTATCAGAAACATTCCTTTTGGTTTGTGCTGGTTTCCTGGTTTTTCTTAAAAGGGTAACTTTTATTTGTATTATTCTTTGAGGGTTGCTGAACCAGCAAATTCAGCTGGCTACAGAAAGGAAGGCATAGTTTTTTAAAAATATTTTTTTTATTCCGTAATCAAACAAAAAAGCATATCTGTAAAAAAAAAAAAAAAGATGATTTGCAAGCATTTACACACTCAAATTAATAGTCAGTTTTTTTCAATACAATATGCAATATGAACTTAAAATATTTCTTTTACATCAGTAGTTAGTTTGTTATATGAAATCGAATAATGTACTCTTAAATTTTCTCTGCTGAGATTAAAGGCCTGTGCTGGGTGACTGTAATCTTGTCCTTCTTCCTATCTGCCGAAAACACTTTGGCTGCTGTAGACCAGAAATGGCTTTCAGATATTGTTCAAAACATCAAGAATAAGTGAGTAATTGATTTGTTTTAGTGCTTTATTGTTCTACGTGTAAGCTATAGACTTTTTACCAATGGCTCCTTACACATAATACCTTAGGAAGCCCTCTTTCCTTCTTCCTTAATTAAGTTAGCTATCCATAGTGAAAACTGGCTTGTACTCTCTGGGGTTCAGTGTAAGCAAATGTGCTCCATAATTTTTCAGCAATTTTTGCAGACTCAAGTGAACTGTCTGCAGAACTTACTCCAAGAGCTGTGCAACTCAAGGCTTATTTCAAACTGTTTTTTAATCTAAAGGAAAAACAACCTTTTCCCTGCCATAACCACTTTAAACAGTTTTCCCAACCTTTTGGCTTCCAACCCACAAAATACCAGTGACAAAGACCAGTGGCCCGAGATGCTAAAGGAGAAGCACTGTATGATGTCAGTTAAAAACCTTTATAAAAAAAACTATGCAAACCCTATCCCTTCATGTTATACCAATGTGTTACACTAAAACCAGTACTGACAGTTGTGGAACGTTTTCCTTTGACAGGTATCAACTGGGTGACACTTACAGTTGGGCTGTAAATATACCAGAGAACCAAGACCCAAGCCGTCTGATGGAAGTTCTTCAGGATGACCCACCAGATACAGTGACAAAAGCAGTTTCAAAGGGTGAAGTGTATCAAGGCAAAAATAATGACGGCTCCCAATATCCCATGAAGATTATTTTCTTTAGATTTTTTTTATTTTCTTGAGAAAATAAAAGTCAGCAAAACAGGAAACCAGGGCAATACCATCATAATCTATTCTGAAAAATATCCATATATAAATGAGAATCGCTTAGATGCCAACGTGAAGAAAATCATTCAAAACTGGGGATGTTATGCCTTTGTATTTTCCAAAGAAGTTGATGTTGCTGATGCTGGCATACCTGCAAGGGCTGAACTCTTTAAGCAGCAGGAGCTTTCAAAATTTGGGCTTGAAAACATATTTCATTGTTATGAACCTGGTGGTTCTTTTCAGTGCACAAGTTGCGGCTCTGTTGAAAATGTTGCTCCTTCATGTGTTGTAAACACACTGTCATCAAATGATGTTACAGATTTGGAAAATGCACATTTAAAGAAACTAGAGAAGGTGGCAAGAAGAGGAGAGGAGGAAGACGTACTGAAGGTGGCAAAGTGGGAACAGGAGGAAGATGTGCAATACGTAGCAAGGTGAGAAGAGGAAGAAGGGGTACAAAAGGTGGCAATGTTGGAAAAGGAGGAAGATGTACAAAAGATGGCAGGTCAAGAGGAAAAGGAGGAAGATGTGGAAAAATATTATGAGGTGAGGTAAAAGGTATGCATACCAAAGGTGGTTGGGTGAGAACAGGCAAAGTATCTAAAATCCGAAAAAAACGGACAGAAAGTTGTCATGGATTTTAAAGATTTACATTAAAACAGCTTAAAAAATAAAATATTGGCCATACTGAAATAAAAAGATCTTCCTCGATTTTTTAAAAATATTTTTTGTAGATTTGGTGAATCAGTTCTGCTCCAAGTGGCTAAATTTTATTTGTGATAGTAACACAGTTAAGTAAAAAGTTGTTTTTAATAAAATAATGTTGCCATATCTGCTTCTTGTTAAAAAAAAAAAAAAAAAAACATCCCATGAAAACAAATTGACCATTTTAACCCATTGTTTGCCTGAATAAAAAGTTAATGGAAAAATAAAAAATAAAACTTGAAAATGAGGCTTTCTCCTTTGTGTTTTTGTATGGTGTGCAATTACAGGAAATTATTTAGCATTGCTGTTGTGTACGTAAAGGGTATTAAAATTTGTGTCAGTACAACAGAAACTGCTCAATACAGTAAGAAAAGCAACGATTCTGTAATGCCATTGCTTTAGAATGAATAGTAGTAGCATTGAGTCTTGGCATCAGTCGATTCTACAACAGACATTTAGAGCTAACTGAGTACATTTAAATGAGTATGGACAACAGTGTCAACAAAGGCTGCTTTTCATTCAGGTTAAATTGTGCTTTTGTAAACATCGTATACAACCAATATGCTCGAATGCAGAATGCAGCATTGTTATGTTTTAGATGTTTCCTACTTGTTTAAGTCAAAATGTCTGCAGAGAAATAAACCGATTAGGCCAACATTTTCACTTACTTTGCTGCCTCACATGCATCCTGTATAGGACTGTGCGATATGAGGAAAACATGCGATGTGCAGTAATGCTGGCGAATGTTGCGATCAATGATATGGCTTGTGGACTATCATTCCAAAGCTGATCTGATGGATTGAGATCTGGTGACTAGACAGACCACTGAAGTAAAGTGAACTCATTGTTATAGTCCCTGCTTTCAAATTTCAAATACATAGCAGGTCTGTAGAAACATGGGGTGGAAATATATGCCAACTTATTACCATTAACACTCAAGGATGCCTGTTTTGCATGACTTGCAAATGTATTGCTTTAAGTGACAAAACTTTTTCACAACTTTATAAATTCCTCTTCCGTGAGTTTTAAATGGTTTGAAATACAAATAACGTGTCTGCCAGAGGATTATACATCATGCACATATTTTTTATTACATCACATATACCAGGATTCTGAAGAGGAATGCATGTAATAATAAAAGTTATATTTGTGGTTTTCCCTCCCCATTTTATCAAAGCTTTAGTCACAGATTTTTTCATTAAACCTGGAAATATTTCCTCATACAAATGATCAAAAGCTGTTCTTGCTTTCTAAACAACACATGTAAGGTATTTTGGAACAGTCTATCAGTTTAACATAATTTCTCTTTCTTGACTAACAAAAAATTTTAGGAAATGCATCTATCAATGCATTAACTAATTCACATGTAATAGGTTTCACCTCATTTGCAAACGCTGTGTAATGAGGTGTTGCTTTTCTAGTCATACATATATTACAAACCACATCCTTGTCCAAGCATCATTACAGCAGCACTGACAACATCACAGAAACAAAGTGGACGACTCCTTGTTCATCTAAACGAGAGGTACCAATAAAAAAAATATTTTTATTATTATAACAATGTAACAATTTTTTTGACTCAAAAGGCACAACAGATTTGATTATGTTTTTGTTGCATAGTTTTGTTGATAATTTGAGAAAATGGGAAAACTTTCAATTGCAATATATATAGCAAAAAAAAAGTAGTTTAAAATGTCAAATTTGTGAAATCCTCTTTTAACTGATAAATCAATTTGTCAATAAATCATTTAATCTCTACAACAGCCATCTTCTTTGGAATGTGGTTTAACAGGTGTAAAACAATAATTTCTAAACATTTGTACTATGAAACCTTGTATATGTGTGTCGTATCATTAGACTTGGAGAAGGAGGATTCCTTTGGAACTCAGCAGGAAGGTAAAGCGATCAATTTATTTATATTTTCAAATTTATTTGATCAGGGACAGGACATACCACAGTTCGAGTGAGTTAAATTTTAAATATAATAAGATAAAGAAACCTATTTAAAACAAACAGTGAAATAAGACTTCAGTTTACGTATTGAAATATAATCATTGCACAATACTGTTTGTCATCAACTTGGTTACATGGTTTTATAATTGTCTTAATGTTGGATTTGCTCCATACAGATGGCTGTCCTGTGCTGGGTGGCTCTGGGTCTGGCCTTCTTCCTGTCTCCTAAAAGCAGTTTAGCCGCTGTAGACCAGGACTGGCTAACACATATTGTAGAAAACATCAAAAATGAGTAAGTTTTAAATCAGTTGTTGTTTCTTGTGTCTTTTAACACTTCCAACTGAATACAGGACTACATCAACTTCTTTGCACGTTTTTTGTAATTCAGTTTGTTGAATCACAAAATCGGAGCAGTAGCAAGCCCAGAGCCATCAGGGCCAACTTGGACTGTTGAGATTTAGATTTATGAAACTTGGAAAATTTTCAAAGTCCAAACCTCTGGCTCGGAGGGGAGGCTCCATTTTTTCTGAGATGTGCGATCAGTGCTAGTTTGCAACTTCTACATCTTGCTTATTATAGCCATGTGTAGCGTCCAAATCTGACAAAATTATGCTTTGCGTAGCCTGGTTAATTCATTCCAGACCAGTAGATAGAAACATGCCCAGTTTGCGATTTTTTCCTCAATTTTTTGGCAACATTTTAAAAGTTTGTTCAAAATATGCATGAGAATTGGATGGAAACATAGCTACTGTTGTCTCTCCCTATGGGCAATGTCAGGTCACCCTTAGCCCTCTGACAGAGCTATAGTTCATAGAGAGGAAAGCTGATATTTACAGTTAAATCATTTAAGTTCTGTTATTAACATCTGATTAAGAGTTTTGTCATCACAAAGTTTGTGCTCTGAACATACAAGAGTAACAACAGGATTTGTGCAAAGTCTTGAGAATTTATCACTAGATTGCAGAAATTATTTGCAACAATATTGGTGGTAAGTTATAACATCTCTTACATTCCTCCCCTTCCTTGTAAAACCAGTACATTGAGTTTTCCTACATTTCTTCTCCTATTTCAGAATTAATGTCATGTTTTTAGAAGATGTTAAATATTTCAGTCTGACTGCAGGTTGCAGACTGTGCTGGTCTTTCGGAAAAAAGCCGATAGGTAGGACCTTTTAGCCTGGCTGGGTTTATGTAAATATTAGTGGCTTTTCCTTGAACTACATACACAGGGCCTAATTTAAATGCACAGACAGACACTATGAACATAACATAGCGACACAGACTGAGGTGCAAATCTTTCTTTGAGAGGGCTTTGTGTATTAGATCTTGTGACCAACTCTGGTGTGCATGTAATTTGTAACCTGTGGGTGAATCGGGCTGCAAGGGCACTGCTTTTATCCTTACTGTTGTCCTTCCTCTTTGACCAAGATTGGCTTTAAGTATAACTGAGGTTCTATTGAGGTTTCGACTAAAATAAAATCTGATTTGGTAACCTGCACATACACCAGATAAAAACTACTTTGAGTGATCAGGATTGGGGTCACAGTATAAGTTTAGACTTTTGATTTTTCCTCTTTTACATTAACATGAGTATTATGAAAAACAAACAAAAAAAATACTCAGTTAATAACAATACTTTGTTCACATACAAAGGTTTCTGCTGAGGAAAACGGATATCTTCAAAAACATGCTTTATGTTCACATGTGGTGGGCTCTAAAGTCAATACACTTCAAGGTCCACGCTGGCTCACACATGCGTAAAGTTAAGGCAAACTGTTTAAGTTTTAACTTATTCTAGATGTAGTTTGTGTTTATGGTGAGGTTTAGGCATCAAGCTCATAGTTTGAGATTTTGGTGTGAGAACAACTATTTAGCAATAAAAGGTCAGAGGATGACAGAGCATTACGCTACTCGCGGTTAAATACTTACCCACTACTGCTTTCTGCACTAGAAACCACAACAATAGTGGAGCCATGGTGTGTCTACATCTGTCTTGCTTTGCTTTGCATTATATATGATGAATTAGAAAGGACATAGTAACAAGTGTTAAGAAAAATCAGCTATAGTGTTTAGGAGAATTTGAGTTTTGCACTGCCTTAGCCACACTTTGGATCAGGGTTCAGCAAGTCCACTCCTCTCGTGCCACTGCCCTGCAACCTTTGGATGCATCCCTTCTCCAACACACCTAAATCAAATGAATGGTTAATGCCCAGGCCTTTTAAAAACTTGCTGACATGCCAAGGAGGTAATTCAGCCTTTTGATTTAGGTGTGTTGGTGCAGGAATGCGTCCAAAAGTTGTAGGACAGAGGCACTGGAGTTGTTCACCCCTGCCCTGGATGATACACCTCTTTTGAATTTTGAAATTTTATTTAAGTTGACGTCTGTACCACCTGGTGGCATGGCATGGGTATTTTAGCATTTTTATGGACTTCTTTGAGTCTGTTTAGACAGAGATTTGATTAATGGGAGTAGGGTGGGAGTGGATCATCTTAAAATATCTGTATTGCTGAGATCTTTTATTTTTATTGTTGAGATTTTAAACAACCATTTAATTTATTTTTTTCTATACCTTTGTTGATATAATTTTGTTTTAAAAAAATGTAAATATGATCTTGCATTTACTAAAGTGGTAATGACCATTGGTAAATATGTTGCCATTTTTATTAATTTCTCCAATGGATAAAGTAAATATAGTGAAAGAACTGTGTTATAGCTATGCTATGAAGAAACTGAAAAAATCAGCGGCAATATCAGTTACAGTAATAATAATAAACAATTTAAAAACAGGATAAACAAATGTTTTCCAACATTGTACAGCTGATAGCATCAGTTAAACATGAATTTTAATGTAATGAGGACTTGTAATTTGCAGGAATTTTCTGCAATAAAATACAATTTGCACACTGAGATGATGTTTTTACTGCTACTTTGTTTTCAATAACAGCAGCCAAAACAATATATACCTACATTCAATATTTCCTAACTTCCCAAATGAATTATCATCTGACAAGAACTCTGATATGAACTAGAATAATGACCATTTTCTGCATGCTTCTTTTTGACAGGTATGAACTGGGTGACAGCTACAGTCTGGCTGTCAACATCCCTGTGAACCAAAACTCAAACAGTCTCACAGAAATTCTCAAGGATGACCCTGCAGATGCAGTGAAACAAGCTGTTTCACAGGGTCAAGTGTACCAAGGCACCAGGGTTGTTGCTGCAGCCCAGTCAGGAGCACTGGCCCATGTTCTAGAGAAAATACAACCCCTCATAAAAAGCAGTGAGGGTAATGTCCTCATCATCTACTCTGAAGACTACCCAACGGCAAATGGCATTAACAACAAGATCACTAACATTGTTCAGAACTGGAAGAGTTATGCTTTTGTGTTTTCTAAGTTTGCTGATGCTGACGCGCGTCAAAGAGCTGCACTGTTCAACCAGCAAGAGCTTTCAAAGTTTGGGCTTGAAAACATATTCCGTTGTTATGAGCCAAGTGATTCTTTTCAGTGCACAAACTGCAAAGCAGGCAATAATGTTGCACCCTCCTGTGTTGCAGACACAATGCAATCAAATGACAACCAAGAAACAGGTGTAGAAATAGGTGCACCTGAACCTGCTGCAGGCAGTGATGAAGGCATAATTTCAGGTCCAAATATCGGGCTTGGCATAGGTGCAGCTATGAACACCAACCAAGATTATGAAGGTGAAGGGATGACTGGTATGGGAGGACAGAGACCAAGAAAGGGCAGAAACAGTCTAAAAGGAAAGAAAGGTAAAAAGATGAAGAAAGAAGGTGAACAAGGTGAAATAGGAAAAGGTGGAAGGATGAGAGAAAAAGGAAAGGGTAGGAAAAGTGGCAGAGTTAAAAAAGGAAATAAAAGTGGAAAAGGCGGCAGAATGAGAAAATCACGTAAACGTGGAAAAGGCAGCAAAATGAGAAAATCACGTAAACGTGGAAAAGGTGGCAAGATGAGAAAATCACGTAGACGTGGTAAAAGTGGCAAACGTAAAGGCAGGAGAAGAGGCTAGGTAGCTAACAAGGTTCATAACATAAACTGCTTTGCAAAATTTTGAGCATCACAATAAAGGATGTCAAATCAAAATATCAGATACTGTGCAAAAGATTAATATTTCTTCTTTTTAATCTGACAAAATTAAAATGGCTTAGAATGGCTAAATAAACATAGTTCAGGTAACTAAATTGAAATGATGTATGTGAAAGGATTTAGTCATGTGTCCTGCTTTTTTATGTCACGTAATTCCAACTATACATGTGAAACCTGAAAAATTGTCTTTTGATATTTTGCTCCTTCTGATTAAAGTTTGCTTTAGCATTCAAATGTCTTTTTCTGTCCCTCATATTTTAACTTCTTCAGTTTTAGAGTAACAGAATTTGTACACCCAAAAAACATCCATCCATCCATCCATCCATCCATCCATCCATCCATCCAGTGTGTTTAGACATTCCACTGCATTTGAGCAACTGTGAGCTCATCTAAGCTTTAGTACTGACCAAGCAAGCCAGCTCTGGTCCACCTGACAATGTGGGTCTTGTTTGACTTGCATTTTTATCAGAGTGGCAGAAATGGGCTTCCATAGACATTTTGACATTGTTTTGGTTCAATCAAAAAATGACAAAGTGTAACAAGGGAAAGGAGACAGTTTACTCACTAAGAGAAATGTGGCTTTCCTCCTGGCTGTGGCACAGAGGAACTGATTTTTGTTTTCATTGAGTTCCTGATCCACTAATGGTCTACTTGCTCAGTCCATGCATTCTGTGGCTCTGGAGAAGGTGTATGAGCATACCCCTCTAAGGTACTTTGAAGGGTAGCTGTTGCAGCATGGGGTCCCAAAGATGTTTTTTTCAGCTATCCAGTCCTTGTATGACCAAAGCAAAAGCTGTGTTTACATTCTCGTCACAAAGTTGAACTTATTCCCAATGCAGGCTGGACTCTGCCAGGTTGGCTCTTTGTTGCTGATGCTGATCATGGTGTTCATGGACTGGATCTCAAGGTGTAGAGACAAACTTTTTCAGAACTGGTAATAATGCGTTCCTTTTGTACCTGGAAATTGATATTTCTGAGTTCCAAGTCTGGAAAACTGACTGGAATCAAAAATCTGACAAATTTGTCCTCACAATTCACTATGGCTGCCACACTTATGTGTAACAGATTATGAAGGCTATAGGAATAAGCTAGTTAATTTCCATTCTGATGGTTTGTATCTCATCCCAATGAGCAAAATACTGAAAAATATGTTTGTACATTTATGATTGTGGTTACACTGGTCATATCCCATTGACCCTTCTGTATGATTAACTGTTGTGGTGCTGCTAGCTGCCATTAACAACACAAGGTGATAATATATTGCTTTCCATTTTTATGCATTTTATTACTAAAGCAAGGTCATGTTCACAAACAGAAATCCTTACATTTAAAGTGGACGGCGACCATACTGAGTATTGAGGTAGGGGATTGGGAGGAGTTTCTGACTTTTCCACTTAGAGTTTCAGTTTACGAGGGTGATTTATGAACTTTGAACTCTAGGGAATAAACACCAAGAATAAAATAAAGATTATGCAGGTCAGATCACTGAAGAATTGTAAAACAATTCAATTTTTAATAACCAAACGATTATGTTTTCATCGAGACGGGAAAGAGATCGGAGCATCGTCCAATAGGAATATCATACAGACAGAGGTGGGTAGTAACTAGTTACATTTACGCAGTTACATTTATCTGAGCAACTTTATGGAAAAAAGTACTTTTAGGAGTAGTTTTACAACACCATACTTTTGACTTTCATTTCAAATTACTATGAATTACTATGAACTATAAATAACTCGTCTTACTTGAGTAAAATTTTTGGATACTCGACCCCACTGTGAATAACTTCACTGAATGAAGAACAAACATGTTTTAACCAAAAATGAATGAAACACAGACACACCTTAGTTAAAGTGAGACTTCTTGTTTGTGTACGAGGTTTGTTGTTCTAATGTTGTTTTCTATCTGCTGAGTCAGATGTGGTATTTGGAGGTAGTGCACATGCCGTTCAACACTATACATCACGTGTCAAACTCAAGGCCCAGGGGCCAAATACGGCCCACAATAACTATTTCTGTGGCCCTCTACACTCTATAGGGTCACAGAAATACAACTTCAAGATAACAGTTGTGTAATTGAATATTATTTTATCAGTCAAATCAAATCAGTTTTTATTTGTATAGTGCTAAATTATTTCAATGTTAAATATTATTTAATTTTTAGAAGTGCTCATTGATTGATTGATTGATTCATTGATCTATATAGTGCTTAACAACAACCAAGGTGACCAAAGCACTTTACAGTAAAAATCACATCATGAGAAAAAGCAAATACACAAAACAACAATAGAAATAAGGGAAAATGTCACTGCGCTACATGGTATTAAAAGCCTGTCTAAAGAAATAAGTCTTAAGCTTAGACTTAAAGATGCCCGGGTCGGAAATGGAGGGAAAAGCTAGAGAAAGATTGTTCCAGAGTCGGGATGCTGTCACTGAGAAGGCCCGGTCAACCCAATACTTCAACTTTGTCAAGTTCCGACAAATAAGGTGGGGAAAGCCATTAAGAGCTTCAAAAACAAATGATAAAACTTTAAAATCAATTCTAAAATGAACAGGGAGCTAATGTAAAGAGGATTAAACAGGGGTGATATGCTTACATCTAGAGGTGTTGGTTAAAAGACCGGCAGCATATCACTGAATGTAGAGAAAGCTATAATATTTTAACAGTTTGTCAATAGGTAGTTTTATTAATATATTCTGCCACACTGGCCCTTCAAAGACATTCATGATCTTCATGTGACCCAAAAGAAGTTTGACACCCCTGCTATACATTGTCACTGGAAGCACTTTATCTTTTTTTTTTTTTTTTTTTTTTTTTTTTTTTTTTTTTTACCACTGTAAGTATTAGTTTCATAGGTTTTATACAGAAAAAAAATCTGAAGTGTTTCTTCTGCTTAAAATTTTTGTAATTCTTATTGTTATTTGATTTTTTTATTTTATTTTAGTCGTTAAAATACCAGAACTTGCACATAACTTTATATTTTTGTACATCATTGTTAAATATTACCTGATCAATTGATATCAGTTATTATAGGTATTTACTTATAGCCTTTTTACGAAAATACTTTTTTAACTTTTACCTGAGTAATTTTTTGGACAGCCACTTTTTACTTTTGTTTTAGTAAAATTATGTTGAAGTAGTGCTACTCTTACTGGAGTACAATTTTTGGGAACTACACTCTGTTTATGGGGTTGTTATATCCACATTCTATCAGGCAATCTGCTACGCAATAACGCTCTAAAACTTCAACTCCCACAATGCCATGCATCCTTAGCTTCAACGTGATGGTCGACCCATTCATGTGACCCACACGTAAACATGGCGGATGTGGAAGTAGCAAAATCTTTGAGCAGTCTACTGAATGGAATCGCTCAAATGGTGTATTATAACAAAAGCGATATTACAGAGGATTTGTTGAAAAATGAGCTGTATCCGGAAATGCCGCAGGAGGAATTCAAGGCTTTGTTCGAAAAAATGAAAGGGCTCATAAAGGTAGGACATATACAGATATATTTTTTTCTTGTCTGCAGGTATAAACAGCCCAAAACAAGTAGGTATGCATTATCATTACTATTAAAGGGAGCGGAAAGTCTGTTTAGTGTTTGAAACACTGTAATATTAATGCTAAGGTAAGAAACAGTTTATTTTTCCAGGGCTCAGGGTTTGCATTAGTCTTGGC
This sequence comes from Anableps anableps, assembly GCA_014839685.1. Taxonomy (NCBI): domain Eukaryota; kingdom Metazoa; phylum Chordata; class Actinopteri; order Cyprinodontiformes; family Anablepidae; genus Anableps; species Anableps anableps. The sequence goes on along the minus strand of CM026065.1, from coordinate 33,562,367 downwards.
TGTTCGTCATTGGCTGTAGTACGGTTGTACAGCACACTGGGCTCTTTAAATGTAGCTTAAAATTAATTGTAAGCCTTTGAAAATATTATTTGTAAATTAACACAAAATAATGAAGTTATCAACGTTTCCCTGCTTCGTTTATTAATTGTTGTCAGCAGGGGGCAGCATTGCCTGCTAATTTAAACACCACGGCAACAGTTTTGCGCTTCTGCGTGCACAACAGACGTCTCATATGTCTGTTAGATTTATTTAAAACTCATTTAGCTCAAGTTTATTTTTACTTTTTTCTTTTTAGCATGTAATTTTATTAAGCTCATTAAAACTGGTGAGAGACAAACGAACTGACACATACACACATTTATGTGTTTGTCATTAAAAATATATAATTGGGGCGGCAAGAATTCAGGAAAACTTTTTTTTTTTTTTTTTTTTTTTTTTTAATTTCATTTAAAATTTAAAAACAAATTGTTGCCAAAGGCCAATTTGCAAGCCCAGTTCCTGGTTAGGGTTGTAGAAGTTAATCATTAAAACTAATAATACAAATAAACATATTTAAAACTAAAATAAGGCTCCAGTGCAATCGAGAAGTTAACCTGTAAAACTAATTTTACAAAGCAACTTAATTAAAACAGTAAAATAAGACTTCAAAGGTGCTGAGCATTGTAAGCTGTTCAAGCATCAGTGTTAATATTTGTCTCTGAGCCATTATTTCACATCAGATGTAAAAGCTGGAAGGCAGGTCAGTTGTTTGATTACTGGTGGGAAACTATTACAAATCTGGGGTCCTTTTAAATGTTTATCTTATTGAATGTGCCAGAACGGTTGACAAGAAATGAACAGTGAAATTGTGGAATCCAACACCAGTTTGATCCTCTTTTTGCTCTCTTCGTGCTCTCTGAAGTCCATTGCCACAGCAGACATGGACCATGCCCAGCTGGAGGCCTTCCTCACGGCGCAGACCAAGAGGCACGGTGGCAGCGGGCTGAGTGCTGAGCAGGCTGCTGCTCTCTCCCGCTTCTGGAAGAGCCAGCGAGTACGAGTGAGGGAGAGCTTGTTGGCTCAGCATCGCTGGGAGCCCGCTCTCAGGGGCCTCTCCTGGAGAGTGGACCTCCAAACTGGTGACAGCCACGGGAACGCTGACCACAGAGGGCCAGTCGCCCTGATGGAGCTGGAGCTTGGCAGAGCGGGACAGGTCAGAATCAGTCCAGTTTTGCACACATAGACTGTAGCAGCAGAACGTATGAGGAATACTCATTCATATTTGACTTTAATTTAAATGGTTTAGACAAACTGAGAATGTAATAACTATAAAATAACAGTAAGAAAATAATGTTGTGAAACTGTCATGGTCCCCTCTGACAACAGAAGCTTTCCAGTGATAGTGAGGATTGAAAGGCAGAATGAGTTCAAAAAATAGCCATGATTTACTGGAAAACTTGGAAGTAAATGAAAGGATATTTTTATCACATGCCAAGATGGTGTTAATATTACACACACACACACACACACACACACACACACACACACATATAATCAGTTTTTATTTGTATAGTGCCAAATTACTTCAATGTTAAATATTATTCAATCATATATATATATATATATATATATATATATATATATATATATATATATATATATATATATATATATATACAATCTGAAAAATGGTACTTGAAAAATACTGAAATACTTGAAAATACTGTACTTGAAATCATAACAGATACTTAGAAAACACAAAACTCAGGACGAAAAACATGTATTTACACCACAAGGTTAAAAAAGATCAATTAGCCAAAGTGTTTTACATTTTAGGCTTTTTGGTTTATTTTTTTCAGTTTTTGTTTCCTGTTTTTCAGATTGTGTATATATATATATATATATTCTGTTTGTTTATTTTTTTTTATAAAAATAAACAAACAGAAATTTTTTTTACATCTTTTTTTTAATGATAAACATGGTGGGTTTTTTTTAAATGATAAACATGTCAGAAGGGTTGAGCTCTTTTCATCCCATGAGATTCAACCTCAAAGCAGATCATTTCAGTTTTTGACACAATGGTGGATATGATGAAAAGCAGGGATGTGTTTCATAGTCGGTGATACCCAGTAAAGCTTTGTAAAACTTTATAGCAGCTTAAACAGTAAATCATGGCAAGGTAAACTACTATTTTAGTCATCAATTATCCCATTGATTATTCTGACGATTAATCAGATAAAACATTGGCACATTCTGCTGATTTTTGTCATTTAACTACTTAATCATATTTTATTCAGTATTGGAAATATGTTAAGAAAAATAAACAAATAACTAAATTCCTTGTTAAAGAAGAAAATAAACATTTTATAGCCTAAAATGCAAAAACATATCATTCCTTTCGTGAACTCTTGATCATTTGTAGCAAAGGATGCATCTGCAGCTAAAAAAAATGCTTCTGATATGTGAAAAGCTCTGCCCTTTCTGCTTTACGTAACATTAATACAGGGTTAAGATAATCTGTTGACTATTTTTTAGATTAACTGATAATTAAATGGACAGCAAAAGGTGCTTAATAGGAGGGATTTTTTTTTTATTTTTTTTTTAACAGAATTTGAACCAGGTGAAGCTAAAACTGTGGCTCTTGAGGAGTCCTGGGTAGAACATATTTACAGACAAAAATTTTTTGATCTTAATTGCAAAGTGCATTTGTTTTTTGTACAGTTGTGGCTTAATTACTGCTCTGACTGTGTTGTTCTTTCAGCATGCGGCCTTTTTGGAGTCCAATAAATGATTATAATCGATTCGTTGACGATTATTTCAATAATCAGTTAATCATGATTAATCTGAATAACTGTTTCAGCCTTAGTTGTGTTGTTCATAAATCAAGTTTAACACGGCTTATGTCTGCACTGACATAAAAGCTCAACTAAAATATTGAATCATTAAGCTTGTGTTTACATCAGAAGTTAAAGATTACCCAGAAACCTGCATGTTTCTGTGACCTGGCTGCTACTAAATATATTGTCATACATTTGGGCTACTGATATGAGTGAAAAACAGAGAACATTCCTGGTTTTAGACAGTCTGAATTACAGTAAACACAGCTGACAGGCTGGATATGAGCCGGATTAGACGACAGATTTTATCATGGCTGGAGGCCTGGATCTGAATGTGACCAGATTACTTGTAGCTTTTAATAAGTCCCATGACAAAGCTACAGTATTGTTTTTGTTTTTCAATTTTGCTGAAAGCAGCTACAGAGGCCCTCCTAGATAAAAACCTCACAGGGGTTAACCCCTCAAAGGAAGTCCACCATATTAACCTGCAGTCAGGGTCTATAAATTGCTCATGTGTTTGATCATAAATGACCAAGAGAGTGCATGTTTCCTTTTGGTTTTGATGTGGAGTTTCTTACCATTTTCCTTATTTTTGTGGACGACAACATGATAACATATAAATAATTGCATTTTCAATGAGATAATGCGGATTATTTTTGCCCGTAAACTATATATTAATTTAAAGTTATTCTAGGCTGTGTGCATAATAACTCTGTTCAAAATAAACCATTTATTTTTAGTGTATTTTCTTATATATCCTGTTTTAATAACAGTGTATAAATCAAGAAAATTATGGACAACCCTGAGCATCCTCTTCATGAGACTGTCATAGAAAAACAGAGTGTCTTCTTTAATTTTAAGTTTATTGGGATTTTAAAAAATCCCAATAAATGTCCCCCTTTTTTAGAAAATCTAAAAATACATACATTTTTATTCAGTCCCTTTCAATCTGATTCAAATAAAATCCAGTGCAAACCTTCAATATTTAGTATTTTTAGTAAATAAAGTTCTTAATCCCAGTATAATTCCAGCTGTTCTGTGAAGGTCTCAGAGGTGTATGAGAGAACAAGCAGCATCATGAAGACCAAGGAGCACAGCAGATATGTCAGGGAGGACGTTGTGGAGAAAATTAAATCTCAACCTTTGAACAAATCATGGCAATCACTTTATTTGTATGATTGGATTTACGTTTTTTCCCCAAGTGCTCTCAGCTGCTATTTGTTGTGAATTAGTGCTACATAAATAATATGAATTGAATTGAAATTAAAATTAGTTTCCATTGCACTCGCCTGGTAAAAACCAGCCCCTTGTTCTAGGGTCAGGACCCTCGGCTATTGAGAAACGATTGCTTACTGGAGGCGTAGACTCCGTTGAGGTTTCAAACGACTGGATCTGATTTGACCCAGTTGCTAACGTTTGGCTAAATAATGAGCTATGCTCCTGCCTCTGAATTCTGCTGCCACTGTCATGGTGGTTGTCTGAATATCTCAGAAGAGAAGTAAAAGCAGAACCAATGCTGACTGGGTCCTTCTTGCAGACACACAGGGTTTTACAGGAGCAAAACGTGTGCAAACTACACTTTTTGTGATCATTTAATTTTCAAAGCAAATATATGGATATAATGTTTTATGCATGCAATTATTGATCTGAGTCCAAATTCTTTCACAGTCTGTTGCTGAGCTTTAAAAACATCCACATAAGGTAAGGTAAAGATATGGCAAATATATGTCAGGGTTTTTTTTATTTATTTTATTTTATTTTTATAATAAAATCACAATTTTGACAAAATTAGCCTATGTAAAAATATAGCCCTTATAGAAAAATATTTAACTGCTTTTAGGGCAAAGAACATTACTGAACAGATTATAATCATCTTGTGTCAAATAGAGTAAATATTTAATTACATAAATCAGATTTGAAGGATAATTAGTCTCAGACTGTTCTGACTAACTCATAAAGCTGTAACCAAAGATATAGCCTTCAGGTAGGACTGGGCAATAAATTGATTTTATCGATTTATTGAATTTTAATTGTTAGAAAATCAGGATTATTTTTTCACCAGTGCACTCCCTGGGTTTCCATAGTTCAGATTGCTGCCCACCCAAGGTCTACCACAAACATGTTTTACAGCTTTTATTTATTTGGGCGTTGAATTCAGCTCAACTCCCAGAAGGTATGATTGAAATAAAAGGCAAGTCTTTGAAAATATTTTCTGTCATTTCTAATTTCTTTTTAAGAGTAGAAAGGGATGAAAAAATATCACCCAGTCCTACCTTCAGGTATTGTACACTTCTGCTACATCAAAGCTCGCTTTTAAACACCAGAAGTTAAATAAAGTTGATGTTTGTTCAAGAACATAGAACAGCATTCGAGACAACGGACAGGTTAACTTTGCATGTCTCCATGTTTTGTGTTATTTCCTGGTATGTTTCATCATTATTGGATATAAAAAGCCACCTGACACATAACTTACCTGCTCATAAACTGATATCCCACAGCTTTCTGGAAAGGAGTGTGAATAATATGTTTTCTGTAGTAAAATTGTTCTTCTTCCTTCTTCCTCCTCATTTCTCGTTTCCCATCAGGACTCTGAGTTTGTGTGTCTGGAGTTTGATGAAACCAAGGTGAACCAGGTGCTAAAGAAGATGGCTGACATCCAGGAGAGCATAGACAGAATAGTTCATCGTACGTGAAACCCCAGAGAGCTTGTCAGACTGAGAGTTACTGGACCTCTGAGCAAGTCCAGCTGTATTTTCTGGCCAGAAAACTGGTTTTACACCAGCCTGGGTGACACTAAGAGAGGAATTATTGTCTTCATTGAAAGATTACCTGTAAGTAATGGCTCAAACTTCATGTAAACCAAGTGCTCTAATAATCTAAAGGCTCAAAGCTATAAACAGCTTACTTTCTCTGCCAGCTGCAGGAAGTGTTGAGTTATTCCTGCTTTGACTATGTTGACCTGCTTGACATTTCGGAATATTGAATGAAGCAAACCTAACAATCAGGATAATTTCATGTCACTTAGATGTCTTCTGTCTGAATGTATGTAACATTTTTTCAATAAAAATGTAATCGTCCAGTCAGGTCTTTGGCCTGTTCCTTACTTTTTTTGGGAGGTGTATGTTTTCTTAGATAAGAATCTGTGTTACTGATAAGAGCAACTGTTAGAATTATTGTAGATAAAAGATAAAAGGAAGATAAATTATATACATTTAGGACAACAGTGACACCAGTGACTGCACCTGGTGTCTTATCAATTATTTATCAATAGGAACAAAAAGATAAAATCCTGCACAGTGTTGGTGTCACTATTAAAAAAGCATCAGTTTAGTTTTTAATGCCATGAATAGATCTGAACAGTATTTCTAAACTGCTTTACTACTGTATGTAGCACCTGCTTTTTGTCAAATAAACACATTTATTACATGCTTATTCATTACTGGATTAAATGTGAATAGTTAACCAAAGTTGTGTTTGTTTTCAGCTTTTTTTTCTCTGATATAGTCTAGATAATGGATCAGATTACATCAGCGTAGATGACGATGGCTGAACAGTATGTGTGCACCGTATCTGACGAGCAATAAACAGTTCCTGCAATAAAACCATAAGATTTTAAAAGCTGCACAATGTGATCTTTGTTCAGGGAACCATTTAGTTTTTTTTTTTTTTTTTTTTCCAGTAATTATCCAACACCAAACTGATTTAGTGATAAACTAATAAGATGTTTCTTTCCTGGGAGTACATTTTATCTGAGATTTTCTTCTTGGGATTGAGTTTCTTTGTGATTCTTATAAAACTTTAAAAGGACAGAAAAAAATGAATGTAAATTCTCATCCCTATGATTGCCTTTTATTAACCCTAATGACGGGCGCAGCTTTGTACTTCCTCCAGTGTATGCGGACACACCTCGTACATTATACGTGATTACTGTCTGAACAATAAAATAACCACAAACGAGTTCCTTTTTTTTTTTTTTCCTTGTCATGATTATAAATAGAGCACACAGTTGCAGCACAACAGTGGTCTGTCATTTTTCTTGTAACTTAAGATAACGTAAATATTTACAAGCCTCCTCTTGATAGACTGACATAACATACCTACTGTCTTTCAACCTCTTTATCCGCTCCATCTTTAGCTCCCTGTCATCAGATGACAACATGATTCAAATTTTTTTTAAAAATCACCCGTCCACTTTAGGTGTTTTTGCACTGCAGGGACAGGTGGCATGATTATAAACACAGCACACAGGTGGCATGACACCTGTCCCTGCGTATCATTAATACAGAGAATGCAGACTAGAAATAATTTTTCTGTCTTTGCTTTGACGCCCCCTATACCATGGCGCCCCTATGTGTTGCATATAGTGCATACCCACTTTTTGCGCCATTGCCTAATTGTATCAGTAGATTTAGGCGTTGGAACATGTCGTCCTGTTCATTACTCTGTTGAGGGTAAAGTCTATTTTTGCCGTCTGTGAACAGTCTGACCCGGTGAGGCCCGTGATGATTTGATAAGGCTTCCAGAGCTCAGTACCGTCTTCATTTGCATCTTTACTGTGTTTAGACATTCATTGATGTCAATGAATAAACTCTCAGTATTTGAAGGTTTAACTGTATTATGGGCTGCAGCCATGTTAATGTCAAAATGTAATGCTGCTTTGATGGAAGTAGTTATGTTTTAAAGGCATACTTTGAAAACATTAGGCTGAAATGGCATAATGATTCATGTTAAATTAACTGCACTCATAAGACAAGTCGGCAAACAAGTCAGTTCGTGAGCAGATTTTTCCATCTTTGAAGGAGTGTCTTATGATACATATACAGCTTAATTCTTAAATGAATTGTAGGAAAACGTAATGAGTACACAAGTACGAACTTGGTCTGTTTTCAAAAATCTGTAATCAAATGTAAAGGTTGTCCTGGTGGTAAAAAGCAGTATGGATACTCCTTTTTGAGTTATCACATAAAAGTTTAAAGTTTTCATCAATTTCAAACTGTTTTAAAGAGCCCTAGAGTGTAAAATAACACCACTGAAGTTTGACCAGTTGAAGTATTGGAAATTTTAAACTAGATCTGATCAAATGCAGTCCAGTTTCTCTTTTAAACCCCTTCTCCCCCAGAGAAATAGCCCTTTAGTTAGGGATGGGCGATAAAACCATAACGATATCTATCGCGATAGACACGTGGTCAATATCAATAGAAAGTAGGTCCGTTGGAACGTTCGATAATTTCACTGAACTTCGATCCAGAACCGCACAGCATTCTGGGTGATGTAGGCAGAGGACAGGCTTTAGCCGCTCTGCCTCTCAGGGCCCACAGCTAAGAAAGGTTGGTGGCATCAAAGAACTTGCTCTATGGTTACCTAGCAACTGCGGTTTGGTGTTACTCCCAACGTACTCCGGCCTACTTCACTCGGAGGTCCTATGTACTCGAGGCAGAACAATGCGGAGACAAAGTAGACGTCCACTGGATACGTCTGTGGAAAGGTACTTTTTTTTTTTTACGACCGTTGCACGAAACATTGTTCACATCGAACGGTTTTGTATGTGACGCCGAGATAATGTTGAGAGTCGGCGCAACACGTTGCTTTTTTAAGGACGTGCAGCGTAACCGTCGCTCTCTGTGCCGCACTGACAGGCTGCCCTGGTGGAGAAGAAGATTTGTGGGAAATGAGGGGATTTGTCACAAGAAATGTAGGCAATCGGTGCGGTTGCGTTTGAAATCGCAACCGCCCACTTACAGTGTGCGCGGTTGGCGACGAAAAAAAATCTGAAGTGCAGACGCCACTTTATGCACAGAAAACATCGCGGGGGTAACGAAATCAAACAATAATAAAAGAAGAAATCCCATCCGATTATTGTCTCTGACCTGGACATTGAACTGAATGCATCTCCTGCACGTAATGCACTAAATACAACTTCATCTCACTTTTTTAGCCTTTATTTATTTATATATTTACATTTATTTATTTATTAGACTTCTTGAACTGGGAGCTGAGTACAAAATTTCGTACCATAAACATGCAAAGCTGAACTGAAAGGTCAATAAAAATAATTGAATTTCGCAATCCGGGATCTGACATCGCACTGAAGAGCCCTTCAGTTGTGGAGGAGGCTTTGGAGCGCGCCTGGTGCATTCTGGGGGATTTCCTCCTGCTGCCCCTTGTTCAGAAAGTTATGCCGACTTCTGATTGCTTCAAATGGAGAAAAGATTCCAAAACCTTGGCTGAAGCGGTGCCTGTAATTCCAGTTTATAGTACGGCACCGGCTCGTATTCAGCCTGCAGACCAACATCAGAACCCTGAGACATTTGATTACGCACAATCCGGTGCGCATTTCATGTCCATGTTCCTAAATAAGTGTGATAGTTTCATTTGATTGTTTATATGTGGGGACTGGTTCCACATTCAGTGGGTTTTGTCACTGTGGAGAAAAAGTTTCATGTTTGCCACCGTGCCCCATAACTGCTTAAAATAATAATAATTTAAAAAAAAAACAATAGGATGGAGAGAAAGGAGACGAGTGCAACAGCTCAAGAAGACATTGTGAATAAAAGAGGAAAGGTGTGTCACCAGTTTGGTAGTATTTTGGATATAAAAAAAAAAAACCCTAATCAATAATTATCTATATCAACTGATATGAAGTGCTTATATTGTGATAGGATAGGATAGGGTAATAGGGTTTTTAGCCGTATCGCCCAGCCCTACCTTTAGTTCAGCACCAACTAGGATCCTCAAAGTAGACAATCAGCACCCTTATCCAGGAGCAGTTCACGACTATATTTAATTGCAGTGCTTGAGCATAAAACCTGGATTAACAATAGAAAACTGAAATTAGATGCAGCTGAGTGATCATTTTCTCCCAGCTGCTACAGCTGCCATCTGACACAATGCCACCCTGGGTGGTGAGCCATATTGACCGAACTCAAAACTTCTACTTTTTGTATCGGTGGCAGTGTGATGATTATGTGGTGCTCAGAGGTTCTGCTGCTGAGTGGAAAATGTTCCTGTTGATCTCCAGGGCTTTTTTGTTTGTTTGTTTGTTTGTTTGTTTGTTTGTTTGTTTGTTTGTTTGTTTTTTTACTGCAACTGAACCCTTTTTATTGTTTAAGTTCCTGATTATCTGGAAAACTGGTCTCTCAGTTGCAATGATTTTAGCAGAACTTTCCAAACTGATGGATGTTGCATGTTTTTTTTCCCTAAAAATAACCATTGTTAACACAAGAAAAGCAATGATTTGAAGCGCATATGCCATTCAGTCTGCAAACTGGATTGATGAAAGGATTTTATAGCAACCTGTTTTGTCGGAAAGGCAAAACTTTAAGCTAATAAATAACATACATTAAGCACAATAGAATATGAAAAATATATAAAGTGTTGGCACAAAAAGAGAAGCTGCAAACTTTGCATTGCTTAACATGTTTGTCAGGATAAAAACCTTTGGTCACAACTGTTAAGGCGTCTACAGCGAATCCACCCTTGAAAAACATCCTGAGCACGTTGCAGCTTGTGAAAATCCCTCTAAAGGAGGAGTCACGGAGCGCAACAGACAGGAAGGGCGCATATTTACAGTTTGCATTTATGGAGTGGCAATAACATAACTGTACACTTGATTAGATTAGGTGGCAGACAATTATTCGATTCGGATTACTCCACACCCGGATCTCCAGGATGCACCTGCCGGTCCGAGGGTCGAATTGAGTCTGAGCCAAAGGAAGACTGAGGGACCAGCCGGAGGTTGGTACCAAAACGAAATAACTCTTTGTTCGGTTAATTTACTATTTATGGAGTTCAGTCAGTTTGTACATAAAAAGCATTTAGCAACAAGTACAAATAGATTTTTTTTTTCACTTTACGAAAGTCCAGCGCGCAGTCGAGGATTTGAGCAAACATCTTTAAGCAAAAGTATTCACATCCCTTAAACCTTTTCACAGTTTGTAACGTTACGGCTGCAAACTTCGATATATTTTTTATCACGAATTATTGTGAGAGAGCAAGTGACTGGGAAATGGAAAAACAGTCTGAAAAGCGTCGTGCGTATGTCTTTAGCACCTTTTACTATGATACCCGTAAATAAAATCCAGTGAAACCAGTTGCCTTTAGAAGTCACTTAACGAGTAAACAGGTTCCACTTGTGTATAATTTATTCTCAGTATAAATCCTGCTGTTCTGTGAAACATGAAGAACAAGGAACCGATCCGGTTCTTTTGAACGGCTCTTTACCATGAATGACAGGACTCGAGGCTCAGTTAGTGGGAGCAGGGCTTTGATTTTTTTTTTTTTTTTACAACTTTGCTTGCTTACAATGCTCTAAACACACTACAGTAGCTACTATTATCCTATTTAATTTGAAATAATATTTATTTAATCGACGAAGAAATAAAATACACGAAAGGGCTGCACTTTCGAGCATACAGAGCGCGTTCTCATTGCTCACTGTTTGTTTTCGTCACGTGTCATGGCGGCACTGAGCGACCTGGCTGCGACACTGATGCAGGCTTCATGCAGCGGGAGAGAGGGTGAGAACAGTCATGGTGCGCTCCATTTTTCTTGGTTTCTTCTTGCTTGATGTTCCTTTGCTAATGTTCATAGTTGAGAGTTGTTTGCGGTTAGTGCGTTGCCTCAGTTGTTATATTTAATGGTGCAGAAGAGGATTTTTGTTTCTACCAATGCAACTCAAGTCCACTTTTTCCCCTCTACTGTTTGTTACATTTTCCTTTTATTTAATCTCTATATTACAATTACACGTAATGCACACAACTCTGGTGAAAAAAAAAACAAACTGTGTGGGTATTTGACATTTTATATTTTGAAATTTAATATTTTATGAAATATACTTACTTTTTTTCTACAAGAACGTACTGTAGTTTTTGCTTTTACTGATGATTCAGCTTGTTTTGTGAACTTCACCCACAAAAACAGGTAATATAAAACTATGTTAGGGATAAAATGGCTTGTTCTTAGGAAAGTTTATATTTTTAAAGATGGATCATTTGAACGACTCCTTGAAGTGAACGGATCCTGAAGATCCGGTTCCCTTCAAAGAGCCACAAGTCCCATCACTAGTAAATGGCAATAGCACAACTGCTAACCTACCAAAACATGGCCGTGCACCTAACAAGCAGCCAAGAGGCCCATTGCAACTGGGAAAGCTCCAAAGATCCACTGCTGAGGCTGGAGAATGAGTTAACAGGAAAATCATTAGTTTTGCACTCCACAAGTCTGGCTGTCATTGAAGAGTGGAAAGAACTACGCCATTGTTCAAAGCTTATAATGTTCATCACTTTGTAAAAGAGAGTTCCCATGGTCAAGCATGGTGGTAGCAACATCATGCTGTGGGAATTGTTTTTCTTCAGTTGATCGGAGGATGGATGCACAGGCTGTTAGTTAAAGTCTGTAAAAGACCTGAGGTTGAGGTTCACCTTCCAGCACGACAACCCCAACCATACAGCCAGAGCTGCAATGGGAATGTTAAGATCAAAACATGTTCATGTGCTAGAATAGCCCAGTCAAAGTCTAGACCTAAATACAATTACCAATCTGTGGAAAGATTTGAAAATTGATGCTGCTAAACATTCTCTAGCCAGTGTGACTGAGCTGAAGTTATTTTGTTAAGACGAAAGGGCAAACATTCCAGTTTCTAAATGTGGAAATCTGGTGAAGGCATACTCGAAAAGGTGGTTCTCCAAAGTACTGACACAGGAGGGCTAAGTACGACTACATGACACACTTTTCAGTTGAGCTGCGCCGATATGAAAATTTGGGCTGATCTCGATATCTGATATTAATATTGGTGTTATGGCCAATAACTGATATTGTGATGAATGAAAACGAAGAAAAGAGCTGAATTTGTCTTTCTTGTAAATAAGATAAAAGTGTAGCTTTCTTCTAGCCGGCATATGGTTGGAGGGGAAGAGCTCATTATAGCTGGGAAGAAAAACTGTTACTGCTTCTTGCATCTCCTTAGAAGGACCTTAAACCATAAAACGGTAAGGTAGATATGTTGGTTGTGGGTTTTTTTTTTTTTTTTGTAGTTTTGAAACTGTAGCTTTTTAAAACCTTTGTGCGCCTTGATACAGTCAACCTGCCCAGGCCTCGTTCCAACCAGTCCAACACTGTGCTGCCCCTGACACTAACCCCCTGTTAGTGCACCTGGATTTCCATTTTCTGGAGCTCCAAACGGGAAGATTTCACTAAATAAGTGCCACATTGTCCTGTACCTTGTTTACTTGTTCTATTTCCACACAAGATTTATTATTTAAAATTTAAAATCTAAAAGTAGCTTTGTGTCGGTATTTTTTTGGCAGTTAATAGCATACTAGCAAAATCTTGGTGCATCTAATCCCAAGTATGATGTGGTTTAAATATTAGCCCCACAAATAAATAAACATGATGGCACCTGACAGGACTTACTGGGTGTATTTGTTAATAAATCACATTTGACTTTGAATGAGCTTTTAATTGCTCTACTGAGGATAATGTGCAACAGCTGGGACTTGACTTGACATATTTTCTAGAATGGTTTTCGCATAAGTTCAGCTCATCAGTCAGTTTGCACATGAACTGGAGACACACTAAAATGTTAATACATTAAAACAGTGATTATATTAGGACTGAAGCAATTAATCGGAATAATCGTGACGAATCAGTAATTGAAATAATCGTCAACTAGTAATTGATAAATCATGAACTGGAGTGTACAGACTCTAAAAAAGGCCATTTGCTGAAAGAACAACACACTCAGAGCAGTAATTAAGCCAAAACTGTACAAAAAAATATATACATTTTGCAATAAAGATGAAAAAAAACCCTTTGTCTCCAAGTATGTTCTACCCAAAACTCCTCAAGCTTCATAGTTTTAGCTTCACCGAGTTCAAATTCTGTAAGAAAAAAAATAATTTAATACTTACCATCTTTTGCTGTCCAATTATTAATCAGTTAATCCAAAAAATAATCAACAGATTAACCCCACACTCTGTTGATGTGAAGTCAAGCAGAAAGGTCCGAGCTTTTCACAGGTTGATGTTAGAAGTATTTTCCTTAGCTGCAGGTGCATCCTTTGCTACAAATGATCCAGCGTACACTAAAGGAATGCTATGTTGTTGCATTTTAGGCAATACAATGTTTATTTTCTTATTTAAAAAAGGAATTTAATTGTTTATTTATTTCCATCTTCTAATGTATTTCATTTCAACATTTTATAAAACAGGCTTTAACTGGTTAAATGAAAAGTCTGCTGAATGTGACAATTTTTTTTATCTGATTAATCGATCAAGCATCAGAATAATCAACAGAATAACTGATCACTAATATAATCGTTAGTTGCAGCCTTAGATTATATGACATTTCTTCTTCAGCTGGTGAAGCATCTTTAAACACATATTCACAAAAAAAACGTTCATGCTGTTTCAGTGTCTCCAGTTTGAATTCCTGATGGCTGCAGAAAAAACAAAGACAACCTTCTCCCCGCAGGAGCTCATCCATGTGAAACCAGGGGTAATGTGAGTGTCCCTGCCCAACCAGCATGCTCTCATCCTTTTATTCAGAGGTATGTAACAGGTTGGTGTGCTGCGCTGCTCAGTATTTGCTCTGAGCGTCTGTCTGTAAATAGGTTCTCTAAACAGTCTGAAATATAAGAAAATATGTTTTTCTGAAGCAAAAACATGTCTGCATCATCACAAGCTACAGCAAAAATCATGAATATACATTTAGATCATGCACTTACAAACTGTTAAACAGCCAGCACATTTAGTATCTTGCAAAAATATTAATATTTTGTAACTTTTCCACATTTTATCATGTTACAATGTCAAACGTCACAGTGCTTGTTGGTATTTTTATGACCAAAACAAAGTGGTGGATAACTGTGAGGTGGAAGGAAAATGATAAGTGGTTCACTTTTTTTTTTAAACAAACAGAAATAAAGCTTTTCTATGACAGTCTCAGAGGTTTACTAGAGAACATTAGAGACCAAACAGCATCATGAAGAACAAGGAACACAGCAGACAGCTCAGGGAGAACGCTGAGAAGTTTAAAGTAGGATGAGGTTACAAAACCATATCCTGAGCTTTAAACATCCCACAGAGCTCTGATTCATCCATCATCTGGAAATTTAAAAAGTATGAAACAACTGCAAACCTAAAAAAGACATAGCTGACCACCTAAACTGAGCAAAGAGAGCACCACTCTAAGAAGCAGCTAAGAGGCCTGTGGTAACTCTGGAGGAGCCCCAGACAATCACATCTTGGGTGGGAAAATCTGTTTGTAGGAAAAACATTAGTCCTGCACTCTGGGAATCTGCCCTTCATAAAAGAGTAGCAGGAAGGAAGGCATTATTGAAAGAAAGCTATAGCAAGTGCCGTTTGCAGTTCCCCACAAGACATGTAACGGAGGGAGCAAACGTGGTCAGATTAGACCAAAACAGAGCTTTTTAACCTTATGCTAAATGCTGAGTGTGTCAAAAAATTAACACTGCATATCATTAGAGCATACCATCCCCATGGTAAAAAACAGTGGCAGTATAATGCTGCGGAAATGTTTGGGTTTTTTTTTTTTTTTTAAATTGGGAAGATGTCTGAAGGACTGCGGTTGGTAGCACTGTTGGCTTGCAGAAAGAAGGTCCTGGCTCCCAGCTTGGGGTCTTTCTGTGTAGAGTTTGCATGTTCTTCCTATGCGTGGGTTCTCTCGGGGTACTCCAGCTTCCTCCCATAGTCTAAAAATATGACTATTAGGTTAACTGAGCTCTCTAAACTACCCTTAGGTATGAGTGTGTGTGCATGGTTGTCTGTCCTGTGTGTCTCTGTGATGCCCTGTGGTGGACTGGCGACCTGTCCTCGGTGTGCCCCGCCTCTCGCCCAATGACAGCTGGAGACAGGCACCAGCCCCTCCTGACCCTGAAAGAACAAACGGGTATAGACGATAAATAGATCGAGAATATCTGGAGCTAAGTACTGGATAATATAACAAGAAAACCTGCTATAGGTTGTAAAAGACAGAGATTGGGACGGAGATTAAGCTTCCAGCAGGACAACGACTGTAAAACGTATAGCCAGTGATCAAAGTACACGAGAACATCCCAGGCAAAGTCCAGACATAAATTCAGTTGAAAATCTGTGGCAAGAAAGTCTTCATCCAATCTGCCAAAGCTGAAGCTATTTTGTCAAAGAGCTGACAAATTATTCACCTTGAAGATGTGCAAAGCTGGTAGATTTAAGTGGATTTGGGGACAAACCATACGAAACAAACGGTGTCCTGCATTATTTGTACCATTTTTGTAAACTAATTTGAGTTTGTAATTAAGCTAATTTTAATCAGACAAAATCGCCCCCTGCTTCATTGTGACAAGCGATGAAATAGTGTGCTTTCTTGTGTAAAGGAATGCATGTGTTACACTTTATTTGAGCTGCATAGTCACATAATAAAGTTCTAATATTAATATTTATGTGGCTCTTTGTGTGTGCAGTCTAAGCCCACTGAGCCACTGCTGCCTGTAAAGTGGTGTCATGTGCCCAGCTGAATTGGAAACGTATGATTCCTGCTTGCCTGTCTTGGTTAAGGACAAAGTAGGAGGGATTAAGGAGGGGAAAAATGTTCCTTGGGGATTAAGAGGGAAAATGTAGCCTTATATTCTGTAAATTTGAGCTCTAAAACCAAACATTGGGGAATCAAGCTTCCTGTTTACCTTCTTGTAACATAGTTCTCCAATCCTTTCCTAAGGCTTAGTGATAGACCTACTTGCTTCTATGTTTCTGCATATTCCTATTAATTCTGCCTTGACCGTAAGTCTTGACACAGGACTCCAGATTTCCTGGTTGTTCATTCATTTGTTGTTGTGTTCATGTATTATGTTGTCTTTTGTCTAGATTCAGGGTGCACACATGCTGTCAGGCCGGAAGAAAGGAAAGGGCCTCTTCATGATATTGACGGTCAGCATCTTCATCTGTGTTCTGGTCGTCGTGTTGTGGAAACTTGGGAACAACAAAGGTGGTCCAAAGGGGATTCGGATTCCATCCCAGAGGTTCTGGCGCCGAACGATAATGAGTGAATCCTTCTGGAACAAGGAGCAGCAGCGCTTGGATGTGATTAACAACCCGCTCATCAACTTGAAACTCTCTGGAGACTCCCTCATTGCGCTGCCGGATTGGCTTAATGATACTGGACCTTTTGACCCATGTGAAGCGGATTACAGGGTCCCAAGGCAAATCTTGGACTATAACACCCTACCAAAGCGATTCCAGGACTTTCTCCTACACATGCGCTGTCGGATGTATCCAATGCTGATAAATCAGCCCCACATCTGTGATGAAAAACCCTTCCTTCTGCTGGTGGTCAAGTCACTGATGCCACATTTTGACAGGCGGCAGGCCATTCGGCAGACATGGGGGCACGCTGGCTTCTTAGCCAAACGGACTGTGGCGACCGTGTTCCTGTTAGGCAGCGCTTTGTTGGTGGACAACTTCCCAGACCTGCAGGAGATGCTTGACCACGAGGCGAAGCTTCACAAAGACCTGTTGCAATGGGACTACAGGGACACGTTCTTCAACCTCACCCTTAAAGAGGTCCTTTTTCTAGAGTGGTTCAGCACGCACTGTCCTCATGCTCAGTATATTCTAAAGGGAGATGATGATGTCTTTGTCAATACCTTTCATATTATTAACTTTTTGGAAGGCTTGTCTGAAGACAAGGCCAAAGATTTGTTCGTGGGTGATGTTATCCAAAACGCAAGTCCACATAGAGACAAGAAGCTGAAGTATTTTATCCCCAAGAGTGTGTTTGTGGGGCAGTACCCGGCCTACGCTGGTGGTGGAGGCTATCTGTTGTCTGGGGATTTAGCAATACGGCTTTACAACATTTCTCAGCAGGTGGTCTTGTATCCCATTGATGATGTCTACACTGGGATGTGTCTGAAGAAGCTGGGCCTGGTCCCTGAAAAGCACGCAGGCTTTAGGACGTTTGACATCGAAGAGAAGTTCAGGGACAACCCGTGCATCTACAGAAACCTGATGCTGGTCCACAGCCGAACCCCGCAGGAGATGCTGAAGATCTGGCCGTGGATTGTTCACCCTGAGCTGAACTGCCTGTGACCTGTTTCAACAGATTTTATAGTTGTCAGACAATCTGCTCTGTGTTTTATTTAGTATTTTAAAGTAATTATATTTTATTTGTTTAAATAGGAGTATTTCATTAAAGTGCAAGAATTAAAATGTTACAGTGTGAATTATTGGTCTTCTAATGAAGTGAAGGAGGGAGCTGAGGAGAAAGAGGCCTGAGGACAGTGCTGAAGCAGAACGGATGGATGGATGGGTTTTGACAGTATTACATACAAGGTTTTATAGTATAAGAAGTAAGATGGAAAATATTTCCATTAATATTTCAGTAAGACCCCCCCCCTGTAGCTGGTGCCTGTCTCCAGTGGTCATTAAGTGAAAGGTGGGGCCGCCAGTCCTTCACAAGGCAACACAGAGACACAAAGAACAAGCAGCCATGCACACACACTCACACTTGAGGGTCATTTAGAAAGACATTAAAAAAACAGTCATGTTTTTGGACAGGGGGAAGAAAGCCGGAGTCCCCAGAGAGAACCGACGCATGCATGGGGAGAACATACAAACTCCACACAGGCAGACCCCAGGCTGGGATTCAAACCCATGATGTTCTCACATTTCCACTGATATTCTTACTATTAATCTCGGTGTTGAGCTCCAAGTTTTTGAGGTTGGAAGGCCTCTCGCCATCACCCTAATCTTAAGGTCCCCGGACAGATTCTCTATTAGATTCATGTCAGGACTCCGGCTGAGCTGCTCCAAGAACATTCATATTACTTTCAGGCAATAGAACGAAGTCAATTCTTATTAACCAGGTTATTAAAATTATAAATCCTAAATCCTGTAGTACATTTAGTTGTAAATTGGCCTGTCACAATAACAGATTTTGCTGGACGATAAATTGTCGCAGTAATTATTGCAATAAATCATGATGTTTTGAGACCATTTTCAAGTAATATTTTGATAATGGCATAATAATGTAAGTTCGCCTTCTCAAAGACCAGTAAACTTAAATAATATAAATAACACTCAGCTCTGGAACTGGAAGATATTTTAAATATCCAAAATAAAACACAACAACTAAAACAATAAATAAAATGGGAATAAAAACAATTTACAAACGAAACCATGAATAAAATGGATTATGATGTCTCTGTAAACCAAATTGCCCTTCAAAAAATATTAATCAGAATGGAAATGACCAAGCTCATAATTTATCATGTGATAAACTGAATAATTGCTTATTGGAACAGGCTTAGTAATAAATTGCATTTTTTATTTAATATTATTGTCGTTTGTTATGATGTAGTGAGGTGCTAGAAGGTTAATAAAGAAATTAAAATTATTTAGCTGTATTTTACTTGTTAATAAAAAATAATTTGACCAAAAACATCAGGAGTACCTTTGCATCTGTAAAGCTGAACTCCCACCTACTGGTTGTGGAGTTAAAACATCCATCCATCAGTCCATCCATCCCCCGCTCGTCCTTTGCAGCGCAGCGGGGGACCTGACGCCTCGTTCCGGTGGTTGGAGAACAAACTAAAGGATCAAATTTTAAATACTAGAGCGACATCTGCTGGACGAAATGATTCCAGCAGGGCATAAAAGGAAATCCAGTCATCTTCCTGATGAGGTTCACCTGCGCGGACAGGAACGGAAAAGGAGTTTGACTGAAACGGAGACGTTCTTTTTGACTTGGTTATTATTTTTTTTCTTACTCGAATAAAAAGTTGAACAGTAAAGGTATAGGTAGTAAAATGCCTAAAAGGAGCAGCTTGAATTTTCCAAGCACGCTGCTGGTGTTCCTGCTGACTTTTGGAAAACTTTGCGATGCGCAGGTCGGTTAACATCCCTCTGAAAGCAGCTGGTTTTGTATTAACCCTTCAGATTACTGTATTTACATGACTGTCTGTTCTCTGCAGGGGAATATAGAAAGAGTCAGCAGGGTTCCAGGTGAGAGCATTATTGAATGTTTTTTTTTTTCTTTAAATTCTTGTATATTTAGCATTTGTCTTTATAGTAATTAGGTTTTAAAGCATTAAAATGTGGTGTATGATTACATGGTGTGAAAAATACAGCATTGATCAAATTCAGTAAGCCTTCCTGTTTAAAGCGGTTTGTAGGGTTTCATTGTTCTAAAAATCTCCCTTCAGACTGTTCATTGCTGTAAACCAATGTTCTGCTAATGTATGCATCAAAAAGTAAAACCCAAATGCCAAATGGTTTGCATAATAAATTGTATTTTACCTAACATCTGATGAGGGAATAAATAAGTAGCCTATAATATTTTTGCTGTGGCTAAAAAGTGTAATATAACACACATCAGGTGATTTATGATTATCTAGCTTTGTTAAAATCTGAACAGGATCAGGTTACTGAATATATTCCTTTTTCATTTTTACCTTTTAACCTATATTTAATAGGTCTGACATCACGGCTACTACAATAAGTTGTGAGGTCTAACTATATCTTACATTTCTAGAATAAAAAGATATGTTTTTAATATAGTAATTAATATTTGAGTGGTGGCCCACAAGTTTGAAAAAGACCTAAAATATGAAGGTTAAGGTAAAATTTTTACAATATCTTGCATAAGTAGTTGTGTATATAGAGGACCAAAACTGACATAATTAAAAATAAATGCAGATATATATATATATATTGTTTTTCCTTTCCCTTACACATGCATTTTTGTCAAGAAATTTATGTATTTTCCTTTTCCTTATACATGCATTTTCCTTAAATGTATATATTTGCCTCATAAGGAAAAAGCGAAACAAAATATATGTATTTCTTGATGAAAACACATGCATAAGGAACAACAAAATAAATATATATTTCTGCTTTTATTTTTAATTGTCAGTTTCAGTCCTCCACAGTTGTATACCTTTTTCACATTTTGCTACATTGCATCCACAATCATCATTTTGCATTTTATTGGAGTTTTTATGTGACAGATTAACACAAAGTAGTGCATAATTGTTAAATGGAAGGAAAATGATCTCAAGGTTTCAAAGCTTTTTACCAAAAGATCTAAAGTGTGGTGTGCATTTGTATTCAGCCGTCCTGACTCAATATTACTGCAAATACTGTAAGAAGTCTTTGAGGTTACGACTCCACCAGTTTTAAACATCTGGTTTAATTACATTTTTGATCATTCTTAATTTCAACTTGACTCCAGCTCATCAATTTTGAATCCTTGCCACTGATTCTCAACTGGATTATGTCCAGACTTTGAATGGGCCATTCCAACACATGGATATGCGTTGACCTACATCTTTCTGTTGTAGCTCTGGTTGTATGTTCAGTCGACGTGAACCTCAGACTGAGGTGTTTGGACTGTAAATGACTGCTTCGTATTTACCCTCGTCCATTTCTAAATCAGCCCTGTCAAGCTTTGTTGTGCCTCCTGAAGAAAAGCTTCCCCACAGCATGATGCTGCCACCATCCTGTTTCACAATAACAATGATCTATTCAGGGTGTTGTGCAGTATTAGTTTTCAGTCACACGCTGCTTTCTGAATGTAGGTCAAAAAGCAAAACTTTTGTCTCGTCTAACCGGAGCACTTTCGTCCATGTGTTTACTGTGCTGCCTATATATCATGTGACAATCAGGACTTTTTTTGCAACCGTTTTTAAACAATAGCTTTCTTGTACAAAAGTACAGGCCGGATTTGTAGAGTGCAGTACTAATTGTTGTCGTGTCGACAAATTTAGCTGGTTTGCTCTTGTACAAATAAGTTGACATGGGGTGACCCTCGCCCTCCTCACCCCATTCCTCCTTTCATAAAACACACAGAGACGGCAGAAAGGCGCCTTAATCCTGTTTTATGGTGTTCTGTTGAAAAAGGCTCCAGATAAATGCTCTCCTTGCCCAACTTGTTGGTTAAGGTGGCTAAGGTGGCATGTTTTGGTATATTTAAAGTGGGACTGCATGATATACAGAAAAAAACTGTGATGATATTGCTGAATATCACCGATTTTTAACTCACATTTTCCCTCCACTTCTTTCCATTTACCGTCCTACGACATCCTCACTACTCTCCATTGGCATCTATCCAGATCACCAAATATATTACTGAGATGCAGACCATGAATGCCCAACACTCGCAATGTTTGGAAGGTTATTGTATTTTACAATCTGGATATTACATGTGCTGAAAATGTGAGTTGTGCCATACTTTTATTTTTGGATGAGTCTCAGAAGAACTGGTTGCACTGGATTCCATTTAGTGGATATGAGTAAAAAGGAGGCAGAATCTATAAACACTGTTTTCATTCTATTAAGTCAAGTTTATTTGTATAGCACACTTCCAACAGCAACACAGCTCAAAGTGATTTAAATCATCAAGCAAATATGCATCAAAAATATTGATCAATGTTCCACTCACTACTAATCAAAGGCAGCTGTAAACGAGGAGCTTGGTGTGTCGGCTGTTTCGCAGTTTTCTGGGAGCTTGTTCCAGATTTGTGGTACATATTAGTAAAATAGTCTTCTTTCTGCTGGCAGTACAATTATAGAGTACTTTGTGTTGCTCTGTCACGTGAAATTCCCCCCTAAAAAATATGTGACAAAATATATAAGCTTCTAGAGAATGAATACTTCTAGAGAATGAATACTGAGAGTTTATGTATGGTTGGTTTACTTCTCCTTCAGATGGATTTAAAGGGGACAGCAGAGCTTTCTTCGCCCTGCGGAGCTGCCACCAGCTGTTGAGCAGCGACAGCGGGGAGTTTTTCTCCCCAGACTACTTGTGCTCCAACCCTCCTCTGTGGTGCAACTGGACCATTCAGGTGGATCCCGGGAAGAGGATTCATCTCCGCCTGGAGGACTTGACCCCCGACGAGGCCTGCCATCTGAAAGAGGACCAGATCCATGTGGATGAGCTTGGGGACCAGTCAGGGGGCCACAAGGTGCTGCAGAAGTGCTGGCAGGAATCCAAGCACACGTCGTCCTCCAACACTCTGTACGTGGTGCTTCTGATCGGCGGCTGGCCTGACCCCCCTTACAGGGGCTTTCATGGTCACTACCAAGCATTTGGACCTCCAGTAGCTTACAACCCACAGGAAGGCTCAACAGAAAGGAGCAAGGAGTTGCAGCGTTCTCCTGGACTCGCCGACCTGAGTGAATTTGAGTCATTAACAAACAAGGTAGAGCTGGACAATGCTGATCTGACGTATGATTATTATGATCAGCAGTTAGCGCTGACAGCCGGGCTACCCTGGGTGTCCCTTGGTGGAGAGACAGGTGCAGAGGTGGGTGTTCTCTCTCTCTCACACACTAACGTAGTGTTTTTAACTGAATGAAACAAGTTGAGATTATGTCAGTGTTGACATTGCAAGGTATATCCTGCACTTTCCAGTTATGAATACAGCTACCAACTTGCAAAAGTATTCCTTCCCCGCCCCTCACCCAACACAGTAGTTTGTAGAACCACTTGTTACGCAGTTTCTGCTGCAGGTTAATGTTTATTTATTGGGATACCCAGCAATATCAGCAGCATGCTGAATCAGCTGTTCTTCCTGGGGTCAATTTACAAAAAAAGACAGGTTACATTTACAAAAAAATCATATTACAGATGAAGTATTAAAACACCAGATTCCATTTTCCATCACTTTTAAAGACAGACCGTCTTTAGTTTAAGATGTAAGAGAAATATTTTAATTTCCCATACATAATAAAAATTTAATCCATCATTTAAAGTGTAGTCTTTGTTTTATATACTGTGATACTCTCATGCGTAAAGCACATATGTACAATAACGTCTCTACTTTCATAAATGCACAAACACTTGTGTCTTTTACAGCTTTGGACATCAGAAGACATGTCTCCATACAAAATAGTGCAAGTTAAGTCCGACTGACCGGAGAGCTTCTGTGACTATCAGTATTCTAGACAGGTGTACCGATTCTCAGTTGGATTTAGGTCTGGACTTTGACTGGACCATTTTAATGCATGGATATGATCTGGTGTAAACCATTCCATTGTAGTTCCTTTGTTCAATTTTAAAAATACTTTATTAATCCTACAAGGAAATTAGATGTTATAATTAATATTACACAATGTTCTTCAAAGAGTTGTTGTAGATGCTGACAGCTGTGGGCAAGAAGGGTTTTACCTGTAGCAGTCAGTATTATAGAGGCCTCTGACCGAAGATACTCTGTTGCTGTGTAACAGTCTAATGAAAAGGCTGCTCAGGATTGTCCATAATTTACTGGATGTTATGGAGAATCCCTCTTTCCATCATCTCCAGAGTTTCTCCAGTCGTCCCCAGAACAGAACCAGCCTTCTTTATCAGGTTGTTGAGCCTTTTTAAGACCCTGGCTCTGACGCTGCTACCCCAACAGATGGCAGCAGGAGAAAGTACATTTTCTGGCTGGCTGTTTTGTTTTCTGCCCTAGTGTCAAGTGTTTTGCAGCCTCCAACAGGTTTTCTTACAGAATTATCCAGTATTTAGCGCCCATCCAATATCCCATCAATTCTGACCAACTCTTCCCTGCTCTGGCAGAAGACTAGAATCCACAAAGCAAGATGCTGCCGCCACCAGCATGGTGGGGGTGGTATCTTGAGGGTTATGTGCAGGGTTTTGCATGTAGACCAAACGTTTAATTGTGGTCTCATCTGACCAGAGAACCTTCTTCCACAGGTTTGCTGTGTCCCCTACACATTGTAGCATAGTGCACAATTAAGAGTTATCCTGTCAACAGATTATCCCACCTGAGTTTAAGGTGGGCAATCCTCATTTTCAGATGGATTGAACAAAGCTCTCTGAGATGTTCAAAGCTTGAGAAATAGTTTTCGAACCTAAACCTGCTTTAAACTTTTCCACATCTGTCCCCCTGACTTGTCTGCTGTGTTCCTTGGTCTTCATGATGCTGGTTTTTCTTTAATGTTCTCTAACAAACCCCTGAGGCCTTCACAGAACAGCTGGATTTATGCTGGCATGAAAATACACACAGATGGACTCAATTAATTAAGAGGCTGATGAAGGTAATTGGTTACACAGAATTTTATTTAGTGGTATCAGAAGGCTTCATAGTAACAAACATTTTGAAACTTTATTGGGCAAAAAAAATCTTGAATGTATTGTTTTCCTTCCTGCTTTGTGTAGTCCATAACTTAGGACTGTTAATACTTTTGCAAGCCACTCTTTTTCTTGTCCCACAGTTGAAGTCAAATTAAAAATAGTTTTGATAAGCTCCGTATTTGATGCTAAATGTTATGTATTCACTTTTCTGCTAAAGTCTGCAACAAGGCACACCATCAGGCACTGAGAGGCTGCAAGAAGAGGCCAGAACTGCTAGAATGAAAATGTTTTTTCTGTAGCAGTTTATGGTTGTTTTGAAATTTTTATGTTCATGGTAGAAATCTTAAAAGCTAATATGTTATCCACTCTCAGGCAGTTAAAAACCTCAATCCATCCCCGGAGAGCTACACCCATGTCTACCAGTTGATGGCTGCATCCACGGCACCGACATCCACCCAGAAGACGTTCCGATCAGGCAGAGGTGCCACTCGCAGCCTTTCCAGCCAGGCTGACTCGGCTGTTCTTCCTGTAACTCCACCACCACAGCGGCGTGATGAGCTTAAACCTATCAACAACACTCCAATAGCAAGAAAAGTGAAAATGGTGGACGCTGCGGATGAGAGTAGGTTGCAGAGCAACCCGAAGGGTCAGATCTCTAACGATGGTTTTGAACAAGTTGCAGATGATAACAGACTATGGGTCCATCAGACCTCAGACCAGCAACCATCTTCTTCAGAACCCCAGCATACTGACCACAGGCATCAGCACCCTAATGTGGTGGAACCCCAGTCTGAACACACAGGGAACCGTGAGTAGATTTTTGGTTTAATATTCTCGTTTGTTTACATGAGATGTTGCCTAGCTCATTGAATAATCTTTAATTTCCTTTAAATAGAACCAAAAAGGTCTTAAAGCTGGAGTTCTAAACCCTGAAATCAAATGGCTTTACTGTAGCTATAACTGATTTAAAGTGGACTATTCCTTCCTTTACACTGACTTAAATCTTCTACTTCATTCACAAATTCAAACCATGTAACTTTATAATGGTAAATTATTTCTTAAAACAGCTCAAAGATGAGGTTGATATGAAAAATATACCAAGTACGTCTTTCTCACAGGTTGGTTGAAACTCAAATGTTAAAGGGTTAGTTTAGACTTTTTGAAGTTGGGTTGTATGAAGTTGTCAGAAATGGTTCTCTTTACCTGCAGAGGAAGCATGTTACCTCAACTTGAGTTTGTTGAAAATTAAATAAATCCTCAGAGTGGTGGAATCTAACAAGCTAGCTAGAGTTTTGGATTTTGCGCAAGTATGTATTTTGCTCCCAGATTCAGAGTTGGATGATCTACCAAATCATCTGATGAGGCAGGTTGATACAATTACGTCTGATTCCCTTGTTAGCCTGCAACACTCGGATTCATTCTCAAAGGAAATTCCTTTCTGAAACAGGTAGAGAGACTTGACTGAAGGTTCAGTAAAGCCAGCATCCCTAACCAAGGTATCTCCACTTTAAAACAGGGACGTTGTTTGGCTGAACAAAACAGAATAACAAAAAATACAGGTCTGTGACATTCTAGACCACTGATACCTACTAACTTTTCAGCATTGTACCCCACACAGATGAACACTTTAAATTGTTTTTAAAAGTTAAAGTTTTGCTAAAACAGTGTCTGTCTGAGTAGCTTGTTAGCTTCCACCACACTGAGGAGTTCTTTGCCATTTGAAAAAGCTTTGTGCTATTGCATCTTTCTATTACCAATGACTTCACTGAACCTCACTTCAGATAATCCAAGCTCCCCCTTCAGGCAATGTTAAGAATTACTGTTGCTCAAACTACATTTTAGATGAGTTATACTTGGAGATTTTTGTTGAGTAAAGCCCTACCCATAGTAACAGTGCTTTTACTTGGTTAAAGCTGCAGTATGTAACTTTTTTTTTTGAAAATATGTTTTTACATTTTTGTTAAAATTATCATGACATCGTGACAGTATAAGACAATCTGTGGAAAAAAATCAAGTTTCTCTGCCTTCTCCCAGTGCTCCCAGTACTAACTGCAGAAATATGCCACTAAAACAACCAATCAGAACCAGGAGGAGGGTCTTAGTGCTGTCAATCACCCTTATGTATGCACCGCTAAATATGCTAATGGTGAAGAAACAACTTACCGTTCCAGTAAAACTGTTTATCCATCATCATTGGTAGCCATGCTAACTAGCCTTAGCATTCCTGGCAGGCTATGTTGTGGTGAACCAGCTGTAGCGTAGCAGAGAGCAAGGGGGAGTGTGAGAGCAGCGTGTACATGAGGGTGATTGACAGCACTAAGACCTTCTTCCTGGCTCTGATTGGTTGTTTTAGGTTGGGAGCGGTGCATTTCTTTAGACGGCAGTAGTAAAAGTTAAATAATGCAGCTTTAATGTATCTTTGTACTCTTTCCACCTTTGTACACAACACAAAAAGTTTTGGTCTTTAAAACAAAAACCAGGAATTCAAACCTTTCCCCTTGTTGAAAGTAACTGGATTCATTTTTTAGTTGACTGCTTTCAGGAGTTTCATCAGCAGAGATGGAGAAAGCCATGACTTAAACAATGCATTCTAATGTCTATGTAATCATAAGGTTTGGAGATCTTGAGCCACAGCACAAAAGAACAAGCTGATTGTTTAGTTCTTTAATCTGACAGTGTTTTCTTTCTGCAACTCTCAGTGAACATGAAAAATAAATCGGAGAGTCCACATCTGCCTGGAGGTGAGTAGAACTGACAGCTAATACTTAAATTTTTATTTTTTTTTCTTACATGTGCGCGTAAAATACTTCACCAATAATTCTGGATAGGGGTTCTGCCATGTCCTAAATAAAACTAACTTCTCAGATGTTTTTGGGGGAGTTTGACATCGGTTGCAGTGTTTTGGGTCTCTTGACAGATCACCTGCTTGAAGTGGCTGTTGAGGTGAATTTCAGTCACGATTTGGAGGACTCCTGGGACAGCCTGGCTCGGCTGCTGCTGCTATCAGTAAAGACTTTGGTATGCTGTTTCAAAAGAGAAAACTTTATGATCTCAACACATGAAACAGGACTTCACGGATCTGTAAGGAGCTCATGTATTCCTTGTGTTTCTGTAGATCAGCAAACAGCTGGAAGCTCTTCACACACACCTGTCCATCTCGTCAAAAAGAATAAAAAGGTTTGGTCAGAACAGCCTTTTAGTAAAGGTGCTTGTAATATATGCAGAAATATGAATATCTTGACCACATTATGAATGTTTTGTAAAATGTTTTCTTTTAGAGACAGGAAATCAAAAGTCCTGTGAAATGAGGAACAGGTTGGAAAAACTGTTAAGATGCATCTGTTACATGTTTGATTCTGTGCACAGGCTGAATGCAGGAGCGCTCTATATCCTCTGGCTGCAGATCGGACATGGGTCTGGAGGCGTGCGGATCCACAGGGCTGTCCACTCGGCCATGCAGGGCCTCCTCGCCACAGGCGTCAACCTCAGAGTCAACCACAGGAACGCCGTCATCATGTCTGTGTCCACAGCAGGTATCATGTCTGGATTTCATTAAATCTCTGACACGGACTGGGTTTAAATGATGCATTATTAATCAGATATTTATAGAGGTGCTGACCAGCTCAAAAACAAATCAGTACTTTGTCAGGCTGATGTTCCACTAAAGTTTCTGAAGACTCGTAGTAAATGAACTGAGGACAATATGGAAAAGATTAAAAAGAGATGATTTTTTTGTGTAACCAGTAGCCAGCTGTGTGCTTCTTTCAGATGTGAATGAATGTGGGACCCAGCTGGTTCTGTGTGACGTTAATGCAGACTGTGTAAACCACTTTGGCACATACTCCTGCCGCTGCAGGCCAGGCTTTAAGGACGAGTCCCGTCTGGGCTCTGGAGGAACCACCTGCATGAAAGCGCAGCCTGCAGGTATGATTGCTCTTACCGACTGTACATCTTTGTTGAAAGTTTAAAACCACAGCTGCAGTTTTTATGTTGGCAGTTTGCATCGGGTTTAGCATCCTACAAAGAGCAATCATTCTTTTGACCACGGTTACCACCAAGGAAACCGAGGTTATTACTATGGCGTTGCATCAAAGGTACTTCTAGATGCAAGGATTTTGCTGATATCAAAATCAGCCATTTCATCTTGACCTTCAAGAAGAGAGGCAGACCTGCTGTGCAAAAAACTTCAAGCAAAGAATGCAAGCACAGTCTCCTAAAAAAAAAAAAAAAGATTCAGGAAAGGAGTCGGGTTGCTCAGAGCTTTCTCGGGGATGGTAGCAGGCAGTTGTGAATGTTGCTACATGCAGGTTAGGCAGAGACTTTTGTACACTGGCCTGGTGTCAAGAAGAACCGCAGAGACTGCCTCACTAAGTATGTACCAGGGTTGGACTCCAGTAGTACCTCTTCAGATTGTTTGGGATGTCTGAAGAAAGATGAACACTGAGAGTCCTGAGCTACATGACAAGAGGGAAAATGGTGACTGACTTGTGGATCAAAACAAATTTTAGGTCTGTAATTCCATGAAATTATTGATAGCTTACATAAACCTTACATATGTCTTCGTCAAACAACACTGAAACAGTTAAGTGCGTGGAGGAAAAAAAAAAAAAAAGAAATCTTAAAACCAACGGTTAATCCAGACTTGAAACATTTCTCCTTGATTGTAGCTAGAATTACCACAAACCCTACTGGATGTCAGCTGCTGACTTATTTGCTTGCAGGTTGCAGTTCAGGCCTGTCCTCGGAGACTAAAGGGGTCTACGTCCTGTTCTTCCTGCTCAGCTTCCTTATCCTGACGCTGCTGGCTGTGACCGGCACGCTGTATCACCGTCATCACCGGGGAGGCTTCGTAGTCCGCTGCCCCAGCAGTGTTTCCCCACCCGACTCAAACAACAACCACCTCCATCCTGATGACAGTTACTCCACTCCCACTGACTGTGACCTTCCTCCTCCACCTCCGCCTGCAAGAGGAGGCAGAGAGAGCTGGGCCCCAGTGAAGGAGCGCTGCCCCCCTGCGGACCTGCCTCTGCTGCGTTTTACTTCTCTACTGCCCACAGATGGCTATATTGATCCACAGGAGAGTGGAAAGTTGTAATCAAACCATAACCAAGTTTGTCTATATTCTTTAAGATATTTTTTCTTTTTTTCTTCTATCTAAATAATACTATTATCCACTGAATGCAACCTGCTCAATTAAAGTCACAACAAAACATAATTTCCTTGTTGTTCTTTCAGGTGATATACTTGCTAAAGTAAAGCAAAATCAGTAAAATAAATAATTTCCTCTCTGATTAATAGTCATATTTAAATTATTTAAACTTTTTAGAATTGATCAGTAGGTACCCTAATCCAGAGAATACAAATGAAAACAAATATGTAGCTAAGACTGCATGTTGTCTAGGTGTTAGTTTGTCAGCAGGTTAAAGCTGCAGTATGTAACTTTTACAAAAATGTTTTTTGCATATTTGTTAAAACTGTCAGTGTCGTGACAGTATGGTAAAGAAATGCACCACTCCCAACCTAAACCAACCAATCAGAGCAAGGAGGAAGTTCCAGTAAAACTGTTTATCTGCTGTCATCGGTGGCCATGCTAACTAGCCTTAGCGGCAGGCTATGTCGTGCTAAACCAGCTGTAGCGTAGCAGAGAGCAAGGAGGAGTGAGTGGTGCATATATGAAGGTGATTGACAGCACTAAGACCCTCCTGCTGGCTCTTATTGGTTGTTTCTGACTGACTGAGTGGTGTATTTCTGCAGTTAGTACTGGGAGCACTGGGAGAACGCAGAGGAGTATTTCTCCCCTCCCTCCCAGGTTATCGGCCTTATACTGTCATGACATGATTTTAACAAATATGTAAATAACATATTTTTCATAAGTTACATATTACAACTTTAAGCAGCAAGATATCATTTGGATATGCAAAGCTATTTCCTCCCATCACATCCCTCCAGCAAGACGTCAAGCCTTCATCATCAAGAGGGTTCAGAAAATTAAGGTTTTCTGAATAACAACCACAGTTGGTAGTCTTTAAGACAGAATTTCTGTGTGAAGAAACAACATTGCTCCTCAGAAAATTAACATTTTTGCTTGGTTGCCTTCAGTTTGGCTTGCTTTTAAATGTTTTACACATTTCTACACTTTGAACATGAAATATAAGTATCATCTGAACATAATCTGACAATCTAAACAGAAAAAGGGGTAAAATTACATGCCTTTAAATTTACTGTGTGTGCACATTTGTGAGGTGTCTTTATGCCTGGGTCAAGATGTGCAGTCAAGTGGTGTGTGCCTAAAAGTTGCTGCTTGTGCACTGAGCTAATGGCTGTCCGAATGCTCCTCACGTTCAGAAGGCAGAATCCCCAAGGACAGAATCCCCACATAGCTGTTTTGTGGGTGAGGAGTAGATGGTTGTCAGTGGTAGGTCCACCCTGTAGGCTCAGCTTCCTTTCTCTGCTGGAAGCCTGAGGTCAGCGAGGTTGACACTTCCTCGTTGTTTCTCTCCTTGTGCACCAATCTGAGCATCACCCACCAAGCAGCTGTCTGCATCCAGAACTGCATGCATCTCACGCCTCTCTGTGAGCAATATGTGCAGAATCCTCATCTTTTGTTTCCTTTTACAGCCACATGTCTATGTGGTCACAACGTGCAAGCTTGCAGAATCTCAAAAAACCCTTTTGTTTATATGCACTGGTTGAAAAAAATGCTATTTGTAGCAATGTGAAAAAGTTAGGACACCCTACAAAAGCTTGTTTTCTGCAACATATTGCACATGGATATGTAATATCAAATTTAACAAAACTGAAAAATTCAGTAAATGTAATTGGAGATTTAAAAAAAATCTTGTGAGGAAAGCATTAAGGTAAAAAATCACATGTAGACTTATTACATCAGGTGCTCATGATCACTCAGCATTGTGTAAAGTCTTGCCATATAAAACTTCAGGCATTTAGTTTTACTTTCTCACAGCTGTTAAATAGAGTGAATACCTTGCTGAGATTGAGTTTTCTGAGAACTCCAGAAAGAAGTCTCAAAAAAAATTTAAACTTGCCATTGCAATGTTGGCAAAATTGTAAGTAAAGGATGTTCAAAACAGCTGCCCACATGTCCATGCCCTGTTTTCTAAGCAAGTTAATCATAAAATCAATTCAAAAGATGGCAAAGAAGTCTCCAAAAAATGTAAAATGTCATTTTACATTGGAACTACCACAATTTTCTTGGTACTGATGGTGTGAAAGTTCCTGCCAGGACCTCTGGAATAATGCTTTCTGGACAGGTAAGTCTAAAACTGAATGATTTGGACACCAGAACAAAGGAAGTGTTTTTTTTTTTGTTTTTTTTTTTTTTTTCCAATTTATTAATGACTAAGAATGTTATAAGACGACTTAGTATTGGCCAGGTGTCCCTTGGAAAAAGTATTTTTTATCTCAAGGGACTTCCTGGTAAAATAATGGTTCTATAAAATAAGTACCAGACACAAATATTCATTAATACATTTAAAGACATACACCAGACATAACGAGATGCTACGATGCTACTTATTTTATTAAAACTGTGTACTGCAACAAATTAAAACGTAATTTAATTTTCCCTAAAGTGTAGAAAAGACAAATTAACTTTAGTTTAAAACTGTAAAAAAATAAATAAATAAATAAATCTAACCCTGTCCAACTTTTAAAATGCACAAATCTGTAAGTTTAATATTTTAGTGTGGAAAATAATTTATTTTTCTAAGAAGTACAGTCAGATTCAAGGAATTAGACTTTTTAAAAGAATATTTTGAAAAGGTTAACACCTATTTAGAGATTTTCAAAGGGTGCTTTTAATCTGACAAGTCAAATTAATCAAGTTTATTTGTATAGCACATTTCAGCAGCAAGGCAGTTCAAAGTGCTTCACATCATAAAAACATCAAGTGTACAGCAGAATCATCAAGCAAATATACATGAAAATCATCAAAATCTTTGAGCAAATATCAGTGCATCAAAATCATGAGAATCATCAAGCAAATATCATCAAGCAAATATAATTTGAAAATATTGATCAATGTTCCACTTACTACTAATCAAAGGCAGCTCTAAACAGGTGGGTTCCAGTGTGTCGGCTGTTTTGCAGTTTTCTGGGAGTTTGTTACAGATTAATAAAGATTGATTCCAGTGCATAAAAACTGAAAGCTGCTTCTCCATGTTTGGTTCTGGTTCTGGGGATGCAGAGTAGACCAGAACCAGAAGCCCTGAGTGGTCTGGAGGGTTGATACAATGACAAGTCTTTAATGTATTTTGGTGTTCAGTGTTTTATAAACTACCAGAAGTATTTTAAAGTCTATTCTCTGAGCTACAGGGAGCCAGTGTAAGGATTTTAGAACTGGGGTGATGTGCTCTATTTTCCAGGTCTTAGTGAGAACACAAGCAGCAGCGTTCTGGATCAACAGCAGCTGTCTGTCTGACTTTTTAAGCAGACCTGTTAAGACACTGTTGCAACAATCAATGCGACTAAAGATAAACACATGGATGAGTTTCTCTAAATCTTGTTGAGACATTTGTCTTTTAATCCTGGAAATGTTCTTCAGGTGATAGAAGGCTGACTTTGTGATTGTCTTTATGTGTCTCTGAAGGTTCAGGTCCGAGTCCATCACTACACCCAGATTTCGGGCCTGATCACTAGTTTCTAGCTGTAATAATTGAAGCTCTGCGCTGACTCTAGATCGTTCCTCTTTAGGTCCAAAGATAATAACTTCAGTTTTGTTTCTGTTCAGCTGGAGAAAGTTTTGGCACATCCACACATGTTTGTTCGAAGCATCTGTTCAGACAAACAACCCTCCTTGAAACACATTGTAATTTATTGTAATTAAATCTGACTGTAAAATTGTCTTGTTTCTGCCTCACTTGATCCATTTTGTGCCCTTCTAGAATAAAACGCTGCAGTTCAAAGACATTCAGTTTGAGATGTGAAGCTCAAGGTCAGGGTCCAAATGTTAAAGCAGCAGTTGGGGCTGATGTTATACTGAACATTTTATTGTATTTTTTAAATTATTTTTCTGAAATAGTTTTAAAACAAATACATAGACAAACATTTACGTACTATTTACATTAGTTGTACAGTGACAGGAGTATATATTTTTTGTAACTTAACTTTTCCAACAGTTTTTGTTCAACAGCACTCATTTTACAAGCATGCAGTCAAAAATATGTTAATAATAAAAGCCTCCAAATTTCTAAAACATCAGCCTAAAACAAGAGAAATATTCTAAAGAAGAGAAAACAATGTGTAGAGACTCTATAAATAACTTTGAACAAAACCAAAAACTCAATGACCACAAATGCAGAACAAGTGAAAGGAAAAATAATATATTGGTTAACACAAACAAAAAATCAATCTGGATAGAGAGAAAAAAAAGAGTATAGCTCTTTAGGGAATAGTTTGCATTTTAGGAGTGCAGGTATATGGGGTAATTATATACAGCTGATACATTTCCAAGAGTCACAACTAACTTAATTTGGATTTAGTATAAGAAACATCCCCTTTAAATAGCTTCACTACACAGGTGGATACTGGAATCCATCTATGTTGTCTGTTTTCTTCCTCAGCTGTTCTGGCTCCTCTGGCAGAACAGCTGAGAAATGCTGACCTTGCATCTAAAATCTAGATTTGTAGGTAAATAATCCCACCAGCGTTTGTTAACCTGTAACACGTCTCTTGTTGAAGCTGGCTCTGCTGCAGTTTATTTTCTTATTAGCAGACCCGAGTGAAGTGTGATTGGGTGGTGAGCTGTCGGATGGATGGAGGAGCCGCTTGGGCTGATAAGGGGGCAAACCATCACAACGTGCAGCTTACAGTCAGCCTGCACCATGAGGTGAGTCCAAAGTAGTTTCTGACAGTGGTATTATTTTAGAGAACAGAATCCAATCCCTGATCTTGTCATAAATGGATCGAGCCAAGCATGAAGAAGTTAATTTCATTTGGCCAAGTGCATAGGGTCAGTGTTGAGCTTGTCTCTATTTGTTATGGGGCTATAATGAGCTCCATCCCCAAAGCTCCTGGCCAAAACGTTTCATTTTTGTCTCATCTGGCCATGAGACCTCCTTGTGCATGTTTGCTGTTTCCGCTGCAGGGCAAACTGAGGAACTTCTGCCTTTCTTCTTAACCCCCTTCCATAAAGGCCAGATTTCTGGAATGCTTGACGAAGAGAGCATTATTCAGAAAAGCAACAAAGAGGCTGCAGAGATCCACAAATCAGGTAGGTTAATCTGTTGACAGGACAATTTTTGGTTATAAACTCTACAAAACAGGGATAAATGGAAAAGTGGCTCTTGAATAAAAACAATGTGGAAAGAAAGCAATAACACTAATTACAGAAGCTTAACCTTAGCCTTCTGTAGCCGTTCTAAAACCAGATTAGATGGGTTTGTAATCATTGTACTGTTAGTGCACCCAACAGTGTCCACATTTAAAACTAGTTCACCCAAACTATCACCCTTAGATGATAGGAAATGGGTTAGGATACGCAACACCGACCCATAAATCACCAAGGCTCATAACAAACTGGAAGAAACTGGATCACCATTGTCACTGTTCATAGCAAGTCCAGTTTAACAAAAGCATTCATTAAGAAGGTGCTGAACAAAAAAGAAGCTTTTTTTTTTTTTTTTTTTTTTTTTTTTTTTTATAAAAACAAAAGCTTCAAACTCAACAGAAATTGACCTGTGACCACATGGACAAGCCAAATGTTGTCTGTGGACAAGTTTTGTCTTCAGATAAGAAAGATTTTGAGCTGTTTGGCCACATTTACTGGAAGAATGTTTGGAAAGGTCTACATAATGTTTCAAACCTAACCACATGGACCAGCATGGTGGTGGTCGCATCATACTGAGTGATTGTTTCACTACCTGCAGTAGTGGTGCATTGGACAAAGTGGTGGAAATAGTGAAGAAGGGGGACTGCTTTCTACTTCTTTCTAACATTAAGCTCCTTTAATGGCAGTGACCTCTACCCTCTTGAAAAAGGAATGGCCTATTCTTAAAAGCCATTAAACCAAGAAATTTAAATGACCTCTGATATTGACCCTTTGTAACTACGTCACCTAATCACGTAGAGGCGCCATGACGGATGTCCTAAGTGAGGGACGGGAGTATTATTCGGAGTGACTGCGATTGTTTTCCCAAGTTGTTTTTGTCAATATAGCCATGGCTTCTGCTTGTTCAAGTTGAGCTAATTTGTCTGTGGACGTAGCTCACCTAGTTGGAGCTTATAGACAGCGGTATTTATAAAAGCTGGAAATAGCTACCTTAGAAACTGACCCATACCTTCTCCCTCTTAACATGTTTATTGATTTAATCAAATTACCGACTTTGCCTGAATTCACGCCACATGATTTATACCATTATGCTATAAACAGCGTTTCCCCTTACCTCCGAGCAGACTTACAGATACAGAAGTCTCGATGCCTGCAAGTCTTTTTGTACATGGTAGGCTACATGATGGTGGGGAGTTTTCTCCATGGTTGCTAATGCTTAGACACGTACCTTCTCCATAATGGAATATTAGATTGCATCTTATTAAGCTTTCTTACTTATAAAGTATATGAACATTAATCTTCTTACTATTTAAAAAGTGTTCACTGCAAATCCGCAAACAAACCGAGGGCTGCCAGTTCTTATGATTGACTGAGACTATCCATCGCCATTTTTGTCCTCATCAAAAGGTTTACGATAAAATGACAAGTTTGGTTTACATCCATGTCTATTTGCGTAGCCGATCATGCAGTACCTTATGATATTTTTTACAGTTAAATCAACTAAATAACAGTGATATTAGGCTTCCACTGTCTGATTTTTGACAAGCTTTACAGGAGCTAACGTCTGCATAGGTTGTTTGGACGTCTGTCATGGTGGAGAGGGCCGCTTTCTGAAGAGCGTGACGTCACGAGCAAAGGGTCCATTTCTGATGATAAGAGTGATTAAATACAGATACAGAATTATGCAAGAAACACACGGTTTCTGCTACTGGAGCCTGTATGTTTAATTCCTAACGGATGTGGATTAGAGAAACTTGGGTGCATCCAAATTTTGTTAGAAAAATTACAGTGCTTGTATGTTTTCTAATATTCCCACTCTGAAAAAGTCTTAGATTAATTCAACAACCACGACTTAAGATGAATGACAACTTCTGTCTGGAACTGTAGGTATTTTAACCAAGTTTTTTCTGATTTGTTTTTATAATTTTCATTTTTTTCTGACAAAGAGAATATTCTGATCTTATTGTATTAGACTAAGGTGATAACATGAGGCTCAAAAGGTTTTGTATAATACGTTATCAAGTCAGTATTACTGATATGATGAGCCTCTAAGTTAATAATGGGTGGAAGGAAACGGACGTCAAGGGAACAACTAATGGACTTTATTGTTTTAGAGCACTTCATTATACACATTAGAGCATGTTGCCTATAGATGGTGACATTGAAAGGAATCCCACACAGGCGCTGTGAGCATGATCGTCCTACAGGGGGCAGTGTGTGGCCTCTGCTTCTCGCTCCATATCCTTCCTCGGGCTTTAATCATTCGTTAGCCTCATAAAAAAAGATGCACTTATAATCATATCCCTGTAATAAAGGAAATGTCTCTTTGTCCTCTTTCATTCAGCACATTGTCACAACCCAGAGCCTTAATCCTACAAACTGACGGACAGTTGCATCCTGGGAAAAGAGCCTCACGCTTTTGTTTGAGCTAGTCAAATCTGTTAAGCCCCAATTCTTTTGTGGGTATTTGCATACTCGGAAGTATTCTTTTATTGAAGGGCCAAATCCTCCTTGTATGTTATGCGAGGCATTTTTAGTATCATTTGTGGGGTATCTACATGCACTATTAGCGCTGCATAATACCTTCATATAATACAGCGGTATAATCTTGCAGATAAAGGATTTTTTTCTGAAGTGTAGCGTTACGACGGGATGAAATGCAGCATTTGCAAGCAGATTCAAAGAGGCTCAAATGTCATCAGAAATGTCAAGCGCCTCTGCAGTGACAGGATACGAGAATTATGCTTATGCTTTTTTTTTTTTTTTTTTTTTTTTTTTTTTTTTTTTTTTTTTTTTTTT
Source organism: Anableps anableps (assembly GCA_014839685.1). Taxonomy (NCBI): domain Eukaryota; kingdom Metazoa; phylum Chordata; class Actinopteri; order Cyprinodontiformes; family Anablepidae; genus Anableps; species Anableps anableps. The sequence continues at coordinate 33,524,396 of CM026065.1, read as the reverse complement.
TCTTTTTTTTAATCATTTTCATCAGCGGCCTCATTTCTGAAATTCACCTCTTGGGTTGAAAGACCTGGCTTGCTCTGACCACTGCAGTGTAATAGGCCTGGTGATACAACAGCTGTTGGTTACCTCTGATTTACCTCCTTTTCTTATTTTCTATTTCTACCTGCCTCATTGCATTTTCCCGCTCCACTTTTGTCCCATCCTACTCTTACCTGCTAGGAAAGATTTCTCCTTTTTCCAGCAGAGTTTCTCTAACTGGCTGATAAACTGTTTATCTGGCGGTGATGTTGGGCCCAGTATGCTTCACACATTCACACTCTCCACAGGCCTTTTCTCTGCAGCTCTCTGGAGTCCCTTCTGCAAAAGCTGTGATAAGATTGTGAAGCTGAGATGGCAGATGGGGAACTGGAGAGTGAAGGCATGGTGCTGTAAAGGGAAACCTTTAGAGTCCAAAAATATCTTTACCCATGACATATTAGCTTACATTTTCATGCGGAAATTGGAAAAAAAGATTCCATCCTACAGTTTTCATATTTTACAAGGTCTGATTTTATGACACTCTCAAGGAGTCTCTCAATTGAAAGCGCGTCTTCTACTACTTTCTAATTTATTAGCTGAAATACATTTGGAAATCTGCCATTAAACTCCTCTTGAAAAATAAATTCAGGAAACTATGTTTGAACTCAGTTTTCTTTTCCATTACAAAAACATAGAAAAAAAATATACCAAAAACAAATTCTTCAAACAATCCAGGTACAAAGTGATGAGCTTTGCATTTTCCTGCATGATAGCAAGTCGTTGGGCAGAAATCACAATGAAGTGGCTTAAATATCATAACAACTGGAATCATGACCATGAAACACAGAAGAAACCAGTCTGTTTGTGGATTAATATAAACAATAATAAGACAAGAGCACCTGGATGTTCAGATCAAAACTTTAATTCAGTGTAATTCTCTGGCACTAATGGTGGTCCTCAAGGTTTTGTCCTAAGTCATTCTTCTTCATGACATATCACCTTCGTCTGAAAATATCTTCTGTAAATTCAGTATCAGTTTCCATTGCTATGCAGATGGCATCCAGCTGGACTTTTCTTCCAAGCAGCATAAGTGCTGCATTTTGCTTTATTTGCTACATTTCCTACTACTCTCCAGTTGTGGATTATCTGCAGTTATTGCTGTCATTAACTTTATGTTCTCTCTGCGTTGAACACCTGGCCTGGTGTTTCTGTTTAGCTGTGGCACCTTCCTGGAGGGGGACATCAGCTGAACTACTGCTGCCAATAACTTCATGTTCTCCTCCTATAGATGATTTATTTGACTCTGTGTTTAACCTTGAACCACTGAAGGAGCTATTGCTTCGACCGTGTGTACTGTTTTTATCCTTTACATTATACAACAAGGCTCACAAATTATATGTCTTAAGCTGCGTTTCTTTGCCATTAATTCCCTGATTTTTCTTTAACATAGAAAGTACTCCTGGAGCAGAGCTTCTGTGTTTTTGTGTGTGTATCTGCTATGTGCTATCTGCAATGCGATGTCTTGTCAAACCTCCCGTCAGTTGCGGGAGATGTCCACTCATGTTGAGCAAGGTTTGGCTGGAGGTTTCCTCCTGTTAAAGTGCTCTTCTCTTCTCTTCTCTTCTCTTCTCTTCTCTTCTCTTCTCTTCTCTTCTCTTCTCTTCTCTTCTCTTCTCTTCTCTTCTCTTCTGTTCGTTGCTACATTCATGCTCAGTACGAGGAGTTGCTGCAAAGTTAATGACTCAACACGATGCTCTGTCCACTGTCGCTCTGCTGTAAAAGCAGTGGAAACCCCACAATCTGCTGGGTTTCCTTAGATATAAAACTTTTTCACCCACTAGAAGAATAAACTGAACTTGACTGCAATGTTTAAGAAATAGTATCAGCTGGAATGCATGTAACTGACTTTGAATTTAATTAACTATATTTCTATATATAAATCGGATGTCATGATGACATTTGTTGTAAATCGGCACTATATAAATAAACTGAACTGAATGTAATGTTCATATTTTCCTGTTAGATTTTAACGTATTGGATCTTAAATGTTATTTTTTTTCTGTTATGTACTTTGAATAACTTTGTATATGAAAGGTGCTATGTTAATAAATCTTTCCTTGCTTTCCATAAAGTAACAAAACAGAAAACATCTGTGTCATTAAGAAAACTTTTCACTGTGACTATATGAGAAAAAGAAAATTGTTACTTCAGGGCCAGCATGCTGACCATTAATCAGTCCTTCCAGTTTTTCGCGATTCCACAATCACGAAAATTCATGCAAAATCAAAAGACCCCCAATTTTTCACACGACTGCATAGTTGTGAGTTTCATTGCAAATTTTCAGCAAAAACTGTGAAATCATTGGGTTTAGGTGACTGCTGCTAACCCCCACCTACAGATGGCAGTATCTCTTACTTCGTGTAATACACTACTGCCCCAGGCTTACTTGATGTCAATATGGCGAGTAACAACAAGTCACATTTACCATCATACATAAGTGCAAATATCACAAAATTCCTTGCAAATATTTCTAAAGTACCACCACAAAATCAGTGATTTTGACTGCAAAAAAAATCACAAAAACAATTGTAAAATCCTGGAAGGACTGATTAATATAGCAACATGAGCAAATCGAACACAGTAACAGCATATCTTGTTTTGAACTTATTTTATGAAGAATTTTTCTTAAATATCAAATGCTTTGATATTTATCAAAGCATTTGTAGCACTAAACACTATATAAGTACAGATGAATTCATTACAGTGGCTCTCAATAGTCTACACACCCGTTAAAATACCAGGTTTTTGTAAAAAAATTAGACCATAATAAATCATTTAAACTTTCCCACCTCTGTTGAGGACATATTTTATCAACCGCCCATTTCTACAGATTTCTAACCAAATGTAGCTCTGGACTCTTGGTCACCCCTAATCCTTAATTTAGAAGTTTTTCTTTTCAGCCAGCTGGCATCAGACATTAGTCACCTCAACTCCTTTTTAGGTTGAGAACCTAACCCAGAGTGCACGGCCAAATCTGTAAACCAACCCATTTAATCAACAACTAGTCATGACTTGATTAGCAAAACAACTTAACCTGGGTTGTTTTAGCATTTGTCAAAGTGTGAAGACAAACGTCTTGCATGGCTAATTGAATTGTACCTCCTATACGACTCCTCGAGATGTGATATGGACACCTACTAACTGTCAAAATTATTTAAAATAATTGTTTTATTGCTTCAGTGATTGTGTCACCCTATTAAACTAATGTTTTGTGTTGATAATGTGAAAATGTTCCATGAATGATTTTAAATTCATCCCTTTTGTTACAATGAAGATTTTCATTTTTAAGGTGTTTTAAAGTGTTGTTTTGATGGGTTATTAAGGACTTTGGAAGGTTTTCTGGGGCCTTGAGTAAAAAATGTCTCCTTTTTATTAGATGTCAGTGAATCTTCACTAAAGGGTTAATTTGAGGATCCCACCCATCATCCTGGAATTGTGTCATAATATTACTGACTCACAGCTTCACCAAGTCTTCTCCTGATAGTGGACCACAGGATTAATTTTACATAGAGCTATTAATGATCAACAGAAGTCCCATACACATTCATAAACCACCTTATGGATCTCTTTTCAAATGAACTATCTTTGTTGTGAGGGATGTTTCACCGTGTTGCAGCATCACTTTCTCTCCAGCCCTGAGCAATGTCATGCAGTTAGCTGCTTTGCATCTGTTCTCTGGCTGCTGTTTGCCTGTTTGTTTTGTTCTGTCCTCCTGTGTATTTAAGCGCTGATTTGTGCCAGCAAGGGACACATGAAAGGAGCCACAGCACGAACAGAAAACAAGCCTTTGGAGACGAAGGGGAAGAGGAGGGGGAAGAAATGACAACATGAGGAACAAAACAAGGCCCAGAAATAAGCTCTGATTAAACAGGAAAACAATCAAACTGCAAAGATGAGAAGAAGAACAAGACAGAAAAATAGATGCACAACACACATATGCACACATACTCAACAGTAAAAGTAAATACAACAGGCAAACGAGGAAAACAACATGAATTTAAAAAGACCCTGGTGAGGACAAATTACACCAGCTGCTGCTTCTGTTTGGTTTCAGTCACATAAGCAGAGAAGTTTTCCTGGAGATGTAGCTTAACTTTTTTACAGTGTTAGTTTTATTTGGTGGGAATTTGTTCAGCATGACTAATGTGCACACTACAAAAGGCTTGGATTACACTTTGTCTTCATTCTCAAATCAAATATCAAACAGAAAACCTGCTCGTATCTGTGGTGTTTTAACATTGGAGCTCAGATAAATCTCCTCCCCTACATGCTATTTTTATTTCCTTTTAGCTGGACTGCTCTCTTGGTTCAACAGTAAAATTTACCTTAGCATTAAAGTTACACTCGGCTTATCTGCCTATTGTTTTTTAGAACTGTGGTACATGAACATTGTGGTTTAGTGGTTCTCAAAAAGAAATCCTCCAAATGTTTTTCACTCTTGTTAATATTATGGATGTACAATATATTGGCATTAGGATAGAATAGAAACAGCCCTTATTATCTCGCAAAGGAAATTCAGGTGTGGCAGCAGCATCAGATATAAAAGTTTACACAAAAAAGTTCTTAAAGTGGTAAACAACATCAAAATAATTATATATATATATATATATATATATATATATATATATATATATATATATATATATATATAAACAAGATTTTGTAAACAAGACAATAATAACAATAATAGTAATAATAATAATATACTATACAAGACCATAGCAGAAAATACTGGGCAGTTATTAGAAATAAGAATATCAAACTCATGATCCGATATTCCGATGATCCGATGCACTCAGATGTGCAACTCAGTCGGATAACTTTTCCAAAAATGTACGCAATGTGCATGTGTATTTTACATTACAAAAGAGACAGACTGTTTACAATACAGTATATCAGTGCAGAAAACAGATTTGCAATAACAGTGGAAATATAAATAAAAACGATACCAGCAGGGATGTAAACACGTTGATTTTATTGGGAGCAGTGATGGTTATAAAGTCTGACAGCTACTGGGAGGAAGGATCTATGATAACAATCCTTTGTGCATTTAGGATGCAGCTGTCACTGAAGGAGCTCTCCATTAACAACAGTATTGGCTGACGTTAGTCAATTTTTAACACATTGGTAAGTAAAACTGTGCTGATGTTAATAAACTATACTTATTTTGGGCTTATTGCCATTGTTCTGTATTTTGAACAGGCAATACAATCTATTTATAGATGACGATGATATGGGTTGGTCACAGCTGGACCAAACTAAACCCCTACTCCATCACTCATCGGTCATGGTTTTGTCTCCCACTGCCAACTGGAAGTATTGTCTTTCACAGCTTCAAGGATACGCCTTAATGCACTGGGAGATTTTGAGAAAAGTAGCTTAGTTTGCTGGTGAAAACAATGAAGTCAGGAAAAATACAGGAGATTGGAAAAAGCAAAAACATGTTCATGCTTGGAATATGTGAAGAAGAATGTATGCAAGATGCAGAGCAAAGTCTAACAATAGTACATGGTATTAAGTGAAAGGGAAATTAATAAGGTGAAATGACATATGGCAGGAACAGATGGTATAAAATATTTTACATACACCAAAATCACGACTATTTGTCATGATTAGGGTCTATTTGATCAGTGCTAAAGAAAGTGGGTTTTTTCTTCATTCATCTGCTTTGACATATTTGATTTATCTTAATTTAGCAGACCATTTCTATGACTGAATAATAATGTTAGGCCACAGCATTATGAGAAGTTACTATAAATCAAGTAGTCTATAAATTATGAAGCAAATAATGTAGATCTGTTGGCATTAATTAAACATCCATCCATCCACCAAAGCATTATTAATCATAGTAAACTAGTTAGCTTGTTGCATCAGCCTAAGAAACTGTTTGAAAGCCCTCCAAAGGAAGTTACATGGTTCTTCTAAAAATATGGCCTGTGCTTATTTTCTCAACAGTATCATCTGCCTGCCTGTCTCCTCAAAGAAGCGGTTCCGTGTTTTTTGTGTTGTTCCAGTCCAATGACTCCCTGATGTCTCGACTCCAAGGCTTTTATGACACATGGAAGACTTTTCAACCACCTCTATGCAGAGGCAGTGGACTGGTTCCTGTTAATTAGTACTTTGTCTCCTCTTAGAAATGACCTTTTCTCTTTTGCACTCTGAATAAATTGACTCCCAGTCCTGCACTGTGTGTTTCCTTGGATTGTCATGGCTGCTGGTGCGTGCTCTTCTCTTGGTCCTGCAGCATTTTATGAACTCAAACAACTTCCTTCTACCTCTATGAAGTCTGACTTTACTAAGTGATTTCTTTAGTTGAATAAATACAATACAGTTGTGGTTTATTTATTTTATATTAACTTCTTGAATCATTTTCTGCATTCACTTTGCTCCACTCAGAATCAATGGAGTTGGAGTCTTACTGTTTAACTCCATAAAATACATTGTCATCGTTTTGCATTAAAATTAATAGTTAATCTGTTCATTTAGCATAAGAATTACCAATTGCCACTTGTCAACATCTGAGTTTCAACTTCCAAGGTAAATGCAACACACCCTCTGTTCTAGCAGACATGTGGGTCTGAAAGATACATTAACTGTTGAAAGATACAGTTGAGGCCAAAATAATTCATACGCCTGTCAGATATAGATTTAAAAAGTAATCTTGTACTTTGACCAACACGTTTAACGTTTTGAAGTGGTCCAGCCTGCATCCAGACTTGAATCCAACAGAGCAGGGGTGTCTGAAATGCAGCTTTGTCATTTTTTTAGGATGAGATTTTCTCCGACAAATTTAATTCTTCAAAATTTGAATTCTTCTGTTATTAGCTATGTTTCTTTTGTTTTAATTTTATTTTCAGAGTAAGTCTGGTTGTAAACATTTATTGACATTTTATTTAAAAACAGACTAGGGCACACCCATTTGTTGACCTTGGTTAAATGGACCAAGGATTTTTTTTTTCTTTGCTGAACAGGTAAACAGAAAAGAATTCACAGCAAAATTATTTTGTGTTTTAAGTTGGAAAAAGATATTGGTCTTAAGTATCTTCAATGTTGGGGTTTTGGCCTGCACCTTAAGGACTTGGAGCTTTTTGCTAGAGAGGAATGATCAAAATATAAGTGGAAAAATGTAAAAATCTGGTCAGAAATAAAAAGAAGATGCTAAAGATGCTGAAATAATAAAGACTTTTCCATCAGTTATTGGGAAGGGTATGAATCATTTGCCATTTTTACTAATATGCAAAAAACAACAAAAAAAAAAAAAAAAAAGTAGTGGCACCTCTTTTATTGCATCTTATTATGTTTTCGAGGGGTTCCCATGTCAGTTCCAATCAGCAACAAAGTTTTGGCTGGAGGAAAATAACTACATCTAAATCTTTTGTGTTTATGAATAGTTACCCTGCATTAATAGGGGTATAAAGGTACAGATTTTATACCGAGTACGCATATGTACCAAATGATTACAGCGCTGTTTTACATCTGAAGACAAGCAGAATGGTTAGGAGCAGACCTAACAACAAAATGCGTCGTTCTGTAGCGTAACTTGGAAAAGTGACACCAAAGTAAAACAGAACTCCAAGCTAACATTAAACTATGTTATTTAGAAACATTAAGGTTCAGAAAATAATAAAACCTAATTAATTTCAGAAACTGGAGAAGATTCTTTGTTTACTGCTGACCGAAGCCAAAAAAAACCCCCAAACAATTGTTTGCTTATTTATTTTTCTTCATTGAAGCTAACCAAAACACAAATACGTACTGAGCAATGATTTTTGTGTACCTTTACACCCGTATATGTCAAACAGGTCTAATACTGTGTGTGGGATGAGGCAGTATGAAATTTGATTTACCCCAGTTCTACTGCGTTCGGAGTGAAACGTCTGTTTAGTCCCAGGTCTGCAAGGCATTTTTTTATACCTTCCAGCTGGCTCTACTCTCCTCTGAGCCATGAAACTTGTGTGATGGAAACTTCTTCATCTGTACTTTATCCACAGTCTGCCAGGATTCCCTGCGACCATTTATGTGGTTTCTAGAGTTTTTAGATACAGTTAGATATTGTTTAGATGAATTTAACAAAAAGAGATCACTGGGATCAGACTGAGTTTAAGCTATTTTATAAAGAATAAGCAACAAAATTCTGTCTCTTAATATACAAAGCAAATAGAGACATCCATTTAAATACAGAAATTTCTAGAAGTAATGTTAACAATTTAGAAAGGCTTAGCCAGAGTCCTGACTTAATCTGATCTGATAGGAAAGTTGTTGAGGGAACAAATAATTAAGGTGATAACAAGGAGGCCGTCCAACCTCAATATTTTGAAGCTGATCAACTCAAATAAATCATCAAAATGATAATGGAAAACATACAAAAAGCTGCTCAGTGTATAACAGTTCCTACAACTTCCCAATTATTCCTTACTTTTTGTTGTTCTGTCACATAGAATCCCAATGCAACATTTTTTTTTTTTTTTGCGGTTGAAACCTGGCAAAAATCTATGGATCTATGATGGGTTTCCTTTATAAAACTGCAGCCAGAACCTCCACCCCTATTTGGAGAATCAGAGATGACCTTTACATAAATACAGTAAAGCCAAAGCAGATTAGGGCAGAAGGGACATTTGTGATGTTGTCAAAGCTTTACTTCACCCACCTGACGTACACTGCGTGGTTGTTTGGCCATTGTAAGTTAGGAAAAATAAAGAAAAATGGGATTTTGGTTTTAATGTGACATCTATATAAGTAGGAACCAAGTTTGTTTAGATTTAAAAACTTTGTGATGAAAGTGCATAATTACTGTCAGTCACTGGTGCATTTCATTGGAGACAGGACTGTCTGCGGCTAATGCTCTTATCTTATATTTGCTATGCTTTATCTAATCCTTATCTTATCGATATGTAAGCAGAGATTTCATTTGCTAAAGTAAAAGATTCGTCCATAATATATTGCACGGATATAATAGTAGTTCTGAGTAGCAACATGTTTTTGATGCTTCAGAAAATGCAGTTAGTGTGCCATTCAGTATAGTTTCAACATGAAGTAGGCTGAAAGGGTAATTCAAAATAAAAAGGAACAAAACACATCTACCTTTTTTTATCGCTTATATTACATACTTTTTGTAGCATCTTATGATTCAGAAGGTTTGATGATTTTGGAAGAGACCTTTGATTTTAAAAAGAAGCAGTCACTTGGACGAACCATCTGTCTGCATTGCTTAGGCAAACAGAGGAGTGAATACATACATGAACCATGAGAGAAACAGTAAGCTCGCTTTCTGTCATAAAATATGGCACTCTCAGAAATAATGATGTCCTACTTGATCTTTTATAAGAGGTTGTCGTTATTTAATGAGAATTTAATTAAAATCCAAATTTTACCCAAGATTGTGTACAAAAAGTAATCTGTAACAGGATTTTTTTCCTGTTATTGCCGTCTATAGCTATTGAAATATTACTTTTTGATTTTAAAAAATGGATGGATAGATGGATGGATAGACAAAGACTTAAACAGGATGGATTTAATGGCAACATTCTTTTAAAGAGAGAAAATTTTCAGATAATCCAGAAGTGCTGAGTAAATTATTCAGTTTCCATCTAAAGCAATCTCTGCAGAATCAAGTTGCCACCAGTGCAGAGCTTACTCAACACTTAACAACCGATGAGTGCTTTTGGGCGTACACTGAGGCAAAGACCTTTCATCAGTGGTTCAACTCATCTGAAGAGATCACTATTTTTCCAGCAGATAAAGAATCTAACTCCAGAGCATCTTCTTCCAGGAATCCAGCCACTATTAGATGATGACCTACACAGTTTCACAAGTCAGTTCAGATGATCTCAAAGATCAGATCACTTTGTGAACCAAGTGCAGATATAAAGCAATCAGAGGGTGCAAAACAGTTCACATTACCAAAATGATTATATATTTTAAAGAAAGAATGTGCCTTTTTCAAACGCTGAATGGTATGGCGCTGCTGCGTTGCAGCTGGTGAGATGATAATGGTTGAGTTTGAAAGTTGAAAGCTGTCTGAATTTTGCAAGGAAGCTCAATAATGAATTGTAATTTAGTAAAAATACAGCTCATCGAATCACAGACAGTTCTTCTATTTCTCACCATGTATGACCCCTTTGTATTTTGTAAGCAAGCAAAGCTGCCTGGGGAGTAACAACATGACCCACAAATTAGCAAAGACAACTGTCTTCAGCTCCCTGCCTTTGTCTCAGCAGACCAGGAGTCGTCGCTGAAAAATTTCCAAGATCACTTACCAAAAAAACAAAAGAGCAAAAGAAAACTGTGGAGCGGCCAGGCCACAGCCCTGAGGATTATTCTCCTAGTGTTACATGGCTTAGCTGCAGCCCAACCTTTGACTCTTGTTAGGGATGACTTGACTCCTAGCCCTGTTCAGGCAGGGAGATGCCTCTGATTTCCATAGCATGTGTACTGTGTGTTACTTTTATGTATGGAAATAGAAATGCTGCACATTTACTTGGAGATACACTGGATGTGATGTCTGCTAGAGCCTTAGCTGGTGATGAATTTGTTAACGGTTACACTGTAAAAGGTTTGTTCAAGAATATTTATGTCAGGTTTAGTGAAAATGTTATAAGAAAGATACGTTATCTGCAGAGGATAACTCATGACATCTTTTCTTAGTGGGCTTCTACTGTCGACTTAAATTTTAAAAAGTTTTTCTAATGCTGTTTTATGAGTCTGTAAAGCATCATATTTGCATTTAATGGCGATTCACATAGAAGTCACTGAATATTTACTAAATATTTGTAGGAGGCGGTACGCTACCTGTGATCTTCCTGTGATCTGTGTTCTGTTATTTGTGCATTTAGATTTATTTTTCTTAGGTAAATGTTAAGACTTTTCTCTCTGGTTTGTAGTTTCCTTGTATCTAAAGCTGGACACACACTGTTCGATTTTTAGCCAATTATTGAGCTAATTTTCCACTCGTGCAACAATTTTTTGGTTCAGGCTGAGTCTCTGCGTCATCGTATGTTGTGCATCGTGTGGGGGGGGAACAGGGAGTAACAAGAGGCTATTAACACCTCACAACCAGCTCCCGGTCAGCAGACGTACGGCTGCACAAAAATCAGCCGCCCCCTCATGAGGGTATTGCACTGTTGAAGCAGCACCACAAGTTTACGATTTAATTTCATTCAAAATTAAACTTTTAGGATTGAAGGCTACCTTTTTAATCCTAGGAAGTGAGTTACTGAGCCTGTCGATTCATGGAGTTGTATGATGGCAGTGTGAGCAGTCAGGTTGCATCTGAGCATCAGGTCATACAGTGTGAGAAAATGATTTGTGAGCTGTGAATTATTGAATCCTGCAGTTTGAGCTGGTGCAGTGTATGCCCAGTTTTAGTTCAGCTTCCTTTGGGTTAATGTTACATCTTCCCTCAGTCTGCCAGTTTGCTCTCTTCCACAGCTGCTCCCCTGATTAACTCATCTGCATTCAATATTATTCTCCACTCTTCCCTCAGTAAATAAGCGCACTGTTCACTGTTTCCTCCCATTTCTCCATGTTCAGTTCTCCATGTGCATTTTTTTTCCATTTTCATTATTAAATCTTCACCATTGTCAGCTCAAAAACTTGTCTGAATTTCTGTCCAGCTTTAAACTCACATACCAGCACAATTATGTCACAAGAGGCCCATCTTTTTTCACTTTCTGTTTAGCATCACCACATCGTTTTCATGCTTCATTAGCAGAGTGAGAATAGAAACAATGATGCTTGACTCTTTTGTATGTTTGCGATGTGCCTATGAGCGCTCAGCTTCATGTTAAGTCTTTCGAGATCTCCCAAATGCCCCTGCACATGTCTATAAACACTTTACAAAGCTCTGCGTAATCTTCCTTTTCTTTGCTGCACTCTTAGTTTCATCTGTGGGGGATTACTGTAACACTTTCTGTGTGGATGTGAGAACGTGGAATCTGCAAGAGGAGGAGGAACATACAGAATGGTGGAAAAAGGAAAACAAATTGTTTGTAATCTCTCCATAGAATGGACAGTTGAACGAAGGGAGTCTTGCAAGGCCTCCATCTTTTTTTTTGGGACAGAAAATCCCATAATCCTCCGTGTTTGATGTCTCAAGGCTAATGGTGTTTATTAGGACAGCCCGAAAGGCGCTTTGTCCACGGCACGGTTGCTGTTGAGGTTTTGAATGACATTGCAGGGAGAGAGCTGGTAACTTTAGCTTAATCTTGGCTTAGCCGACCCCGATGCATGCGCAGGTGTGTGGCCCGTAAGCCCAGAGGAGGCTGGGCTCTCCTGTGCAAACCAAAGATCAATCCTGCTCCAGGGGCCTACGATGTCCCGAGGAACACACAGTGCACCTTTAACCTGGGAGATTTTAGCCCCTTCATGAACCAAACTGCCTATTATCACATTTTAATTAAATGCGCGCTCTCATTCCATTTATCTGCTCAATAAGATATGGAATGACCTTTTTCTACTGAATCAGTGTACGTTTCATGAAGCAGGCCATGGAGTTTGAGTTTATGTTTCAGCTGCTTCATTCATCTCAAAGCCTTCTGCTTTACTTTGACCGCTAAATCTTTTCCCTTCATCTTTATGCTGTATGTTTGGCAACTGTGGTTTTAGATTTAGTAATTGGTAAAAAAAGAAAGTTAATCTTCAATAAACTGCTTTCTTTATTAGTCTTGTAGCAGTTTTTAATCATTCGTGATGTTCTTGTTGGGTTCCGTGTGGTGGACTTGGCCCAATAAGGCAAATATGGTGAACTGGACGCAGCTGAACTGAAGGTGTGTTGAGAACTGATCGCCAGCTGAAAGTGCTGGAATAAAAAAACCGATTAAAATGTCTCCCAACTTTATCTCAGGGGAGCTAAATGAAGTTGTGAAATGTTAATCACAACTGATGGAGGAAGTTTGGGAATTTAAATAAACAATAAGTGAAGATAAAAGAAACCTGACAACTTGGTGCTAACAGTTGGTAATTAACAGCAACATTCCTGTATAGATAGTTTATTATTAAATTATGTTGCAAACGTTCAAACCTCTTTGACTATTTGTTGTAGATTATTGGGGGGGGGGGTTGGTATAGACAAACACAAAGTAGTGCATAATGGTGTGTTTAAAAAATGATGCATGGGTCTTCAATTTTTTTAACTGATTATCTGAAAAGAATGGGATGCAACTATATTCAGGACCCTTGATTCTGATACCACTAAATACAAGCGTAACTATTTGGCTTTGCTTCACCTAATTGGTAAATAAAGTTCACCTGTGTGTAATTTATTCTCATTATAATCCAGATGTTCTGCGAAGGCCTCAGAGGTTTGTTAGAGAACATTAATGAACAAACAGCATCATGAAGACCAAGGAACACAGCAGGCAGGTCAGGGAGAAAGCTAACTTCATTAGTAATGTGGAAAAACCAATATTAATTCAGGTTTTATTCTTGACAAAAGAACCTTAAGAATTATTGTAAAGCCAGTTAAAAGAGTCAGCTAAGGCACTTTTTGTCAAAATAAACACATTTTCATTTTAATTTCAGGATCTGGTAGATTCTTAAACATCTCCAATTAAAACAAAAAATAGATTTATTCCTGTAAGCAGGAAATGAAAAAATGTAAAACATTAAAAAGTTTTACACACAGTTTCAAATCTGAATGAAGATGCTAACCATTTTGTTTTGTCTAGCTTTATCTGTCATCCCTTCATTTTATTTTTGGTCCAAAATAAGTAAATAAATTTTAAAAAAAACAACAAACAAACAAAAAAATTGAAGCAACAACAGAGAACTGCTCCTCCTCCTTGAGCCACGTGGATAACATTCGATGATATCAGTAGCAATGTGGGCCCAGGGTCTTACACAAGGTAACTTTGACATGTGGACCCTTGGGATCCAGTGGTTGGTGATCATTAACCTCACACAGCTCCTCTGGAGACGAGAAAAAAGATGTTTTGGATTTTGACTGTTTGCATACCACAGCATCCTTTAAATCAGGGTTTTTTTTGTTGTTGTTTTGTTTTTTTACATATTTACCACCTTTATTACAAATAAAGAGGACATTACTGACATTTAGTGAGTAATCTCAGCAGGACATTAAGTTTCTTTTCTGCCCCTTCGATATGAAGCTTTATAAACTTGACCTGATGAACAGCAAAGCTCTCTGATGAAGGACTGCTGACTCAGTTATCGGATTTAGAACCTGCTCCTCCAATAAGAAGAATGAATTTCCAATAATTTAATAACAGAAATCAGGGCCAGCGGCCCAGTGATCCATAAACACTATGTTGATGAGGTCATGCTTGCCTCATGCCAGCATCTTAAGGCTGCGGTGTTAACCAACATCAAGAAGCAGGATGACATCATGTGTTTCATTTCTGGATTTAAACACCGTGTGATGAAGAGATGTGACATTTTTAGACAGCAAGGAGTGAACAGAAAGCCTATGTGTGATTCATTTTTAGGATCAAAGGCAAACAGAGGACTTACTGTGTGTTTTTTTCCTGTATAATTCCCAAACCAAGGATTTCTTCTCTCATTTTCACACCTTCAGGCGCCCCGTAAAGGAAACCTTCATAATTTGCCCAAACCCTACATTTCTTCAATTGCTACAATCAGCCATCAAATAACACGCTTCATGGTTTTATTTCCCAGTAGGGAGGATTCTGCCCCCTCTGCCCTGGATTCACCCGCCTGTGGATTCACTCCATCTCCACCCTTTTTCTCCCCCACAAAGAAACCTTGTTGCATAGAAGAAAACATCACACATCACTTGTCTCAGCATCATAAACACGTGGCCGTCACTCTTTTCTGTATGTTTATAGCTCAGAGCTTCTTTGTAGCATTGTTGGGAACCCGGTGAGATTTCTCTTGCTGTTGATTTCATGCAGATCTAAACATGGACACAGTCGACCAATAGGGGGCGATAGCAGGAAGTTTAACACAAGCATCATTTGGATTGAACAGAATCAAAGTTTCTGCTTAAATCCTTTTTTAATCACTGGTGCTTCTTTTAATACATAAAACAAAAAATATTTTTTTAATCAAAAATATCCTCACTGAATGGTAACTCTCAGTGTAAGCACCCCAGTTTTTAAATATTAAAATATTTTTAAAAAATATATAAAATGATGTAGTCACTTTTATTTTAAACAGAAAAGTATCAGTTATTTCAAATGCTAATAAAATGACGTAACATTGTGATATTAAAGTGTAATGATGTAATGGATGACATTTATTTTTTGTTATTTTATTAAACAGACTTAACCAAAAGTCTATATTAAACATACACTAAATTAGGTAGTATTTTGTTGTGCTTGTTGTGCTAACGATTATACCTGATTCCTTTTCTGATCTTTATAAAGAAACGCAAGAACATCAAACTGATTAAGCAGTTGGTCTATACATAAAGCTTGTAGTTTGATGCCAAACAGACATGGTAACTGGAGCAAGCCAGCTGTATTTTAAAACAACGTTTCTTTGATAAGAGTGATTGTGGGCAGTTGTTTAGTTCTCACACCTGTGTTTTTTACTATCTGAAATATTTACAATCAGCCAAATCTGTATTTTCTCTTAAAAGATGCTAGGCTCCTTCAGACAGGCACTATGCCAGCTGAACAGCGGTTTGCAACAAGTGGGGGAGAGGCAGCGCTTTGCGACCATTTGCTTCATACAGCAAGAGAAACCGAAATCTGGCATCTCATGAAAAATATTGTTCTTTGACATAGGAAGTATTCTTGGACCAACACCCCTGAGCCTTTTTTTTATTTTTTTTTTTTATTTGCTGGGTCGGCTCTGTTTATAAGCTGCATGCTGGTGCAGTTGTAAGCTCTGCTGCCTTGGCAGGGGTATGAATAATTTTGGTCATACTGTTAACTGAACTGCATTGAATTCAGTTTAAAGGAGAAGTGTAACAGAATTACTTAGCAATGTTGAAACCCTAATTGTTCAAAACCTTGGTGTGATGCCGGCAACTGTAACACTCTTAGCTGTGTTACAGCATAAAATGTATTTTATACTCAGATATACAGCAACATAGGCAGCATTCAAAATATAAAACACAATTTCTTGATGGCGAGCACTGAAGCTTTGCAGCAAAAACACCCTGAGTCTAAATCCCAGCTGGGTCCTCTAATCTTGCAGTTTGTATGTTCCCTCTCCACCCATGGCTTTTCTTTGACTCAGGTTTCCACAACAGCCCAACAATAGGTATGTTAGATTAGTTGAGTGTAAACTGTCCTTAGGTATAGCTGTTAGTGTGCTTGGTTGTCTTTGTTGGCCCTGTCACGGACTGGTGACCTACCCCTGGTGTTCCACAGGGTCTCGCCCATCAATTCCTGAACAGGACTTGATGTCCTAAGTCCTAACAGGACTTCAGTGTACAAAACAGATGCATGGCAATACAATTCTTTATGACTGATTGCATTAAACTCATCACTCTTTAAAGGCATTTTGTCACAGATATGTGTCCAAAATGCAAACTGGAAGTAATCTTAAAACAGATCCATTTTCGACATGTCTGCTGATCTTTGTGTGTGATTTCATGTAGAAGAACAAAATAAGCAGAAGCATCATAAATGCTTATCTTTCATAACAAGATTATTGTCGTGAATCCAGATATTGCTGCTGTTTTTTTATTCATCCTGCTTCAAAGCAACATGTAATTAATAACATATTAGACATTATGTATGGATGAGAAGAAATTATGGTTTATTATTTACCTCTTCCAGAGAGGCATTTAAGTTTTTGCTTTTGAGCCTGAGTACACCTGCAGAGATGTGATGTTCTCTTTTTTTTAAATCATGGTTAACACATTGCATGCATGTTACTTTGGGCTTCAGCCTCCTGAAATCACACCCGGTAATGCTCTTCATTGGTGATTGGGCACAGAGGTGATGCAACAGTGTTGATACCAGCAGGTCCCTTTGAGCTTGAGAAGCAGAGATGTCTTGGTTTTGTGGTTAAATAGCAGTGTGTTTGAGAGTTTTGTTCCTTAAGACCATTTTTTCTGACATATTGACTCTCTGAGGAATGTGCATCGACAAACAAGCTGCTCTAACTATGTGACTTGGCTAAACAGACTACTTATAAAGAGGTGTAAACATATTTCCTTTACATAAATCTTATTTGGATGCCATTGTGGGTACTACACCATCACAAACTATGTTTCTGATTTGCAACAAACAGACTTTGTTTTCAATTTCAGTGACACAGAAAACATTTACTCAAAGTTTAATCAACTAGAACATGAGCCTTAGTCAGGCCAGACTACATCAGATTACGCCTTTATTGTGTATTTCTTCATCAACAGCTTTATAATTAAAATCTCATCATAACAGGGATGCTCAAATCTTTTTCTGTACCTCTTCAGAGCCTTGAGTGAAGTACTAAAACTAAATAATGTTTCAAACACAAACTGTTGCATTTGATACAGTTACATTCAAAGATTCATGCTTTTAAAAAAACTCCTGCACAACTCCATCAAATACGGTGCAGAATGATTTATCCCCAGATCTACCTGAGCTTTATGGCACTGCAGTACTAATATTGGTTTGACAACTATGCATTTACATTTTTGGCATCCTTTTCTGACACATTATGCTTCCTGCTGCTGTCGCTAGTTAATAAATATAACTTTAGCTTGTCTGCCTTGTTTGAAATGTGTTTCTCTAGATTAATAACTGTGATTAATAACTACATTTATGAGTGAATGGTTATATGGTATCTTGCAGCAAGAAGGTTTTGGGTTCAAATCATGGCCAGGGTCTTTCTGCATGGAGTTTGCATGTTCAATAATGTTCACTAATGTTCTCTAAAAGAAACCTTTGAGGCCTTCACAGAACAGCTTCATTTATACCGAGATTAAATGATACACAAATAGACTGTAATATCTGATAATATTACTTCAACAGGCAGTTAGTTAAAGTGGATTTCAGTGAAAGGGCTTCAGATTAAATGGAGCCAAAAACAAATGAGAGACTTTTTAGATTGTTTTTAGAAAAATCTTTCTTCTTCTTCAAAATTTTATTCTAGTTTGTTTTTGCCTGTCATGTAAAATCCCCCTCAAAAAACAAACCAAAAACAAAGTTTTTGGCTTAAACTTCTCAAAAATTAGAAAAAATGAAGCGGTTTGAAAACCTCTGCAAGCTACTGCACAGTAAAAATAACTTCAGCATCCATTTTTTTGTAAATAAAATACAAGTGTTTCCCTGCCAGTTACTTTTTATGTGGCGTGCTAATTGCAACCCTTAGCACTACATCAGACCCCTGCTTTGTTGCCTTTTGATGTGACAGCACTCATTTCTCTCACTGTCGAGCCTTTGCTCCAGCCATGCGTGGGTCACGATGTTCTGTGAAAGAAGCATTAATTGTTTTGTATTATTTGGTGGCCACCCACAGTAGGTGGGTTTCATAATCTATACTGACACCAGAAGTAGACTCCTGTGTAACGTCAAAGCCCCCTGCTCTGCAACAATTGGTAATTAGAGAACTGACTTCTAAAGAGAAAGATGATTCTCATCTTTTGTTTCTGTTTAATGGAGTTAAGATGGTCCAGAAGCACTTTATTCAAAGATTCATCATGAATGGCATAATCTCTACATTCTACAATTTACAGTCTAAGAAATAAGGTTGAAAAAAGGAAATATCACCTCAGAAGAACAAAAACACATGATCATAAATTGTGGAAAGGAACTGTGCTTCCTTTTTAGATTTTTCAAAGACTGGTTGCATTTTGGATTACCTTGATGTGGGTGAATGATAATGTACCCAACAATACAAGCTGCCTGTGGGACAGGGAGAACATCCAAATGGAGTGGCTGGTTTAGAGTCGTCTATATTAAACAGAGCTGGGATTGGTTCAGAAGACTTGGTGGTGTGTTACACATTGTTCAATGGTCAGTTCAATTTCCCAGTTTTACCTGTATCCCTTTTTTGACAACTCCTCAAGCCTTCATTTGAAAGCAAGGGGAAAGTGGTTAAAACATCCCTGAAAATTCAGACACAAGAAGCTGATAATCGACCAACTGCTGCTGTTTGATTTAATCTGAATGTTTTGACTGGATTTTCAACACGTCATCTAAGTAGTTATGGAAGTTGCAGCGGACATGCAGGACTAACCATGATGCATCAGTTTCTTTGCCGTTTAAAGGGTTGTCCTGGTAAACCTCTGTTTGAAGGATGAGAGAGTCCTAAACCAGCTTGACCTCCGTCCACATCAGGGAGGGAGGAAGGAAAACGAAGGAAAGAATGAGGGAAGGAATGGGGGAAACAAAGGGAAGGGAGGGAAGGAAGGAAGGAAAACAAATGAATGAAAATGAAGGAAGGAATGAAGGAAGGAAAAGGGGGGAAACGAAGGGAGGGAGGAAGTGAGGGAGGAAAAATGGATAAGAAAGGAAGGAAAACAAAGGAGAACGTAAGTAAATAAGTAAATTAGTAAATTAGTTAGTTAGTTTTCAAATGGATTCCAGATATACAAATTTTCCCATACTCTGTTTTGTTTTTTCCAGATTTTCCCACATCTAAAAATGCTTAAATACACACCCAGACTTCTCTAGACCCTTTCTGCCTTTTCTTTATGAAATACTGTTAGAATAACTTTTAATTTGTCATTTAGGTTATCACGATGTGTTGTTTCAGCAGTTTGACAAAGGTCTTTGTATTTAAATAGGTTTTGTGTTTTTCTTTAAGAAATTTGACCTGTTATATGGATTGATGGCTGTTTTGGGGTTCTGTACTCAAGGTTTATAACAAACAGCTTTTCTGAACTAGATTAAGTATCACGTCTTTCTCAGTGGAGTAATAAGTGTTGAAGAGTCACAAAGGGAACAGCTTGTCTTTGAGGACAGGAGAATCCAGGTGAGCCTCTTCCTCGTGATCACTGACATGTTACAATCACTTTAATTGGGCTGTGTTTGATTTTCACCGCCAACAGCCATAGCTCCTCAACCCCCCCACAATCGGTTCCACACTCCAGCAGTCACCAAAAATACTCCCCACCTCAGTCGCTAAAATTAAACGTGGAGCTGTGATTGGTCAGAGCGGACAGTGACCCAGCTGCTGGAGGGAGGCAAATGGCTCAGAGCCTCCTTTTAAATGCCAATGACTTCTCTTTGGTCTGCTTCTTTACCTTTGCTTTTCTGGATGAACAACTTCAAAACAGGCTGACGCCTGAAGTTTACTGAGTTGATGAGTGATTCAACATAAAGCTACAATTTATTCTAAAGTCATTATTATAGGCTTCAACAAAAGACATCATATTTCCATTCAGTTGCTTTCATGTCCTCCCAGAATGACCATATGTCCACAGGGATTTAGTTTAACAAAGAACACATAGGAAGCACGTGATTTTTCAGATGTAAGAAGCTGTTTTGTTTTTCTTTTGAAACTTTACCAAAGTTAAGCCAACTGAAAAAATTGCAGCATTGTTTAAGTCGCAGGTATACAAAACTTTCAAATGTCTTGCCAGGTTACATTCAACGACCCAGAAACACAGATCTAACATAACATGCATTTAGATTACAGAAGAGAAGAATACAAAAGGTACAGTGATGGTAATAAGCACCAGTACTTTTTATCTGCTTGTACAAAAACAAGATATTTGTAAAACTAAACGTGTGTGGAAAATTACGAATAGAGATGTAGCAATGTCCTCTGTCAATGGACATTAAAGCAAATTCTTACATCCCAGTCCACATTACAGTCTGCTCAACTGCAAAGTCTATGTTATGCCAACTTTGTCATCTCTACTGGCCCACTGGGGTCTGCTTGGGGTTTCTGTGGACATCGGTGTGTCTGCTTTAAGAACCTCAGTCAGAGGGTGGTGAGAAATACAGCAGATCAAAAAGAAAAAAAAAAAAAACAGATCCTGAGGAACAGAACAACAAAAAAGCTTGTATTTTAAAAAAGTAGAGGAATCTGCTGTTTTCCCAGTGTGGATAATTTATCTTTTAGAGACAACAAGGATACAAAATTGCATTGATATTCCAGTAAGAAATCAAATTATTCTTCTTTCTGTTCTTTTCTTCTTCTATTCTGAGTTGGGCCATGTAAAAACACATTGCATTAACAATCACTGAGAAATGAAAAAAATAAAATGTAAATGCAATAAAAAACAATATTTAGACCCGGGCAATGAAAGCGCTGCAAAGGCCTATTGTATGTTTCTTCTTATTTTTCTTCTGTCAAATGAATTGGCTTTTTGGAGGCCTAAACATATACGAAAACTCATTACACTTGGTGGGTGCATCAGGCCTGTGTAAAAATTACGTATTTTAAGGGCATTGCAAAAATCGCAACAGAAACGGTTCAACAGTGCCCCCTGGCAACTTTCAAAATACCCTCTGTATTGAGGTTACTTTATCATAGCGGCATGAAAATTAGTAGAGTTGTACAACTCCCCAACACTTATAGAAAACTCTCCTGAAGCCATGCTTTACACCAAACAGGAAGTTGGCCATCTTGGACTGAAAGTCCGATTTTGACCCTATTTTGGCCATTTATACCATCTGCATTTGATCGAACTCCTCCTAGATATTTTAACCAATTGGTTTCAAACTTGGTCAATTTGCTCATAAGGCATGTGGGATTAAAAGTTATCAAAACGGTGAGTTTTCGAGCATGCTGAAGGGGTATGGCCAGACCTCAAAATTTGACATCTCACCATGAAACACAAAAATCTTTTATCTCCTACATGAAAACTCACTGAGACACCAGCCCTTCTGGGATTGCTCCACATCCGTTCCCCTGCAGTACTCAAAGGTCAAATTATGACATCACTTAAGCCACACCACCTGAGAACAGGAAGTGTAATGTTTCTCTTTGAAAGATCCCTATTTCACCCCTGTGACCTAATCAACATGACAGTGTGTCCAGTGACAATAGACATGTTGGTGTAACTTGGCCTCCAGAACTGACAGTTTTCAGTGGAGGGTGTGGCCATGGCAGCGTAGCTAAGTCTGATGTCATGCCGTTACCATACGCTTGCCTCTAACTCACACAGATTTAAACCAAACTCAACCAAACTCACTATGATTGATCGTTATCTACCCCTCAACAGGAAAGCACCCCAATATATTGTGGGTGTGGCCAAAATTCCACTACAGCACCCCCAAGAAATCTTTTAAAAAATCAGCCCCAAGCCATACTTTGACCTAGAATTATGTAATTTGATACACATGTGTAACTTATCAGGACCTACGGACCTACGAAAAAGTCTCTTGGAGCCATGGTCCAAACCCAACAGGAAATCGGCCATTTTGGATCAGTCCGTCATTTTTTTACACGTTGTATCTGAGTGAACTACTCTAACATCTTTTGACATACAGACTTCAGAATTACTAAGCAAAGTCTTGAGGCATTGAAAATCAAAAGTCATCAAAGCTTTTTGATGCATCAAAGCATGTTGGCGTGGCCAAGCCTCAAAGTCTGACGTGTTCCCAAGCAGAAAATGATGCATTTTCAAATATCTTCTTTTAAAAATTTTATTTCATTTTTTTATTGTCATTGAAATTTCAAAATACTACGTAAAACTGACGTTTTGACAAGACAGAATACTAATTCAAGATATTAGTAATGTCATTCTGACCAGTCAGAATGTTCATTTAAGATATTGCAAATAGAAAAGTTGTCTAATTCAGGATATCTCTAATTCATTTAGAGATATCTTAAAAGGAATTTTGACTAATCACAATTACAGTTCAGATATCTCTAATTTAGTTTTGCCTAGTCTTAATTTGCTTTCAAGATATCTAGAATTTAATTTGCACTAGTCAAATCTATATATCTCCTTTCTAAAAATGTATTTAGGATATCTTGAATTATGGTGATATCTTTAATTAGAATTATGACTGGTCAGAACTAAAAATGAGATATCTCGAATTTACTTTATGACTAGTCATAATTTAATTGTAGATATCTGAAATATGTGTTTCAGATGGTCAGAAATTCATTGTAGATATCTTGAACTGAAGCCTCCATACAACTCAATGGTAAATCTGATGTCATTTATATTAGTCAGAATGTAATTAGAGATATCTTAAATTGGTATTTTGTCTAGTTAAAATATAATTAGAGATATCTTAATTTGCTAATACGTCTAGTCATAAACCAATTTAAGATATCTGGAATGTGTGGTGAAACCAATTTTATGTTAAGATGGCCTGCCATAAAAATACAAGGCCACAGCTCTATGACACTTTCTGTCATAACCAGCCATACACATTCTTGCTAAATCTAAAAATGTTGATTATCAAATTCTGTTAAGTAAAGATGAATGTAAAATAATTAATGTATGAAAATCGGGCAGGAAAACTGGTAAATAAGTGATACAGGAAGACACTAATAATACATTCAGAATAATGTAGGAGACACAAGGAAACGAGGAAGAAACAGGAATCAGAATAGGTCACACAGGTCTTTATAAATCACTTAAAGTAATTGGTAAACATGCAACAGGGTTTGCTTTTGGAGTTGGGCGGGTTTTACGTTGTTTGGGGTGGAAACTGTAAGATCTGGCAACCCTGCTGAACGGCGCCATGTTTGTTATTTGTGAGAGTGACGCGCGACATACAGAGAGCCATGGAGCTTCGACGCGCCTCGAAAGTTCATCCACTCTGTAGCAGTGTATAAAATGTAATCATTTCTGGTCTCCCAAGACGCTAATCTTCATGGACGCACAACCTAAATAACTAAAAACTTTTGCAGATACACCTAAAATCGTCTCCGTGTGGACTGGGCCTTAATTATTTGGCGCCTTAACGCACCTGCTGGAGTATCGTGGCGTGGTGTGGGCGAGCAGGCCGCTGCAGCGCCATGGTTTGAGATCGCTGCGTTTTTTTTCTGGTAAGTTATTCTTCTGACACCTTATTATAAGTTGTTTATTTTTTTTTTCCTGATGAAGTTATAAAAGCCATTTTTGTGTCTAAGCAGAGTAGCGGACATAAACTACCTGAACTCAGCCTCTCAGCGGCATCTTGCTGGGCATCTGAGAAACAAAAATGGCGTCCGGATTTAGCAGCAGATCGGTGATGGACATTATTGGATTACTACAATCAAGATGAGGATCCCTTCAATCAAGTTGAGGATCCTCTACTCATCTAAAGGTAGGTCAAGCATTACCGGGGACGATGGACCTAGAAGACATCACAAGGTAGGAGCTGCTGCGGGTGATTATGATGCTAAAACTGTTGATGAAGGCCAAAGCCTCTGGCCTGTGCTGTTTTGATTCTCCGCTGAGAGTCGGTGCGCTAAATGAGCTGAGAAGGATTCTGCTGTGGTGAAAATCCTTTCTCTTTAGTCAGGTTTTCTGCGCCGTTTGTGAAGTAGTGGCTGTGGCCATGTGATCTGTGGAGGTTTTAATGCTACTAGCATGTTGGAGTCTGAAGTTCAAGGCTGAACATCAGTTGTGATTGGAAACGAAGATGGTTGCCAAGGCTTTGGCGGATACAGTTAAAAAGCTGCCGGAAGTTATTCAGCTTAGGCTCAGTAAATATCAGTATAATAAACTTTGATAAAATATCTAAATATTATTAAAGTGATGATTGAAAGTGGCTATATTGGCATAAATAGGATTGAGCTGAGGTTTTGGGGTTAAAATTAGGTTATTTCAAAGAAAAACTTCAGTATTTAAATCACAGAGTACATTTTTTTTACGTCTACTAAATATGTAGTATGAAACTGAATCTAAAAATTTAAGAAAAGGGTATCCATAGTTATCATGTACTACAGTTATAAATAATTTAAATCAATACTATTAATGTTAAACAACAATGTAAAGTAAACGTGAGAACCGATTATTCAATTTATATTTAAACCGGAGAACCAATTATTTTTGCACCGGAAAACTTTGCGGTCTTTTGTAATTTCATATTTTTTGGATGATGACAGTCAACGGAGAGATCTGCTGAACCTGAAGGTCAGAGGTCACAGAGGTAGGTAATGTTCATACTGTTTTATCAACTTTCAGATTTTTAGAATATAACCAGATCAAATCGAAGCACCTAAACTTTTATTTTGAAGTTAGTCAGTTTGGGCTCTCCACATGGTTTCCCTTGAAGCTGTCTGACTCATTTATAGAAAATTAGAAACTATTAAAGGAAACCTGACATACTGTCAGTTTCTTGTCCTACAATCTGGTGCTTTATTTATTTATTTCACATATTTATTTCTCAGCTAATACTTATGGTGTAACAACACAACCTGTACATTAGAGACAACAGGACTTTTCCCCATCTGTCGATAAATTAAAAAGATGCTTTACTAAAGCACCTTTTAAAATACTTCAGCAGAATCGCACATTGTTTACCTGTGGCACCTTCTTTCCTGCGGGGGTGGGGGGGAGAGCGGCATCAGCTGAGCTACAGCTGCAAATAACTCCATGTTCTCCTTCTTCTACAGATGATCCACTGGGCCATGCATTTCAGTGTTTTTAACCTTGTATTTTGGTGTTTTTAACCCTGTCTTTCTCCTAGACTGAGCTACTGGCTGATCTTTTGTTGCAACTAACTATTGTTTTATCCCTTCAGCCTTTAAAAGCATCTCAGATTTATTCTGTTTAGCTTTTTTTCTCCTTGATACAGCCATCAAAAGAGATACTACTGCAATTAACTCTCTTTTCTCTGATATTGAAAGTGCTCCTGCATCAGTTCTGTTTCTTTTTGTGTGTCTGTCTGCTCTGTCTTCTCAGTCCACCCGGGTGGTCGTGGCAGATGGCTGCTCGTGCAGAGCCAGGTTCTGATTCTGCTGGAGATTTCTTCCTGTTAAAGGGAAGTTTTTCCTCTCCACTGTAACTACATACATCCTTAGTATGAGTCATTGCTTTAAAGTCAATGACTTGATGAAATCTGCTGGCTTACTTACAAAACTTGTAACCAATTTAAATAATGATGATTGATATACTGATAACTAGGATGTTTTTCCCCCCTTTATTTTGGAAAGTGCCATATATTTTGAATCGGTCCTGTATGAATAAACAGAACTGTTTGTCGAATGTGGAAAGCAGAGCAAGTACATTACATAAATCAGCTTCAGGAAGAAAATGCAAAAGCTGTTGAAGGAAAAAACATTAATAAGAACGAAGAGGAACACATGACAATGAAAGATAAGGAAATGGAATGTTCTGATTCAGCATCGAGGCCCCAAGCACCTCTGTATCTAATAAACATCATGTGCCGTTGCATCGTTATGACCAAGAGAGAGATTTGTTCAAAGTTGCTACATCTCAGTCCTATCAGAGGATACATGAAGGCAAAAAAAATAGGCTGGATTTGAGAATGAATTGGAGCATTCACATGCTTACATGGAAGTAGTTTTCTCATGGCCTTCAGTTAAACACTGATATAAAAATACTTAAAGATTACAACCTTTTCCTTGGAGGATGTTCTAATGCAATGGAGGAAGTACACTACCTGGATGAGTTGGACATCCCAGCCAATATGATGATGGTCATTAAAATTAAAAGGTTCCCTACAAACTATGGGACAGAGTATCACATTAAAGAAGATTTGTCTGTGGTGAAGGATAATAATTCTGTGAGCTCATGGATGAGAATTTGTTGCCTTGTCATTTCCAACAGGAACACTACATGGTGTATGGACTAAAAAGAAACAGAGATAGCAATCGTTTTTTGACGAAATGGAGACTTGGAAGGCACTGGATGAAATGAAACTGATGGGGAATGTGGACGGCAACATGGTTGCCATGAGACTGGACTCTAAACCCAATGCCAGGAAATGTGGTTAGCTACTTCCTGTAGCCGGTCCTCAAGCCATTGAAGGCTTCTATGGTTGAGTTCAAGAAAATTGGCACAAACAAGTACAACAAACTGGTCGAAACACGTACTTTGCTTATTGCACGACAAACACGGTAGGCTATACGAAACACAGGATCTGATCTCAGATGCAGAGACCAGAACAGAGCTTAAAAATTCTCTGGTTATTAAACAGATATGTGTATGCAATCAATTATAAATGGATGTTAAATGGTCACCTGAAAAACGTAGACAATAATAAAAAAAGAGAAAAATAATAATAAAATTACAACAAAACAAAATAATAATGAAAAAAAACCCCAAAGAAAATAATAATAATGAAAAAAAAACTACACAAAATATTAATGAAAAAAACACAAACAAAATAATAATGAAAAAAGACAAAATGATAAAACTTGATAAAACCACAATAAAATAAAAAAACCCCAACAAAATGACAAAAATTAAAAAATAAAAATTAAAAAAACCATCAAAATAAAAAATTAAAGAAAACCCAACAAAATAATAAAAACAAAAATCCAACATAGCAAAATATTGAAAATGATTAAAAACACGACAAAATAAAAAGACACCCCACCCCCACAAAAAAAAAATAAGAAAAACTCCTAAAGGAATGTTCTGATCTGTATCCTATAAATATCATGAGCCGAGAACACACAATCAATCTGAAAGTATTTAAAGTATACCTACAAAACACTACAACCAATATCCCAAAAACATTTAACAACTTCAGCAGCAACCACCCTCCATAAAAACCAATAAACCCCACCAACCAATACAAAAACATATAAACAAACCACCACCTACCAATATGCAATATGCCCCACAAATACAACAATAAAATTAAATACCCCACCAGCAACCAATACATCCCACCAACAATCAATTCCAAAATATAAAACCATTTAAACACCCAACCAGCAACCAATTCAAAAAAACATTCAAAAACCCCAACAAATACACCCCAACAGCCAAAACCAAAATGGAAAAACATTTAGTCCCACCAACCAACACCAAAATAGATTTAAACACCCCACCAACAACCAACACCAAAAAAAATTAAATACCCCACCAACAACCAACACCAAAAAAAAAATACCCCACCATCAACCAATATACCGCAACAACCAATACCAAAATATAAAACCATTTAAACACCCAATCAACAACTATTTTAGCCCCAACAACCAACACCAAAAAAAAAAAAAAAAACATTTAAACATCCCACCAACAACCAACACAAAAACATTCAAAACTCCCAACCAATACACCTCAACACCCAGTATAAAAAAACATTCAAAGACCCCAAGCAATACCAAAAACATTTGAACACCCCACCAGCAACCAGTACATCCCACCAACAACCAATACCAAAATAGAAAACCATTTAAACACCCAACCAACAACCATTAAGCCCTACCAACAACCAATAGCAAAAACAGTCAGCCCTTTGAGGACATTCATGATCTTTATGTGGCCTGAAATGAAAATGAGTTTGACACCCCTGCCTTAAACCATCTGCACCAACACACCACCTACACTTTCAGGTCTTCCTCTTCCATCAGCCTCACCATTCTAACCGTTAGCATGAACACCAGAACACCATCTTTGGACCACTCATCTTCAGATCACACTGATAAACTAATTAAAAAACAGTCTTTTTGTAATTCATATTTACATTTTTCCCCTCCGTGGGCTGCCACCTTATCGTGGTGGAGGGGTTTGAGTGTCCCTATGATCCTAGGAGCTAAGTTATCAGAGGCTTTATGCCCCTTGAAGGGTCACCCATGGGAAACAGTTCCTTGGTGAGGGATCAGACTAAGCGCAGCCCAAAGACCCCTTACAACAAGAAATATAAATGGAAGCAGTGTTTCCTTGCCCTGATGTGAGTCACCAGGGTTCCCTTCTGGAGCCAAGCCTGGAGGTGGGGTGCACTGGTAAGCACCTGGGGCTGGACTTTTACCCAGGGCGCCTGGCTTGACACAGCCCGAACAGGAAAAGTGGGTCTCCCTTCCCATGGGCTCCAAATTTGTAGGAGGGGCCAAAGGACTGGGTGCTATGTGGGATAGGTGGTGGCTCTTGGGACATGAAATGCCATTATTTTACCTCATCACTGCTTTCACTGCCTCTCATAGAGCAGATGCTGATGTTCCAGGTAGGTCATACTCCAAATGTGAAGCCCACTCTTCTTCGAGGGGGGTAATGTTAAATTGACTTTTTTGAGCTCTATATCATGTTATAATGAAGCATACCTGGAGTGTTGTTTTGATTCTTTCTTGCATGTTTGAGGAATTCTTGAATCTCCTGTGGCAGCCATTCGGGGGTGCTTAAATGCTTGCTGTTTAATTTCACAAAGCTCCTCCTTGGAGCTCAAGTCCCCAGCTGAGCACAGAACCCCTCTCCCCTGCACCTTCCCCACACAGCTCCACCAGACTGACGGCAGCAGCAATTAGCAAACACCTGATGGAACTGCACGTCTGCAGAACTTCTCAAATGATCTACTTCTCAGTCCAACGATTTTGCAGGAAAGATCTGCAAGCATAACCTTTAAAATGGTTTTGTGTTGTTTTTACAGTGCTGTTGAAAGTAGGGCTGTTGTAAACAATTATTTTGGGAATCAAGTAATCTATCACTTATTCTGACGATTAATGAAGTAATCGAATAAAGAAAATGTGGTAATATAAAATATTTGTAAATTCTGCCATAACAGCAGTATTAATATTGGATATCAATATCGACCCAAACTGTCATATGTTCGTCCCTAACAATTACTTTTCTGTCGGTTAAAAAATTAACCTGTAACAGTAATAGCTCATTTTTTAAGTCAACCTGGACAAAATTTGCATAAGAATTTAAATGATATTCAATTTAATAATAATAATGAAAAAGAAGCATGCTGACAAACACACTTAAAGAATACCCCAGTA
This sequence comes from Anableps anableps, assembly GCA_014839685.1. NCBI lineage: Eukaryota > Metazoa > Chordata > Actinopteri > Cyprinodontiformes > Anablepidae > Anableps > Anableps anableps. Next base: position 33,494,654 of record CM026065.1, on the reverse strand, counting down.
TTTAGTTTACATATTCCTCTTCAGTCCATTTAATGGATGAATTCTCACATTCCACAGTCAATTTACTGATGCCTATTGGTCCCCCGAAAAATGATAAAAAAAAAAAAAAAAACAACACGGACATGTCCAGAGAAAAGAGGAAGTTTGGTCACCCTATGTTGTGCTAATAGCATTTAGCATTCATCAACAACTCATTGGCGGAAGTGAGAGAGTTGTGCAACACAAATAATTATCAGACTGAAACACATGGCACAGAATAGTAGAACATAATTTAATAAAGCTTCGAGGCAGATAATTTGCCTCGAGAAGTTTTAATAATCGAAATCCTCGAATCATTTGTTCAATCGTTACAGCCCTAGGAGAAAGTGAAGGGTACCCAGTCCTCAGTTTCATCCTTTTAATTGTCTTGTTGCGGGTGGTTTCGCAGAGAGGAGTCATTTGCAGTAGCCAAGGTTGGATTTGTCTCTAAAGTTATAGAGGTTGATGCAGAGTTGTCATAGAGGGATTCCCATCTGACAATTCAGATGGAGCAGATAATGCAGACGATTCCAGATCAAATTTTGTCTTGACATGAAACTTTCTTAGCCATCTTCCTCAGGAAATGGTGCATCCTGAGCATTGTATTTTGTTGCTAGTCAAGTGATATTTACACATATAAGGAATGACTTATTGGCAAAGTTGCAACCTGTGTAAACATTTTCATTTTGCGTCATTAAAGTGTAAGTAACCTCCCTGTGAAAACATAACCCCGCCCCTGGCAAGTTTAGAAAAATTCCCTTAAAGTGGACGGAGTCAAGAAATGGCCAAGTGTGATGAACGGAGGAGGTAAGCGGGGCTATGATCTGGACAAAAGAAGCACTGTTGGGAACTTTTTCACTTTGCCGCTATATTTATCGAATTTTCAGACGCTCCAGCAACTTTTTATCAAAACACCAACTAGTAATTTATATATAGTGATTTCTCTGTGTTATCGGAGACTTTTATGGCGACGACAACCCTGCTTTGTCCTGAGCAAACAGCGAGTACTGCCACAAGCCCCTACCACTTCCTAAGTTCTGCAGTCAGTCTGACACAGTCATCCATTCAACACTGTACCGTCGCTAACAGAGCTGATGAGACCAATTCAACTCCATATTCACATTCTAAATAAATCACATTTGCTAAGCTGAGTAACGCCATCAATCTTGAACCTTTCTGTGTCATAACAGACCAGCACTAGTCACATTCACATGGTCAATTGGTGATATCACTGTGGTCCCACCCCCTTTGAACAGGAAGTCACCTGTTTTGCTGCTGGTTGTATTCCTTTGACTATTTGATTCATACAGAAACAAACTTGGCTGATGGCATAGCACAATGTGATGCTGAATCCTTCTCTCAACACTGGCTGGTGGAGCATGTAGGCATAGGAAAATGGCGAATTCCAATCCCTCGCTGTTTGGATATGGTCGGCTCTAAATCTCACATGCATCATCTGATTTGCCCCAAGCTGGATATGATTACCTTTGTTAACCTCCAAAGAGCCCACTAGGATTATAATGAAATTTGACTCCAGTGGGTCCCCTAGATTATTCCAACAGCTATATCTACCCGATGCATCATCAGATCTGCACCAGATATTTTGTGCATCACGAGGGAGCACTGCTTGACACATTGGTGTGGAGAGTTTGATGACCTCACTTGAGCCCTGCCCACTCAGCGAAGAAATTGTGGATTATGTTATGATGTCTCCAGCTTCTTCCTGTGTATAACATTGAAACCATATCCACTAAACCTTGATAACCACACATGACATGTTCAAAAGCCTACAGGAAGTCCTCACCAATCATTCGCCACAAAACAGAAAGTGATGAACTTCTGTCAACAAGGTTGATTTTTGGCCTAACTTTTAAAACTTGCCACTGGACTTGTACTGAATTGGACTGAAGATGATTTGGAAGATTCGCCAAATGCACCGCCTGACAATGGCGACAGGATGGCAGTGCCAAAGCTCCTACAACCGCTGCAAGGCCAGAGCGGCGCTGAGCTGTGAGGGCCACCCAATGCTGCTTGCAACTTTAATTACCTTTGTATTTTAGACTTGTTGCATGTATGTCTTGACTTGAGACTAACTTGTGACTTGAAAAACAGTGACCTCTGGAAACAGCTGTTTGAGAAAATTTCCCTGTAGCAGATGTTAAATTTAGGTTTCAGCTTAAAAGATTAAAACAAGATGGTAAGATTAAAGCACTAACCTTCACATCTAGTTCACACTCCTCAGGAGACAGACCTCATTTTCACCAGAAATGTTTCCTCACTAAAAAGTGCAAAAAGGCATCCTAAAGCTAATGTTTAAACATTACTATTCCGGTTCATTCTTTGTTTCACTTAGTTTCACTTTAAACAGTCACAAAACTTTATAAGAGAGAGGAACTGAATTACTTTTAAGAACACCACAATACTCTTGACTTCCACTTTTTTTAATCCAATCAAAAACCATCTAATTTGTGGTGATTATTATATCCACGACTGCTCTGCTGCTAATTTAAGAGGTTTGTCTTTATAAAGTAATAATAAACAGAGCTGGAGCATTAGCACTGTGCTGTTTCCAACTCATCAATGCGTCATGGTCGATGGGCATTTTTCCATTTAAAGAGGCCAATTAGGCCTGTAGACCTCCCTGTTCATCACATGCCAGTCAAGCTAAGGGCATAAACAAACACACCCAGAGCCCTATTATCCTTTGGCACATCCGTAGGCACGGGAACAATTTCTTCCCTTTAACTTCTACAGCATTCAGTAACCTCAGACTTTGTACAGATAGTTGGGCAGCACTAGTAAAATGGCACCTTCTAATGTTTTCATATTAGGAAATGTCACTGATTGTGATATTTAACAGAATACAAATGTTCTTATCATTCAGTAATTACAATTCTCCTTAGTTCTGACTTTGCTCCAACTCAGCAAACAAAAACACTTGTGTGATATTGAAGTATACCTTCTGGAGTCAGCTATTTCAAAGTGTAGCTTAGAAACATTTCAGGACACTTTCACTGTAATCTATGCTATTTTAGTCGTATGTTCCTGCTCTGGTTACTTAGTTAGTGAAAAGTTTCCAACAAATGACTGCATTAATTCTGACAATTTTTTTTTAGGAACTATTTATGTTTTAACCCCTTTCTGCCTGGATTCATGTACAGTTACATTAAAAATCAAATAGTTGTGGTTTTGAGTAGTTTAAGTAGAGATTGTTCAGCTGTAAAATGACAACTGGATGTTGTTCACACTCTGATCACTAGATGGCGCTTCCAAAACGATCCTTATTACATGTGGAAAATGCATCAGCAGGCATCTTAACCAGTAGAACATAGTTGTAGGGTCTCAACACCTCTGTAAGACCCCACAATCTAAAACCCTTTCTAGTTTGTGAGTGATGTGCAGAAGAAAACTTGTCCAAGTTTTCTTTCAGTTCATAATGGACATAGGCTAATAAACAATATACAATTTGAAGACTTATCAGTGTAGTTTGTGATTAATTTTAGGGTTAAAATTTAATGTCAGGGATTGGCTGCAACCTCCTTGGTATTTCAGCAAGTTTTGCAAAGGCCTGGTTGCAGGGATGCATCCAAAAATTACAGGACAGTGGCACTCGAGGACTGGAGTTGTAGTCCCCTAGGTTAGAGTTAGGTATTAATGTTAGGATTGGGGTTAGGCACTGGGGCATGAAAGGGAAGATTTTATAAACTGGAAAAGACCTCAGAGGTATGTGGGCCCAAGGACAGTGACAGGGCTTTTCCACCAACTCAGTCCAGAGCCCATTCCGGTTCTCAAATGTGATTTGGAACTAGTGTGGCATGTTTCTACTGGAAGAACAAGGTTCCTGAGCACCATATCTGGTTCCAGTCAGGCATTTTGGAATAGCTGGTTCTTCAGCACGAACCGTGAGCCAGTTAAACTGCACACAAAGAAACAAGCAAAGCGGCAAACCCAAAAAATCTGCAGTGATCTGCTCAGGAATCAACATTTGTAAACTAAAAATTAACGACCTCAGGGGCTCAAGGTCTGCCATCTTGCTACTATTCTCTTCTTCTGCTGTCCTGTTGCCCATTGTTGATGATGCATGCTTGGTTCCCAAAACAGATGGAAACGGGCATCAATTCTCAACGAAACACCGACGTTTGGATGCTCGTGAACCGAACCTGTTCTAAAACAAGAGTTCTTTCTGTGGAAACATGCTAAATATGCAGCGTTTGACTTCCCATCGTGGCTTTGTTAAGACCTGAAGCAGTTTGAGGTGATACTGCCACAGTACTCTTAAAGATGAATGGAAGTATGCTATGAAAATTATGTCATGGGAGCAGAAGAAACACTGCTGAAAGCAGCAGTATCCAGCAAAATTTGAAGAACTGGGAAAGAACAATACCGAGTTCTATTCCAGGCTATAAAAACAATACTATGAATCTTGAGAGTGTCAAAGTCCAGCTAAATAAAACACTTAATTTAATCAGTTTGGTCCTTAACCCACTGCTGACATTCCAGGCGGTGCAGTCTCTCCTATTCATTTTTCTCAACAGCATCAAATACTTTGTCTGAATTATTGTCAGGTCAGCCTCACAAAGCTGCATCAACAAGAGTTACCTCGGTTATGAAACCTTCTATAATGTCCTGACAACTCCTCCCTAGCCTCATCTTTTATTTCTAAAGATATATCTGATTCTACAACACCCCAGACTTATATGAATTCACTTCTTTGTCCTGTAGTTGATATTTTCATGTGGAGCAGTTTGCAGAAGTGACTTTTCGCTAACTAAGATTAGCATGTTTCCTCTCTTTTATATGACTCATTCAAAATTTCTCTTAAAATGTTTTATTACAGATCCAGTTAATTGTGTACAGATATAACTTACAGTAGAAATTGAGCTCCTGCTAATAAACTTACCGATTTCTTTTTAAAATCATAAACCTAAATGACTTGTTTTAGCTATGCTGATTGACACTTGATACCCTTGACTGAGAGCTGCTTACAAGTCATGTGTCCCTCTCTGCCAGGTCACATGACTCAGAGAGGAAGATGAGGCAGTCTCTCTGTCTCACTGTGAAACGTCACAGTAAAAGGATGAAAAAGGCTTAGTTTCCGAGATTAAAACACAGATTAAATTAACAAAATTATTTGAACATCTATAATACATGAAAAAAGTCTGGGAAAGAAAACAGGTTGTTGTGCTGGCAAAATCACAGATAGCAGACCAACAATAGATATCAGGAGCTACATTTTTTCAGGTGCTCCCTCTCATTTAAACACATTAGGGTCCTGATCCGATAACTGGGATCCGATCGAGACATCCCTAACGAAAGCACAAAAGTAATAGCAAAACATCTACACTCAGGTAAAGTTTTAAAACGGCAGAAATCATAACTATTTTATTGGCTTCTACACTAACACAGTCTGCAGTAATAGACCGTATAAATCTGTTGTCAATGTCCTTTACAGCACAGAGTGGAGGAACAGAGGTTCTGCTTGTTCCTATAAATCCATAAAAATTAAGCGGCATTAATATCCATGAGTGATTCAGGAACTAAGAATAAATGCAAGAAGTTATTTTGAGGGAAATTTCATGCTTCAGTCACAGCTCTCGCTCAGGAATCTGTGCTAAATTAAAAGCACATATTTCCTCTGGGGTCCTGGGGGCTGGACATCGGGCTGTTTCATGCCGCCCTGTCAGTTTACTGTTGCTGAATCAGTTTGAAGACGGATCAAAGAGGTTTTGCTCCCTAAGTCAATCGGACGCATGGGCTCCTGCGTGTCAGCTGAAGATTGGACCGTCAGGCGGAGCTCAGTGCCCTGTTTGTCCTCTGCTCCCATGGTTCACAGCGTTTTTGTTCAAAAACAACAGGTTTTACCAAGACTGAGATGGTCAGGCTTTAAAAAATAAACTATCTACAGTTAAAATAGAATCATGACACATTTGCTGGATTACCTGAAGTCTGTATCAGAGGTTGAAGCACTTTAAACTGATGTTACACACAGAAGTGTGTCTATTAAATGGAAATGTATATATAAAAATGTATTCCTTAAAATGAGAACATCTAGCACATGTAGAAAGTTGGAAAAAGCCAAAACAGGAGTAACAATGATTTTCACTTGAAATGAAATGGTCCTTTTGTCATGATTATCTTTGTGAAATGTTACAGCTTTGATTTTTTTCTTTTTTTTTACTATGAGGTATAACCTAAGATCCTCTGTCTTAGTAATCATTTTACTATTAGTAACATGGACCAATGCAATGCCTTGATAAAGTAGCCTTGAGAAGCAATATAATTAAGAAATGTAGTCCACCTGTGCGTATTTTGGTTCTAGCGTGAAGAAAGCTTTTTATGACGGCCTCAGAGGTTTGTTACAAGATGATAGAATCAGTACGCTGTGGGGATGCTATTCTTCAGGGACAGTAAAGCTAATAGGAATTGATGGGAACATAGATGCAGCTTAATACAGAGCAAAAAGAAGAAGGTGCTCTGGTGAGATGAGTTTAGAAGTAAACTGGCCTTCATCTAAAATGCTAACACTCCACCCTTAATATGGGGAAACATGGTGGTGGCTGCATAATGATGTGGGGTTGTCTTCTTCATTGCGGCCAGAGGAGCTGGTCAGAGTTGGTGAAAAGTTGGATGTAAAATGTATTTAATTTATTTGTGTTTTATTTGCTTCATTATTATTTTGGACCGTTGATAAAATAAAATAACAAAAAAAAAAAACATCCAACAATAGTGATGCCATCAAATACATCAAGCAAAATTAACTGAATCTTCAAAAGTGTTTTATGTTTTACAGGCTAAAAATGTGTATTCAATAACAATGTATGTTTATGGTCTCATAATAGTGACCGTAAACATTCAGCCAGAGCTACAATGGAATGGTTTAGATCAAAATATATTCATATGTTAGAATGGCCCAGTCAAAGTCCAGACTTAAATAATACTGATAATAAGGAGCAAAACTTTCAAATGTATGTTGACGGACACCCCCGATTCAATCTGAGTGAGGGTGAGCTATTTTGCAGAGGGGATATCTGCTGTCAGTCCAGATGTTCAAAACTGGTTCAAACATACCTCAAAGCACTTGCAACAAAAAGTAGTTTGATAAAGCACTGACCCAGGGCCCTGAATACAAATACATGCCACACTTCTCACATTTTTATATTTGAAAAGGTTTTTGAATAACATGTTCCACTTCAGTTATGCTCTTCTTTGTGTTGTTCTGTCAAAAAGCCACAATAAATACATTAAATGACGTGGCTGTAATTTCAAATAAAAGTAGTTTAAGGGGTAAAAATAGTTTTGTAAGCCACAATGTTAGCAGCGACACTTCACATGAATTGTCAGTTGCAAGTAACAAAGTGGGACCATTGTAAGTCAACCAGTGTTGTTGTAGTTTAACTTGGTACTTTACTTTTTTTGGTCAGTGAATGATTAAGAGAAGCACAAAATCTCTAAATGAGTCACCTTGACTGAACAGCTGTTCATGTTGATTCATGTTTAAAAACCATTTAGAAAATATGTTCAACATTTTCTTCTGTCTTAATCATCATACACGTTACACCAAGGTGAAGTTGGGGGTAGAAGTTTACCCACTACTGATACCTCTCTGTCCTGGGAAAGAATGCCATGACAGAGCCGAGTTGCAGAGTAGGTGTGAAGTCTCATTACATGAAGGCAGGCAAAAGGCAAGCCTGGCTTGATATAGGTTTTGACAGAAGCAACAGATAATCTAGTTTTTATGAGCTGTGATGAGGGATAAAGCCACATTTTTTTTAGTAGTGTAGCTGATTTACTTTACATATGTACAATAATACAAAGATTTAGGATGAAGGTTTACTGTAGATGTAGTTTGGTGTGCCATGAGGAATTGTAAGGTATCAGTTTACATTTTCCAACCAACTTACTGGCATTTTAGGCCAACAGTGTACAATCTTAGTTTTTTTTACCAAACCCCACACCGCCAAGCCTTGGCCCTCCTGCAACCTCTCAACATTCAGCTCCTATCATCCTATCATCCTCCCACACGCGCGCATCATAATTAGGCCATGTACGGCTATCCCCATGTAACAGTTTATATTCAGTCTTAATTCCTTATCAGATGCATTGATCGTGCAGCTTGTTGACTGATCTGTGGCGGCTGTCTGGAGCACATAGATAAGCCGTGTGTGTGTGAGAGAGAGAGAGAGAGAGAGAGAGAGAGAGAGAGAGAGAGAGAGATCTTGTATATGATACATTGTAAGGACCAATTTTTAAACAACTACTACGTTGTCAGGACTGACTGCTCCTTATAGGGCCCAAAGCCTGATATTAGTTCATGAGAAAGAGACGGGACGAGATTTTAATATTACTTTCAAGAAAACGGCAAAGATCAAATTTATGCTGCAAAAAGGCCTTTATTGTGCATTTTTGTTGATTTTTTTTATTTTTTTTTTTTTTATTTTTTTTTTTTATTTTTTTTTTTTTTCCCCCACAAACTCAACAAACTGATGTCTTTCTTTTTCTTATTTCTTTTTAGCTCTTCATACCTTAGGACAGCGCTTCAGCTATGCATGGCCTGCAGTGCAACATTTTCCAGTTGCTACTTATAGTGTGCACGGTGATTGTGATGTTGCTCAGTGTCCAGCCATTGTGCAGGCATTAGTTTTTATAGAACAGAAATATCCTTTACTGTCCCACGATGGGGAAATTTATGTGCAACAGCAGTGAAGTGACAGTGACAGACAATAACAGCAAACAGACTCGCACAAAGATAGAATATTATAGATAGATAGATAACAGAATAAAGAATAAAAATACTGTACAGTAAGGGCAACATTTCAACATTAATCCTGTGTAGTTATACGAAAAAAATACTCCAGGTCAGAGGAATGTTCAACTGAGTTGGTTAATTAAAAATGTGCAAGATGTGCATGTCTCTGAGCATTAAAAAGTGACGATTAAAAAAACGGTAAAGTTGTAGAGATACTAGCATGGATATAAATGCTTATTGAGTTTGTTGAGAGCAGTGATGGTTATCGAGTCATACAGTTGCTGGGAGGAAGGATCTCCTATAACGCTCCTTTGTGCACTAAGGATGCAGCGGTCTGTCACTGAAGGTGCTCTCCAGCTCAGCAACAGCTTCAGCTTATAGTAATGCTTTCGGCCTCCTTCAGTGTCTGAACAACTTGCAGTGCCGACATATTGTTTGTGTTTTGTCTGTCACTCTGTTGCCATTAATCGGTTCTGCTGGAAATCCAAAATGCTGCCAAAAAAATTGTTTGAGTAGTTGGGGCATCTTCTATTACAACTTCATCAGGCAAAGCCATTCAGAAATATCCTGATGTTTTAAAATCGCAAGATCTTGTTATACTTATTACTAGTATTTAGGTTTCTTTGGTTGAAGTCTTTCACCATCTTGATTTCACATCAAAGTCCTCATCTTTGTTTACAAACCAGGTTTTTAAATCGCCTCCATTAGGGTTTAGTGGATAAATGTTATCAGAATTACACAGAAGTTTAATCTCTGTGGTTATTTCTGTTTGTCTTCATTCTTTATTTGTGACCTGTGGTTCCCCCCAACTCTCACATTTAGCGAGAAAAAGACTTGTTCACAAGTGAGGTTGGGAGGGGGTAACGCAGCTGTCAATGGACTCCCATCAGGTCAGTGTTATTATAAGCTCCCCATTAGCATCTCTGCCTTTTGTATCTTTCAAGAATGACAACAAACAAAATATTTACATGTAAATGAGTGAAATGTACCTAATTAGCTTCTCTCCTGGCATTGTTAGGTACCATAAAGATGGGGCAGTATTGCTTTTGAGTTTCCCTGCTTGAGCTCAGCAGCTGCTCAGCAGTGAAGCTGAGGAATTCAGCAGGAAAAGGCTTTTAGATGGTTGTTTTTATGTTTACATCTTAAATGAGGAATCACAAGTGAAGACCATCCTGATGCTCAGCAGTACTGTAGGATCTTGAAAATTAAGTTTCGGTAACAGGGCATTAAAGCAAAGCTGATGTTGTATATTTTTAAAAAGGGACCTTTCTTCATATTCCTTTAACCAAATTCCTGACTTGATTTCCTACTGGAAGCAACAGCTGTTTAGTTAAATCAACTTTTCTACTTTAGCTTTCAGTCTGGATTCCATTCATCTTCATTTCCAGTAAAGGTTTGGTCACTAAAGTTCAGTGTTCATTGAAATATACTTGCTTTATTAAACATTTTTATCCAGTACTTTAAGTGGAATACAATAGAAATGGGAGGCTAAAGAGGACATAAAAATAAACCAAAGAAATGCTAAAACCAATCTAAGAAAACTACACAGAAATGCACAAAGAACAAAATGCAAGAATAAACAAAAAACTAAATACAAAAGAGTAAGTTATTTGGCAAGACATTTTGAGCAATAATGCTGTACTTGTCCATTTTCCTGTTGCAGTGGTGTAATCTTTGATGACTGACTCTGCACTTGCTCCGGCGTCCGGCAAAAATAGGATCGGTTCTAATTTTTGGAGATGGCAGTGTAAATGCTTTCATTGACTGTAATGGATGCGTATTTACTGCAGAGGCTGCACTGTGGCAGAGTGGAGCTGGATGCAGTGTAAATTAAGGGTTACCCACAAGCAGAGGTGGGTCGAGTACCCAAAAATTGTACTCAAGTAAGAATAAAACAGTATTTGGTCAAATGGCTACTCAAGTACTGAGTAACTGATCACAACATTTGATTTGTTATTTAAAAATGTCAGACAAAAATTCTAATTTTATGTGCAAAGTTTGATATTTTTAAGACTAAAATGAAAATAGTGTTTTTTCAATGTTATTTTTCATGTCCACATTAACGCCATGAGGCTTGAAGTTAATAAAAATAACTCCAAGACACTTTGAATTTGAATCATGTGGATTTGATTTAGAACTGGCTTTGTAAAACTACTGAGTTATAGATCAGTAGACAGATCTATGTAAAAATATTACCTGTGTTTTTGTCCCATATTTCCGTGACATTAAGGTGAGTATCAATACTTATTTTTTTTACACTAAAGGCACTGTTTTTGTCAAAAATAACTTAATTATAACTTCATTTTTAAAAGTTTATGGTGCTGAATCTCACCTTAAATATCTGAAAAGCTTTCTACACTCAGAGTGGAATTGTCCACTCATCAGATCCTTATCACTTCCAAACTTTAGCCTAAAAGCATGGTGTGGAAATTGACTGTTTAAAAGCTGCACAGGTTTTATAATCCCACTATTCAAATAAGAGCTTTATTGATTTTTTTTTTAAATTATTATTATTATTATTATTATTTTGCCTCCTGTTGTTTTTCTTTAAGGGAATTTCAGTTAGAGATAGAGATGTAATGAGATATTGTTGGGGAGTGTATTTGGCTGATTTGCGGCTCAACTGGCTGTAGCAAGTGATTGTCTGGTCAAAAACTCTCATAACTCTTAGATAAGTGGTCATATTAACCAAGACCAGGTCACATTGGAAAAAACATTTTTCATTGTGAGCTCTATTCCTTACCGAAGAAGCTATTTAAAAGGAAACTGTACTTTCTTCGTTACATCATGACAATTCTGCTGTTCGTTCAGGCTGAGATGGAGCAAGACTTAAAGTAGGAAAGATGAATAAATTACAACAAAATTGCTGTTTTTTTTTTTTTTTTTTTTTTTTTTTTTTTTTTTTAAGGCATCCAGTTATTTCTTTCATAGGACGTTAGATTTGGAAATGTTGGCAACCTTCTGGAAAACTCCAAGTTAAATTAACTGTCAAAATTCTCTAGAGCTGTGATTCCTAGCCTGGAGGCCACAAGCTTTGATGCCTAAAAAATATATGTTTGCACATATGTTTTTTAAAAAATAATGCCATACTAAGATAGAGAAAGGGAAAAATTAAACCTCAGTGTACAATTAATTAAGCACCACATGACTGATATTTTTTTTATTTTACCTACATGTTTCTTCCTATTGTAAGTAGTGGCCAGTCTAAACTTTAATCTGATCATGAATCTGAGAAGGAAGCTAAAGATCAGGATAATGGCGAGGAGAGCTTCTACCCACAAAGACTCATCACCAGAGATAACCGGCCAAACACCAGTGGAAACGTGCAAAAAGCTGCTCAGCAATTATAGGAAGGGTTCAATTGCTGTAATACTAATACTTTTCTACTGGTTATTGAAAAGAGTATTAATCCTTTTTGACATGTTATTTTTTTTTAACATAAAAAGTAAATATGTTTAACTGATACCCTTTTTACGTGTTCTTGTAATCTTTCTAGTGATATCATCAGAAAGAAACTTCTTGGTTGAATGAAAGTCTGTCTTGGGTATGAATAATTTGGGGGTTTAACTGCACACACGTGTGTCCCAAATAATGCCTAATCAACTGAAGTTAGCTCAGGTGGAGACAAATCAAGTTGCAGAAACATCTCAAGAATGACCAACAGAAATCACAAACATCTGAGCTCAATCATGATGGTCAAAGCAAAGGGTACGGGTACCTGTTGCGATTCTATATATGCATCTGTAATGTTTAAATGTTTTACATTTTATACAATTTTAAAGATGTCTAACAATGTTTTTACTTTCAGATTAAAGCTGCAGTATGTAACTTTTATGAAAAATGTTTTTGACATGTTAAAATCATCATTAGTATAAGACAGATAATCTGTGAAAAAAAATCGAGCTCTTCTGCCTTCTCCCAGTGCTCCCAGTACTATCTGCGGAAATACGCCACTCAGTCAGAAACAACCAATCAGAGCCAGGAGGAGGGTCTTAGCGGCTTCAGTCACCCTCATGTACTCGCCGCTCACACACTCCCCCTGCTCTCTGCTACGCTCCAGCTGGTTCACCACAACATAGCCTGTTGCTAATGTTAATGCTAGTTAGCATGGCCACCGATGACGATGGATAAACAGTTTTCGGGGAACAGTGAGTTGTTTCTCCACCATTAGCACATTTAGCAGCACAAACATGAGGGTGACTGACAGCACTAAGCCCCTCCTCCTGATTGGTTGTTTTAGGTCACGAGCGGTGCATTTCTTCAGACAGCAATAGTAGCTCAGGGAGGAGGTGGAGGAGCTCGATCTTTTCACAGATTGTTTGTCTCATATTAAACTGTCACGACATGGTGACAGTTTTAACAAATATGAAATAAAAAACAACATATTTTTGTAAAAGTTAAATACTGCAGCTTTGAGGGCTTTTCCAAAACCAAACTATACTGAAATTGTTGTATAGTATAAATTGTGTAAAAAGTGCACACTCTGTGGAGAAACTGTATACGCTTGTGCTCTGCAGCAGGTTATGTTTTCACCCCTGACAATGAACCCTATAAACTGAGCATGGATGAGAGTCTCCAGAGCCTGCTCCTAAACTGATCTGAAGAGCAGGATTAGCCCTGTTCACAGGCTTTTCTGGGCTTTAATCTTTAATCCAAACCATAATATACACTACACCATCAGTGGCTGCCACTCATTTCTGCATAAGATAGAAACCATCACAGAACACCTCGATGTCAAAGGCCACTTAAACACAAGCTGTTTGTTTAAATTCTCCAGAGCCACATGGTTTTAGTTAAACCATGTACTTATGAGGAAAATTTGAAGATATGAAGCCTGCATGGATGAGAGTTGTTTTGTTTTTTACTCATTCATAGGGAACTGCTGATCATAGCACAATTTGTCACTCTGCTACAGCATTGAGTAACTGCACAATGGTGACTCAATATTTGTCTTATACCTGAATTATTGAAATATGAAAATTATTAATTAAAATATTGAAACATGCATTTTTATAATCCATCAATCCATAATATAAACCCCCTAATCTTGCAGGGTCTTGGGTTGGGGTGTGTGTCACATAGTATAGCAGTATAGTAAAGACCCCATATATGGAGGGTGTTATTCCTCGACTCAGTGATCCAGGATTTGATTTCCAACCTCTAGACAGTTGCTGCACATCTTCCCCTCTTCTGTTTCTTCCCTATTAATGTCTCATTACTGCCAACAAAGGTCACTTGGTCCACAAAAACACAAAATCACAATTCAAAGAACTGGCCAGAGCTCCCTCTGCCCTCACAGTCCTTGATGGTGCCAGAGTTTATGTGTTTTCCAGAATTTGGAACAAGACTCATCAAATCACAGGAATTGTTCTGTCCCTGTCAAAAGCAGGGCAAAAACTTAACATTCCTTCTACAAATGAAGTGAGATGTGACCTTTCTCTGATATTAACATGCATGCTGTTGAGCAGAGTCCTTGCCTGCCACTCAGCTGAAGGACTTCAATGGAGCTACTAGGAATAAAAGCATATGTGTCATCCAAGATTTTAGGTCCCTCGGCCAAGTCTGTAGGCCAAGCAGATTGTCAGAATGGTCTGCCTTATTCGATAAATAAAGCTGGGTGTCATCAGCATAGTGCATCCTGTCACAACAATTAAGCCTTCCATGACTATAGTGCACTGTTTCTCAATTCCAGTCCTCAGGGACCACTGCCCTGCATGTTTTAAGTGTATTCCTTCTGCCACACAGCTGACTTGAATAAGTGGGTGATTAACAAGCCTCTGCAGTATTTGATGGTGTGTGTGTGTGTATGTAAAAATTCCCTTCTCACCCTCCACGGGTGGTCTTTCTCAACCTCTGAGCTCGGGTCCTCTACCAGAGGCCTGGGAGCTTGAGGGTTCTGCGTAGTATCTTGGCTGTGCCGAGAACTGCGCATTTCTGGACTGAGATGTCTGATGTTGTTCCTGGGATCTGTTTTAGCCACTGCTCCAGCTTGGGGGTGACTGCCCCGAGGGCCCCGATGACCACAGGCACCACTGTGGTCTTCACCTTCCAGGCCTTCTCCAGTTCCTCTCTGAGGCCCTGGTATTTCTCCAGTTTCTCGTGTTCCTTTTTCCTGATGTTGCAATCGCTTGGTATTGCTACATCCACCACAACGGCTTTCCTCTGTTGTTTATCCACCACCACGATGTCCGGTTGGTTCGCCATTACCATTTTGTCTGTCTGGATCTGGAAGTCCCACAGGATCTTAGCTCGGTCATTCTCCACCACCTTTGGGGGTGTGCCCCACTTTGATCTTGGGGCTTCCAGTCCATATCCTGCACAGATGTTTCTGTACACTATGCCCGCCACTTGGTTATGACGTTCCATGTACGCTTTCCCTGCCAGCATCTTGCACCCTGCTGTTATGTGTTGGACTGTCTCAGGGGCCTCCTTGCACAATCTACACCTTGGATCTTGTCTGGTGTGGTAGATCTGAGCCTCTATTGCTCTGGTGTTTAGGGCCTGTTCCTGTGCAGCCAGGATGAGTGCCTCTGTGCTGTCCTTGAGTCCAGCTTTTTCCAGCCATTGGTAGGATTTCCTGATATCAGCCACTTCAGTTATTTGTCGGTGGTACATCCCATGTAGGGGCTTATCCTCCCATGATGGTTCCTCCAGCACCTCATCCTCTGGTCCCCATTGTTTGAGACATTCGCTGAGCACATCGTCGGTTGAGGCTTTGACCTTGATGTATTTATGGATCTTGGATGTTTCATCCTGGACAGTGGCTCTCACACTCACTAGTCCTCTGCCTCCATCCTTACGGCTCGCGTATAGTCTCAGGATGCTGGATTTAGGGTGGAACCCTCCATGCATGGTTAGTAGTTTCCGAGTTTTAACATCCATGGTCTTTATCTCTTCCTTTGGCCAGCTTATTATTCCTGCAGGGTATCTGATTACTGGCAAGGCATAGCTGTTTATCGCACGGATCTTGTTCTTGCCATTGAGCTGGCTTCTCAGGACTTGCCTTACTCGTTGGAGGTATTTGGCTGTGGCTCCTTTCCTTGTGACCTCATCGAGGCTGCCATTTGCTTGTGGTATTCCCAGGTACTTGTAACTGTCCTCAATGTCTGCTATTGTTCCCTCTGGGAGTGAGACCCCTTCTGTGTGGATGACCTTCCCTCTCTGTGTAACCATCCGACCACACTTCTCTAGTCCGAATGACATCCCAATGTCAGTGCTGTAGATCCTGGTGGTGTGGATCAGTGAGTCGATGTCTCGTTTGCTCTTAGCGTACAGCTTGATGTCATCCATGTAGAGGAGGTGACTGATGGTGGCTCCATTCTTGAGTCGGTATCCGTAGCCAGTCTTGTTGATGACTTGGCTGAGGGGGTTCAGACCTATGCAGAACAGCAGTGGGGACAGAGCGTCTCCTTGGTATATGCCACATTTGATGGACACTTGTGCAATTGGCTTGTAGTTGGCTTCAAGGGTGGTTTTCCACATCCCCATCGAGGCTGCAATGAAGGCTCTTAGAGTCCTGTTGATGTTGTACATCTCTAAGCATTCAATGATCCAAGTGTGTGGCATTGAGTCATAGGCTTTCTTGTAATCAATCCAAGCCGTGCACAGGTTGGTGTGTCGGGTTTTGCAGTCTCGGGCGACTGTTTGGTCTACCAGGAGTTGGTGTTTGGCTCCTCTGGTATTTATGCCGATGCCCTTCTGTGCTGTACTCATGTATTTATCCATGTGCCCACCTATCTTAGCTGCTATGATGCCTGACATGATGTAGAGAGACAGGTTATGGTCAGTTAACCATTCAGGGTGAGTCCCACTTTGTAGCAGCTGGTTCATTTGAGCTGCCAGTCGCTCATGGAGGGCAGTGAGTTTCTTTAGCCAGTAGGCATGGATCATGTCAGGACCTGGTGCTGTCCAGTTTTTCATACCTGAGACTCTTTCTTGGACATCTGCCACTGTGATAGTTACTGGGGCTTGCTCAGGGAGGTTGCTGTGGTCATCTCGTAGAGAGATTAGCCACTGTGCATTGCTGTTGTGGGTCGCCTCCCTTTCCCATATGCCTTTACAGTACTGTTGGGTCTCCAGCCTTGGTGGGTCTGCTCTGTTGTTATTACCCTGCCATTGAGAGTACACTTTAGTTGGTTGGGTGGAGAAGAGCCGGTTAATCCTCCTGGCTTCATTTTCTCTCGTGTACCTCTTTAGGCGACTGGCCAAGGCTTGGAGCCTTTGTTTGGCAGTTTCGAGCGCTTCAGGTATGGGCATCTGGCTGTACCGCTTGGGTACTGGTCTTTTGATTGCACCTCTTTGGAGCTCTGACAATTGGCTCACTTCCCTCCTTGTTACCTTGATTTTAGCCTCTAACCGTCTTTTCCATGGTGGGTATTGAATCTCATGGTTGCTCCTATAGCCGAGCATCTCAAGGATCACTGATGCTGAGTTGTACACCAGCTCATTGGTTTCCGTTATGGTGTTGGTAGGGATCGTTCTCAATGCTGCATTCACATCTTCAATGAGACTTTCTGATGGTACTTCACTCAGCCGTTGTAATTGGCATCGGGATTGCCTGGTGTTCATTCGGGCCGCGATCCTACCTCTCAGGTCAGTTGCTGCCTCGTTCAGCTATGATGGTTCGTTCATTATTGGGGCTGCATACCCAATCTCCGGGTGGGGAGTTGAAGCTAACTCCCCTCTGACCTGGCGTCCTGGCTCCCCCTTGCCGTAGCATTTGTGTTGTACCTCGTCTATCTCAAGTTGTGACAGCATTTGCCGTTTGCGGATGTTGGAACACTGAGCTACTAGTTGTTTGGCAGTTAGTGTTGAATGGGGATGTCGACGTAACCACTCCTCCCACATTCTTTGCATGTAACCCCTCTGACTAGGGTTACTTGAGTAGTAGCATTCCAACAGATCCAAGTTTTCACCTCTCGCCCAATTCCGTCTTGTTCCAGTAACCCATTTTTCGTGAAGGTGCCCTGGTTCCCCAGCACCTGACGCAGACCTTGTTTGACCGGGCAACGTCTGAGCCGGTATGGCGTGTATTCCTGTGTCACTCATCATGAGGTAGGCAGTAGCGCGAAGGATCTTACCTAAGGACCCACACTGGATATCTCAACCAAGCGACCCGGCCTGGATTCGAACCCCGGTCTCCCGGGTGAAGGTCGGGTGACTTACCCATTGAGCTACCCAGCCGCTCATGGGCTATATATATATATATATATATATATATATATATATATATATATATATATATATATATATATATATATATATATATATATATATATATATCTCTATCTCTCAATCATGTTGGGTCTGAATTTACTTCAAAATGTTTAGGCAGTGAACTATCAACATATATATATATATATATATATATATATATATATATATATATATATATATATATATATATATATAATATATATAAGACCACAGTGGTGCCTGTGGTCATCGGGGCCCTCGGGGCAGTCACCCCCAAACTGGAGCAGTGGCTAAAACAGATCCCAGGAACAACATCAGACATCTCAGTCCACAAATGCGCAGTTCTCGGCACAGCCAAGATACTACGCAGAACCCTCAAGCTTCCAGGCCTCTGGTAGAGGACCCGAGCTCAGAGGTTGAGAAAGACCACCCGTGGAGGGTGAGAAGGGAATTTTTTTTTTTTTTTTTTTTTTTTTTTTTTTTAATAATAAAGTGTACTTAAAACATATAAGGCAATCAATATGCAACTGATCACTCTCTAAAACTCTATTAATTATCTTCAATTGTTTCTTCACCCTGGTTCTGTTCCTGGGTGCAGTCTGCTGCATGTAGGGAATTAGTCCAGCTGGGTTTGTAGCTACGACAGAGACAAGCAGATAAATTAAACTGCAGCTTCATGCATTCTCTCACTTCCTCTCCAAATGCCATACATGTATGTATAATCCAAGAAATCACACAGATGTTGAATTTAATTAATGCAAGAGGTGTTTTTTTGTTTTGTTAAATTGATTTTATTAAAAATTCAATCAATCTCATTGTGGTTTGAAAGTGCCTGATATTACAAATTTAATTTTAGTGGGTCACTTTTTGACAAAATTTCAGACTTGTTTTGCTTTCTGACAACTAAAGCAGGAAAGTGTGAGTGAGATCACCATTTGGCTAATTTGAAATGCTGTTTGTGAGATGAGAATTAAATATATCTAAATATGCTGACAAAGCTCAGGTTGCAAATGCTATGGCCACAACATAATTGAGATGCTAACTACACCATGACATCATTATCAAGTTATTAAAAATATTTTATCTCAAAAAGTAATAAATGACTTAAAACAAGTTCATATTGGGTCTGAATTTACTTCAAAATGTTTAGGCAGTGAACTATCAACATGAAGTCATTCATTTTTAGTTTGTGAGAACTAAACTTAGAACTACTTCTAGCTAAAGGTGGTACATATATGCTTTCTTCATTTACTAAGCCTACTAAGTGGCCTGGTTATCAGAGTGGAAAGGAACATGATGTAACCATTCCTAAGCAATCATTAGGTATCATGGAAGTTAATGCAGCATTCAGGTGCTTCTTTAAACTGAGTTTTTATTTTTTTGTATGAGTTATGCATTGGCAGACAATTCAAATAGCCGATTGAATGCAAACAAGCATGAAAAAAAACTTTTATTGTCACTACTGTAGGCAGTAATAGGAGGTTGATGAAAGCATAAATTTAAATTCCTTTTCTTTTAACGAGGAAAAAGTGTGGAATTGTCTTTCTTACTACTTTATTGAGGAGGTGAATGAACCTCTTTACTTTCCATTTTCAAATGATGGTATTTTTTACCTCCAAGATGTTGAAAATGTTTCAAATCACTGCATCCAAATCGCACACATCCATACACAGTCCATGCAGTTAGCATCTCTTCACATTGTCTCATTCACATTATCAAATCCTTTGACTGTCTCCACCTCCTCTCTACTTGGAGGCGGCTGGGGAATTTCCCAGCTCTCCTCTGCATTGCGGGCCTGGGGTTAATAGGTGTTCAACCCTCCTATTATCCAGGAGCGTTTGTGAATTACCAGCCGAGTGATGTTTACCACTGATATCATATATATATGCTAATGTGGATCCTTAATTGGGTGGGAGGCGCAGTGGGCGGAGGGGCACGAGGTTGCAGTCAAGTGTAAAATTGATTTGTGAGGGTCGATATTTTATTGACAGTGGGGGCCGAAGTTGCTGGCAGGGGTCTGGAGACAGAGTAGCTCTTTTCAGAAAAACAGCCAAAATCTCTTCAGTCAAGCTTGGTACCAGTGTGGCTATAAGAATGGTTTTCATCTTGTATAAATAAGCAAAGTAAGGAGCATTTTAGAAACGTCTGATGGATTAATGCATTCAATTTTATGTAAATAAGTGCATTTCCATGTTCAAAAAAAAAAAAAATTGAACTTCTGTTATGTAATCTGGATAAACCACTATTGCAGAATTACAGGCCAAACTCTAACCTTCTATTCATCAGCAAAATTTTTGAAAAAGCTGCGTGTCAACAGTTAAACAGCTTCTTAAGAATGACAAACCGCTTTGATGTCTTTCTGTCCAGTTTCCATGCTCACCGCAGCAGAGACTGCCCTCGTCAAAGTGTTCAGTGATATACACACAAATACAGACTATGGAGGAACCACAGTGTTGGTTTTGTTGGACCTCAGTGCAGCATTTGACACTGTTGACCATGAAAAATTATTGAAGTGACTGGAGAGCTGGGTTGGACTCTGGGACAGTACTCAGTTGGTTTGAATCCTACCTAAAGAACAGGGATTTCTTTGTGTCAGTAAGTAACTTCTCATTGGAGTGGACAGAAGTCACATGTGGAGTACCAGAAGGTTCAGTCCTGGGACCCCTCCTATTTAATATCTACATGCTCCCACTAGCTCAGATTATACCAAATAATAAGATTGGTTACCACAACTACGTAGATGATACATAGCTCTACATTACGATGTCACCAAGTGACTCTGAACCCATCTGAGCACTAAACAGATGCTTAGAAGAAATCAATGTGTGGATGTGCCAAAGCTTTCTCCAGCTGAATAGAAACAAAACTGACATTATTATCTTTGGACCTAAAGAGGAACGATCTAGAGTCACCGCAGAGCTTCAGTTATTACAACTAGAAACTAGTGATCAAGCCCGAAATCTAGTGATGGACTGGGACCTGAACCTTCAGAGACATAAAGACAGTTATAGAGTCAGTCTTCTATCACTTGAAGAACATTTCCAGGATTAAAGGACTAATGTCTCAACAAGATCTAGAGAAACTCATCCATGCGTTTATCTTTAGTCACATTGATTATTGCAACAGTGTCTTCACAGGTCTGCTTAAAAAGTCAATCGTGCAGCTGCTGTTGATCCAGAACGCTGCTGTTCGTATTCTCACTAAAACCAGGAAAATGGAGCACATCACCCCAGTTCTAAAGTCCTTACACTGGCTCCCTGTAGCTCAGAGAATAGACTTTAAATACTTCTGTTAGTTTATAAATCACTGAACGGCTTAGCATCAAAATACATTAAAGACCTGTTGTCATTGTATCAACCTTCCAGACCACTCAGGTCTTCTGGTTCTGGTCTACTCTGCATCCCCAGAACAAGAACCAAACATGGAGAAGCAGCTTTCAGTTTTTATGCTCCACAAATCTGGAACAAACTTCCAGAAAACTGCAATACAGCTGAAACACTGAGTTCCTTTAAATCAAGGCTAAAAACCCACCTGTTTAGAGCTTCCTTTGATTAGTAGTAGGAGAAACATTGATCAATATTTTCAAACTATATTTGCATATTTGCTTGATGATCTTTATTATTTTGATGCATCGATATTTGCTCTAGGATTTTGATGATTTTTCTGTATATTTGCTTGATGATTTTGCTGTATACTTGATTGATGTTTTTCTGATGTGAAGTACTTTGAACTGCCTTGCTGCTGAAATGTGCTATACAAATAAACTTGACTTGACTTGTAATATCTGTTATTTGCATCCTAACCTACTATTCTGCTGCTTTCATCCATGCGGTCATTGTGGATTTGGAGCCCCCTGCTTAATGCTGAGAGTAGGATGACTTGGTTATTTGCTTTGTTCCTAACCATACTGCATTTTATCCCACCTCAGCCTCAGATGACTCCCTGTACTTAGGTTAGTGTGGGCCTGGCAGAAGGAGGAGCTTGCCGTGGGCCCCATTCATAAGAACCACCAGTGCACACCAGTACTCTGACAGAGAAACCTAAAGAAAGAAACTTTGTCAGTCCTGCATCCCATACCTCAGCTCTCTAAAACCTATTTGAAAATCCAAGAGTTTCCCACATTTTTTTATTTGTTAGCACCTAATTGTGATTCTTAGTGTGTAAATCAAGCACACTTGGACAAATATGTTTTCCTTTGATAAGTTGAATTTCATCTCATGTGCCAGCCTCCACTCACTCATTGTGGCTCAAGCTGAAGGTTTTAAGCTGCTGTACGTGAGCTGCATGGCTGAACGTCTGCGGGCTTTGAAACAAACAGCCTGCAAACTCTTTAAGTATATTATCGGCCAAGTTCTTTTAAGAGCACGTTGCTAAAGAAGCTTACCATTTAATTAATGTAACTTCAGCAAGATTACACCCGGCCCAGCCTTGTAAGCAGAGGCAGAGTCTTATTGACCTTCTATGCAAGAGCTTAAAGACGCAAGAATGGCGTTTTTACTCAACTTTGATGGGATAACTGGTATAATCTTACATAGGAATGGGAAGAATAAAGTGTTTTAAACATAATTCCCATCCGACCTCTGAGAGGCCCTGTGTGACACTCAAGTGGCCCACTGAGATGCGAAAACTTTTCTATTTCCTGAAGCTTGACTCTTTGAAGTCTATTTTTGTTTTTGTTCAGGATTTAAAAGAAGATTAATTTTGGGCCAGTTTCAGCTCTGATCAGCCTAGAAAACATAGATTTAGGAAATAATGTGTTGTTTTTATTTTAATTCTGGCAAAATTTTGAATTGATTTCTGAGGATTAAAAAAATTCATGGAAAATTTAGAAAACTAAAACATTTTATTATAGAAAGAAGGTATATTTTATTTGATTAAGTGACCAGATTTGACATGAAACTAAGAGCAAGAATGATGATGATAAAACATAA
Organism: Anableps anableps; assembly: GCA_014839685.1. Classification (NCBI taxonomy): domain Eukaryota; kingdom Metazoa; phylum Chordata; class Actinopteri; order Cyprinodontiformes; family Anablepidae; genus Anableps; species Anableps anableps. The sequence goes on along the minus strand of CM026065.1, from coordinate 33,471,764 downwards.
TAGCGTAAAGCAAAAAATAAAATTGTCATCTTAATGTTTGGGATTATCAAATTTATTTATTTCCTTTATAAGTTGAGAAAGACTTAAAAAAAAAACTTTCTTGTTTGTAACCTTAAATTAAAAAAAGTTGATTTTTTTTTTTTCTGGTGCTGTTTGTTGCCTTTTTTTTTTTTTTTTTTTTTTTTTTTTTTTTTTTTTTTTTTTTTTTTTTTTTTTTTTTTTAATCTTTTTGTCCCTCCAAAACCTTCATTCTCAGACCTAATACTATCCCAGATGTTACCAACAACCCCCAAAGCCGCCTTCTGTTTTTTTTTCTTCTTATTCTTTTTTTTGTTTTGTTTTTGGTGTTGCCCTTTCAAACATTCTTTAACAGTGGGATAAAGACGACGGGAGGGATTGGAGGAGATTAGACTACGGGATCCTGCAGGCATTGTCTGAGAAACTGGAGATAAAAAAAAAAAAAAAAAAAAAAAAAAAAAAAAAAAAAAAAGGGGTGAAGAAAAAAACATTGGTTCGGTTTTGATTCGGGGGTCTGGGGGCAGGGATCGACTGAGGAGGGAGGGGGCATAATGGGGGTGGCTTGTGGAAAGGCTGTGATGGGGGGAGTAAGGAGGCTCAATGTGCAGGTGGTTCTGCTGGCTGGGCGGTCAGCTGCCATGTGGGATTCAATAAAAGGATATGGGTATTTGGAAGAGACGCCTCGGCTCTCTGTTTTCTTTCTGATTTTGTGTGACAGAAGAAATTTCAAAAGCCTAATCTCATCTACATTTTTCCCAGATGTCCTGATCTTGATTATTGATATTGGTATAAAAAATAGATTAATTTAGCTGAGATAAATCTCAACAAACTTATTTTATAAAACATCACAACAGACATGTTGGCTATGCACCCTAATATCCATTTTTAAAATTTGCAGCGGTAGTGCAGTGATTTCAGTCCATTTTCTTTGAAACCCCCCCACCCCCTACTTTTTTACTTTTATCGTTTTAATGGGAAATATTGGCTTTGTTATTAAGGCTAGTGTAACAGGATACATATTAGCTCGCAAGCTGCTCATGAACACGAAGCTCAGTTTAGGTTACAAGCTGAAAATGACAGAGAATATACAGAATAATAGAGCTCAACAAAGTAGGTAAGATATTAACTATTTATATCCCTTTAATAGAGTCTCACTTCAAAAATTCAGAAACGTCACTGAAAGAGTGCAAACTTGGCAGCTAAAACTGTTAAAATCGTATGAATTAAGAGCTTTACATTTGCATGTTACTGTATGTGGTTTTGCTTGAAAAAACATCTAAAATTCTGTCGCTACAACACTGGTTTCTATTATTGCATTTAATACTTCATCTTGCTAAGCAGGAACTCTGAGGATAAAGGAGGATAAACAAGAATCTCTGGTTTGAAAAATAGTTTCATTGAGTCTCTTTTCCAGTGCAAACCTTTGCAGTTCTGCCCTTTTTTTCTTTTGGCCAGTTATTTTGTGTGTGAAATGGAGACGTCTACCATGGGATGTTTTGTACAGACCATGCATCTGTTCACATGCATCAGAGGGGCGTTTCTTATCTGCTTCAACAACTGAGGATCATTTTCATATTGTCTCCTGTGAGCAAGTGTGGTTATGTGACTTTCATGAATGTCTCCCAGCAGGAGATTACGAACTTATTTTGGTATGATCAACAATCATGATTGCTCATATTTTGATTAGGTTGGCTGTTCTACAGGGGGATCAGAACCAAAACAAATCGAAACAAGGTTTTGGTTTAATTTTATTATTATTTTCTTCTCTATCTTTTAATTTTAATTTTTGCTTTAAGTTTTAGCTGCTTTTTCCATTTGCAAGCCATTGAGTACCACGCCCAAAGACATGCAAAGTGGTGCCGTGAGTATGGCTGTGGTTGTGGGGGTTATTTTGGCCGGTGTCGGGGCCAAGGGGCTGGAGCTGTGACTCATCTGGTGGCTACTATTTATTACTGGTTGGGTCATCTTTTTTCTTCCCCATTCGCTTGTTAGCTACCCTTTACTTGGTATGCTCAAGAGGTGCTTTGGGGCCTTCTCTGTGTGTTTTATGGCCTGATTCTTTGGACCTGTGTGGTTGCGACCTGTCGGTTGCTGGCGTCTGTGCAGGGGTGCAGTATTGTTACATATGTATGAGTTTGTGTCCTTGCTCTATCCTTTTTATCTGCTCACATGCGCACTGCTGCATGCTTACATAACCATAACTATTGATAACACGTTAAGACTGGCTCTGGTCACACATAGTCATGGACGAACTGATACAACAGGTCAACAGCCATTCGCGAGGGTGCAGAATGAGGCGTAGATAAAAGCAGACTTTCACTTCATTCTTGGCTTCATTTGGTCTCATCCTTAAGGTGAACTGAGCTGAAGCCCTGTCGCTGGACGGTGAATATCACTCTGTATCTGTTTCATCTGAGTATCCTGTATACGTGATTACTTTCGGCATTTAAGCTTGGCTTAATACTTTACCAAATTCTCATTATTTCTCAAGGTAATAACTGTCCTGGTTTTATTGGCCGGGTCACAGAACTGGAAAGAAAAGAACCTGGTGTTACACAGAAGGAGAAAAGGGGTGCAACAGTATGTTAGTGTTACTTCTGGGGTGCCCAGGCTGACCTCAGGGTGGTGACCTGGCCAGGAGGCCAAAGTCAAGGGACTGTTGGATGCTGGGAGCTGGCATGTTGGCTGCTCAGGGGTTCCTGCAGGGCATGGATTGTGGGGTTATTGTGGGATTGCCCTCTTCTGAGTGCTGTTAACATTTAGACAACCTCCATCTCCCCTTCTGTGCACCCAATGCATTTGGGCATAGCTATATACTGTAAATGTTCAGGTATGTGTTTGCATGTGTCTTTAAATTTGTTGTAGTCCAGCCATGTTGTAAAATTTCATGTGGTCACCGGGTCTTCATCCATTGTTACTGAGGCACTCTTCTTGCAAACTGTGGATTCCCATGGAGATCTTTTTGTGGCAATTTCAGGTTTCCCAGTTGTGCCCCTTATTTAGCTCACTAGAAGAGTTTGTTTAGGGATGGTTGATATTAGGATTATGTAAAATTGAGACAGTATTTTAAATAATTATTCACATTTCCCTAATCTTTGTGTTACCTCCGACATATTGTACTGGTCTATTTAGGTCATCAATCCGGTTTTACTTTGGGAGAGGGGTATTTTGGAGATGTATACAAACAGGTTGCAATGCACTTCTGGTCAGACTGGGATCGCTTTGTTCTTGATCAAGAACTTCCAGAGGCATTAGCAAATACCTCAAAACTTCTAAATTTCTCCTGCATATTGTTGTGTTTTATAAACCTTAACATCACAGGTTTGAAACAGTTTTTTAGTTCTTATAAATTTAGACTTGTTTCAGATACACTTACTTTCAGAACACCCCAAAACAGGTAAGCAGTGAGCTGCCAGAAAAAAGGCCTGCTGATTAATTGGGCGTTTGTTTTTCGGATCTGATGGATCGGCAGGAGGTTATCAGCTGTTTATCAGCTGCCTGTTACAGATCCAATTCAGATGTCGGGTAATTAACACCAGCCCAATCTCTCCCAGTAATCTGTATCCATTCACGTGCTGAAGTGAACAGGCCTTAGTTGTTATTTCCTTTTGTCTTTAATGTTTCTCCGTTTCAAAACATCCACATGGAAGATGGATGAAACTGACAAAACGGCCGGATTAAAGAGGGAAAATATATACATTTAATAAAACACATGGTTAATTTGACCTGGATATTTTTGGTTATGTCTCACCCTTTTCCTATATGTTTTCACTGTATCCTCACTTTATTATTTTGCTTATTTATTGGTTCAAAGTCAGAGGAAAACGTCAAAGTCAGTTTCATCTTCTGCACTTATTTTCTATCCTCTTCTATCCTCTTCATCTTCCTGACGCATTTATGCCTCTCTATACAAAAAAAGTGATTCTTATAAATTAGTAAACAAAGGCTTTTATTGTGAAAACCAAAGTTACCTTGTCAGTTTTATGTCTTGTATTTCTGCTTCTCAAAGCTGGATTAGATACAGAAGTGGTTCAGATTCCTTTTAATGTATTCTGCTTGCGTTTTATGAACTTCACATTTTCAAATGAAATCGAAAGATTGTGACAACAAGCTCAAATACTCCCACCCTGGTGGGTTCCATTGGCTCAAACGCCTCCTTGTCCTGATGGGGTTAGTTCAGCCATTAGCCCGGCAGATTGATTCATTACACTAATGTGAGTCTAACCCTGTTGGCCCTGTTGAAATGCGTGCAATATGACACTCCTCAAATTTGTTCTAACACATGCCCTGGGGAGCCAAACAGAGCCATCGCTAATGGGGGAGGTGGAGCCAATTATGCAGAGCAGAGCTGACTGTCAACAGATATTAGGATGGTATCTGTTGTGTGTGGTATCAGCAGGCCCAGCCTCCTCAAACACAACAAATCCACATCTTCTCCCAAAATCCTCTTCTCCTGAGTCTGGTATTTAGCAGGAGGAGCAGGAAAGTCTTAGATGTAAAACTTGTTTTTAAAATGAATCTTTAAGTCATCCAAGTCATTTTTAGTATGATGGATGGATTCAAGTTTGATTATTATTATGCTAATATATATTACAAAATGTGTTCTAGTAGAATTTAAATATAGCTCCTGGATCACTTTCAATGATTTTCAATATATAATTTATTAATTTTTTAATCAAAGCAGGATAGTTTGGTGGTTTATGCCTTAATATGAAGACTTATTTCCTGCTTTAACTCTGACTTTAACTTTTATTTTCAGTTCTCCAATTTATACATACGTTTAGTGTTTGATGATCTGCTTCTGTTTTTTGTTTCCCACTTAAGTTGACAAAAAGCCACAAACAAGACTATGTTATCATAAAACTTATGGAGACACAAAATTGTTCTCATCTTGTCTAAAAAGTGATTGTTTGAATGAATGCATATTGCTTTGGGCCTAAGATTTCCTTTTAATGGGGCAGTATTATGTGTTTTCCAGGCACATACAGCCATTTTATAGCATTATCTAGTAATTATGTTTCCTTCAGTTATTACAAAAATGTGGTATATGTGACCTAAAAGAAATTTGACTTCATAATTTAACACCTTGAAATTGGGCCTCGGTCTCTTTAATAAAGTTCTGCTTTTTCCAACACTCTGCCTTCAGGAAGTCGTCAAAACAGCTAACCCTTTAACAATGTTTTTACTAGCGTTTCACTGAGAAGTAGCTCATATAATGAGCTCAGGAGATGCACAGTCCACCAGGTGTTTGTTAATTGCTGCTGGCAAGCCTGAAGGAGCTGAGTGAGGGAGTTGCAGTGGAGGGCTACTCTGTGAGGTGGAAGCTCAGAAGCTTAGAAACTGCAGCTCTGAGGAGGAGCTGCGCCTTGGTCCCCACTGAAGCGTTCTTCACAGCAGAATGGCTGCCACAGGAGATTCAAGGATTTCTCAAACATGCATGAAAGAATCAAAGCAACACTCCAGGTATGTTTTTGATGAGGGATTAACATTATAACATGATGTAAAGCTCAAAAAAGTCGATTTTACATAACACTGCCCCTTTAAGTGACCGGAAAAGAGATGATAGTTGGAAAAGTATGGAGGAATTGGAACTTTAACTTTCGATTTAAAATTATCTATTCTCTTAAATTGTGAGAATGGCTTTTTTTTAAAGGGTTAAGTCAGAATTTTTAAAGTTAAAAGTTTGAATTGAACTAACATGTTACCAGTAATGGATAACTCTCTTTGCACCTTTGTTTAGTTTGAATGAATGATACTCAAGCAATACAGGGATGTCAAACTCCAGTCCTCAAAGGCCAGTGTCCTGCAAACTTTAGATGTTTTCCAAGGCCATCACATCTGAAAAAAATGACTCAATTACCTTTTCATGCACACAGGTTCTACTGAGTCCTGCTAATCACCTAATTACATGATTCAAGTGTGTTGGACTTGGAGCACATGTAAAAGTTGCAGGGTACTGGCCCTCAAGGATTGGAGTTCGATACCTGTGAGCTAGTTCAAGAAGGGCCAAGGCCAAAGAAGACTTCCATTGTCTTGAAACAACTTCAGTCTCAAGAACATCCAAGCGGTTTATGCTAAAGCCATTTTAAGGACCTTTTAACTAGTATCACTTTCACATTGGGCATATATGCTGAGTATGAGCGATTGCTGTAAAGTCAACAACACAACGCAAGCGATTGTCTACTGTAGCTTCATACTCGCCAAAGGGGGGGAATGCTGCAGGTCAATGACTCGATGCAATCAGCTGGGTTTCCTTTGATAGAAAATGTTTTAAACCAATTTAATTAAGGAATTAAACTTAATGTACAGTTTGATAACTAGGATCAATTGGAATGAATGTATGACTGAATTGAAACGACTCGTTTGTAAAGTGCCTCGAGACAACATTTGTTGTGAAATGGCGCTATATAAATAAACTGAATTGAAAACTGAACTGAATTTTTTTACACGTGTCTAACGCTGTTGTTGTGCATTCCCCTTAACTGTCTGAATTTACCATTTAACTGTCTAATAAAAATTAAGGCAATGAAAAATTAAATCTCAATGAATATTCACTTGACTTTCTTCCAATGACGTAGCAGGGACACAATATGAAACAAAATTGTTTGATTTATCTGAAGATAAGAAAAAAAATAAATCTCCCTATTTGTTTCAAACACATAACAGAAATCGTTTGATATGTGAAAACATGCTTTTCCCAGTTAAAAGTGCTGAAAAACATGGTATCAGTGAGGTGTAATGCATGCTTCTTTTCACTTTTAAAATACAAATCATTTCTAATTACAGTTGTTACAAATGGTTAGTGACAAATCCATGGTCATTGATTGAAAAAATATATAATTTTTATCTTTGTCAAAATTGAACTAATTGCTTTGAAAACAAATTTTCAGTCAAAATGGCTTTTTGTTTCATGCTATAAAACACAGTTACACTAATCTGAGTAGAACTAAATGAAGACACCAAGAGAGTCATCTCTAAGATATTATAAACTTCTGCAGCCGTGCAGAGAACAGGGGAGCAGTATCTGTCGCTGCTGGTGAGAAGAACCGCTCCTCTGAATGTGGGGCTGGGTGGTCTTTACTTATCTGGAGCTGAGGGAGATTTCTGGCCCCCGTGAGCCACAACTCCGTCAACACTCACCCAAAACACTGAGCCTGCTGAGGATAACCCACTCCTCAGGCAGCCTCTCGTCCAAATAATGACTGCCATCAAAAACTGCTGACAGGTAGCTCAGAAGTCTTTCTGTAGAAGAGCTCAGATGGGGAAAATCTTTTTTTTTTTTTTTTTTTTTTTTTTTTTTTGGATATATCTCTTCTAAATGTTTCACATTTTTCTACGAATATGGTCGATAACATCCATGCAGTCGGTCAGTTACCGAATTTAGTTTAGTCAAAAAGAGGTGATGTGTCCTGCACTGAGTTAAAATGAGTTTGATTATGTTTCTTTGTATTAATAGAAACATAATAGTAAGGGCAACTGTCTGACTAATTGTTGCCCTTTTCTCTTAGCCTCTGGCCACAACAGACTTCTGCACCACAAGGGAAATGGATTAAAGAAGTGCTGATGTGAACCCTGGACTTGTTAGATGTACACGTTTAGATGGCTTATTGGCTGCTTTTGAGCTTTAAATTTGGAAAACTAAGTAATAAGGAAATGAAGTAAACCCAGAGAAATGTGGTTAGTTTAAAGGTGAAGTTCCACACATGCTAAGACCTTAACACCTAACTGTTTTGTGAATGTGTTTTTATTATTATCCCATTTATCAGTTTTACATAAGACCAATAATTTTTTTTTACTGAGGGCCCACACTAAGTTTGCTGAATGGCACCAGTATTTCACAGCAGACAGGTTGGGGCCAGCGTTTGATTGCCTCTCTGGTAATTATGACAGATTTGCATTATTTGTTTTTAAAACTACTGCTATAAAGATGTGCAAATTTTCTCCTTTCCTGTTTATAACTGGTATTGAATTATAATTTACTTTTCCTTTTATTTAACATTCCTCTTAATCCCTTCTCATCAATGATAAATATTGACCAAACATTTAAAAATAAGCAAAATGATAAAGAAGATAAAGTAACTTTAGCTAACATAAATATGCAAGGTAACGCTTAAAGAAAAGCAGATAAAATATAATCTTGTTAAAACTGAGGGATTGTTTACATGGTAGGCACAAGCTCTGCTCTGATTGGCTAATCCACTGCCACCTGAGCTGGACAACCGCTAATTCCTGGATTGTGCTTGATTCTTCTATAATTACAATCTCCAATGGCCACACGGAAATAATCTCACGTCCCAATAATTCCTAACAACGCAACATCATTTAACAGTCATGACAGTCAGTAAGGTACATACATACAGTCCTGGAAAACATTAATTCGGATCTTGTTTTTTATTGTTTTTTGAAATAATGTCTCCTGAATGAGGGGAATTAATAAGGTAAACCTAGGGTAATTTGATTCTGCCAGCCATGTTTTGTGCATAAACTGTGAAGTCCAGTAGTTTCATTATGTTACACAACCTGAAGATTACGGCAACATATCTCCTGCTGCAGCAGAATAACCGCATTTCAGTTCACAGGTTACCACAGCTGGTGTAAATGCACTGTATGTCATGCAGCTCAGATACCTGATGAGAATCTGTTGGAAACCTGCACCGAGATCCTCGCCGTAAACTCTGTAAGTCAAACCCTTTTAGTAGGTGGACCCTATATCAGGGGCTTCCTTCACATGTTCATTTAAGTGAAGAAGGAATTAAAAAGGGGGGCAGACCCACGACCATGCTGCCATGCATCTGCTGCTTTCTGTGCCGTAGGCCCGGCGGCCACGCCACACAACTGCCACTCCTTCCTCCCTGAAGGCCACATTCTTCTATATCTATGTGCTGTCTGAGCAAACGGCCCTTCTGAGGCATCCTTGTCCCGCTGCTGACTGGCCACTGCCTTGGCAACATGCATTGTTGCTCGATGCAAATCTGCTCACACTGGGACAGAGGCTCGGAGAGGGGGTATCCTTCTCTATCCTGGGCTCAGGAGCCAGGATAGAGAAGGGAGGCAGGCCAATAAATGAAAGTTTGCCTTAAATCCTCAGGATAATAGAGGCAGAGGTTGGGGCCGAGGCTCGAAGCCGAGATAAACAGAGGGATTACTCCTTGGTTTTGCATCACTCACTCTCCTCTGGGTGGCCCTCAGCCATCAGGAAAGCAGAGAGGGGAGAGGGGTTGGCGAGAGAAGAAAAAACGTTTAACGCATGGACATTCTCACAGCACATGGGGGAAAAGGAGTGAGCCTAATTCCATCAAAGACTGAGAAATTAGCAATTAATTTATTCCAACCTCCCTGCCCCTGCTCCTTTTCTATTTTCAGTCCAATTGTTGGTTAGTTCTGCAACATCTGGTCCAGAACAGTCAGTGTGCCTGATGACGGATGCACCATCCATTAAAGTAGAAAGGCAGAGAAAATCTTCCCCTTTTCATTCATTTCTTGTCCATGGGAGATTAGTTTGGTATGAAGAAAGTAATCATTAAAAATGTTGCTCCTTTTGCAGGCCATGCATATCCACCACGGGCAGCGCCTTTATTTGCAATTGTAATTTAAAGAATAATTAAAGAAGTTAAATGATTTTGTAAATGTAGAACAACTTGAGTCTTTGTACTCAAGGGTGCATGAACCTGCACCTTATGGCTGGTTGCTCTGATAAACCCAGTAATGAAAGAATGTAGCACCACACTAATGACAAATTTTTCAAGTGTACTGGATTTGCTCAGCGCCCAGGCTGCAGCTCATACCGACTCTCATGGACAATTTGTTCAGAGCAGGTGATTGGTAACAAACATTAGGACTGATTTTCTAAACAGAACATGAATTATGTCATTTTAATTACATAAGAAATCAATTTAAAAAATCATTTGCTGATATCTGTGGATAAATTTAATGTGTGCAGCAACCTGTAAGTTTTAAAAGACTAGAAATAAAATTTTTAAAAAATATTTTAAAAGCAAACCCAGCATTTAAAAATATGTGCATTTATTTGTTTCTCTTTTTAAAATGCAAGTTGGCTTGACCCCTAAAACAGAGTTAATTTGCTTCTTCCAGAATTAAATAAACAGATGTTTCATAACCCAATGCCTTTAAATTAAAGCCTGGATTCTTTGTTTTATTTAAAAAACGGATAAAATAAAAAATATTTACAGTTGAAATCATTAATATATACACAATGTATAAAAGACAAATCACTTCTATTTTATTGTGTTATATTTTTTTGTAATAAAAAATAGCTTTCGAAGTCAGACGCTTTCATACACAGATTACTTTTTTAAAAATCTGGGAAAACTTAAATGATGATGTCATAGCTTTATAAGCAATTGCTGTAATTTGCAACATTTGATTTCAATCAAATTTGAGGCCTTGCTTTTATTCTTTAATTTTATGTAAGCAAGCTGACAGTTAAACACTCTAAATTTCTCCTTTGGAATGATTGCAATATTCCTTGCAGTTATAAGTCACTGGTTTTCTAAATGGTTTTATAGAGGCATATGTCCCGTACTTGACCTGTTTGATTATTCAGGTGACATGTACTTCAATGAAAACTTCTTAATAATAATAATAATGATAATTTTATTTGTATAGTGCTTTTCTAAGTACTCAAAGACGCTTTACAGTAGTACAACAATATAAAATCAAACAATGCAACACAACACATAAAAACACACAAAAAGGGCAGATTTTAAAATTGTCAGAATATAACTTTCCAATTCCATTTAAAGAATTCAACCAAGTCAATCGTACAATCCCTTAGAAGCCAACTGGTTAAAACCCATCTTTCTTAGTCCAATAACAATCTGTTTGCAACCATCTTTGACACTTAAATAAATTAAAATAACTGACTTTAAGTGCAGCAACAAATGTTTCCAAAAAGCTTTCTTGAAAAGAAATAAGAGCGATCTGAAAGTACAGTTCTCCTGGAGATCATCTGCAGGCAATGATGACTGGAAAGTAGCTTGATCATTGTGCTACAACTACTGCATTTCAGATAAGGCTAAAGAGATAAGCTTTAAAATTCCCCTTAAAATAGAACACACTGAAGTTTTCATTGCAGAATATGTAGAAATTGATAACTTTCGTGAACACCATACTGAAACAATCTTTCATCTATTCTTCAAATGTGAGGTCTCCGGTAAATTAACTCTAAAAGATGTTATCTTCTACTTTGAACATCCCCAAAATGACTTGGAGTGTCTTTTTAATTTACATAATCATATATACAAATTTGTATGTACATAACAGAGATTTGCTGGATCAACTCGCAAATGTCAGTCTTTTCATGCTAAATGGACATGAGATGTCTCACATTGCTAGAAAATATGAAAAGCATCAAATTCAGGAATATTTAAAGAAAAAAAAAAAAGCTTTTTCCTGAAACAGTCGAGATAGAATAAGTGTACCCCTGTCTCTCTTGTGTGTGTATGTGTGTGTCTGTGTGTTTTTCCTCCTTTCAATTTTGGCGTTTGTTTGTATTTAGTTATTTTGTTTGTCTTGTTTTCTCCCATTCAGAACCATACATTTAACACTGTAGTTCTGCCCGTGATATTTTCTATCATTTCAAGGGATTTGTATCAATGTTGTATTTGTGCTGTTGTGCATAGATTAATCCCCATGTTTTCTATATTATATACTGCAATAGAATGTTAAAAAAATTGCAACACTTAAGTTAAACACACACACACCTGTTGAGAACACCTCAAATACACAGTTTCCTTGTAAAGGAAATCAAGGAAAATTAGGGACCTCCACAAGTCTGGTCCATCCTTGGGTACAATTTCCAGCTGCCCAAAGGGGCTACATTCATCTGTTCAAACAACTTTATTCAAGCGTAGACAGAATGGGAATGTCTAGTCAGAATACTAGCAAGAAAGTACACAGGTTCTATGCACCGGAAATCATGTAAAGATGTAGGTGGAACCTGGTAAGAGAGTGTCCTTTTTCACAGTGAATGAGTCCTGTACCAGTATGGGCTGAAAGGCCACTCAGAGAGGAAGAAGTCATCACTCCAAGCTGGATTACATTTTGGAAATGTTCTCAAGGATAAAGACCTGAGGTTGTGGAGACATGTCCGGTAGTGTTTGGCCACTGTTAAATGTGCGGAAAAAAAGTTGGAAGTTTGAAAGACTGAAATATTCATTGCAACTGTGAAGCACGGAAGTGGCAAAATCATGTTGTAGGGGTGTTTTGGTACAGAAGGGACTGCTGCTCTTCAGTGACCCATTCCTCCTGACAGGAAAAGCTTGTGGAGGGATCCTTTAGTTTTTACACAGTTCTCCACACCAGTTAGCCACCTAATGTTGGCCAGTTTAATAGCTAGCAAGTAACATGACATTTATTGCCGTTTAATATATATCAGAAATATACAATGAAATGAAAATGTGTTTTCACTGAAAGGTGAACAGATTGGTGATCAACTGTGAATACAGAAGAGGGACTGAGTAAACAACCACAGAAGGACAATCTGGCAAAGAACTGAGACAGACACTGGTTTTTCCATATGACAGTACAGGTGAGTAGATTGAGAAAAGTTCAAACTGGCCCTACCATTGAGGAAAATCAGCAGCAGTACAATAGAAACAGGTAAGGGACAGGTAGGTGGAGAGAAACAAAACACAAAGTATAACAAATGTGGAAAAAGTCAGAGACAAACACCTTAAAACTAAGAAACCCATGTCTGTCACAAAGATTGCAGACTGACATGCAATGACAACAGTGACCAAAATAAAATCAACTATGGAAGCAATATACAGAAACTCCCAAACTACATACCCCCACCTTGTGTCTGCTCTGGAACTATTGGCATTTTGAATGCTGTAACCTATTAGGGGTAGTGTTAAATGTCAAAAGATGTTTGTTTAATACACATGATGTGGTTTAATGTAAGACAGTAAAGGCTTACTAACCATAACCAGTTAAAAGTACATCTACAGTTCATTAACGAGACCATTAACCAGATCAATAACTGGTTTGGGTAAAAATAATATTTTTACATGGCAAATAATTTAGTAGAATAATGGAAAATCACAGACCCAAAAGTCATTACACGCATGCTGCTGATTGTGTGTAACTGAATCATTAATTGAAAGCAGCATGTTCAAATGAAGGCAGCAGATGTTGTACTGAACGTATTGGTTATGGTGCATTTCGCCCTGAAACTGAGTAAGATTAGTTGGTCCAGACAGACAGAAGAAACGATGAAGAGGGAGAAAAACACGAAGAAGAAAAGCTGATCAGCTAAACTGATCTCAAATGCTTTAAAATGGAAACCAAAACCAGAAAGATATCAAAGAAAATGGGAAACTACTATTCCAACAAATTAAAGAAAAGCAAAGACTCTGTGAATAACTCAGCTCCAGGATTTTAAGATTTTAACATATGATCTGTCTTTCACCAGCTTCTGAAACCTCAAGCATACACAAACCACATACCACAGTGTCATCAAACAAAGATGAAGCCAAAAGTTTGAAAGTTTGTGAAAAACTAAACCCTCCTAAAACCTGCAGATGCATAGGAAAAAACCCTACAACTTATATTGGGTATCTTTTCTTTTTATTGTGACCAAGAAGGAGAAAGAAATGGTGAATCTTAAACTGAAATCTGATGTTTTATGGTGATTTTACTGTCCCTGACAAACTCACCATATTGCTAACTATCGTCTATATTTATAAAGTTCTGTTTAAGTTCTCAGAGGGCTGCTCTTACTTGGGTTTCCTTTACATTTACGACAAAAAAAAAGTTCATTAATTTTCTTTTTTGCAATTTAATTAAAAGTCTGAGCTTGGTACTATATTTTATTTTCCCATGATTCTCTTGGCAGCATCTCAGCAAGGAAAACAGCCTGACACAACGAAAAAAAACTTGAAAGAACACAAAGGCACAAAGAGGCGGAGGGTGCAGTGGCAGCGGCGGCCGTCTTGGGCCCAACCAAGAACACAGCCCCGCCATAAAGCTGGGCCACTCCATTTCTGAGCGAATGCTAATGAGATTGCTCTGATCCTTCTGGTGCTTCCCATGTTTTCAACACCTTCAAGGACCACATGGCGCTCACAGCATAAAGACAACTAAATGAGAAATCTGAACGTTTTTTGTGATGCCGGGGGCCTCCTCGCTTTTCAACCTGGCCGCCCATTCAGCCTACCTCCCCAAGATGAGAGGATGAAAAAGACGGTACTACAGGGGGTATGGATGGGTAAATAAAAAAAAAAATAGCATTTTGTGAACGAGAAGTAATAATCAATTTATGGCTATGTGAGGAAGAGGCCTAGGACACAAGGAGGATTGTTGGATGGGAAAACTGAAAGGGAGGGGAAAGCAAGGGAAGCGAGATGCTCAGATTTTGATTCTCTTTCTCACAACCGCTGTAATGAGATCACTAACATCTTGAGCCGGCCTTCACTATGGCCGCCAAACAACAGGCCACCAGATGAAAGGTGAATGGGCGTAGGTTCCCGCTGACTGGCTCAGAAGCACTTTAATAGCACAACACTCTAAGAAAGGTTCCTGGGCAGTAGCTCATATTAGCAGCGAAGCACACTGCTTAATAGGATGATGCCTTTTGGCTTTTGTCATGAGATGAGTAAGGACTTCGTTGTCACCAGTTCCTGCTGAGCACAAGGCACTAGAATCCACTCTGACTGGCTTATTGTCTGATTCTGTGTTGCAGAAAGGAGAGCTTTTGGTGAAAACACCTCTCAGGCATCTATCAGGTGAGCTCTGCCTTTCAGTCTCACATACATGCCCTCCTTGAAAATATCTCAAGTGCTTTGTTTTCCTCTAAAGACCCTTAAATCTGTCACCATGTTCAGACAAAGGCAACTGCCAAAATCAGAGCAGCAGACACACATAAGGCTTGCCTATAATTATCCTTAAATGTGTCTAATGTGGTTCATGATTCATTCATCCCGTTTGAATTTGTGTTGCTGTTGATGAAAGTGGATCAACATTTATTTCATTACAACTTTAAAATAAATCCTAAGCATCTGACATTGAACCATCCAGTGACGGTATATTCTGATATTATTATATAGAATGTTTTATCACCAAATGACCACAGACATTTTAGAAATGTAGAAAAATTATGCACACAACTCTTAGGCACCATATATATTTAAAACAGAATCCACTGTTACAAAATATCTGTAAATGCTGCTCAAATGTTGCAGCAGAGATTGCACAAATACCGTTACTTAATCCCATGTTATGCTATGCAGACACTCTGTCTGCACTCATGGTCCTTCATTCACCTCCATGTCCTTAATGCTTGGAACAACCCTCACTAATGGCAGCCATACCTTCCTTCTAATAAAATAATTAATAATTATTTGAGCTTTTGGGAGTCCTCATAGGACATTAACCCCCACCCTCAGATGATTAGTAGATCCTTAACCTGCAGCATGTAACTTTTACGATTGTCATCTAAAGAAATGCACCACTCCCAACCTAAAACAACCAATCAGAGCCTGGAGGAAGGTATTAGTGCTGTCAGTCACCCTTAGGTACGCGCTGCTAAATGTCCTGATGGTGAAGAAACAACTTACTGTTCCAGGAAAACTGTTTATCCGCCTTCATCGGTGGCCATGCTAACTAGCTTTAGCATTAGCATCAGGCTATGTTGTGGTGAACCAGCTGTACCATAGCAGAGAGCAGGGGGGAGGGTGATTGGCAGCGCTAAGACCCTCCTCCTGGCTCTGATTGGTTGTTTCTGACTGAGTGGTGTATTTCTGCAGTTAGTACTGGGAGAAAGCAGAGGAGCTTGATTTTTTTTTTCACAGATTATCTGTCTTATACTGTCATGACATAATAATTTTAACAAATATGTAAAAAATCAAACATAATTTTCAAAAAAGTTACATACTGCAGCTTTAAATATGGAAAAAAAAAGAGACGGTGGCTTAACAGAAAATGTACCAAACTCCATCTTGACACATCTTAACACTGGGAATGCTACACTCCTCTCTTAAAGTCCAACAAAATTAGCATTAATTCAATAAGATTAAGCTTAAATTAATTATTTTATAGTTTTAAAATCCATTAAAAAAAACTATTAAACAGTGTTCAAACATAACTGGGTTCTAAGGGGACAATAAATCTTCTGCGACAGAGCAGCTTGCACAGGTTTAATCTAAACATCCATCAGTTTTAATATTGTCCTCTGGCACAATATCATTGAAAAGGCATGAAGCTAGCTCTATTTATGTTCTAAATAAAAGGAATATTGTGTGTTATACTGTCATCACAATTTAGCATGTAGTGAAGGAGACTGAAAAGAATGAAAATTGGCCAGTCTGACGTCAAACAGAGAATGCTCTATTTCCATTTTTTGCAATCAATGCAGTCTTTTCAATCAGGAGAGCTTTATGCTCGGGATTAGTTTTGGTGACTTAAGAAGCTAGACTACCGCCGTACCCCCACCATCTGCAACTGCTCCACACTCCTTAACCCCCCTTCCACCCTCCTTAACCTTCTCTAAACCCCCCCCTCACCCCTCACAAAAATAGCACAAGGATACCGCCACCCTTTTCACTCCTGCCTAACAAGGCAGCTCCGAAGCACAGGCCCACTCCAAGTAATTAAATCAATCCCTTTGTGTTCCCCGATATTCCCCTTCAGTGGGTGACTGCCCAAGATCTGATTACGACTCTTCATGCATATTCAGGCAGAAGCTACAACTTGCCAAGAACAACCACATACTTTTTATCAACATCTATTAGCAATATCCTCATTTTTATTAACTTTCAGGAGCTTTTATTCATTATTATATACTTTCTGAAGTCAAAGGTTTGATTCTGCTTGACTGTTAAAGTAGGCGCGGTCACCGACTGTCAAGGCCTCAGCAAATTTGGGAAAAAAGGCATAAGAAGAGAAGTTAGGGTCGGAGCCCGAAAGACAAATTGGATTAGCAAGTATTGGATTAAAGGTAAAACGGAGGGATAACAAACAAGAAAAGCTGCCTGTGATCACAGGCTTTAATATATTTCTTTTCCTCTTAGATCCCTTTATTCTCTCCCTCCCCCTTTTCTTTCTTTCTTTCTTTTTTGAGTACAGATCCCAGGCTTAAGACAGACTTATTAAAACTGGGATTAATTTGTAATGCTTCCCTAACCCTCGGGGTCAACCGAAGATTTGTTATCTAAAGCAAACAGGAAAAATGTACTCGAACAACACGAGGGCTTTAAAGCCATGTCCGTGGGGCTTCTGGGAGACTTTAGCTTTATATGAAAGGTGTTATCCTGAGATATGTAAGAGAGGAAAGACAACCCATTAGGGCATGCAAGGTGTGGATTAAGATGATAATTCCATTTTATTATTTTATCATGGTTTTTTAAAAGAAATATTGAGGATATTTGTTTAAAAGTCTGTCACCTTTATGTAAAAAATTCCTGAGTGACATCAGAAAACCATTATCTAAAGGCTCTCATTAACCTTATCTCTTTATTGTAGGACTTGGACAGATTATAATCTTATTCTTATTTGGTTTTAGATGACTTTGTTACATTACATTTAGAGGACATGAAGAAAAAAAAATCTACTCTAACATTATTTATATATCTTTTTTATTTTTGCAGATTGTTTTATTT
This sequence comes from Anableps anableps, assembly GCA_014839685.1. Taxonomy (NCBI): domain Eukaryota; kingdom Metazoa; phylum Chordata; class Actinopteri; order Cyprinodontiformes; family Anablepidae; genus Anableps; species Anableps anableps. The sequence continues at coordinate 33,454,128 of CM026065.1, read as the reverse complement.
TCTATGGGAAACCAGTGAAGGGACAAAGCTGACCAACTTCATAGCTGAGAGACCTACATCTACAGGATTGTTGTGGGTCTTTGTTTTGTTTCATTTACACCATAATCCCCAAGACTGTTTTATGTCAGAGGGTCACTAATAGATTTGTTAATAACATGTGATACATGTAACAGACATGGTACATTTCACCAAAATAAACAGTTTTATCCATTATTATGATCCTTTTTTTTTTTTTTTTTTTTTTTTTTTTTTTTTTTTTTTTAAGTTTTATTGTCTTTCACTCTCACACCATTTCTTAAATTAAATGTGTTTAAAGCTTCAGTATGTACCTTTTATGAAGAATATCTTTTATACATATTTGTTAAAATTATCATTATGTCGTGACAGTATAAGACAGATAATGTGTGAAAAAAACCAAGCTCCTCGGCCTTCTCCCAGTGCTCCCAGTACTAACTGCAGAAATGCACCATTCAGTCAGAATCAACCAATCAGAGCCAGGAGGAGGGTCTTAGTGCTGTCAATCACCCTCATGTACGCGCCGCTCACACACTCCCCCTGCTCACCGCTACGCTACAACTGGTTCACCACAACATAGCCTGATGCTAATGCTAAAGCTAAGGCTAGTTATCATAAATAGTTTTCCTGGCGGTAAGTTATTTCTTCACCATTAGCACATTTAGCAGCACACGAGAGTGATTGACAGCACTAAGACCCTCCTCCTGGCTCTGATTGGTTGTTTTTGGTTGGGAGCGGTGCACTTCTTCAGACGGGAATAGTAGCTCATGGACGTAAAGGGTCACCGAAAGCCAAATATTTGATTTGATGACTATGGAAATTATCTTGTGTATGTTGTCCATTATTAAAAAGATGTATTAGAAGTACTTTTACCTGCCAAATCCTCATATTAGAACACTCATTTGCTTTATCACAGTACCTCTTACTATTGAATTTATTTTAAAAAAACTGGAAATGCACAACTTTGTGAGGGACATTTGGACCTTTTGTCCTAGTCTGATTTCATGACCTCTGTAACTCCGTATTGTGTGTTCCCTTACAGAGATATTTCAGAACTTTTGAGCTGAGATTCTGTTAAAACTTCTGAATGACTTAATATCAAACCTGCAGAAAGTTATTCTTTAGGCATCTTAATTCAGAAAAATCCAGATTAGTTGATCTCAAAAACTGTAACTAACTGCAAGATCAAAGCAGACTTCTTTCTTCTTAAAACAACTAAAATCTCATATATGTTATAGCAGTTTTATGTGAATACTATTTTATGAACTTTATACCACTGTCATGTTTGTATTGGGTGGTTGTTTATATAGAAACTGATGATTGTTTACACAATAATCTGAGTAAGGAGACCTTGCACAATCAAAGATTGTCCTGAACAGAACATATGAAAGAATTTTTGGCCACTACCTATCCATCATCCATCCATCCATCTATTCATCCATTGTCTTCCGCTTATCCGAGATCGGGTCACGGGGACGACAGGTCTAGGAGGGAATCCCAGACATCCCTTTCCCCGGCAACACCTCCAGTTCATTCTGGGGGATCCTGGGGTGTTCCCAGACCAGATGGGATATTTAATCCCTCCAGCAAACCACCTCAACTGACTCCTTTTGATGCAGAGAAGCAGCGACTCTACTTTGACCACCCCCCAGATGAAAGTGCTCCTCATCCTACCTCTAAGGCTGAGTTTAGCCACCCTCTGGAGGAAGCTCATTTTGGCTGGTTGTATCCAGGATCTCATTCTTTCAGTCATGATCCATTTCTCATGACCATAGGTGAGGATCGGTAAGTAGACGGACCAGTAGACGGATCAGCTATTTCTTCACCACAACAGACTGGAGCTTTTCCCGCATCACTGCAGATGAAGCCCCAATCCGACTGTCCAACATACCATCGTTCGTGAACAAGACACCAAGATACTTAAACCCCTCCGCTTGAGGCAGAGGCTGACCCCCAGCCCAGAGGAGGCAGAAACCATGGTCTCAGATTTAGAGCAACTGACTTTCATCCTTCACACTCAGCAGTAAACCCCTCTAGTGCACGCTGGAGGTCATGGCCTGAAAAGCCAACAGTACTACTACTGTTGACATTGTTTCCTTCAACTAGAACTGTAATGTATTATACCTATAATATGTATGGTTTTTGCACTACTTCTAGCACCATGTTGAACAGTTACTCTGAAGGGAAACCTTTACATGTTGAGATATAAACAGTATGTGTTTATATCTCAATGCCTCCTACAACCATCTCCCATCTAGATAATCATCAGCTTCTTTAAAATAATAGCTCCCCTATGCAGATGTAAGAAACCTTTAAAGGTTCATTAAAACTCATAAAAAACAATTTATTTAGAGGTTGGGGCTGTTTTTACAATGGTGGAAGTCCACTTTGGTCTTGACTCGGACTAGCCATTAGTTTCAGCCTTCAAGATTAACTAATCTGGATTTTTATTAGATGATCATGCCAAAGAGTTATCAACTGTAGGTAAAATATTATCTGTCTTTTAACCTGCAGACTAGTAGAGGTAATTAATTTGGATTGATATAAATGCTAGTTGCGCTCCCTTAAATCAACTTGAAAGATCTGGAAAGTAAACAGTCACTCTAAACTTTACGCTTAAGCCCTACCCAGCAAGTCCTCCTCTTGACCGGCCCCTCTCCGCGCACTCTACCTCCCACATCCCGCCAGCCTGGCTTCACTGTGTCTCTTAGCATGTAGACTGAGTTTGAAGCTTTCAGGACCGTGCTTACTCCTTAAAGGTGTTGCCATTACAATGCATGTAGCTTATTGGGTGATAGTAAACAAGCAACTCCGCGCCTGGCCCAACCCTTCTTTGCGCACTCTCCTCCCCACGTCCCATTAAGTTAGCTTTGCACTTCAACCGAGAGTAAGGACTCCTTTAAGTAACTCCTTAAAGGTGTTGGCATTGCAAAAATTATTTCCCTGTAAAGTCTTTTAACGTTGTATAAAACATCTAAATTGAGACTATTTCGATTAATTTAGATGAAAACAATATAACCTGTATCCTGAAAAGCAGTGAAATAAAGACATTTCTCCTTTAACTTATTTTAAAGTTCATTGTTTTAAAATGAACATATTAGTTTTAAATCACTGTTCTGTTGTAACAACTTATAGAGGTAAACTATGGCATACATCTGAAAGTTAGGTTTTCTTGGAAAGAATGAAACATTGAAAGTAATAGTGTTTTTATATATATATATATATATATATATATATATATATATATATATATATATATATATATATATATATATATATATATAAAACATTATTTCTATTTAATAATGTATTTTTTTTTTTTTACTTTTTACGAAGCTTTTTGACCTTAACAAATAAAGAAAAAGAAATGAGCTGCCTCCTGAGGTTGTGATCCTGCCTCATTTTTCCTTGGCCTCAGAAAGTGTGATCGGTGTCTCTCATGTCCAATTTCTGAGGGTAATCCTCCACAAATTGCCCTCCGCAGCAGTTTGTGTATCTGCTATTTGCACTGGATTAATGTGAGTCACTGGTGGAAAGTGTTCAAATCAATGTTTATTAATGGTTTCTTTAAGTGTTTAAAGATTAAGTCATTAACATATTGATGAAGTTTTCAAAGTTGCCCGTGGAGAGAAAAAGAGCCGGAGCTGGAGAGGGCTAGACGAGCTGCCAGGATCCAGAAAACGAGGTTCTGGGGAAGAAGAGGAAAGAAAAAAAGAGGAGCGGTAAGTTTCTCTTGTGCAAAGAGTCAGGTGATGAATTCAGCAGCAAAAAGTGACTGTGTCCACTGTATTCCTGCACAACATATAGCTGCATTCCTCTTTTCTTTAAGATTTACAGTAAAAAATGTAATGCTGGGATTGCTTAAAGTGACTGAGAAACATCAAGTGAGAGCAACATTCTCCATACGACGCAGCTCAGTCAATTCAAATTGATTTTACTGTTCAAGAACGACCTGTCGCTGCCCTTTTGCCCGCAACTGTAATTCTCTCCCTCACCTGATAAAGGAGCTGATCCATATTGAATCAATTCTAATTAGTTTTATGTTTGGAGAGAAAAAGAATGAAGGTTCCCAGCCCTCTGCTGTTCATTTTCCTTCTATCCGCCATCATCAGTCGCTTCTAGCCGTCAGTCATCAGCACACTTGGTATCACTTAATCTTGTGATTATTAAGTGTGGATTACTGATGGGCGGGACATGGTTTTATTTGCTTGTGCCTCTTATATCAAGGGCATAAGTGTGCTGTTTTATCCGAGCTCTTTTTTCTTTACTGATTCTGTATGAAAACAGAGGGACAGCATTTAACAGATTATGTCAAAGTTGTTTATTTTTTATTCCTGTTTTCTATTTAATTTAACAGCGACAGTCGCTGAAGTATCCAGAGGTTTTTACGTTGTGTCAGTTGCGACTACAAACTTCAGTGCATGTTCTGGTGGGATTTTATTCAAAAGGCTGAAACACTATTGTCACAGCGTTATGCTGCCACTACCATGTTTGGGTATAAAGGGGATGAAAAAAAACTGATTGTTGTTGGTATAGCAGTGATGGGAGACATCAGTTAACAATCTTAAACTATGATACAAGTGAAGCAAATAAATCATAAATAAAACAGAGCCAAGAACAGAACCCAGTAGTATTTCATGCTTGACAGTAAAACGAGATCATATAAAGTTCAACATAGAAATACTTCTTAATAATAAATAAGAAGCTAGAGCTATACCAAATATATCTCCTCCACAAAATAAGATTATTAAACATGTTCTCTCACTGTGATTTAAAAGTTACCTGCTCTGTTCATGTCTGGGTTGAAAGACTGAATCCAGCCAAATTGGTTCAAGTACATAAAGAGGTTTGACACAGTTTGATGTCCTGTCCAACGGATTCGAACGTCTGCTTTTGTTGCCGATTGAATTTCTTAACAATGGCTCCAATAGTTATTTTAACCCTTAGTGAAGCAGTTGATGTTCTGAGTGACTTTTCGCATTTGAACATAAAAATGCAGAAGTGGGAATTGTTGGTGAAATTACACCTATTTCTGTAAACAAACAAAAAAAGAGAGAATGTAGATCAGTGATAGGCAAGGTGTTGGACTACAGTCTTACACAATACATTAGATTATAGGTTCTAATCAGGCCAGTTTGTCAGATTAAAAGCACCTTCTGAAAATAACGTTTAAGCAGATATAGAACATACTTTTCATTAAACCCACATTTCTGTGTTGAAAATATTTAGTTTATTTGTCTGGTGTGATATTCTAATCTTATATGTTGTGGAGTTTTTTTGTTTTTTTATTGGCTGTAAGAAAAAAATCATCATAATTAACAGAACTAAAGGCTTGAAAACATCAGTCTGTGTTTAATTAATCTGTAGACTGTGAAATGAATTCATTTTTCAATATAATTTTAATTTGTTGAAAATAACTGTACATAAAATGTTTTTTGTGATCTGTGTTTTAAATAATAGCTAAATACATGTATAGTCAGTTCTACCCCAAAAGTGTTTGACTTAGTAAAGAGACAAATACTTGAAGAAGGAGAGTTTCAGAAGATAAATTTTAAAATAAACAGTAAAAACATGCAGAAGTAAACACAAAGCTATCCATCCCCCCACTCAAAGTGTGGTCGAGTTGGAATTCTGAACTTAACAATGTACCACCATACGCCTCCCATTGATTTCTCCACCATTTATTTCTGTTTTGGTTCATGCATGGGGTCTCTGCATTTGAAAGTGGATGCTCCTCTCTGACAGACGGATTCATGCATAGACTCCACTACTTTTGTAGTCTGCTGCGGTTTTATATGATAAGGTTTTTTAGACCTTCAAAATCAATATGTAATCCTGTGCAGGGGCTTATCCCCAGGACTGGGCCATTTGTGCGGCTCTTTGAGCTTTGTTACAGGTCTTCTGGGCACTCCGTGCTGCAGATTGATTAGCTTCAGCACCAGAATCCTATCAAATAGCCAGCTCTGATGATGGAGCAAATTCTCTCACCGCCTCTAGTTGACTGGACCTGGAGATAAGGATGGATGGCAATTCCTTCCCTTGTGAAGGCCGAGGTGCAGGGAGAGAGAGGTTGTGTCTGCCCCGTCCCCCGACATTGCTCACTCAGAATCAGGAGCTGTTTAGGAAGGTGTATATGGTGTGTATCAGCAAAATTAGCAGCTGTGCTTAAATCTAGATATTTGCTATGAAAAGGATCAAAGATTTCATTGCAACATGTCCACAAAGCATGCAAAGTCTTTGGCTACGTTCACACAGCAGGTCTTGATGCTTAATTTGGTCTTGATGCGATTTTTTTTTTTTTTTTTTTTTTTTTTCTGGCATGGTCGTTCATACTAATGAAGCTTAGGCGTAAATTCAAACTGGAAGACTCTCTCCAGCCTCACCTGCATCACCCAATTACTGCGTCATGCGCTTCCGCCGGAGCCTATGAGCATCGATCCACGCCTTGTCGTAGCCAATCATCGTGCAACTCTCCATTTATAAGGCCCTCTACCCATGGCTCCATCTGCTCACCAGGCGAGCTACAACCCGTCTCCGCCCTTTTTCTCGGCCTTCACTCTGTCCAGGCCCCGGGGGATGATGTCTCCAATCCTCATCCTGAGCTGCACATCCAAGGTTATTGCAATTCACAGCACCCACGCCAAAAACTTTAAAAAAACTCTCTAATAGCTGCTTTGAAATTGTGTGAGTCTCTCCAGGCTGAATTGAATGATGCGACCGCAATCAGACTTCTGCGTGAACCGTTTACAACCACAAAGCGACCCGCGTGCGCAGAAGAAGAACGTTGACGTCACACAGCAGTGCATTGTTTAAGGAAGTAGTAATGAATGTCGCCGTCTATGGATCGATTTTAAAGTTTATTCAGCAATGGGAGCCGACAGTATTGTCACAAAATCATAACAAGACAAACAAAGCTAATAAAAAGAAAGCACGACTAAATTCAACGGCCTTTTGTGGCGCATTGACTGCAACTTCTCGAGAGAAGTCTGCTTGGACGCATAGTCGGAACCGGGAGTGGTGGGATTGTGATCTGATGCGCTTCAATGGAACAGACTTCATTCTTAGTTTCATAATTATGACTTTTTTCAGCCATTGTTTACGTCCAGTCTGGCTGCTTCTGGTGCAGAGTTATGATGCATGTCTCACATCAGTGACGTAAAAGTCAGTTCGGACTGCATAAATCATATTCGATTTAGTGCCACATATGGAAATGGCTCGGGCCATTCAGACTGCCGTGAAGAAGTCAGATATAGGTTGCATATGGGGAAAAAATGCGATTTGGATCGTATTCGGCTGCTGTACGTAGCCTTTGACACACCTACGTTATGTTTCTCTGTTTCAATAATTTTGCCTCTCAGAATCTTTGATATTTTTTCCCAATCAGGCTAAAACTGTGAAAACTAATTTGTGTTGCTCCAAATTACTATAGATGTACAGCGATTCTAATCAGAGACAACATTTAGTTTAGTTTAAGCTTTGATGAAGGGCATGTTGGGACATCAGTTTCCAAGTCTTATCAAAGATTCTCAATTCAATTTAGATCTGGACTTTGACTGGGCCATTGTAACCCATGATAATGCTTTGATGTGAACCACTCCACTTTAGCTCCTCCCTCCCTCCCCAGTCTCAGTTCTTGTTTTTCAGCCACTAACAGGTTTTCTTCCAGGATTGTACTGTATTTAGCTCAATCCATCCTCCAATAATCTCTGCCCTGCTTCCTTCTTTCTGCTGAAGAAAAGCATCCCCACAGTCTGAAGCTGCCACTGCTGTGTTTCATTGTGGAGGTGCTGTGTTAAAGGAGCTGTGGGGGCTCAGTTTTCCTACATATATTGGGTTTGTATTGGGTTTACCATGGTTCCCTCTGTTGCTTTCCTAATTAATGCTCTCTTTGCCCAGCTTCAGTTTCGGTGGACAGTAATGTCTTGGTATTGCATTTAGTCGCTCCTCTTTCCATGTTCAGATGATGGATTGAACAGAGCTCTGTGAGATGTTCAAAGCTTAGGATATGTTTTATTATCTAAACCTGCTTTAAACTTCTCCACAAGAACTTTACCATTTTTACTGTTGTTTTAACTGCATCTCTCAAAAGGGAAACCTGTAGTTTTCACACAGGAATTGTGTCCTTGTATAAGAACCAACGTGTTCAAGATGACGAAGGCTCTGAAAATTCACCTTTTTGACCCGTTTTCTTCAACTTTGTCGCTGAAGTTAGGTTTGCATCCAGACAGATGGGAAAAATCTTATCATGTTTACTTTATTCCTTTTTTCTTACGCAGAGGGCACCAGGGAAGTGAATCTGTGCATTCCTGCATGCCTTGCCAGCACTCACATGGTTACCAGTGCTCCGCATTGTAAGAGATATCTGAATGAGCGCTGGCCATGCGAGTTTTAAGGTGATTGCCCGAGGGGCAGCAGAGTGAAAGAGCGAAGAACAGAGCCACAGAGGAGAGGAAGGGGGGCATAATCCTAAAAGGATTGGAAGTTCACCCCCACACACACACACACACACACACACACACACACACACACACACACACACACACACACACACACACCTAAGTAATTCCCTTCACACAGTGTGTGTGTTTCAGGGGGTGATGGGTACTGGATGGGGTCAGTTGGTTTCGTGGCTCTGGTGTCTGATTTCTCCATCCTCATCCTCCCCCCTGCCTCCCTTTATTGTTTGTCTTCTTAATGAGTGGGGCAGGGCCGGGGGGCCTTGATTGACACCTTCAGACTGCTCTCTCACAACTCTTCAGGGTTATCTCTGTCTGGACTCACTTCCTGCTTTACTGTATCTGAAGCCAAATGACAAGTCATTACTCATTTCCAGTTTCTGTTATGGCTGCTCAGATACCAGTAGGTCTGTCCTTTATAACACTTAAGTAAAAATACACAACACACTCTTGGGTACACTATTAAAAACACAACAGGGTAGAGACTGAAAAGCTGATGAGATACACACCTTCAATCAGTATTAAAAAGGGGTCAAACTTACACTATGGTATAATTTTAGACTCAGCTAAATTAAAGCACTTTGTGAAAGTACTGCATGTTCTTCAGGGTTCAAAATAAACAAAAAGAAAATTCCTGAAGCACTTGAACACACCTTCTTCCTCATGACAACTAATGATACATACAGGTGAGATATTCACATGATAAAGTACTTAAAAAAATAATAAAACAGTTCAAATTCAAAAATACTTTATTTATCCCAAACGGAAATTAAATGTTGATGTGACTCATTTAGTCAACAAGTTATTATAGATTGTGATGGCTGTGGGCAGGAAAGATCTCCTGTAGCAGTCTGTTTTACAACCAGTCTGAAGATGCTTCTGACTGAAGAGACTGTGTTTTGCAATGACAGTCTCATGAAGAAGATGGTCAGAGTTGTCCATAATTTTCTAGATTTTATGTAAAATCCTTCTGTGCATCATCATCTCCAGAGGTTCCAGTCATCCCCAGAACAGAACCAGCCTTCTTTATCAGGTTATTGAGCCTTTTCAGGTCCCTGGCTCTGATGCTGCTGCCCCAACAGATGATGGCAGAGGAGATGACGCTCTCAACAACAGACTTATAGAAGATCTGCAGCATCTTGCTGCAAACCTTGAAGGATCTTAGCTTCCTCAAGAAGTCCAGTCTGCTCCGGCCCTTCTTGTAGATACTTCACTGTTGAGCCTCCAGTCCAGTCTGTTGTCCAGATGAACACTGAGGTGTTTATATTCCTCAACCACCTCCTCTTCTTCTCCCGTGATGGAAGTAGGATTTGATCTGACCCTGTTTCTCCAGAAATCTACAATCATCTCCTTTGTTTTGTTCACATCCAAGATGAGATGATTGTTTCCACACCATGACTCAAAGTGGTCCACCAGCTCTCTGTGCTCAGCTTCTTGACCATCTCTGATCCACCCGACAACTGCAGAGTCATCTGAGTATTTCTGTGGATGACAGGAGTCTGATTTGTGCTGGAAGTCTGAAGTGAACAGAGTGAAAAGGAAAGTTGAGAGTACAGTGCCCTGTGGTGCTCCTGTGCTGCTGACCACCTGGCGAGACACACAGTCCTTAAAAAACTAAAAATATACCAAGGATATTGGATGAAAATCTGAGACATTCAGAGAAATTAACCTTGTTTGATGTGTTTAATCTATTGCACCTATAATAATTACTGTTATTATTGTTATTGGCAGCCCTATGATGATTACGCAGCTGTAGAAAATTGATGTAAGAGTTGCCTTGACCACTCTAACCAAAATAAGACATAACACCGATAAGTTCATGCACCAAACAATTACAGTACTGTACTTCATGTACAGAGTTAGACAGGAGTTTACATTCACTCATCATGGACAAGAATTTCACAGTAATTTGATACTTTGAATAATTCCTTTGATATGTTGTGTTTTTTTTAAGGGTGGATTAATGATACAACTGCTGTACATTTAATGCCAGAACTTGCTGCACAAGTTTGATTTTATTTTGTAGATGTTGTCACATTCTCACAGGATCCACTAAAATTAGGTATAAATGTCCCATACCAAGTTGCAGAAAAACCAAACCCTTTCTAAAGGGAAATTGACAAATTCAAATCTGAATCTTCTCAGGGACACTGAACAAAAATAACTTGTAATATCAAAATAATTGAAGATGAATGTATGTTGTATTATTATTCTGCCATGGAATAAAGAAGCTTATGTGTGTGATTCAAAACCCAAAATGCATTCGACATTAATGTCCATGATGAGTGCTTGTAAACTTCTGATCTGAACTGTGCATTGCTATCAGACATGATCATGAAAAAAAGAACCATATTTGCACTGAGGCCAGACACATTTAAGTTGAGGGGAAACCAGCTGAGCCGTGTAAGCAGGAGTGTAAAATCTGTTTGATCTTTCTCTAAGTTACAGGAAAATAAATAAAACGGACAAAACCAAATTGCTATTAAATTCCAGGATTGTTTCTGGTACATATTTGGACATTTTCTCCTGCTTCCCATTGCTGCTGTAGCTAATTATTCATGAGTAGTTGTGTGTTGCTGGATCATAGACTGAGACACTCAGGCGCCTCTGTGGTGTGTGGTAGAGAAAAATCCTGCATAGGGGTTTAAACGTTTGCTAAGATATAAAGGTAGATTAGCATTATTTTAATTGCTTTCAGGGATAAAAAACAACACAGATGTTTGTTATTAGGGTGGAGGGCAATAAGAGGTCAATAAACTGAAATAAAAATGTAAACTTACACTAGCTCCAAATAAAAATATCTAATTGTGTGTGTGTGTGTGTGTGTGTGTGTGTGTGTGTGTGTGTGTGTGTGTGTGTGTGTGTGTGTGTGTGTGATAAGATCTGTCAAATCAGAATTCAATATAAGTTTTAAAAAAATAAGAACCATCTGAGTTTCTAAATATAAACTGGGTTTAACCAGATGAGATCGTTGGTCTCTTTCAATTGCAAACTATGCTGTCTATGCCTTCAGTGAATCTCAACTACTTTCTGGTCCTCACACACAGCTGTACACACAGCCAGGTAAGATGGCAGTCAGTGAAGTGCTGTTATCTACTCCGTCAGCCTCCAGTTGCTCCACTGAGCCCAGTTCATCATTACTGAGGCGGTGTGTGCAGAGGGGACACAGCAGCCGGGTCAAGTGACTGCACTCTGCTCTCTGAATGTCGGTGCAGTGAGAAACCTCTCCTGTCCTGTCCGTCCCCGTCTGTTTGATCAAACTGCTGTAACAACATGCAGTTTATTGTTGTATCGTGCTTGTCTTATTCTAAGGTAGCCCTTTAGTGCTGACAAGAGGCTCTATAGCATCTCAGCGTTAGCATTACTAGCATTTAACTGCAAGCCAGCTGCAGTTTGATCAAAGTGTGAGTACCCAAAATGCTATCAGATAAACCAATCAAAACAGTGATGGAGGCTACTTTCGTGCTTTGTAACCGAGGCTGGCGCCAGACACACTGCAGATAAACAAAATGATCAGATCATAAGTAGAAGAAAAACTACACCTGCGTTTCAAGAGATCTGTTACTTTCCCCATTTAGATCATTTGTCTCTCAGAAACATGGGCATTGCAATAACTATGTGCAAACGGGACATGTCCCCCTCACATTTGAGAAATATCTGTTTGGATCCCCTCACATTTACATAAAAATATTACTCCCCCAGTGCTGTTGCTATTGCTTTGCCAAAGAATCCACTTGATTGATAGAAGAGTGCTCATACCGCTGCAACATCACTCCAGGTTTTCCTGGTTATCTACAACAACTCAGCACACTGCAGGCTCCAAGCAATCCAATCAAATTTGCCTTATCTGCTGTTATTTCAATTGTTAGCTTTTTGTTTTCTCTCACTTACTTGTCTTTCCATAGAAGCTACACCTGGTCTGGCGTTCTGTTTGGCTGTGATACCTTCCTGTAGGAGGGCATCAGCTGAGATAATCGTTCTCATTCTCCTGCTATTAACTTTTTACTTTTATGAACATCGAAAGTAATCCTACATCAGGTCATCTGTTTTCTTGTGCGTTCTGCTCTGTCTTCTCAAACCCTCAGTCAGTCATGAGAGATGGCCGCTTGTACTGAGCCTGGTTCTGGTTCTTCTGGAGGTTTCTTCCTGTTAAAGGGGAGTTTCTCCTCTCCACTGTCGCTACATGCATGCTCGGTATGAGGGATTGCTGTAAAGTCAACAACACAAAGCAATCAGTTGTCTATGGTCACAGCAGTGAATGCTGTAAGTCAGTGACTTGATGCAATCTGCTGGGTTTCCTTAGAAACTTTTTGAACTGCTTTGAATAATTAATTGAGCGTACTGGACTGTTTTATAACTAGGATCAATGATTTTCTTGTAAAGTGCCTCGAGACACCAGTTGTTGTGAGTTGGTGCTGCATGAATTGAAACATAAGCAACATAGTGAATCACTAGTGCAGGCTGCAGAAAACTGGACAAGGTAACGTCAAGCCCATTGACGTCTCACAATGTCTCGCTTGTGTCATGAGGAAATAGAACGTTCTGGTTTAGCAGTGCTGGTGGTTCAGCTGAAATAACTGCAACAGAGATGGTTGAACTGCAGACACGTGTAAAGCGTCTTTGCCGGAAAGAAGTCGAACTGAGGCCAAAGTTGATATTTTTCAGAATAAAATACTCCACAAACTGCAGTTAAAATGAGAACCTTAACAGACTAAACAAGTCGCCGCGTGCTGCACAGGAGCGAGAGAGAGAAACGCCACATGCAGCACTTGAGACGCGTGTTTGCGTCTCCTGCCATAGCCAACGCGTCCCGACACCCCTGCTCAGAAAACTTTAATTTCTGTTCTTTTAATTTATAACTTTGCTTGCTGTGCAGCACTTTGTCTAATCTCATTGTTTTACGATGAACTGACAGGACATCTGTTGGAAATTTAAACAGAATCCCAGATTTTTTGTGAATCGCCCATCAGCTAAATAACTGACACTGCTAGCATTTGGCCCAATGCTCTAAACTCCCTAAAATGTTTAGTTTCTCATGCTGGCTTCAGCTCCTAATACATAAATTATCTGATACATGTGACGTTTTTGTATGAAATCAAAATATACAACTATAGGGTAATACGAGGGTGGGGGCTGATAAGTTTATCCTTCTTTCTGCTGCTTTAAAAAAAAAAAGATTTTGTGCATCTTGGTTTTTTTATTCTCTCTTTTTTTACTTGTTTTCATGTATTCCTTCTTTTTTGTTGTTTAAAAATCTATTAAATAAATAAAAATTCATTCATTGAAAATAACAGCCCGTGTTTATGAGGGTTTGAATAACGCTCGTGCAGAAGCCTTTGCAGACACATTTATGACTGAATTTGATCGAGAGAATGAAAAGAACAACGGATTTTCCTGTTAAATCCCTGAAATAAGTGAAGTTTAAACAAAATATAATCTCATTACAAATCTCCACTACTTTGTTAGTAAAAGTACTAAGTATTATCTGCAGTGGCAGTCACAGGACAGGGGATATAATGTACTTAACAGTAAAGCTTATAGAGTCTTTCACCACAGGGAATCCCCTCCGATGACACACTGAGCAAAGAGGTTTTCAGAGCGTCCACATTAATCTCAGCAGAAAGAGAGGAGACTTTGGGATCAAGGTTTCTGTTTTATTTCCTTTTCTGTTTAGACTTCAAGGAAACCGTTTCTTTCTACACTTTCTTTATTTTTATGTTGAACTTATTGATTTTGCAGCACCAACAAATGTATTTAAAATTTAAAGCTTACAGGACTTTTTTTTTTTTTTTTAATGGTGTAAATATTTTCACTAAATTTCTATCAATGTGATGTAGTTTAAAAATTATTCTAGAAAATATTTAAAAAATCTAACTAAAAAGATGAAAATCAAACCTGTTTGCTTCAATTTCCACTCTCATGGAAGTCTATAATAAATGTTAGTTTATCCCTTTAAACATATTTTCCTATTATTCCTACTTTAACTGACTTACAATAAAATGAAATTTTCAAAAAGGCTCCAATCACAGTCAACCCCTTTTCTGCTGTGAATTGGTTGGTCTGTAGCCACAGTAGGAAAGGACATCATCTGACATCATCCATGCAGTATTTTGCTCTTTAAACCTCTTTAACAGTAGAACCACTGAAGGCTTTGGAAATACGACTACAGATATTTAAAAGTTACGAATGTCTCTTACATTTACAGCATGCTGAATGATAAATTGTGACAGTTTTTTTCATGAACTTACACGACTCAAAGTTGACATTTTTCATTCAAAAACAAATAAGAAAATCTGGTTTGTTCTTACCTGTGTGACCCAGTGGAACAAAAGCATTCAGATCAGAGGAGCAGTGTATGTTCCCAGTGCTGGCCGACATGGTTCATCCTGGGCTGCGTTTTCACCTGCGTGCTCAGCGCACACATGAACTCCCTCTGGATTCTGCTGGTTTTGGAGGTTTTCCTGCATGTCAGGTTCTGTGTGCTTCTTTAAAAGGTGGGCAGTGTGCAGTACCAGCCTGCAGGAGCCTGCAGGCATGCTTTCTGACAGCTCGAGATTTTATGCATCATGCTTTTAATGACCACTAACAACACAGACACGAAGCCTCTCCAGACTTAACCCCCCACCGTCTCCAACACACACACACACACGCACACACACATCTCATCAGGCCGCCTGATCCCTGGATTTACGGGCTTAGTATTAAGAAAATACTGCCGCAATTTGGGATTAAATCCCCCCCAAACCCTTTCCAACAACAATGACTCTGTCCGTTTGATATCTTGATACTTGTCATCAGTGGTGGTTTTATTACTGTCAGGCACAGCTAAGACACCTGAAACTCCTAATCCGCTCATTTAAGTATCTCTGAAAAAAGTTTTTTTTTTTAATTATGCATTTTGATTTCAAAGCTGGATCTTAAATATGTTTCTGGCTATTATTAACAGTTTAGCTACCTCGTTTGTGTCTCTGCCCGGCAATATGATTACTTTGTAAGGGTTTGTTTTAAACATGCACACATTTACCTGGAAACGAAAACCTCTCCTGGGAATAGACTGATAAGAAAGCCTCTGCAGTTTAGGTGACTTACATTTACCACCTATGATTTATGTGCTGAATTAATCCAAAAGGCACTTTAGTTTGGTAATTTATGAGCCTCGTGTTAGTCAAATATTTCTAGTTAAATTGGCTAATTTTGTGTTTCCATTTCAGTTTTTCTGTCCTGAACCGGCTGCTTGATGGTGTCTTGGTCATAAATAATAGAAAAACTGTAGGTTTAGAAGGTAGCTGACTTTTATGGTTGGACCGTTATTAAGAGGAAAAGAATAAATAATTAGCAGGCTTTACTTTGTGAAATGGCATGGACTGATATTAGATTCTCACTGTACAGATATATTTAGTAAAAGTTGCAGAGTTCCACGTATTTATGCAGAAATTTAAAACAAACATAATATGGCTTAGATTTTTTAAACAGAGAATGTGCAGATATTCTTATTGCTAGAAAAATGTTTTAGTTGTTACAGCAATAATATGACTTTTGTGTTTTCTGGTAACCGAATCAGTCGTTCTTGAAAACGAAAGGAAAAACTCTGAATAAATCTGACAGGCAGGCAGCAGCAACAGGTGGGAGAGGGGCAGCACTGGTATGTATACAACTGGCAGGTACTGGTCATTTTGTCCCATCTCGATTTTGTAGTTTTGATTTTATTTATTACCCAAAATTGAGAAGTCTCCTGCAAGAGTGAGAACTTTTACCATCGCTCTGACAAGCGATGGCCTAAATAAATGTTGATGTTTCGTTATATGACTCCAGGAAGTATTATTTATCAGCAAATCAAGTTAATTTAGTGTGAAAATGGGTCAAGTTCCATCATTTTTTTTTTTTATTCAAGCCAGCAAAATGAATGGAAACTGGAAATTTTAGACAGTTTAAATAACAGAATATACAGTTTAGTTAAATTACATGTGAGATTTTAGAATTTGAATTATTTTTTTTATATCTATGGTTGATACAAATACTTAACTACAAAAAAAAAATCACAATGTATTATGTACATGGATATGAAATGGCAGGAATTAGACGCATGTTTGTCCACCTGTGCTCTGTGAGTGTAAGTTTTTGGGGGGTTTCAGGTCAGCAGGCAGTCCCCAGACTGAAACTATCTTCTTACATAGACTTAAATTTGAAGGATTGTTTTCTCTTTTAAAAGTGAGTTTAAAGTATTTTTAAGATTGGCTTTTCATTAACCTCCCGTGGCTTTTTAAATTGTGATTTTGATATCTAAAAAGATTCTCAAGTTGATCTTATTTACCAAAGAGCTGCAGAGTTTTCTAATGCCTCAGGCTGGCCCTGCAGAGATGCTTCGTTTGCCAAGAAGGAAAAAAACTTATATTTTTTGCTCGCGGTTTTCCTTTTACATTAATGTAATAAAAGCCACAATATTGACCGTGTTTTAACAGTCTCAGTATTAATTTCCCAGTTAAGGCGCCGGAAAGACTCTTTCCTCTCCTGTGGTCCGCTGCAGGCCGAACTGCTCCACTCTCCAACTTTCAGACCGAAACTTTTCGACTTTCAAAATGACGTGTCGCATGCACTTCCAACTCGCGCCCTGATTGGTCCGCTTTCCCGGCCGCAGACTCGCTGAGCGCTGTGATTGGTCGACGGGGCTGGAAGGAGTCCTGCGGTCGCTTGATTCATAGAGCAGCTGGCCTCGGAGACCTTCATCAATCTCCGTCCGTCAGCAGCAGCAGGAGCGAGAGCGACCGCGGATCAGTCACACAGCGTCGTCATTAGGCTTTTTTGATTTTATATATATATATATATAAATATATATATATATATATATATATATATATATATATGTACATATATCTTGGCCTGGAGGCTGGTGTGAAATACCAGCGGAGCTGATTTTCAAAACTACTGAATAAATCTTCCCTGATGTGGATATATCTTCAAAATATATGGATAAATATCATTGGTTTAAAATTTAACGGGAATTTACAGAGGAGATCAAGAAAGGTGAGACCTGCGAATGAACATCTTTCTTTCTGTCTGTCTTTTCTGATTTAACCCACTCCGTGATGGATTTATATATATATATATATATATATATATATATATATATATATATATATATATATATATATATATATATATATATATATAATTACTGTCCAGTTTTTAGTTTTCTGCTAACATTGAAAAAACAGCCTTAAAATCATACAAACTCCTGGACAGAGGTAACTGCAACGAGGTGCGGAAAAAACATGTCTGTGTCGTGAACTAAACGCATTAAGGTGCTGAAACTGTACAACTTTGACTTTATGGTTTTTGTTAAAACCTTTGGTTTTAAATTGCTTGTATTATTCTTTACAAAATCATTCTTATTATGTTATCACTTAAGTAAAATAAAATACATTAAAAAACAGTTTTATTTGTATCTTTTAACTTCTAATTTATGAAAAATATACTCTCAGTTGAATTTATCGCCATTTCGGATGATATTTGTTCCAACTAAATTCGTGCAAATTTACTCTGGCCAGGATCAACTTTTTACAGTTAATTTTATGCAGTTCAGCGTCAAAAATGGACAAAGAAATGCATAAATCAACACGCTATGGAGGGAAATATTTCTTTGGACGCCTGCAGAATTTCAGAGTGACTTTCAGCCTCTCTGTCAGGGCGGTTTATTCCCCATAAAGATGTGTGTTGCCCGGGTTAAAACAGGCTGGAACACCGCCACTCCGTTTTCTAGGTGTATTTCCTCCCAGGTTGAGATCCTCCCTGCTAATTGCCGCCTGTAGATCTAATCTAAATTGTAATGGAGTTCATTTGCACACAGTTTTCGGCGCATTTACATCGAGTAATTCGGGCGCTTCCTGCGGTTATGGAAACGAGCAGAGCTTCGTCGGCAGCGTTGGTGCCTCGGTTCAGCTCGACCTGAAGGCCAGGGGCTCCTTTCTGAAGGAAACGAGCTTCTGCTCACTTTGCCTGTGAAACGGAGCCCAATAGATTAGGGAAATTCTTATCTAAATATACACTGATTTACACCCAAACTCATGACTATTACAGCGAGTTGTTTAAAGCTTCTGCACCGACGTCATTTTGCAGAAGATTAAAAAAAAAAAAAAAATGGATTCATTCACAAATAAAATATTTGTAAAAGCATAGCAACCTTGTGGGGGGGGGTTGTTTGTTTGTTTTTGTTTTTTAGATAATATTTGTCAATAATTATGCGTTTTCACATGATAATCCAAATATTTTATAACAGCGAATGTTAAACAGAGCCTGCCAAGTTTGAAATTACTGGGGAGGAACTGGGATTCGGGTGCGAAACGAAATAAACCCTCCCAGCCACCGCTTCCATCTGAATTAAAGGGCCATTAGGTGACAATCAGCGGTTTTAAACTGCAGCATTAATTCATAACGGAGGAAGCAGCGTCTCGGGATGAGTGGCTCAAAGCCGAGTGGCTCTTCAGCAGCGCATTCCCACAGAGGGTGCAGGAAATCCTCCAGCGGCCTGGATTTTCCACGCGAGTCTCCGCAGCTCCGTCTTAATTGTGAGCTGTTGAATTAATGATAGCATCATGGAGATGAAAGCGACAGTATGGAGCTGGCAGGGGCATGATGGGGATGCTGGAGGGAAGCCACACTTTCAGGGAAATAAAATAAAATTTAAAAAAAAAAAGTAATAATAATAATAATTTAGCCATTCTTTACAGCGTCCTGATTGTCGCCAAACTGATTTCGTTTTCTCGTTTCACAGTGAAGGCCGTTTGGTTTCCTTCAAGCTGGCTCTTCCTTTTATTCACAAAATTTCTCAAATAATCAGTGCATGAAAAAAAAAAAAAAATCAAAAACTCCTATATACCTAGAAAGTATGACTTTTTAACCAAAATCAGTATTCCTTTACTTGTTCTATTAACTGTTTTGTTTTGTTATGTTAAAAACAAAGCTTTACAAAATCAATAATGTGAGGTTTAAAACAGTTTATCCCCAAGCCAAGAGGCATTAAAGTATTAAACATTTTACACTGATGGGACAACCTGCTCCAGCACAACCAATAAAACTACGTTTACAGTTTGCATAGCTAAATCTTAACTGGACAGATTGTGATCAAAATTGTAGGTGATTTAACTTTAACAAGTTAAAGATACTCACATTTATTACATTCCAGCCAATTCTTTAATATAAATACTCATCTGAATTAGTTGCATTTTTCCAAGTACTTTTTTTTCCCTCTGCTTTAAAAAGAAACAAATTACAGGAACTGGTTTGAGATGAAGACATGAAGTGTTACTGAAGTAGTAATAAACTTTTAGCATCATTCAAGGTGGGATGGAAACGTTTTCGATGGCAAACACGGTTAAGATATTCAGCTTTGTGGCTAAAAAAGTTAAATCTGCAGACAAACTTCCGTCTTTAGCCCAAAACAGAAACTTTCTCAACCACAATCCTTATGATGCTTTTCAGAGGAAGTTGATACTCTCATTCATAAAACATGCAGCTTTACTGATCTCTGCTGGACACCTCACACTTTCGAGCAAGGATAAGAGCTGCTGGAACCAACATATTTAGTTCAATTAATCAGAATGTTTAGGTAGGATTGGAGACTAAAATACATTTGCTAATATTGCTAGAGTGTAAATATTATTTAACATTTTGTTTATAAACAAGCGTGCCTGATTAAAATCTTTATGTTTTTTTTTTTTTTTTTTCAGAAAAACGTTCAATTTTCTTTAAAATGTCCTCTTTTTTTGCAGTGCACTAAAGCTAGGAAGTCCTTTCTCTTGTTTGGAGGCACCATCTGACCACAGCGCAGTTCAGTTCAAATGAATTAAACGGGAATTACAGGTGTTTCTTTTTTTTACTTCAGGCGTTGTTTGCTTCTTCATTTGCGTTTTGTTTCTTACATTTATATCTCTAAAATATCAGATTAAACAGGGGTTAAACAGTATTTGGTTAATTTTAGGAAAATAAGAGATGGAACCAGCGCGTACATTTTTAGATTGGCTTATTGCCTTTCCAGATTGCCCACCCCGGATATAGTGTTTCACTTTTGCGCATGTGCGTTTGCGTGTTTTGCAGGAGCCGACGGTCCCTGCCGAACACCGGGGACCTGCAGCCGTCCAGTCCGCCCAGACTCCGGTCTCCCCTCGCTGCTTCTAGCATGATGTCTTACCTCAAACAGGCCCCGTACGGCATGAACGGGCTGGGCCTGAGCGGAGCCGCCATGGACCTGCTGCACCCGTCCGTGGGATATCCCGGTACGGACCTGCACATGCAGCAAAACACACCAAAATAATTCCGGAAATGTATTTTTGCATTGCTGTTTCACTTTAATGTGCTTATTTTAAACCATGTTCTTATTTTTATGGCGAACATTTTGGTGAGTTGTTGCTAAGCTGGTGTGTTTTTTTTTTGTTTGTTTTTGTTTTTTGTTTTTTTTACGTTTTGGTTTTAGTTGAGCTTGAAACTGTTTCAAAAGAATCTTCAGGCTGAATCCCTCCTAAAAAAAAAAAACAAAACAAAACAAACAAAAAAAAAAACACTTCAAATCTTTAACGTGCTCTGTTTTGCTAAACTTAATGCAACTCACCGGCAACAGTTATCCAGTTTGCTATAAAAACGACTTTTGGAAGGTATTAGTTACTCCACATTAAACAAGTTGCATCTCAGTGAAGTAAAGTTTGTAAATGAAATGTAAGAATTAATTCTAACAATATCCAGAGGTGGGTGAAGTAAAAAAATTTTAGCACTATTTCAAGTTATTTTTTTAATCATGTAAACGTAAAAAATATCTGTCCAAAAAATACTCCAATAAGAATTTTTAAAAAGTGTTTCGTTAAAAAAAAATGCTACTCAAGTACTGAGTAACCAACCATAACATCTGATTTAATATTTAAAAAATGATGTCTGATGTCATCAGACAGACAAAAATAAGTTATGTGCAAATATTTTCTCTCTCTCTCAATATATATATATATATATATATATATATATATATATATATATATATATATATATATATATATATATATATATATATATAAAGCTTCTTACTTTGAGATAAACTGTCGGTTTTTGTCTGTGACTCATGCATTTTTGGTTCAAACAAGCTTGTTCTTCATTCAGTGAAGTTACTTGCAGTGGGAAGAAAATCCAGAAATTTTAGTCAAGTAAACGTAGGGATACTTCATAGTAATATTAGTCAAGTACAAGTAAACGGTGTGGGGTAGTACAACTACTCTTAAAAGTGTTTCTCCCCAAAAAAGTTACTCAAGTAAATGTAACTTTGTAAATGTAACTAATTACTACCCACCTCTGGCAGTATCTACGTCAGTTTGGTAGCTCGTGTTACCTAAACATTAATCAAGATCTGTTTTGAGAAAATGTCAGCATTTTTTATTTTAGCTCAGGTAGTCGCAGCGTTTATGGTAAAGTGAAACCTGCTAAACTGAGCTTGTGAAGCCAGAGGCAGTTGTTGTCAGTGAGTGACATATCTTGGCAGTGGTTGTTACGGTTTACATAAAACCTTGTTAGAAGAAATTTTGAAAATGCATCAATATTTCAACAACGCTTTATGCATTTTTTTCTGTCTTAGTTTCTCTATAGCATGGGAAGACAAACCTATTGAGCAAAATGATCTTAATAATTAATTAGTTTAGGGGGAAAAGAAATTTAACTCAATTATTTAAATTTTTGATGTTATAGTTTCTGCTCGGAAATACAGATTAAAATCCTGCACCTTGTTAGACCTTTTTTTGTAATCATTTCACACAGTTTGAATTAAAGCTTATTTACGGTGAAATCAAACAACAGTAATTTACAGGCTTACTTGTTTCTGCAAACTACATTACAGTTTTATTGTACCACCTAGTGAATTTATTACAGAAAAATATATTTTTAGCTTTTGTATTGAATTAAAGAATGAGAATTGAAAAATGAGCTGCAAATTAAAAAAATCTCTTGTTCAGTTTAAACAATAATACACTATTACAAAGGGGTCAGCTGAAAAGAAAGAGCAAAATGTCACATGACAAGCAAACAGCAATCAATGTGTCAGACAAGCTTCTATGAAAAAGCGTTCTTCCATGAGGAGTAATTATGACTGGCTGGATAGATAATAATAGCGTTCAAGAACTATTAAAACATTAAAATACATTTTCATCGTTAAATAGAATGTTTCCCTTTTTGTCGAAGTTAAATACTTTAAAAAAAAAAAAAAAAGCAAAAAAATGAATAAATAATATACAGTAAAATATAGTGACAGCATGGCAAAAATAAAGCTCATCCCACAAAATGTTCATAATCTTCTAATCTATTATTTAATTTTTTCTCCCAGAACATATCTGTCGTAACATGATCAGTTACAGGCTGCAGGACTGACTCTATATTAAGACACTGTAAACTCCTTTAACAGCAAAAAGCTGTTGCTATTACAGTAATTTAGCAGTTAAAAACAGCTCAAATTGATTACAATTTAATCTCTATCATATCAGGAAGTGACGTTTTGGGTTTTTTTTTTTTTTTTTTTTTTTTTTAAACAGGCCATATGACACACTGCCCAGGACTGCAATACATCAGGGGGCGACACAAAAGCACTCTGAAATAAAGATTTTGTCATTTGCACCTGAAATTAGCTTTCTGTTGCTTGCAGCTCCAGTCAGTGACTAGTGGTTGCACCCCAGTGTCATGCACAGTGCAAGCACTGTAAGAAAATATGGCTGTGCCCAGCAGGAGGTTAATGATTCTGAAGTCAGTATGTCATTTGAAGATTCCTATTTGTTGCTATAATTTGGGTTATTTCACTGATTTTTAGGGAGTTTGGGCTGAATTTGACATTGTGTGGTTCAAAATCTAAATTATGAACACTGATCAAATCTCAGGTAGATTGCTCTGACAAGAGAGTCTTTAAAACACAGCTGGAGATTTATTCAAACTTCACTGTGTTGTGAAAACACAGAAAAGAGTTTTTTTAAGAGCACCACTTCAGATTGAGTCAAGCATGTAAATCCCAGTATACAGTCTAAACAGATCAAACATGGACTTAATCAAGTATTCATTGCAGATTTTTTTTAAAACAGCAGTTTTGATTTAAGAAGTTTTTTTTATCTGAAGGTGATAAAAAAGAAACCTGTCAGGTATCAGGTGCATAAGGAGAGGCTCACCTATTTATTCATCACTCTAAGGTCTAAAGTGAATTGTTGGTGTAGTTTGCAACTTTACAACGGTTGAAGTCTCCATGTTTATTTCATTTTTCATTTTTCTTCCCGATGATTTGTTCCCATTGTTTTTTTTTTTTTGTTTTTTTTTGGCTGGTTCTGTTGCTACCTGGACATAAGTTTAGAACGAAATTACTGATTTGTTCACAATTGCACTTTTAACCTTAGGGTCTTACGAGGATTTCTGAAGTTTCCTGATGGTCAACTTTCTGACATTAAGACTTTTTTTTTTTTTTTTTTTTTTTTTGTAATTTTGCGTTCCACCAGCCAACCCTCGAAAGCAGCGGCGGGAACGCACAACCTTCACCCGGACGCAGCTGGACATCCTGGAGTCTCTGTTTGCCAAAACACGCTACCCAGACATCTTCATGAGGGAGGAGGTGGCGCTGAAAATCAACCTGCCAGAGTCCAGAGTGCAGGTCAGCAAGTCGCAAAGTTCACTGAGAATAAATACAAAAAAATGCACAACTTGTTATCAGAAAAAAAAAACAAAAAAACAAAAAAAACGCTGATTAAGCTTTTTTGTGTGTGGAGTCGAACGTTAAATCTAAACATAAATGGGTGCCTTGAAGCGTCCGACTTTACAAGATCCAGAAATACAGTTTAGAGGATTTAACAGGATTCGGTGTCACTTCCTGCAAGAATTGTCTGCGTTTCACATCAGGCTCGGCGAACTTTGCTGTGAGCGAGAAACGTTCAGCTATTATCAATCGAGTTTAGACAAGTCTTTAATGAACGGAGAGAATTTGGCAGCAAAGATCCAGCTTTTGACACAGTGAGCTTTCTTTCCACAGAGCTTCGAAGAGGTTTTCCTTGGCCAGCTTTAGAAATCCTCAGCCTCAGAGCTGCAGTATTGGCTGCTTTTTATTATTTTATCTGAGAAACGCCCATGTTTCAACATTACTGTTATCGTTATGACAGCAGGTTTTGCTATGTTTTATAGGAGCGTTTCATTTATATAACCCGCAGATTATTTTAACAAAGTTTTAACAAAACGCAGCAAAGATGTATTATTTTATAACTTCATAACTGGTTTATAAAAGTAGGCTCCAAACTAGGAAGTCAGAGAATGAAGTGGTTTTTGTACAAAATTAATTTGGATAATGGCAGAAAAAAGATGTACAAATGGGTTTTTATCTTGTCTCAGAGGTTCCAAACTCTCCAGATTAATAAAACTACAAAATGCAAATAATACCTAATAAATTATTAGTTACAATTTTTGTAGCACTTTAAAATTGGCTCCCACATTTTCATGTTAAAATTATAATGCATATTCCTATCATAAAAATCAGTGATTTTCTTCAAAAGAGTTTAATTAATCCAAAATGTCAAAGGTGCAAAGTGTGTGAACAGACGTGGCACTCATCCTCCTGATCTTTAAAGTTTTATAAATATCAATTATTTATCATGAATTAGCTACAGAACAGAAAACCTGAAACAATAGCTCGCCACGGTAGTCGTAAACAGGTAATATCTTCTCTGCAGCAAATAACTCTCCTGGAACCTTCATTTAGTAGAAATCCTGATTAGTTGGCCTTAGAGGCTGAAGATAACAACTCGTCTTAAAGGGACCGAGACCAACGTGGACTTTTACCATCCTCAAGCAACTCCTGTCTCACACACGTCATCGTGTGTATATATATATATATATATATATATATATATATATATATATATATATATATATATATATATATATATATATATATGAATGCTGTTTCTATGTATGAACATTGAAGCTGTCGCCATGTTTGCTTTGGACTGCTATGAGCAGAGAATCTGATGATTACTTACACCAGTAATGGAGGTAAAGGTCAGAGAAGCCACCTGACAGAAAATCAAAGCTGTCTAAAAATAAGAGCTCACCTTAACAACTGTAGTATTTTTTTTTTTTTTTTTTGCTTATTACACCATTATACATTTTTGCTAGTGACTCAGATTTCTTGTGTAAATAATCACCATTTTTTTGTGTAAACAACTACTTAATGCAACTGTAACAATAGTTTAAAAGTGTGCAAAATACAATTCATGAAAGTTTATATATTTGTTTTAGACTGATGTTGTTTTTGGATGCCAGAAGTTCGCTTTGGTCCTGGCCCGTTTGGAACTAGCCATTAGCTTTAGCCTCAGAGACCAACAAATCTGGACTGGATAGTGAAAAAGGACACATTCAAAAATCCTGAACTATTTATTTAACGTGTCAATTTTGCAGCCATGCAGAAAGCTTTGCTCTATTGACCCAGTTTGGAAATGTGGACCACTATGAGGCATCCAGCTAAAGGGCAGAAGTCAGCATTTTGGACCTGAAATGTCAAAGCTATTCAATGATTTGAGGTTTGATGTGAGAGAAGTTTGATTAGGAAAAACAAAATATTTGGACACACTCTGTATTTTATGAATCTGATGTATCACTTTTTAACATCTTTGTTCATCAGGTGTGGTTCAAGAACAGGAGAGCCAAGTGTCGGCAGCAGCAGCAGAGCAACAACAGCACCAAGGTAAAACCGATGAAGAAGAAGTCGTCTCCAACCAGGGAGAGCACCGGCTCGGAGAGCAGCGGCCAGTTCACTCCGCCGGCTGTGTCCAGCTCCTCCTCCTCCACCTCTACCTCCTCTTCCTCCTCCTCTGTCTCCTCCGGTCTCGGTGGGCCTGCTCTGATCAGCACTTCTACCTCTGTCACTGCCCCGGTGTCGTCCATCTGGAGCCCGGCGCCAATCTCCCCGGCCCCGGCACCGGCCAATCTGCCCGACCCGGTTGCTCCAACCAGCGCGTCCTGCATGCAGCGCTCTGCGACTTCCTCTGCGAATGCAGGAGCAGCTTCATATCCGGTATCCTACAGCCAAACGGCAGCGGCGTACGGCCAGGGGTACCCCGCCTCAGCGTCGGGTTCCTACTTCAGTGGTGTGGAGTGTGGCTCCTACCTGGCACCCATGCACTCCCATCACCACCCACACCACCCGCACCAGCTCAGCCCCATGACAGGCTCCTCTATGACAGCACACCCACACCACCATATTGGCCAAACAACAGGCCACCACCACCATCACCACCACCCATCACACCACCACCAGGCGTACAGCGCGCCCGGCCTGGCCTTCAACTCCACAGACTGTCTGGATTACAAGGAGCAGACTGCAGCTTCAGCCTGGAAGCTCAACTTCAATGCTACCGACTGTTTGGACTACAAAGACCAGGCCTCTTGGCGCTTCCAGGTTCTGTGACTTCCTTCGTCCCTTGCTTTGTATTTTTTAAAAATTTTTTTTTTTTTTTTTTTTTTTTTTTTTGTAAATTGTGGTTTATTTTGAAGATCCTGAATCTAAGAGTAAAGACACTTTTAAAAACGTATCTGTGAATGAACTGAATCCATGCACTGAACAGCTAAACCCTGAGTTCAACCCTGCTGTTGCTCGTGGAGAATCGCTCCCAGGATTATTTTTCTGCTCCACAATCCGGGGGAAAAAAAACTCAGTTGTTTCCATCTGAAGCCCTTTGACGGGAAAACTCCTCTGAAGGTACTCACAACCTGCGATCACCTCAGGGATTGTTCCCTGAAAGAAAAATTAACTTGCAACTATAAAAACATGCAAGATGGGGAGAAACAAAATCACCTGTTAGACATTACAACGGGCTAAGATCTTCTTTTTAACAACAGGATGCTGCAAGGATTTTCAGCCTGAATCTTACACAGAAACTCCATCTTGCAGCCCGTTGGGGAGTGTTGGAGTCTGATTTGCAGCACTTGTTTGGGATTGTCACACTTTCCTAGCTGCTCTTTGCGAGGGAAAGGAAAGGAAAGAAAAAAGTAAATTTGTATCACAGTCTCAGAATGATGTAGATTCTAAAAATGTACATTTGTGTCTTTATAATAAAGTCTTGTTTAAACCTCGACCCACCCAAAGAAATGTTCGTCATTTCTAAAGAGCCAATCAAGTGCTGTTTTGACAACAGAGCAGGCGCCATAATCAGCAAGTCACTCGAGTTCAAAACAACATGCACTGAACTGGTTTTACTGCTTTCATCGCTATCATGAAAGTCTGAAGAGCACCGAATATCAGTGTAACAAGATCTTGTGATATTAAAAGACCGCCATGCGTCTTGGCAAAGCTCAAACTGGTTGCTGTTTCATTCTAAGATACTATTAAGAGCAAGAAGCCTCTGTCTCTTTTAAATTGTCTCTTTTTGAGTACTGAGCAACCAAACAAACTTTAACAATGTGACAGACGAGCTAAAAAGCTAGCTAACTAACAGTTAGCTGCTAACAGGGCTTAAGCTGGCCCATCCAGAACCTGATAGTTCTGACCTGGTTTCTTTAAAACATAGCTTAAGATTTGTGAGGACCTTTATTCCATATGTTTAAATGCATAAAGGATCATTTTCAGGGTTTTTTAAGCACTAGAACAACCTTGGAATTTGACAAATAAAACCAAAAAACTTAATTATTCAGCTTGTTTAAAACAAATGAAACCCATGAAACCTTTGCTCTGTTGATGAAAACATTCATTTTTTTCAAAAGTGCGACTTCTTTCTTCATCTCGTCTTTTAAGCTGGACGTATCGTCACGCTCCTTTGTGAGCTGAAAACCTGTCATCATTTATTTTACGATGGCTATCATGAGAAACATCATTCGTTCATGTTTCATTTCTCACAGCAAACGGCTCCAGCTCAGGTTGCCTGACCCGTCTGATGCCGAACTGTTCGCTCAGAGGTTTTACAGGATGAAGGTGTTTAAGGAGTGAGCGGCCCCAGTTCAGACAGACTAAGGTTGTTCTTTTACAGATCAGTCTGAGCTGAACTGTGTATGAATCTAATTTTGAACAGTTTCTGCAAGCTTATTATCAGTAATTATTCCCTTACCTGTATTAGAAACATGCTATATCGAAGTGGGTTTGTAGCAGTAACAAAAAACTAGCAGCGAGTCGCTTGAGTTTCCCATTTTAGCTGATTTATCTTCTTGAAACAACTCAGACTAAAAATTGTTCATGTCCATCAGGTACGATGGTTATAAGTAGACGTTAAGAGTCCTGGTGGAGTCGCAGTTGGCCAGTCAGATGGACTGATATGTCAGCTGATGTAGTTTCTGCCCAGAAGATGGTGACAAACTTAATGATTTCTTCAGAAAGTGCACACAAGCCTGCTAGTATAATGTTTTCTACAATAAAGTGAAGAAATGCCCTCCCTGGTTTTCTAATTGAAATATAATTTTGCTCAATCTATAAACTCACTGTGATGATATGTTAGTTTGTTTTTGCACTAATTAGCAAAGCAGCACCAAAGTAGAAAAGATTTGCTTATTTTTGTTGTCCAAAATAGAATAGTTGTCTTTGTTTTATATTGTTGTGACATATTTTATGTTATTTTATGGGGTGGGGGGGTGTTGTTTGTTTGTTTTGGGTTTTTTTTTTTGTTTTTTTTTTTTTTTTTGTAAAGAGTCCTCCAACGAGAGTGTTAGATGCTATCCTGAAGAAACCTGTGTATTTCCACAATCTTTAAAGGGTCAATGCAGATTTTTTCAGACGAGGATCTGTGAAGTCAGTAAAACTTCCTTTAGCTGTAGCGGAAAGATCTCTTGATTTAAAACAACTGAAACCGAAGATGTTCTTATTAGTGGCACACAACATTATGGTGGTGATATTAACAGTCTATAAATTAAAAGAGACGGTTGTTCAGAGTTGATGCTGTAGTGGAGTTGATCAGCAGAAACTCGTCAGTGTGCTCTACCGCCGCCATCAACGCTGTATGCTTTGGGTTTTGCAGCAGCTGTGCAACAGCATGAAAGATGTTGCGTTCCGGTGCTTTCCACGTCTTGAACTTGTTTGAAAATCATCTCATCGGACTCACAATCATATGATGGCATATGATAAGTAGCTTAAAACCACATGGTAACATCAACATTGCTGAAAAAACAAAACTCAACTTAACAATGGTCTCTTGTGAAATTGTAGACCCACTGATATGAACATTTCCAGCTGAACATTTTCTCGTCTGATGAGCTTGTCAGATCTTGAGATTTATCCACTGCAGATGAGGTTACTATTACTGACAGAACCTCACTGCATCAAATTCAAACTAACCCTTTAAAGCTCTTTCTAAAAAAGCTGCACATGAATGTGGGCTCGCAGGATTTCAGCTCCTTACCTGTTGAACACACGTTAAAAGTAACCAGAATAATGTTAAAAAAATCAACAACACGTAACTCAGGAGATGAGAAACTATGCTTTCAAATCTTTTATAAAAGATATTATCAAAAAAAAGTATTTGCTGTACCACATAGTGGGTCAGTGTAAATGTTATCTCTGGCACCCAGAGAAAAACATTCAGCGAGGATGTCAATAATCAAAGCCACCCCCCCCAGGCGTGGTGGACCAGGTTAGTAAACATGTACACTGGCATTCCCCCTGTTTGTCTGGCTGTGTCGACTGCAATATACAACTCATTTGATCCAAAAGGAAAAGGAACGAATCACGATTTTAATTAACCACTGCCCTGCTTCCTTGCTGTGTCTCTCCAACAGCTGGACAAACAATTTTTTTGCAAACATGGCGTCTGCGCCACGTGTTTGCCCTCTCTGCATCCAGCCGGGATTTACCCGCATGCACCGCTGCTTTGTGTAAACACCAACCCAGATTCACCACATTAGGGCAAACTAATCTGTCGGCCATGTCCAAGCCATGTCCCAGGCCTGTCCTGAAAAACAACAAGCTTCTCTGAACGGCTGCTTGGGATGTCATGCTGTCCTGCATGCCAGCCTTGTTTCTTATCTTTGTGGTCACTAAATACCTTGGATAAATAAATTCTCGGTTCTATAAGGAGCTTCTTTTTTATCCATTAAGTGAGTGAAATAAAATGAAATAAAATAAAAAAAAAAACAGTTTGAGAAGTGCTCTGGTAGTAAGAGGTCTGTGGAGATGTTTCCAAAAGAAGATGGCAGCGGTGAGAGAAAGCAACGCTACCTCGCGAAGAAGCAGATGGTCCTTTGAGTCATGCTTATTCTGCGAGGGAGAAAACTACATAAATCATTAATGATAGTTTGTATTTTTGTTGAACTGTCTGCTTGTTTGTAAGATTAAACATTTCTCACTATATTTGCTTGATGACATCATAAAACATACTATAAAGAGGTCTTCTGTCTCAGACTGCTCCTGTATAAATAGTTTCTTTTTTAGCCAGAAGTCAGAAAAAGGAACTTTTTATAGATTTCCTGTATGTTTTATGAGTAATTTACAATGCCAGTATTACTCATTGAACTTATTTGTATTTTGGTGTATAATACCTGGATTTAATGTGATAGACAAACACAAAACAGACCATTACTGTGCAGTGGAATGAAAATTATACATGGTTTAAACATAATATTGCAAATCACAATTTAAAAAGTGTGGCAGCCCCTTTTATTCTGATACCCCTAAATAAAATAACATAACAGCACCCCCACAAACTCTTTTATGTGACCTTCCTGCTGTGCATGAGATGAACCAAACAGCCCACAACAGAGAGAGAATAAAGAAAGTAGAAATCAGAGATGGTGAAACAAAGTCAGGCACAGCCGATGGGTAATGGGTGGACATTGGTGTGGTGACATTTCAGGAAAACAGCAGCATAGAAACAGAGGGATACATTAAAATCCTTCTGTTTACTGATTTTCTGTTCTTTTTTGTGAACATCTAAAGGCAGTTCTCTTAGATTTTCTGAAAACGCTTGTTTGGATGTTTCCATGAAGGTTTGTTTGAGAACGTTAGAGAAACAACCAGCATCATGAAGACCAAGGAACACAGCAGGGATGCACCGATGTGAAAATCTGAGCCGATATCCGATTTTAATATCGCTGTCATGACCGATAACCGATATTTACCAATGATATATATAAACATTTTACCACTCTTTCAATACCTTGAAAAAACAACCACACTGCTGACTTCACCACTGCTTCTCTGCTTCAATGAAACTCCCCACAATCTTGCACTGAGAGACTATCACTGTCACACGATCGAACAGATACCACATGACCAACCTCCTCCATTCCCACTCCAGAAACAAATGGCAAGAAGATGGGAATAAATATCGGTTTTTGAGATTAACCTAGTTTTATTTATCGGACCGATTCCGACAACAAATGACTAACACTAGCTGATACCGATGTTAGTGCCAGTATATCGTGCAGCCCTAGTTTCTCGAAGCAGTAGGAACCCAAATGGACGTACAAAAACATGCAAAGAGTGAATTTTGCATAATAGATTCCCTTTAAAGCAGGTTTTGGTAATAAAATAATATCCCAAGTTTTAACATATATCAGAGCTCTGTTTAATCCTAACATGGAAAGAATATGGCACCAACCAACCAAAACATGGTCATCCACTTACACTCCAGGGTGGGTGAGGCAACCAAAAGGCCCATGGTAACTCCGGAGGGGATTCAGAGATCCACTGTTAAAAAGGCGAGGGAATCTGTCAATAGGACAACTATTGGTCAAGATTTGGTATGTATGAAAAATGGGCTGTGTGGCTGAAAACTCTGCATATAACCCTAAACACACACTACCCCCACAATGAAACACGTAGGTGGCAGCATCATGCAAACACTTTTCTTAAGCAGGAAGCAGTTCAGAGCTGATGGGAAGATGGACAGAGCTGAATAAATACATTGCAACTCTGGAAGAAAGGCTCCAAAATACATGAGATCAGGATAAGGGTTGTATGTGTATTAGGATAGATAACCCTGCCACCGGGAGAACAACCATAAACATACAGCCAGATCTGCAATGGAATAATTTGTGTAAGAATGGCCCACTCAGACCTAAATACCACCGAGAAAGTGTGGAAAGATTTGATGTTTACAGACTCTCTCCATCCAATCTGACTGAACTGGTGCTATTTTACAAAAAAGTAAGGGCAAATACTTTTGTCACATACTGAGAACAGAACAGGAAAGCGTTTCCTGTCAGAGGAGCTGAATAACGGCGTAAAAAAAAATAAAACAGCGTTCATTTAAAATGCTGTTTACGCCACTTTACTTTCTGTATCAGATGGTTTCTCTGATCAGAAGAAGTTCAAAGAGCATCCGTTGTTCTCAGTACGTGTTTCACTCAGGAAGACTGTTGGTGGCGCACCGCCTTCTGTTTTAATTCTCAGTTTTCATAATTGGTTTCTGTGTAAAATAAAACCCAATAAAAACAGGCAAAAATTCTTAAACCACCAGCATGTTTCTGAGACTAACTTCACAAGATTCGTATTAAATGAAGACAACAACAAAGCTATCTACCGTAGGTGAGATAATAACTGC
This sequence comes from Anableps anableps, assembly GCA_014839685.1. NCBI lineage: Eukaryota > Metazoa > Chordata > Actinopteri > Cyprinodontiformes > Anablepidae > Anableps > Anableps anableps. Next base: position 33,421,154 of record CM026065.1, on the reverse strand, counting down.
TTGTTACCTTTTAACACCACAATGTGTGTTTCATTCCCATAGATATTAGGTATGTGGATCCTCCACATACCTTTTTATATTTTCATATATTTTCAATATATAAAAATCAAAATGATGAGTTATCACTATAAACCCTTGCAGCATCTCTGTGTGTTTATAGTTTCATATGGAAATGGATTTCACATGCCAGCTAAATAGATTACGATACAGTGAGGGATTAGGGGTTGCCTTGCCGCCGGCCCACTAATCCTAAACGCAGACTGTCATCAGCCCTGACATGTCCGGGACTCCTTTTGCACAAAATGGCTCCTTGGCTTAAGAAGCCAATCTAGTGACACACACACACACACACACACACACACACACACACACACACACACACACACACACACACACACAATCCACCACCTCCTCCTCCTTCAGCATGAATATTCCTATCAGGCCTGTCAGCGACAGGAAAGACAATGACATTCGTCTTCAAAGCAGAAGATTAGATGCTGCACAAGACAAAAGCTGACTCTTTGAAGTGATTTTAGCTCACATTCCAGCAAGTTAACCACACGACAATAACAGTTTGGGAGTTTTTAAAAAACTTCTGCCAGACTTCAGGAATTTCAGCTTACAAATCATGTGACGACCAGTGGAGTTTCTAGGCAGCAATCACAATCGGAGCGTTTTCTGCTTTTCACAATGCAGTCGACTGTTCTTTTGTTGTTGTTTGTTTTGTGGGGTGGGGTGTACACGCTGTTCTTGACCAGCTGTGTGCGTCAAGTTGTATTCAGCTCAGTAACTAGGTTGATCCTTCATTGAATATAAATGCACAGATTAGCTCGAGCAGGTGTGTTGTAGGTTCAACGATATGGTGCAACGTAAAGGGAAAATAAAAGCAAGTTTGAGGGATACTTTACGTGGTTCAAATATCATCAATACACTATAACTTAGTAAATGATTTCAGGACAAATACGGTCCATAGCTTGATCAGATTTTTCATGTTTTAAAATACTTGGTGTCAAAACTAAGCAGAAACAGCAAATTAATGCACTTAACATGAGTATGTTTATGTTTTTCTCTCTAATTTAATTAAGAAACACCACAGAAATAACCAACACATTAACTGACACATGCATTTATTTCAATGTATTTATTTATCGTTATATGTTGGCACATTAAAAAGGTCCTGGGCTGAAATCACAGCTTGGCAGAGGAGAATTTTCTTGTTTCTCTGGTGCATTTGTCGCTTTTCGGTCGGTAACCCTCAGGTCCGAGTGTTTGAATATTTTCTGTCTCTTTGATGCTCTGTGATGGACTGATGCCTGCCCTCCTCTCCCACAGACGCAGCAGGTCTCAACTTCAATTAGGTAATGAAAAATTTTATCAAAGTTTCATTAAATTCATCTGATGAGATGATGCCACTCAATCTTAATTTTGCTCAGTTATAATTTGATAGATTTACATGCAAGTTAGGATATATGTGGCTTAACTGCAAACATTCCTGGACTTTTTGTTACTATTTGGCATCTTGCATTTCCTGTGATGGACTGGTGACATGTCCAGGATCAATATTACACTTGCATTTTTAGAAAGATAATATAGATATTTGTGAAAAGTGATTACATTTGGATTAGTGGGACTGTCTGCCATTTGCACAATGTATTCCCTCCCATCAAAATACAAACATAATCATCTTAAAAGTTACTCTTTTTGTGTTCCTTATTGCCTTCCAGATCTGGAGTGCATCTTGTTCTCAGCTTCCTACATTTGATGTCTGTGCTTCCTAAGTGCCTCTTCTTTTTTTCTGAGGCCGTGCTGGCTGAACCGGAGCCTCTCCTTGAAACAAGCAGCGATACGAAATCTCTTTTGTCAGGGCCGTGCCTAAGCCTAATCTAATGATTCAGATGACTGGGGGCCATATTTAGCGGATAGCCACTGGCTCACTTCAAACACGCCGCTACGGGTGGAACTTTCCCAAGGATTAACACTTAAAGGAGAGCTAGAGAGAGGAAGAAAGGGGGGGAAAAAAGAGAGTGGATGTCTTGCAGGGAATCCACCATTAAGTCGAGTCTCAGAGTGCCAGAGAGGAATGTGTTTGCTGAGCTGTGATCCAGGACTGTTTCGGCACTAATGGAAAAACTGGCCCTGTATGTCTGATCCGTTGCTTCGTACAGAACATCAAATGTAGGGTTTTTCTCCAGATGATCCAGTTTTCTTCTAAAACAAACAGAGATGCTCATTGGGTCAAATGGTGTTTGTGATTTAAGCAGAAGTGGGAGTATGAGCGGCAATGGTTGACCTCTTAATGTTAGCATTGTGATGGGCTGGCCAAGAAAAACTGGTATGTGTAAGAGGCCTATACAGGGATAACATCCACCTATCCCTGCTAGGAGAAAAGCACAAACAATGCTGCATGGGCAAAATCACACATGAGAGCGTGTGAAAAATGTAAAACCAGTAATTTGGACACGTTTTTGGAACAATTTGACAGTAAAATGTCTGACACGAACAAATTGTCATGTAAAAAAAACAGGATTACATGCAAAATAGTAGATAAACTGAACTGGTAAAGTGCCTTTTTTTTCTCTCCAGTGTGTTTAACAAGATGATAGCTGCTCATCTTATCTTATCCTGCAGCGCAAACTTTACAACTGCTGTCACTATTTTAGATTTTGATAACTTGGTCCAAAATGGATGTTTTCGAAAAAGTTACCGCTTCGTTTTATTAATATTAGGTATCAAACCGAATCAGCATTTGTGTGTGCCAACTTTCAGCTGTTAAAATGATAATAATGATGGTGCTTGTGAATGTGAAGCTTTTGTGTTGTTATAATGTGAAGTAACATGAAACATGGAGAAAAAAATCTGTTCAAAGTAATAAGAAAATTTGTAACATATAAAAAAAAACACATTTAACTAATATTGTGAAGTAAGGTGGGAAAACTCACCGCACGTGTTTCACTTGCAGAAATTAAATTCTGCAATAACAAGATTCAGAATCAGCGTCCTCCCATGCTGGCACCTCTATGGAAGCAACTCTGGTCTTCAGAAAAGTTTGTTCCTCACAACTAAAGAGGCATTAAACAGGTTTTTTTTGTATATCAATTGGTCAATCTGTCTTTTCTTTTTGGGACATTACACCAAAGTGAACAAAGAGCTTTTGGGACTCTTAGTTCCTCTCAAACTAAATTCAGGCTGTTTATGTTAATTTACAAGAAATGTAAGCAGTGCTAGAAGGCTCTAACTTGGGAAAAACCCCAAATAGTCGAGATTTATTATGTTCTATTTCTCAAAATGTGTTCAAGTAGGATTTCTATTGCTGATGAGGAGGTTGGTGAAAGTCCATTTGGGAAACAGCTGCTGCAAGATCTAATAATTGAACTTATGATGCTGATTTGTAGCCACCCTACTAACACAACAACGACAAACGTCAACAATAAGTTTTACTTGTGTTATTTTCTTCACATTCACTTTTAAGGCAGTTGTCATTCAACAAATGTCTAAATTATTTGATGACTCCAAATGTGCTTTGCTAATTGAACTTCCCCCACTGAAAGATTTGACTGTTTGCTGGGGACCGACTTCGTTTCTGGCGCTTCGTTGACGAGTCCGAGCATGTGTCTGACAGCTTGAGGTGCCCCTCGGTGCTGCTGTCACCGCTTTGACTGACAGGCTGGTGCAACACAAGTAACCCTGGATTAAAGTCAGCCAAGCATAAACAAACACTGACTTTCTTAAAGGAGAGCAAAGCAGAGGGCAGAGGGTGCCGACCCGGTTTAGACTCCAGGGATGTTATTCTGCGACTGCAGCAGGTGAGATTCCCAGAGGAGAGAAATGCTGAAATCACCTTCAGTGACTCAGTTTTTCTTCATAATAACTTGCCTGAAATGACATTCAGTTATGGGGAAATCCACATGAACCTGAGGAGCAGGGATGTAATGATACATTCATCTTATAAAATTAAATAATCTATGTTAATGAGAAGTGACATGGCGTTTTCTTCTTACTCTTCTACTTGGATACATTTAGCCTGTGGGAACAAAGAGAGGAAAGACACACCCCAACAAATATTTAAGTAGCGTGTCATTTATTTTGGTGCCATTTCACCCCTTTACCATTTCCTGATTTTTCAGTACAAATTTTGCATCGGTACAAATGGTGCTGATTGCTAGGTGACCTAACTGACCATGTGTCAATTTGCATCCCCCCTTGGGGGCCTTTTTGCTACACACTTTGGTATCTGAAGAGTTGAAGTAATTTTCTAGTTATAGTTTATGGTAGGGGTCTGCAACCTAAGGCTCTGGAGCCCCATGTGGCTCTTTAGACCCTTCACTTGCTTTGCAATGCTAAGGAAATGAACAGTGGTTTGAAATGTAAAGGTAATTGAAAGATACTAGCTTTAGCAATTTTTCATGCAACTTCTTCATATTATTTGACAATTGTCAATATGTTGCAAACTACTTGCTTTTTAATGTCGATTCCTATAAAATGAAATGTCCCACTGAAGAAAATGTCGTAAACTTCAAACAAAAATAAGACTTTTGTTATTTCATTTAAAATTCTGAACTAATTTATTATAGTAGGTATTATAAGAATGAGCTATTTCATTTTAAAGATTTATGTTGCTTTTGTGGCTGGATTAAAGGCAAAAATGGCTCTCAGGGTTGTATCGGTCAATGAGCCCTGATCTATGGTAAGGAAACGTTGTGGTATAAATTTTATCCACCCGCAGGAGGTTGGTCAGAATTACTTTGGTTTGATCAGGGTCAAGAGTCAAATGGCCTAGAACCTGGATCGGAACCAGAATAAAAGATGTAATATAAAATTTAAAAAAAAAATTGGTATACCATTTAATTTAATTTCTTATGAGCTATGGACATTTCGTATCTTTTGGTATTGTCACGATTCATCAAACTGCTAAACAAAGAAACAGATAAACTGATATCTTGTCGTTAAGTATGTGGGTATGACATGGTGGGCGCACAATGAAAGAAGCCTGGTTATGAAATGGGGATATGATTTGGTGCAAATTTGTGGAAAGCCCTTCCCCTAAATATCAGACAGGCCTCCTCATTGTCTTCTTTTAAATCATTACTTAAAACTTACTTTTACAATAAGGCTTTTAATATTTTAATTTCTTTGTATTTTTATTATTTCATTTTGTTTTACATGGTCATTTATTTTAATTGATTTGGTCTACTCTTTGTGTCTTAGGTCATTTTTGATGCTGTTTTAATTGATTTTAACGTAAAGCACTAACATGTAACATTTGTTTAAAATGGTGCTATAGAAAGTATTATTATTATTATTATTATTATTATTATTATTATTATTATTATTATTATTATTAGGTTTGGTGAAAGCTCACACATTACCTTTAGTTTTAAAGGGAACTCTCCTCTCGCATGAAAATATACACACCATCTGTACATCAATCAAAAGGCTTTATTGTGAATTTGCTTTTTCATCATGAATGCATGCCATTAACACAATATACTGTGAGGGAGGGATTATCTCATCCAGAGAAAAAGGACAATGAGGACAATAGTGTGTTTCAATTTGACTCAAAAATGGGAATATCCAAGCTCCAAGTCTGGGAAATCAGTGGGAACGCTGAATGCTGTCTTGGAAAGTCAGACGGTTTTCACTAACCACAACCTCAGAAATACATATGGCCGCACCACCTGCTCCCATGGAAATGCAGTAAAAGATGTAGTAAAAAACTGTTAGTTAATGTTCTGTTGGAGAGATACTGTACAGCCATTATTTGTGGACATGTTTGGATGTATAAAACGCAGAGGAATAGATTATCAGCTTCCACTGCTTATAGCAGATTGCCTGGCAGCTGAGCACAGAAATTAGTGACGTCCACTTGATTTCTAGCTTGTGAATGAAATATGCTAAAGTTGCATGAGATGTCATTCTGAGTTCTGACTTCTGAACCGAACGGACCTCAGCATAACTCCTGCTGACTTTGGGGTAACATTTCCCAGCAGTGATTTCACCTCTTCATGCTTAATGCTGAAACACATCATCAACAGTCTGAAAAGACAGTTCACTGCTTTGCCTTGAAATGTCAGAACCTGCCAGAACCGATTATCACCAACACCAGTGAATCTGCACACCGGTGCCAAATGGACGGACAGACGGATGGCAGAAGAACAGCATGCAGGCATTATAGGAATAACACAAATCGCAAGCAGATCTGACTATGCTCATCTTATTCTCAGATGTAACACAGGATATGCACTAATCTTATTTATTGAAGAGCTTATAGGAGCTCACAATGAGAAGCTTTATTTCAACTAAAGCGACAGCCTTATCATTCGCTGAAAAGGAAGGCGATTAGGAGCAAATTATTAATTAAACAAAGAATTAAGTTCTGAGAGCCAATTTAGATGTGATCACAGTTAAACTGGACCAATTTGGAAAGTGCTATGACATCTAGACCTCGCTATCTGCAGGAATGTTGGTGTCAAGACACTGATAAAAGTCTTTGACCATCTCTCCTGCTGGACTTTTCTCCATCTTAACATAGCATTTACTGCTAATATGTTATAAATCTTCTTAAACTAACATTAACACCTATACGTTTTGAATAAATTTAAATTCTCTTTGAAATAAGAAACTTACACAATTTGAGACCGTGCCTCGATAATGTTTTAAGATTTGAAGGTATGGTTAGAAACCTTGTTTAGGCTGTTTTAGCCAATAAAATGCAAAAATAGCTGAGTTAAAATAAACAATTTTAAAATAATTTCTACTATGGTAAGATGTGTTAAATCAGGTAGCAGGTGATGTTTACATTTACTTTCCATTTGCATTCCCTGAACTGGCAACCAGTGCTGCTCCAGTGGATTCGGGCAACTCACAGAAAACAAAATAGTGCGCATTTGGGAGGTGAGGTGGTGGGTGGAGCGCCGCTTGGGTTGAAGTGTTGTGATTGGCTTGGGGTTGCTAGGTAACGTGATTGCAACACAACATTTTCGATGTTTTCGAAACAGCTCATTTTGCAGATGACAACAAAATTAATTTATTGCCAAAAAACGGCTGGATGGATTTTTTTTTTTGCGCTTGGACTGTTTCTAGAAGCAGCAGAGACCCAAACAGAAGTACAAAAACATGCAAAAAGTGAATTTTGCATAATAGGTCTCCTTTAAAATCTCTTTTAAAAAAAATTATTTTCCTCTAGAAGCAATAACGCTAACAAGGACTAAGATGTTCCTCTGAGGCCAAATGGGTTTAGTCCTATTTTCAAAGCATATCAACTGCACATCCTGATAACTTCATCTGCAAGGACTGCCATGGTCCAAAAGATCAATATGATTGTGAGCATGAGCAGGAGAAGAAGAATAAGATAGATGCTTGATTTGTGATGAGATATTTGCTATTTTCTGGATCTCTGCAGTCGCTCCATCATCTGAAAACAGAAGCAGCATGGAACAAATGGAAGTTGGCCAAGATATGGCCGTCCACCTGAACCGGCCATTAATCAGAGTAGCAGCGAAGAGATCCATGGATTGAGCAGAGCTTAGTGATATGTCCAAAGCCTGGCATAATGTTTAAAACCTACTGTAAACATCTCCAGGTCTTTGTATTCGATATGTCTGCTGTGTTCCTTGGTCTTCATGAAAGTGCTTGATCATCATTATTCTCTAACAAACCTCTGACACATTTGCAGTACATATGGATTTATACTGACATTCAGTTACACACGGCTGGATTCTGTTTACTGAACAATTGTGAAGGCAGTTAGTTGGACTACATTTTATTTAAAGCTGCAGTATGTAAGTTTTATGAAAAATATGTTTGTTAAAATGATGATTATGTCCTGACAGTATAAGACAAATAATCTGTGGAAAAAATCAAGCTCCTCTGTTTTCTCCCAGTGCTCCCAGTACTAACTGCAGAAATACACCACTCAGTCAGAAACAACCAATCAGAGCCAGGAGGAGGGTCTTAGCGCTGTCAATCACCCTCATGTACGCGCTGCTCACACTCCCCCTGCTCTCTGCTACAACTGGTTCACCACAACATAACCTGCTGCTAATGCTAAAGCTAAGGCTAGTTATTATAAGTAGTTTTCCTGGCGGTAAGTTGTTTCTCCACCATTAGCATATTTAACAGCGCGTACACGAGGTTGACTGACAGCGCTAAGCCCCTCCTCTTGATTGGTTGTTTTAGGTCGGGAGCGGAGCATGTCTTTAGAGGGCAATAGTAGCTCAGGGAGGAGGTGGAGGAGCTCGATCTTTTCACAGATTATCTGTCTCACACCAAACTGTCACGACATATTTAAATATAAGCATATTTTTGTAAAAGTTACATACTGCAGTTTAAGGGTATCATCATAAAGAGAGCTGGATATAAATGCACATGACACTTTTCAGATTTTCATTTGTGAAAAACAAGAAAATGAAAACCATGCATCCTTTTCTGTTCAGTTTATGCAATACTTTCTGCTGGTCTATCAGAGAACCCCCCCCCCAAAAAAATAAAATAAAATAAAATACAGAATTTTGTTGTAACTTGACAAAATGTAACAGTACAACAAGGAGCGTTAGCTATTTTGCACTGTTGTTATCAAAAACATGAGGTAAACACCTGGATTTTCTCTCAATCCTTCCTTCCTTCCTTTCCTTAGTAGTCCCCTACTCACCATCCCACAATGTGACCTTCGTTCTTACATTTTTTGTATCCTTCTTTTCTTTCTGTCCTTACTTGAGTTTCTCTCTGCATTCTTTCTTCCTTGTGTCCTTCCTTCTTTTCATTCCATATGTTCTTTCTTTCTTTCTTTTCTTTTTTATTGTCTTCGTTGTGTCTTTATCATTGTATATTTCAAAATGAACATGAAGGACGTAGAACTCTGGGAAATTTGGAAATGTATGGACTTTTTATATATAAATTACATAGGAAACCTCTTAAATCATCTCATTTTGAGACAGTCATTGCCGTAAAAAAAAAAAGTAAATTTTTCAACCTGAAATAAAATCCTGCTGATGATGATGATACAAATTAATTCAGAGTAAAAAAAAAAAAAAAAAAAAAAAAAAAAAAAAAAAAAAAAGGCATTTATTGTTTGATATCAAAGTTAGTCTTTAACATCTAACAATTCTTGAACTCTCCAGTTACAGCTGTGACAGCCAAGCAGGGTTTTGGTATTTTGCAAAAATCTATATCCAGAAACATTATCTCCACATCTTCTAATGGATTTTTAACTTTTATTGGGCAGTGCAGTTGTTTGAAGTCAGAAATACATGCGGATGTGTGTTTGTGTGGACGATTCTGGTGACTAATTAAAGTAGTGTGTGACCAATAGGGTGAAACATCAGTGTCCATCCACACATACCCTCTTTTGTCATCTTTAAAGTGGTCGTAGGGGTGTTAATAATTTGACCCCCCACCTAAAGTGTCTCTTAAGTGATGAGGAGGAGAGGGGCCGTTTGAAGACTGACCCTTCAACTTGTTTCTTGTATACCCCTCCTCCTCCTCTCCCTCCCCCTCATCTCATTCTCCTTGTCCTGTTTTCTTCTTCTTCTATCCTCTTTCATGCTCCGTGGCCTCGGCTCCTCCTTTTCAATCGGCCCAGCTCAGCAGTCAACTCTTGCAGGACAAACAGACTGGAACTGTTGCTTTTCTCTTTCATGTGTGGGTGGGACTGGGGGTGTGGATGGTAACGAGAGAGGTTCAGGCCACGAATATGTTGACCACGTGTATTTTGGACTTTGCAAAGCAGCTGTGTTGAAACTGCGGTTGATTCAGCGAAATGAGAGCGTGCCACTCAGAGATATACAGTCTTGACTGACAGATTATTTATAGTAAAAATAATCTGGGGATATTTTTATGTTTTTGGCTCTCATTTGCTTTTGTTTATTAATTTAGGGTGTTTTTTTTGTCACTTGTGGTGTTGCGTAGTCTACTCATTCCTTTGTGTTCAGTTTCTTCGTTATTTCTGCTGTTCTCTTCTGCTGTGTATTGGTTCAGATTATTTCAATTTCAGCCTTTTTCCTTTGGATCATTTTGTTGTTCGTCTATAACAACCTCTGCGTTAATTCTTTGTCATCTTCCCCAAGCTTCCCTGATTCTGATTCATCCCCAGCTGCACTACATTCTCCTGATTAATTACAGCTTGTTCTCATGCCACTCATCAACCCACCCAGTAGTTAAAAGCCTGTTTGATCCCTCAACCCTTCGCCAGATTCTTATGTTCTCCAGCGTCTGTTTTCGCCATGCCAGTTCACCTGTGCTGCAGCTGCATTACTGGTTCGAGTCAGTTATTTTCTCAGTTCTCTTGTTTCAGTTCCTTGGTTTTCTGTGATTCACCATGACCAATATAAGGCTGCCAATGTCTTGTCTTCACTTGAGTCTAACACTATTACTACAACAAAGTCAGACAGCCTGATTGCATGGTTTTCATTTTCTTGTTTTTTACAAATGAAAATCTGAAAACTGTCATGTGCATTTATTTCCAGCTTTCCTTATGATGATACTCTTAAAGCTGCAGCATGTAACTTTTACAAAAATATGCTTATGCATATTTGTTAAAACTGTCAGCATGTCACTATTGCCGTCTAAAGAAATGCACCGCTCCTGACCAAAAACAACCAATCAGACCCAGGAGGAAGGTCTTGGTGCTGTCAGTCACCCTCATGTAGGCACCGCTAAATGTGCTAATGGTGAAAAAACAATTTACCCTGTTTATTCACTGTCATCAGTGGCCATGCTAACTAGCCTTAGCATTCCTGGCAGACAGTGTTGTGGTGAACCAGCTGTAGCGTAGCAGAGAGCAAGGGGGAGTGTGTGAGCAGTGCTTACATGAGGGTGATATGGTTTTTGCATATTTGTGACAGTTTAATATGAGACAGATAATCTGTGAAAAGATCAAGCTCCTCCTCCTCCTCCCTGAGCTACTATTGGCGTCTAAAGAAAAGCATCGCTCCTGGTCAAAAACAAACAATCAGAGCCAGGAGGAGGGGCTTAGTGCTGTCAATCACCTTTGTGTACGTGCTGCTAAATATGCTAATGGTGATGAAACACCTTACCGCCAGCAAAACTATTTATGAAAACTAGCCTTAGCATTAGCAGCAGGCTATGTTGTGGTGAACCAGCTGATCCTCCTCCTGGCTCTGATTGGTTGTTTCTGACTGAGTGGTGTGTTTCTGCAGTTAGTACTGGGAGCACTGGGAGAAGACAGAGGAGCTTGGGTTTTTTTCACAGATTATTTGTCTTATACTGCCACTACATAATGATAATTTTAACAAATATGTAAAAAAACATATTTCTCATAAAAGTTACATACTGCAGCTTTAACTGTTTTAGCACTTTCAAGCTAACATTGCGAATAAGAAATTGTTCTCAGTGTTTAGCCTGGTAAAATAAAGGTTTAACTAGCTAGCATTTACCAAATGACATTGTCAGTTAGATGCCAAAGACGTGCAGGAAACACAAGACTTCAGGTACCCACCCATTGACTGCTCTCTAGATGCCAAGTTGTGCTATTGTGTCGTAGACCACTGAGGGGGCTAGAAGGTATAATTTAAGAGTTACTTTCTCTCCTCCTTCCTCACTTTTCCCTTGAGTAATGGGAAAAGGAGGAGATGAAATGACATGTGGGCACAAAATGGGGACACAACCTTGCAAACAAGGAAATTGACCTGGAGTTCTTAATATCTACTCCCCTTTATACATCCTTGTCCTTATTTTGAGTTTACTACGGTGTAAAAAGTCTGTTAGTTTGTTCTTTTATGTTCTTGTGAATAATTAATGATCCATTAATGTATATTTTTGTCCATTGGTGTTTCTTAATGCATTTAAAATGATAATTTAAAAAAAAAAATTGATACAACTATAAGCCTAAAAATTCTTGTTGGTAACTAATATTTGATAAGTGTCATAGGTCTTGTTTGTGTTTAGTCGATATTCTTTCTGTTTTCTGGTAGTTGGTTTTTCATCTGTTTTGTGGAGCTTAGTGTCAATCTACGCCAAAAGCACTTGCAAGAAAAATCTTAATTTTTTTGTTTCCTTTATCCCCCTACTTTCCTTCCTCCTGTACCTTCATCCCAGTTCCCAGGCACTTATGTGTTTTCTCAGCTTGGGAAGGCTGCAGGCGGCAGAGCAGCAGCAGTCAGGCCGCTGGCTGCCAAAAATGGAATTAAGTCCGTTGCCAGGCTGGATAAGAAATTGGATTCTCATCCTTTTCTGTTATCCCTCTGGAGCAGATCCTGTTGGGCATCAGGGAGGGGTTGGGGGTTTTGGAGATGGAGTAGTGGGGATTTGGGGACATACAGGTGGTACAGTGGGGTTAGATCTCTGCCAGGTTGCTGTCACCTTTCTGAGCCCGCATCAGGCCACACCTTTCCCTCTAAACCCAGGCTCCGTGTCTGAGCAGCAGCTGCAGCCAGCCGGGGGCCGACATCAGGAAAACCAGACGCACCAGCTTATGTATCTTCACAGGATGTAGCACCTGGTCAGACCTCCACCCTGCTGGGTTGTAACACTGCTGACTTATATCATTAGAGGCCTTGGGGCTTCATCACAAATCTCCTGGCAACTTCAGCTGGCACCTTAATCGAGGAACAGCAAAGAACCCGCTGTGTGTAAATAATGCTCTGTTTGCACCGTATTCTGGGGAAAGGAAATCAGAGGTCGTCTTATTTTTCATGCACACATTGTGGTGTTACAGCTTCAGAAAGGCCCAGTCGGGGCTCTGTGTCCCTCTGACCCGTGTACACACACTACTTCTGTATTCAGTACCGTCACTGACAGTTGTTAATGCTCATAATGCTGTTGGTTGTTTGTCTTTTCTGGGACAAGTTCATGCAGCCTTAAATTAATTTTGTACAAAGCTACAAAATTGACCCGTAGCGGTGTCTTATAAACTAGCACCCCTACAGGCAGTCAGAAGAACTGCTCGTTGATAAATGCATGTCACTCTGCCAAAGAAAACCAGAATGTATTGTTGTATTAATATCAAGATTTTCCTTTAACAAAGCTCTGGTCCTCTTAGGAAAGTGTAAGAAAAGAAAACAACGGTTACAATATTTGCAGGTCTTAAGATTCCACCAATTCAGTTATAGATAATATAGATAATAAGTCATGGCAGGTGCTTTTTGATTAAGGGATACATTTCCTGGATACATTTGGTTAAATTTTAGGAAATAAGGCTACTTTATTGAGGTTAGATGCCATTAAATTTGGTTTATTTATATAGCACCTAGTCTAAAAAATTAAAAATGCCTATGCTTAAAGATTTACATTTAATTGATGGCACTCAGTGGTTACTTACAACCAATGGTTGGTTATAAGACATGTAACAAGACGAAAATTTTGCAACATCATTATTGTATGAAAATTCATGATGTTTTAAGAATTATTATTTTTATTATTGTCATAGATTTGGTTATCTTTTCTCCCTGTCCAATTTTGACTCTCAGCATCACTTAGCCTACTTTATCTATGTTTCTCAGTGTGATTACCTTCATAAATTAAGGTATATAAAAAAAGCAAATAGATAAGAGCTGTAAAATATCGTATAGAATTGTTAAACTTGGACATTTTTGTTTTTCAAAACAGTGATAGTAATTCCAGAGAAATAAACCTAGAACCACCAAAAGACAGCCTTCCTTCTTCAATGTTGGAAATACAGTTAAATTTAATAAATTGGTGAATAAGTTCTGATGAGGCTTGTCTGTCAGATAGAAAGTACCTTTTGAAAACAACCTTTAAGCATACTTAAACACTAACATACCTTTCATTAAACCCATATTTCTGTATTAAAAATGATTTTTTTTATTGGTCTGATGTAATTTTCTAATCTTAAATGTTGTGTTTTCAAGCCAAAAATCATCATAATTAACATAAAAAGGGTTGAAAACTTCAGTCTGTGGGCAATTAATCTACATAATCTGCTTCATTTAGTGAATTGAGTAACTGAAATAAAGCAACATTTCAAAAATATTCTAATTTAATGAATTTGATTGTAATTATATGGACTCCATCCATAGGCTCGTTCATTTAGTTCTTCAAGGTGTTATTTTGATCACAGTTCGAATCCCGTCCTCGGTTCCTTTCCCTCCTTCTCTCTGTCCCCTTCCTGTTAGATTACTGTCAAATAAAGGCCACTAGTGCCAGGAACATTCTGAGAAAAAACTTTGGATAAAACTAAGGTAGCATGTAGCTTATTGCAACCTTAGTTTTATCCACACATGTTTTTCTTAGTTTTTTTTTTTTTGCAGCAAGATGTTGCAGATCTTCTATAAGTCTGTTGTTGAGCGTCGTCTCCTCTGCCATCGTCTGTTGGGGCAGCAGCATCAGAGCCAGGGACCTGAAAAGGCTCAAGAACCTGATGAAGAAGGCTGGTTCTGTTCTGGGGACGACTGGAACCTCTGCAGTTGATGATGCAAAGAAGGATTTTGCATAAAATTAAGAAAATTATGGACAACCCTGGACATCCTCTTCATGAGGCTGTCATTGGAAAACAGAGTCTCTTCAGTCAGAGGCATCTTCAGACTGGTTGTAAAACGGATCACTACAGGAGATCTTTCCTGCCAACAGCCATCACAATCTATAATAACTCCTTAATTAAATGAGTTACAACAACACTTAATTTCCCTTTGGGATAAATAAAGTATTTTTGAATTTGAATTATCCTTCCATCAAAGCACAACCAGTTATTGTTAACATTTCTAAATTATGTTTTAAACAAAATGACTTTTTTATGCCTTCCAGAATATGAAAACCTGGAAAAATGAAATGTTTGGTTTGAGACAATAAAACATTTTCTTAAACATCTTTTGAAAACATGCATTTTTCCATTTCAAGCTTACAAAGTTAAGCATGCCGATTAATCGTGATTAATGACAGCGCTAGAATGTGATTAATCTGATTAAAATTTTTAATCGATTAACATCGATTTAAAAAGCCTTCCTTGTGCTGTTGTAAAGTCCAAAACAGAGTTACATATTCCAGCTTTATTTTCACTGCCATCTGTTTGTGTCAATAGTGAGGCATCTGAAACGATGCGTTCAATGGACAATCAAAAATCTCTGAGTTTTTTTCTGTGCAGTCACAGAATATGGATTTCAGAAGGAATTCCATTTTAAAACTAACCATCAGGAAATCAGGTTAGTTATTGATTCTTTAAGTAGCTACTTCCAGCAGAATCCTTCAATTTAAACTTAATAGTGTAGTTCTCAAAATGAATATATTTTTATAATGCATAAATCTCACTTATTCCCTCTGTTAAGTATGTAATTACATGGCTCCCTGATTAAGTAAAATAATTAACCCCTAAGACTCGTTATTGACACAGCTCGACTAATGAGGCTGATATGATTTTTGATACATAGATACAACTAAGTACCCTTGTCAATTTCCACAGTTAAAGTTAAGCCCCTTTGTCAGCCTTCATCATTTCCTACACTCACATGACTTGGATTTGGATGGATGGATGGATGGATGGATGGATGGATGAACGAACAGATGGATGGATGGATGGATGGACAGATGGACGGACGGACGGATGGATGGACGGACGGACATCCGGATGGATGGACGGACGGATGGATGGACGGATGGATGGACGGACGGACGGACAGACAGATGGATGGATGGACAAACAGATGGATGGACGGATGGATGGATGGACGAACAGATGGATGGATGGATGGATGGACGAACAGATGGATGGATGGATGGATGGATGGACAGATGGATGGATGGATGGACGAACAGATGGATGGATGGACGAACAGATGGACGGATGGATGTACGGATGGACGAACAGATGGATGGATGGATGGATGGATGGACGAACAGATGGACGGATGGATGAACAGATGGATGGATGGATGAATGGATGGACAGATGGACGGATGGACAGATGGATGGATGGACGAACAGATGGATCGATGGATGGATGGATGGATGGATGGATGGATGGATGGACGAACAGATGGATGGACGGATGGATGGATGGACGGATGGACGAACAGATGGATGGATGGATGGATGGACGGATGGACGAACAGATGGATGGATGGATGGATGGATGGATGGACGGATGGACGAACAGATGGATGAACAGATGGACGGATGGATGGATGGACGGATGGACGAACAGATGGATGGATGGATGGATGGACGGATGGATGAACAGATGGATGGATGGATGGATGGACGAACAGATGGACGGATGGATGAACAGATGGATGGATGGATGGATGGACGAACAGATGGACGGATGGATGAACAGATGGATGGATGGATGGATGAACAGATGGACGGATGGATGAACAGATGGATGGACGGGTTTGTGTTTGGATGATGCAGAAACACGTGGCATCTTCTGCTTGTCAGAACGTAGCAGCAGCACGTAGTTCAGCTGAATTTCACTCTTACCAGTGATGATCTGCTGAGGCCCCTTTCTTGGGCATCTTCTTTGTTTTGGTGGTGCAGACCATAAGACCATAAGACCTCAGATTTTAGTTTTTCCATTAAATTATTTTTCCCCCTATTCTTCCAATGATAATTTGGAGTTTGTGGTCCTTAGTAATTGGCCCTATATTTTTCTGACCGGCCTGCTATGGCTGTGCTATCACCAAGGGGGGAGAATTAAGACCACATAGGGAACCAAATAACATTTTTAAAAGCTGGGAGACTTAAGCAGAAAATTGGCTTAGCATGCAGATTTCAAAGTCAACAATGGAAACATATATCCCAGCTTGGAGTGATTGAAGTCCCTGTCTTTCTGATGAACAAAGTGTTTGATTTTCACCATGGCTTTTACATAAACTGCTAACTTGATTTCACACCCTGCATCTGAGGGTGACAACAAACGCTTTAATTAGAGAAAGATGATGCAGGGAAGAGGAGGGAGGAAAGGTGATAGACGGTAACAAATCCCCAGCACACTGCCGACAGCTTAAATATATAACCAGCAAAGCGAAGTATGATTTTTTTTTCCCTTCTACTTTTCATATCTTATTATTTCTGTCTTCATTCTCTAGCTTAGAACTGTGAATATTTTTGCATAGCTTAAAGTCTGGGCGCTATCTCACCCAAACTTACGCTGTTCATTAGCATCGTCAGGGGTTTATGCAGGAGGTGTGTAAGACTAGAGGGGATGGGTGCACGCCAAAATTAGGCCTTTGTGGTTAAGATCTGGACGTTGTAAGCATCATTCTGGTTTGCGGTTGTGCAGCAGAATGACGGGCACCTTGTCGCCCTTTGAATGGGGCCCCGCCACACTGCAAGATTAGCCCCTTTCAGAGTAGCTCCATTATCTAAGTAGTTGTTGTTACGGTGATGGAAGAGAATAAAGAGAAAGGGAATAATAAAGCAAAGCAAAAAGATCAAATCTATTGCACTTGATCCTCTGGACATTATTAAGTAGCTTGGCTGATCAGCAAAAATGATAAACACTGCAATAAGCGTGCCAATCATTGCCTCCACAGCCCACAAAACAATCGCCTTCTCCATTCTCAGTTTGGGCTTTATTGGTCAGCAAATAATCAAAGCCCTTTTTTTCCATTGGAGGGGATTAGAAAGGCAAAGTTAAGCCTGCTGGATGAGACACCATAGCAGGGAGGCCAGGGGTGGTCTCCTTATCAGCTGTTGGACGCAGCTCTGCCACAGAACAGATTGCTTTCACTGTCACTTGTCTGCTCAGAAGAACAAAGAAGCACCACTGCGACAGTAAAATACCCCTGCTTCCTTTATGTTTTTATTATGAGGAGCAGTAAGATCAAACATGCCTCCACTTTCTCTAAATTTTTCCTTTTTATTCTTTTATTCACCAGACCTCCATTGAACCGGGTTAATTTCATTTTTGTAAACTACTTTCTCCATTTGGGCGATTAAGGAACCCACACACAACAATGTAAAATGTCTGAGAGTGCCTTGGCTTCCCCGTCCCTGCTGAAGTAAAGCATCTCCGCGACATGATGCTGCCACCACCATGTTTCCCAGTGAGACTGGTGTGTTCAGGGTGATTTGCAGTGTTAGATTTCACCACACGGGGCTCTTCTTACCAAAGCACATTCCACATGTTTGCTGTGTTCCCGATATGACAGAAAAACAGAATTAAATTACACACAGGTGAACTCTGAAGGAAAGTATTTGGGGTCATCAGTGTGAAGAGCAGGCTGGATTCATACGCATATCACAGTTTTCAGTTTTTTATATGTTAAAAATAAGTATTATCTTTCTTCCACTTCCCAATTTCCTATTTTTTTGCATGTTTGTCGCACTTCAGTGTTTCAGAACATCAAACCAACTCAAATATTAGTCAAAGACGACACAACTTAACACAAAATGTAGTTTTTAGATGAAAGTGTTTATTATTATAGGAGATTTTTTTTAAAAAATCCAAACCTACATGGCCCTGTGTGGAAAAAATGATTGCCCCCCCCCCCCAAATCTAATAACTGGTCGGGCCACCGTCAGCAGCAGCAACTGCTATCGAGCGTTTCCAATAACTTGTAGCGAGTCTTTTCCAGCTGTGGAGGAATTTTAGCCACTTATCTTTGCAGATTTGTTCTAATTCAGCCACAGTGGAGGGTTTTCGACCATGAACAGCCTTTTTGAGGTCATGCCACAGCATCTCAATGGGATTCAGATCAGGACTTTGACTAGGCCACTCCAGAGTCTTCATTTTGTCTTTCTCCAGCCATTGAGAGGTGGACTTGCTGGTGTGTTTTGGATCGTTGTCCTGCTGCAGAACCCAAGTTGGTTTCAGCTGGAGGTCACCGACAGATGGCCGGACGTTCTCCGTCAGGATGTTTTGGTCGACAGCAGAATTCATGGCTCCATTTATTAAAGCGAGTCTTCCTGGTCCTGAAGCAGCAAAACAGCCCCAGACCATCACACTACCACCACCGTGTTTTACTGCTGGTGTGATGTTCGTTGTCTGAGATGCAGTGTTACGTTTACGCCAGATGTAACGGGACACACACCTTCCAAAGAGTTCAGCTTTGGTCTCGTCAGTCCACAGAATGTTTTCCCAAAACTCAAGATGTGTTCTGGGAAAACTGAGACGAGCCTTAATGTTCTTTAAGCTCAGCAGTGGTTTTCATCTTGAAACTCTGCCATGCAGGCCATTTCTCCCCCCCCCCAGTCTCTTTCTTAGAGTTGAGGCTTGACCTCTGACCTTAACTCTCCCCATTCCTTTTCACTCTGTTCACTTCAGACTTCCAGCACAAATCAGACTCCTGTCATCTTCAGAAATACTCAGATGACTCTGCAGTTGTCGGGTGGATCAGAGATGGACAAGAAGCTGAGCACAGAGAGCTGGTGGACCACTTTGAGTCATGGTGTGGAAACAATCATCTCATCTTGAATGTGAACAAAACAAAGGAGATGATTGTAGATTTCGGGAGAAACAGGGTCAGATCAAATCCTACTTCCATCATGGGAGAAGAAGAGGAGGTGGTTGAGGAATATAAATACCTCAGTGTTCATCTGGACAACAGACTGGACTGGAGGCTCAACAGTGAAGCGTCTACAAGAAGGGCCGGAGCAGACTGGACTTCTTGAGGAAGCTAAGCTCCTTCAAGGTTTGCAGCAAGATGCTGCAGATCTTCTATAAGTCTGTTGTTGAGAACGTCATCTCCTCTGCCATCTGGGAACGAGAACCACTGAAGATGATGATGCACAGAAGGATTTTACATAAAATTAAGAAAATTATGGACAACTCTGACATCCTCTTCATGAGACTGTCATTGGAAAACAGAATCTCTTCAGTCAGAGGCTTCTTCAGTTTGGTTGTAAAGCAGAATGCTATAGGAGATCTTTCCTGCCCACAGCCATCACCATCTATAATCACTCGTTGACTAAATGAGTCACATCAACATTTAATTTCCATTTGGGAAAATAAAGTATTTTTGAATTTGAATATGAACCGAGGCAAGTGAGGCCTGCAGTCTTTGGATGTTGATAATGGGTCTTTTGTGATCTCTTGGACGAGTCGTCTCTGCGCTCTTGGGGTAATTTTAGTCGACCGGCTGCTCCTGGGAGCTTCACCACTGTTCCATGTTTCCTCTATTTGTGGATAACGGCTCACTGTGGTTCGCTGGAGTCCCAAAGCTTTAGAAATGGCTTTGTTACCATTTCCAGACTGATAGAGCTCAATTTCTTTCTTTCTCATTTGTTCCTGAATTTCTTTGGAGCTCGGCATGATGCCCAGCTTTTGAGGATCATTTGGTGCACTTCACTACGTCGGGCAGGTCCTGTTTAAGTGACGTCTTGATTGAGAACAGGTGTGGGTGTGACGAGAGAGCATGAACTCAGGTGTGATAAACCACAGTTAAGCTGTTTTAACAAGGAGGGAGCAATCACTTTTTCACACAGGGCCATGTAGGTTTGAATTTATTCTCCTTTAATAATAAACACCTTCATTTAAAAATTGTATTTTGTGTTTACTTGTGTCATGTTTGACTAATATTTGAGTTGGTTTGATGTTCTGAAACACTGAAATGCGACAAACAGGAAGAGGGCAAACACTATTTCACACCACTGTATATGCACTACTTCTTAATAGCTTGTCACATAAAATGCCTCTAAAATAGTCTACTGTCATGATGTGGCAAAGATTCAACGGGAATTAATACTTTTGCAAGTCTCAGTAAATATTCGACAGGGTTAGCATGTTTCAGAGCCACTACTCCAACAGTACAATCTCCATTACTCATTAATCTAGGTCAAAGAACACCCAGCACAAGATTTGTCAGAAGATCTAGCAGAACTTTCTTTAGTTTTTCACTAAAGAAGAAGAAAACAAAACCGTAAACAGAAGGATTTGTCCTTGAGGCAGTGTGGTTGATCTCCAGAAATTTAACGCCATTTTGGATCAAACCAATTCTAAGTTTCAAGTGTCACCTCTTTTCTTTAACTTTTCCTTTCTCAGTTTTACCATCTCAGGTTTCCTCTCATCGGTCCTTTTCTATGACTCTTGCTCCTCCAGTCTTATTCTCTCTCTGTTTTGGGATCTTGAGGGATTTTTGGCTCATCTCATGCACTTCGGAAAGGTAACATAAAGAAGTGAGGAGCCTGAGGCGGCACTGTGGCGATGGGTGGACAGAGCGGCGCCAGGCCTCACCGGCAGCTACAGTCCGACACGTTTTCTCGGATTCCTTCAATGCAGACTGAAATATGTGACACAAACTCTTTAAAGTGAAACTATTCAGGAGAGTTTTTTTAAATGTGTCAGCTGTTTACATCTCTAGATCCTTTCTGTTAGTGTTGATTAAGAAAACCTGCTCTCCCACTTTATCCATTTGGGATTTTTTGAAATCTTTTCAAGTATTTCCAAATATCTTTCCCTCACCAATAAAGATTTATTGAAAGAAATTATTCTAAATTGAATTTTATTCCATTACTTTTTCATTGCAATATGACAGATTAGGACCCCTGATCAATAATGCTGATGTCGTCCTGTTGTGGATATTAAATCCAAAGTATTTTATTCTCTTAGCAACCATTATATTCTGTGGTTTGATGAAAATCAAAATATTTTTGCTTGGTACTAGTCTTTTTTTTAAGACAGAAAAGTATAGTATTTGTAAGTTAAAAATAAGTTACAGTCATATTAACAACAGACAAAAAAAACCAAAACATTTTAATCTCCACACTGGTTCTTCTGAGGTGTTACGTTACAAGCATTAAAAATAGCATTTGCTGATATCTGCTGCTGACTTGAGCATTTTTACACCAACCCAAAGCAGAAAGGATTCAAGAAAGGTGCGTTTTCTGTTTTCTTTCATGAAAGTTAACTTACATGGACGTTTTGTTGATTGTTAGAGTTTAAAGTTTTGAACCAAAGCTTTAACTTTTTGTCATCTTTCAGTGGTGGAAGCAAATTGCATTGTGGCTAAAGCCCACTGCACTGAAAAGCCTGTGTGACATAAATTTCACCATCTGCACCTGGCTGCCAGGGACCACCAGGACTCTCAGCAGGTGTGCATGAGGAGCCCAGATATTTTTGACCGCTATGGGTATGCACAAGCAGAGACAATACAAGTCCCAAAAAGTGGCGTCAAACACACAGCAACAGAAAACTGGGTGTCAGCTCAGGAGCAGCAAACAACATAGACACTTTTAGACATATTTTCAGAATTACAGTGTTGCGAGGCCTTCTGTGTTCACCATTTATCTCTGAGAAATCAAAAGAACACAAAAACGACACCGATATCCTTTAGAGAGGCCGCAATGTTCCTTTTTTATTATTTTCTTCCTCTTATCTTCTAAATAGACAAAGCAGCACATTGATGAACCCTATTAGGCTGTAGTAACAAGCCAAGTAATTAGTAATAAACATCGTTCTACTTCACTGGGGTTTATTTAAATACGACCCGACACAGAGACCCACGTCTTTTAGGCAGTGGCCACGAGGCTGAAGGAGGACCCACATAGTGAGCATGATAGTGAGGGTGAGACAAAGGAGACAAAAATCTCCAAATCTTACTGTTAATGACATGCAGCAAAGAGTTGTGAATGTCTGTGGCATCTCCATGTGTTTGGTGAAACCCTGGAAGGGGTTGGTTTCGGTCAGCCAGCCTCTGTAAAGACTCTGATTCACCAAGTTAGGGAACCACAGCCCTGCGTCGGTTGACTTGTATAAGGGGGAGCCATCTTCGTAGGTCCAGGGAACGATACAGGGATGATGTATGCCTTGTGTTACCAGGTTCTGATCCCTAAAAACAGCCAAATCAGAAAACACGGCAGGGAGTTCTTCCATTTAGGTCAGATGCCGTTTACTTTCTCAGAACCAGTTTGGGTTTTTCTCTGGGTCTCAGCTGTCTTCTCATTGGGAAGGATCAATAGTTTTAGGTCAGATCTGTGCTCTGCACCCGAGGGGGTTATTATGAGGTTAGAAGGCAGTTGAATGTGTGGCTGTTCCTCTCTTTGGGATTCAGAACTGGATTCTAAGCACTATCTTGCAGGAAAGAAAATGTTGTGGTGAATAAAAGCTAAGCAACCAAGTTTTAACTAAGTGGATCAAACTTGTGGGCGCATCTTCTTGTTTCCGAGTGTTGGCTGGTCACTCCTTCATTGTTCTTTCTGTCTCTTGTCTGCTCCATTTTTACTGGAAAATCCTCAAACTTGACACTTTACATCCAAGCTCAGAAAGTGAATAATGAAGCCAAATGTGGTTAAACTTCTCAGAAACCTGCTTATTTTCTCTATGCAGACTGGGCTTTGACTTTATAAAGAAAAACAACTGTAGTTAGTTATGTCAGACGAGTTGTCCTCAAGTCTAAAAATAAGCATTATGACCTCAGTACACACAGCCAGGCAAGAGGTGACACGTCAGCAATGACATGATGTTGCACATGAGATGGCAGACATTAAGAGGTGATCTTCACTTACAAAAGACGTGAAATTCTCAGGACTCCTCTCCCTCAGGAGGAGAGCAGAGGTGAAGAGTTGAAAAGTTCAACCATAGAGCGAAAGAACGGTAAGTGGTGCAGTCATGCAAATATCTGAGGCGAAGACAGAAGAGGGGGCGGAGGGCAGGATTAGATCGAGCTAAGGTGACAAAAGGACAAACAATAGGTGGAACTGCAGTGAGTATTTTACAGGGTAAACTGAGACTTTTGCTTTCTTTTGGGTTGACTCAGGGTTTTCACTAGAAATATTCCTCAAAGAATCCAACGTTGGAGAAGTTTACATGAACAAGTCGACAAACCTAACATAAAAATGCTGTTGACACCAAAAACTATGCTGGATCATGTCAACATTAATACAGCAGACATGTTTAAAACAAACTACTTACTAGGTGCGTTTATAATGTTTTTATGTTTTCATGATGTAAAGCACTTTGAAGTGCCTTGTTGCTGAAATGTGCTATACAAATAAACTTAACTTGACTTGACTAGGTGTGTGACGATATGTCCGGCTCATGATACAAGAGATTTTCACTATATTTCTGAGTAAAAATACACCATTTTTATTTTTTACAAGTAAATATTTCACAAATCAGCAACAGTTTCCAGTAATAAACCTTTTTCACAAAACAGTTCCACCACAAAGCTGCTCCTTAAATTGCTCCATGGCCCACACACATGAGTTTTCAAACGTCAATCAGGCATAGAAGAGCCAAGAGAGGTTTGAATTTTATATTTTTCTAAATAGATGTAGAATTGCCTTTAACGTATTGGTTTTTACCCGTATCAATATCATGAAAACATTTTTATACTGGAATTAATTGATTAAAAATGATATCGAGTATCAGTATCATGTTTTACAGTTTTGTATCTAGACAACCCTAGAAATTATTGGCAAGAAACTTGGTTTTGCCTTATTTGCTGGACAGAAAGATGGGAAGAAGGACATGCACTACTCTGGACTGAACACTCACAGGGGATAACTCAACACTTTCACCCTCTGTCTACACAATTAACCATTAATCAGCATAAGAGAGCTGGCTCTGGCCCAGCACCAGCACTTTAGGCGTTTTCTATCAGTCCCGTTCCAGACAGATGGTGGAGTAAGTGTAACTGGCACAGGAACCAGTGGAAACAGAGCAGATATTGTTGCCAGAGAGCATTAGGATGGGGAGTGGGAGGGTGTGGTGAATGATACACAGGGCATAACCGGTCCTAATTATCCCAAAAGGTTGCCAAGTGTTGGCTATCTGACAAGGTTTAAGAGCTGGGTGATAGGTTTCTAGCTCTGCTAATCTTTTTTATTTTCGAAGTGTTGGGGGAGATTTTCAAAACAAAATTATGTCGCCCATGTATTTCTAACAACAACAACCCTTGTTTGTTGCCATCAGCCAGTTTTTTAGTTTTTCCCATGATGTGAAAATGAACAATGAAGGAAGCAACCAGCAATTGCTATCGGAGCATCTGAACCAGCTCAGAGTTTTAATCCTTGGTTTAGAAGGGTTTCTCCGATCCAGTTTGCAAATCCCCATTGGAATGTGACCGTGAACACACTGACTTTGCGAAGATATGGATCGGCTGATGTGGCCTCGAGGAGCTGATAAACAAAGCAAGCTAGGATACGGCAGTGTGACTGCCTGAAGAGGGATCAAAATGGCGGATGGGTGTTATATTCATACGGGCAAAGGGGAAGGCCAGGCCCTGGTCATTCCAGGTGAGATCATCAGTTCAACCAAAGGTTGGACTAATCTAACATAATATCCCATATTTCCACAAGCATGCTCAACAAAAAAAAACTGCCTTGGCGATGCAGTCACGCTATCTGTGTTGTTATTGTGGTGCTTCCATTTCCACAAGTATTCATAATCCCTACACAGTTGGTTCACAAGACACAACAAACAGACCCCAAGACATAGTGGTGACGCCAGCTGAACTTAGAAAGTGGCGGCACTCATCTCAGATTTACAAATGAAGCTGTTCTTTTCTCATAATTTCATCAGGCAAGCGATGAAAATCTCAGCTTGCATCCAGCTCAACATTCAAAATTCAACATTCCCAACATTCCAACTATGCACTGACAACCTGAGCTGCTGAAAGATAGTTTCACTGACAGCTTTAATTACTGCTCACAGTTGCAGTCATGGGAAATGTCATCAACGATAAACTTCAACAGATTTGTTGGAGTGAGGAAATACTATTTCAGATATGTTGAGGATTGGAGAATCTGGAAATATTTGTGCTCAGTATAAATGTTTCATTTCTACAAGCTTGAAAACTCAGAAGAATTTAGAGAAACTTACTGTCAACACATAGGATTTCCTATAAGTGTAGCTTTAATGTGCAGGTTATCAGCACATTTTCTAGTTTTTAGTCACTCTTTTTATCACATTCTTGCTGGGTTATTCAACATGACCATTACCTCTGTTTTGAGTGTTTTTCCAAACAATTCCTTTAGTTTTTTGTTTTTACATATTGCTGTTACCTGCCTTGAAAGGACAATAAAGTACCTGGATTTTGACATGATTTTCTTGTCCTTTTCCTGGATTATTTTATTATTATTTACATAAATCCATTGCCTTTTTTGTGTATGAGATCAGGTCCCTCTCAATATCAACACCTTCTAGCTCATTTTGTGGGATCCCAATGTGTCCTACAGTTAGGACTGGAACGGCACACTGAAATCGCGGTTCAGTATGTACTACAGTTTTAAAGTCACTGTTCTGTATGTTTTATCTTCTCTTAAATCAAGAGATGCAAAGAAAAAGTGGCCACTTAAGAACTGACTGGAGAGCTATCTATCTATCTATCTATCTATCTATCTATCTATCTATCTATCTATCTAGCTAGCTAGCTAGCTAGCTAGATACAAGTCGCATCTGCTAGCTAGCTAGCTTGCTATCTATGATCTCGTTCTTTCCGCCATTATCTCATGACCATATGTGAAAACTGGACCATAGAGGAACCAATTGAGATTTTCACTTTTTGACCCATCCCTTTCTTCATCACAAAAGGTCCACACAGTTTCCACATTAAGTTTTTCAGAGGAGGTCTCAATCCATCTTGCTATTTTTCACTCCATCCTGCCATCATTCCAGAACAACACACCAACATACCAGAACTCCTCTGCTTGAGGCACTGGCTGGCTTCCTTACGGGGGTGGGGGGGGTGGTATCAGTCCAACATTTTGTGGTTAAGAAATAGTGTCATACTTGGAGGAGCTGACACTTTAAAAACTACATTTCAATACTGAGACTGAAATTAATGTCACAAAAGCACAACAGGAAGGCATTCCTGTATCTGCAAGAGCTTCAGGGGAGTATATTTTGAAATTTTCAAAAATTTCGGTTAATACCATATTTTCCAGACTATAAGTCTCATTTGTCAAAAAAAATGACACATGAAGAGGAAAAAAATCATACATAAGATGTTCCGGAGTACAAGTCGCATATATTTCGAAACTGTTAAACGTGAGGGGGACCTTGTCGTTGTTAATGATATAATCTGGTGACACATTGTGTTCAGTTGTTGTTCAACAAACTTGCGGAAACTGTCAATTTTGGCTTAGAAGTCTGCTTCAGTTTCAGGTGCACCGATATCCGTGCTCTAAATCAGGGGTGTCAGGAACAACTCCGCTCCGCCGGCGAAGTGCGCAGCGGGGCGGAGCGGAGATGCCTGCAGTAAATCCGGGCGATAGAGAGGCGGTTGCGTTGCATGAAGCGGTAGCCCCAAGACGGCCCACCTGCAAAGTTATTTATATTCATCTCCTTTGGCCACACCAGGGTGTGGAGACATAGCTACACCGTTCACAAGCCTCAACAGGTGCCCCAGCAGTTTCTAAAGGTTGCACCGACAGATAGACATAGCTATCGAGACGCGCTATGGTAGGAAAATCTGATCAGAACTCCGGCAGCACCTTCTTTAAGTACCCAACTGTGGACTCATTCCTCCAGCTCTGGCCATCTAGCAATTAGCTTTCCTCGTGGCTGCGGATGGTAATGTTTAATCCCTGGTTTATGTCCATCAGTATGAATTAATATTTAACACATAAGTCAAAAAATGGGTCATGAAAAGGAAAAAAAAGAAACATATGTAAGTCGCTCCTGACTATAAGACGCAGGACCAGCCAACCTATGAAAAAAATAAAAGTGCAATTTATAGTCCGGAAAATACGGTACTTGAATTTTCCAAAGTTCTCCCAAGGTCAGATGAATGTAAAATACTGAGAAATGCCTGTAAATGGCATCTATTATTTCACATACCTATCATTTATTGTGTACACTGTTATTTTTATGAAGAAGTTGGTCAGACTGGTCAAATCTAATCATGAAAACAGGGAAAGAGGAGATAAACTGGATCTCATTGTGGGAGACTCCTGCTAAACAGAATTTTGAGAGATGGGTGTTTTTATATGATTCCAAACTAGCAACAGGGTTCTACCTTTAGCTGCAAGACCTCTGAAGTGTGTCCTCATGTCTTAGGGAACTGGTCCAACCGAAGCTGCACCAAACCTGTGGAAGAAGTCAGAACAAGAAGTTGTGTATTTTAAACCATGTGTGTTTTTACATGGAAGTGTCAGGTATGCCTGTGTGTGCAGGAGCCCTCACCTTTATTGGCAGCTGTCAGTGACTGACAGCTAAAACGGGGGGGGGGTAGGGAGGACAGACAATACAGGGTAATGAGAGATGTGGTGAACAGGCTCGGCCATGCCTCCATTGCAGCAGCATGGCTAAGGTGACATGTCAGCCCCACGCCGCAGCGCTTTGTTTATGCGTCACCTGTCAGACCTGAAGAGGGACCTGAAGTGGAGAAGAGACACTCATTAATACCAGCTGATGATTACTGTTTCCAACATGCAGTCGAGTGATTACTGTGAGGAGGCTTCGTTTACAAAACACACGTTTGTTTGCTTCAAGCGATCATCCTTGATTGAACTTTTTTTTTCAACAAACTTTATTCAAAGGAACCGATGCTTTGAGGGAGATCTTTTTTTGTTTTTTGCTTGAACCTATGCTGAACCTCAGATGGTGAATTTCCATTTGGAAGTGTTAGACTGGTTCAACATTTAACATAGCAAAGCATGTGAAAGCAAGCTATCTTCATCTATTTTCTTTATTCATATTCTAAATTGCAGTACAGCAGCTGGTGGGGGCAAATCTACCTCTATCTCGCCACGTTGACTGAAGTTCCTTTTTACGTAAAACATTAATATGCATAATTCTCCTCTGCACCTGTAAAATGCTTCCCCCTCCAGTACAATATGTTCAAGCAGCTTCCAATAACTCTAAACAATGCACAAAAATATAGTCATTAATAACAATTGTATGTGTTTTAATTAGCTCTTACAACTTGTGGAGTGTTGCTTATTAACATTAGCATAGCATTAGCATAGTTTTTCATGCCAGCAAATAACAAATGACAGTTTACAGTCACTGATATTCATTTGGAAACTTAATGGACATTAAATCTGAAGAAAACCTTATGGGAACTTTGCCTTGAATTTTAAAAACTTGAAGGTATGTACCAATGTTCAAGTCTTCCATAAAGCCATTTTTGAAATCATACTGCTCTTATATACATTTGTGGAAAGAGGGCAAACCTTTATTCTCTTACGAGCTACAATGACGAGCATGAAAACTAAATCAGTTACAAATCTTTTCAGAGAAGACAAATTTAGATGCATATAAAACATAACTCTGTAGTCAAGAATTAACCCACTAGAAATTTTGTTAGCTACTTCAGAGAGCAAGATTGTTGGGGGTGGGGGGAGTTGTTTTTTTGAAAAGCATCTGAAAAAATAAAACAGAAAAACCATCATAAAGTAAAGGTTCTCTTTGTAAGATCATTCTCAAGAGGCCATAACATTTCCAGAGGTCCTCAAGGCAGGTACTAAGTTAGGGATATACTTGTCCTATTTAGGTGGTTCGGGAACAAATCAAGTTAATAAAAAACTCTACAAAGTGTTAGATTTGTGTTTACAGATAAAGCTTTACCTGTTCCATTCCCTTTCAGTAATGCTTTACTTTGTTGTGACCTACCTTACCGTGTTCCCTGCTCGTATTCGTCTAAACAGTTCCAACATAACAGCAACAGGAACAACTAGCATTGACTGTTTGCAACAGCATCAGGTCGTAAGCGTGTGTTGGATTTCCACGATGCAATACTGTAGCTGACCGAGTGACTGGCTGGCTGTTATTAGGCAGGTTAGGACCTGCTGTGCAAATCACTTAAGCCCGCCTGATCATGCTTTGTCCTTGCCAGTGACGGCTGTATGAAGGAATGTCAGAATGCACCTCGCGGGCAGAGGTGTCACCACGCCTGGATTCAGACAGGAACCGGGCCACATGGTCAATGAGGAACACCACAGAATGGGCCTTTTTGATCCAACACTCATCAGCACCCCCCCCTTTTTTTTTTTTTTTTGTTTTGTTTTGTTGTGCTCACACACATCTTAAGTTAATTTTGTCATCATCAGTAGTGAGATATTAATGTGATGGAGCCATTCGTTGAAAGACTTAAAGAAACTGTCTCATTACCCAGAGGACCACCCATGTTGCAGAAATCCTCCAGGTTTCTTCTGACCATGAAATCCTGCATTTGAATCAAGCCCAAGCACAGCACTGGAATAACTTCTCGGCAAGAGTTTACACAGTTTACCCAAGCTGATACAGATGTGATGTAGAGATGTACTCTCCCAGGAGGAGCAAGGGCTGTAGTTTTAGGGTCTTTTGGAAATTTCCCACACCATAAGAAATCATAAAATAGCTTTAAGAAATGATGCCATCTAAAGTCCTAGCTACTGTAATTTCTAGAACTTGTTCCAACCTTCAAAATGCCAAGCCAGCTTCACTGAAGGGTGGCTATCTGAAGCTTTTCCTGTGGCTCCCCCTACAGGACAAACCCGAGAGCTTTAACAGGCTTCAAAGTAAATAATGAATTTTCAAAATGCAGGTTATGTCCAATTTTTGACTTGAACTCTGTCCAAGCAAGGCAGAAATCTTCCTCTAAAATAAGTCTGGATGAGTTTGTTTAGTTGTATTCCAACTAAACAAACTCAAAATCCCAAATTCAAAATCATCTTCAAACCTGTGATCAAGGACGACTCAAGTTAAAAAAAAAAAAAAAAAAATCTTCCCACATAGCTCTGCAGTAGATTTTTATTTTCAAGTTTTCTCCTATAATCAGTTTTAATCTGCAGGTATGATCACACAGCTATGTTTCATCACACTGCTTGAGTCCAGACAGGTCAAATGCAGCAAGCATCATGGGATTTGTCTGACAGAGGAAATAAAACAGCAGCGACTCCTTGTTTTGCATTCTGGAGTTTCTGTCTCTTTTTGACATGATGACAAGCAAACAGACATCACAAAACTGAGGGACCAAAGACTTATTGAAATCGTGGAAATGCTCTAGAAGAAAGAGTCATGTTGCTGAATTTTTCAAGCTATAAAACACTTAAAACATTTGTTAAATGCTTCACCAAGAACAAAAATACACTAAAAGTAATGTTTCTATAGCTGAAGCTCTCAAATAAGTCCTTGATTACTCACTCTCTACACCAGACCGCTCACATGCACTCTAGATTCTCGTTAAGGACCTCCAAACTTCATGTGGCCATCAGATTAGCGAGATTAGAGTACTTCAGTCTTTTTTCTTTATTGCTTATTTGCATGGGGACAAGTATTAAATATAAGCAAATATCAAACACTATGACATCTATAGCTTTAGCTAATTTGCAATGCACATCCCCAGATGAGCCTTTAAAAAGGAGCCCTTCCAACTTGGAAGAATAGGAGCTAATCATTGATGGAAAAGTCGATTAATTGTAAAATAATCATAAGAAGGGTTCGATTGTTGTAACACCTAAAAGACTTTTTCACTGATTATTGAGAAGCAGATAAATCATTTTTGACATGACATTTTTTAATTTAAAAACTTTTTCTTGTCAAAACTGACACCCCTTAGACATTATTGTGTCATTTTTGAGAGATTATTGTCTCATTTCCTGTTAGAAATAAACTACTTGGTTGAATGAGAATTATTTTCATTCTAAAGCTGCTGATTTCTTTCATAAGTACTGGTGTTGATGGTAAGATAGTTAAAAAGAAAACTGTAATTAATCATATGTCTACTAAATTATCCAAGATGCATGATGCCTTTGCAGATTAGTTCAGTTGTGTGATTTACAGTTAGTGTCTTTTTATTTTTGCTTAAATTAATTTGCAAACGTTGACCATACTGGACCCAAAGCTTCCTTATTCTCAGATTTAATCAGTCTGTGGTATTATTTTATCAATTAATTTGGAAAGGCCTGGCAGTTGACACCCACTTATCCAACTTTTGAGTGTCTACATATGCTAGCTGACCATTAATCCTGATCAAGTTTACTAGAGTGGGTAGGATTTTTCATTACTAAGGGCTACCTTTAGGCTTAGACCTTTAAACGTTTACTCAGTCAAGATCCAGAAACATATAGACTGAAGGAGACATACCAAACAAAAACTCCCAGTTTGACCACAGAGGGGCGCTCTGTTGCTGCTGGAAAATCTGTCATCCTGAGGGTAGATCCCCATCCCTCCCTTTGTTCCTCCCCCACCTGTGTGCAGGTGAGCCAGGTGTATAAAGGAGTCTTTCTCCTGCTGCAAACAGACTCCAACAGATCCACACACTGAGATCTTTGTCACAAACTGCTGGATTTCCTGCAGGAAGATGGAGACGCCGCTCACACTCTGCATCGTTCTCATGTTTGTCTCCTCAGGTAATTAAAACAAACTCAGCTTTACATTTTCATGGATTTACATATTAAAGTTTGTCTGACTTCAGCTTAAATCAGAATGAAACATTGATGGTTAAAAAGTTTTCTGGGATCTGATTAAAGAAACAAAGAGATGAAGGTCTTGCATTTGCCTTCATTTACAGCCTTCATGGAAAAGAAAAACCTGACCATTTTTGAGAAACGTTTCAAACCATCAGTTTGTTCTTTTTCTGTTAACGTTCACCAGAACCCAGCGGATGTTACCTGATTAACTGCTGTAGTTACGTATTTTTCAATCTGAACCAGCTCATTTATAAACCTGCAGATTTCATTTTACTTACTTTTCTGCAAAATGTCTTCAAAAAGTTGTTAAAAAAAATACTTAGTTCTAGTTGTAAAAGTAATTTAAAAAAAAAAAAAAAAAAAAAAAAAAAAAAAAAAAACTTACTGTTTTTGCATCAGTGTTTATGCCGTAGCTTCTGTTCTTCAGGTTTGGCATGAGAGGCTGAAATAAAACTTGTGAAAAATACTGAGTAAATCACATGTTAGAAGATCTTTATTTAAGCTGCACAGCATAGTTGTCGTCACTGTGGTCATCACTGCAGTACCAGTGTGTGCATTGCAACAGACTCCTGCTATATTTGGTAGACTATTTGTCAACTACTATTTGCAAAAAAATAGTTAGCACGATGTTCAACAATAAAATCAATTCCATATGTTTTAGTGTTGTGCAGCCCCAATTTAGAGACAAGGAAAACCTTACCAGTTTTACGGCTTTTCAGCGTGAATAACAAAACGAGCCACACATCCGCCAAACCTAAAGAATACACAGAAAGCTTTTGGAAATTACACAAACATCTCCGTTATTAACCACTCTGAGACACACAAATATTTAGGTCAGGAGATAAAAGCTTTGTCATTCTATAACCTACTCATGTTTTCTTTATCATGAGATCTTTTTACACACACTTTTTTTCCCCTCTTATCTGATGCAATAACAAAAGAAGTTCAACGATACCTGCTCATTTCTGAAAAGATTTCAGCACAGACTCCTCAGGAACATTTTTCCAAACCTTCTTCAGCTTGTGAGAAGCTCTGATCTGCATTTTCTAAAGTTGTCTTCCAAGAGCACAAATTGAAACCATAAAAACTGTCCAGGGAGGACAATAGTATTATTTACCTTCACTGGGGGAAAAAACTTGTCATGAAAAAAATTGTGAACTGTTATGAAAACGATATATATGATTGCAAACCCCGAAAAACCCTAACAAGAACTTCAGTTTTACTTAGACTTAAAGATGCCTTAGGTTGAATTTATTATTGCAACAGTGTCTTAACAGGTCTGTTTAAAAAATCAATCAGACAGCTCCAGCTGATCCAAAACACTACTGCTCATGTTCTCACTAAGACCAGGAAAATAGAGCACATCACCCCAGTTCTAAAGTCCTTCCACTGGCTCCCTGTTGCTCAGAGAATAGACTTTAAAATACTTGTTAGTTTATAAATCACTGAACGGCTTAGCACCAAAATACAATCATTGTATCAACCTTCCAGACCACTCAGGTCTTCTGGTTCTGGTCTGCTCTGCATCCCCAGAACCAGAACCAAACATAGAGAAGCAGCTTTCAGTTTTTATCCACTACTAATCTGGAGCAAACTTTCAGAAAACTGCAAAACAGCCGAAACACTGAGTTCCTTTAAATTAAGGCTAAAAACACACCTGTTTTGAGCTGCCTTCAGTTCATAACAACTGGAACATAACACAGCAAAGGGTCAACAAAGTGTAGTCTGTTTTTTTTTTTTTTAAACCTGTCATCGTTTTCCCTCACTTCGTCACTGTAATGTAATGTTTTTTTGGCTTGTTGGTTGTTTTATTTTCCTTCTAAATATGTAAAGCACTTTGAATTTCCTAGCTGCTGAAAATGTGTTTTACAAATAAAATTGCTTTTTCTTGCCTTGGCTTATATAAGATCTAAAAACAGTAAAATGTCCCTTTTTTAGAATAGAATAGAATAGAATAGAATAGAATAGAAACAGCCTTTATTCTCCCACAGTGGGTTGTACCAGCAGCAAGTTACAGGTAACTTCAAGCATGTATGTTCAAATTAAGGTAAAACAAATTAATAAATAAAAGCAGAACAACAAGCACAAGAGACTGTACAGTAAAGGCAAATTTACAACACAAGAAAAATCATACTGTTCAGCTATTAAAAAGAGCATACTCAATTCAACAGCATACTCTATTCTTTATACTCTGTTCTTGCAAATGATTGTGCATTCAGTCAGTCAGTCAAAAACCAAAAAATTATGATAAAATGCCAAGATGAAGATGATATGGCAAGTAAAAGACAATGCTTGTAATTTACATGTAAATACATTTTTAAAAACCAGCAATTTATTAAGCCTTATTAGGTTTTTGTCCTTTAGAAAAATGCAAGATGGAAAAAAGTCCAGAAAAAAAAATGTTGTACTCATTTTTATTTTTTCCATACTTTCCACACAAGAAAAAGATAAAAGCAGCACTGGAACTGTATTTCAGGTTCATGTTACTGTGATTTAAAGACAAGCCAAGTCTCATTTTTGCTTGCTTAACTTCTGTGTGTGTGTGTGTGTGTGTGTGTGTGTGTGTGTGTTGTTTTTTTTTTGTTAGTGTCGGTCACCAGCAGCCAGACTGTTACAACACAGTCTGTGATAATCACAGCGAATGAAACCACCACTAACAACAGCTCAGTATCTCTTCAACCCACCGCCAACTCCACATCTGGTCCAGATGTCACCAGTAACATCACAGCAACTACATCTGGACCCCCCAACACAACTGTGGATAGCAACACAACAACACTCAGTGTAACAACCAACTCCACTTCTCCAAATAGCAACGGTTCTACCGAGACAGTTTCTCCAGGCATCACACCAGATGGAACCAACGTGACACAGAACACAAGCGCCACCACCAACTCACCCGTTTCTGTCACTCCAAACAACTCGGTCACTCCAAACAACTCGGTCACAAACCAGACTACAACCGTCCCCTTCCCAACAAACGTAACGTCAGACACAAATGCAACTGTTACCCTGAATCCAAACTCAACAAGTGCCGCGAACCTCACCACAACTCCCAACACAAACCAGACGTCTCCGACTGAGAATGTGACGGTCACCACAAATGCAAACTCGACAAACACAAACCCAGCGACGACCCAGAACTCAACCTCTACCTCAAACCCAACAACGACCCCTAAAACCACCCCGACTCTTGCTGTGACTGGTGGGGGGGTTCCTGGATGGGGCATTGCTCTGCTGGTTCTGGCTGCTCTGGTTCTGCTGCTGCTCCTCTTGCTGCTGATCGCTCTGGTGAGTACTCGCCGCTCAGTTTGGACCTTTAACTTCATTTCTCTTGATACAGAGCAGGAGAAGCTGCCGATTAAATCACATCAGCGACACAGTAACCGTCATATGGTGCTGTAAAAAGTTAAACGTTAAATTAAATATGTCAACAGGTTTCCAGTGCAGTGTTTTTTAAATTTGACTGTTTAAAGTTTTGCAAGGTTTTAAGGAGGTGCTTTAGATTAAAAGTCAATCATGTGGAAGCCAAACTTTTTTAAGGAAGTTAGTTCATATAGATTTTATATTTCTGAAAGGTAAATTAATTTTTCTCTGAAACTAATAGGTTTGATAAAACTACATATTTAAAGGGAAATTATTTACATTTTGGGCAAAATTAAACATTTTATTCATGCAATGGACTTGTACAATGACTGCTGGAGGTAGATTCCAGCCTCTCGCAACCCTGCAAGGGCAAGTCAGGTTTATTTGTATAGCACATTTTAACAACAAGGCAGTTCAAAATGCTTTACATGATAAAATCATAACACAATTACCAATTAACAATATTATCTTCCAGTGGCAGAATAAAGAGAAGTAATTTTTAAAAAGTAACGTAAAGTTGTAATCCAGATCAGAATTGATCTATTTTCCAGTTGTTATTAATCAAAGAAAACTCTAAACAAATGGGTTTTTAGCCTTGATTTAAAGATACTTAGTGTTTCATCAGCTTCACAGTTTTCTGGAAGTTTGTTCCAGATCAGAAGAGAATAAAAACTGAAAGCTGCTTCTCCATGTTTGGCTCTGGTTCTGGGGATGCAGAGCAGACCAGAACCAGAAGACCTGAGTGGTCTGGAAGGTTGATACAATGACAACTGATTTTTAATGTATTTTGGTGCTAAGATGTTCAGTGATTTACATAGCCTAATTTACCCTAATCCTAAACTATCAGAAGTATTTTAAAGTCTATTCTCTGAGCTGCAGGGAGCTAGTTGAAGGATTTTAGAACTGGGGTGATGTGCTCTATTATCTTGGTCTTAGTGAGAACACGAGCAGCAGCGTTCTGGATCAGCTGCAGCTGTCTGATTGATTTTTTTTTTTTTTTTTAGGCAGACCTGTGAAGACACTGTTGCAATAATCAATGTGACTAAAGATAAACACATAGATGAGTTCCTCTAGCTCTTGTTGAGACATTAGTCCTTTAAATCCTAGAAATCTTCAAATAATAGAAGACTGACTTTGTAATTGTTTTTATGTGTCTCTGAAAGTTCAGGTCTGAGTCCTTCACTGCAACCAGGTTTTGGGCCTGATCACTGGTTTCTAGTTGTAATAACTGAAGATGTGTGCTGACTCTAGATCGTTCCTCTTTAGGATGGATGGATGGTCATTTTATTCACAGCTTCATTATAAATGTGTAATCACTGAACTACTGATCAAATCAGTACATCAGTACATGGATCAGTTACATCGCTGAACAACAAATAGGGAAAAGCACTGAACTACTGATCAAATCAGTTTCTGTTATATTCTTTATGTAACCTTAGTTAGACAAGGCATAGCAGCAACAAAAAGCATCAACAAAAGCTTTCATTAAATTTCATTAATCTTTGATTCATCTACATGTTGGTCCCAGCGTAAGCTGGTTGCCAACATAACATGTGGCGATGGGATCCTAATTGTGTGACTGACTTTATGAAATCAAAATATGAACCTGTGTTTGTATGAGCTTATAACCTTTTGCATGGATTGTGTACACACTAGGTGTTTATATATGGAGTAGGTGTGTACCAATTTGTCACATGAAGGTGTGAGATTATTAGAATGGTGAGAAGGGTAGAAACCTTACAGTACTTGATGGCCAAGAGCAGCAACGGGCTGGTAATATCTGCTCCCGGAGGCAGCACCAGCCCCAGACCAGCAAACGCCAGGTACCCCTGCAGCCATACGGCTGACATAGAGGCCAGTCAGCAGGGAAACACCAGTGCAGCAGCCCCCAGGCCAGAAAGGCATAGGGATTCTTTTCATTGAGGAAGGTCATTTTAGCAATAAATGTGACTTGAACAATTATTACATGCAGCTATTGTGATAAATGCATTTTAAAAAATGTGCTTGATGTAATTAAAGTTTTAACAAGGCTTTCAACTCGTCTCATTGGCATTAAAGCCTCCACCCTGCTCTAAGATACTACTTCAATCAGAGTAAAACCATCAAAGGTCACTGTTTGGCTACACCCTCACCCACTGTATCTTCTTTATTTACTTTGATCCTGACATTGATGTCATCTCAGTAAATCTGTTTATTGTCTCTGCAGCTGGTATGGTTGTGCTGCTCCAGGCGCAGGAACAGCTTCAGTCCCTACTCAGGCCTGAACCACATAGACAACGTCCCGTTGTACACCACCCACAGCCGCTTCTTTGCAACCAACGGCAGAGATCACGTGAGTGAAACATTCGCCATGATGTTCTGATTCACCATTCCTGATCTGATTTGCTGCCGGATCCTGGTGCTTGATGGTTTTAAGATGAACTTTTGATTTGTTAAGCTGCTTATCTATGAATCAATAGGGCAGGAAATAGCTCCTAAACTCAAGGAGTGAAGCAGTGATCTGTCAGCGTATATTAGTTCTAGCACATTTTCTAGATTTGCACAAATATGAATTAAACATATTTATTCCTCAGAGAGAAAACACTTTAATTTTAAAGAAACACTCTGGATTTATTTGACAACATTTTTCTAAACTATAAAATCTGAGTGAACAGGATCCATCAGATTTAAGAGGGATTTAA
This sequence comes from Anableps anableps, assembly GCA_014839685.1. Taxonomy (NCBI): domain Eukaryota; kingdom Metazoa; phylum Chordata; class Actinopteri; order Cyprinodontiformes; family Anablepidae; genus Anableps; species Anableps anableps. Next base: position 33,382,923 of record CM026065.1, on the reverse strand, counting down.
CATCACAAACCTCCTGATAACAGCATGTTGGGTCTGGGTGTGTTAGAGAGGAGGAGGTCAGTTTGAAAGTTATTAATGTGCATTTTTATGAGTCAAAGTTTAACGAAGGATCACAAGAACACTGAAAGCACTGACCTTAACTGTGACAAATGTTTTGGAGACAAAAAAAGAACAAATAAAAGCCGTCAAGATGTGTGTTTACTTTTAGCCACACACCCCGAACAGGAAGTGTAAATCATCACTGAGTTTTGCAATGTACTGTAAATGATTTCATTATATTTCTACCTGGAGATCAACGTAAAGCTTTTCTAAAGTCTGATACTTTGATTTAAACAAAATGTAAAAGGTTGATTAAGCTCATCACATTATGGATTATTGATCTGTTTCAGGACAACTTGAAGAACCAGCGGTCAGGGTCATATACCGTCACCCAGTGACGACCCTTAGCAAGCCACCCAGCAGAGAGGACACGTCAGATTATAACTGTTTTACATTAAACTGTTTTTCTATAATAATTATTATTATCTCATGTCTGCATCATATTCTACTGACCTTTAATTTATTGTCTGTAAAGAACTCTGGGATTTTGTTAAAACAACTGTAATAGCGATTCTAATATTTAGGAGTTATTTTGATTTGTGTCTTTTATTTTTTAAAAATGCTAATTATATATCTTATAATTATAATATTTTAGAATAAATATAAATAACTGTAGTAAACAAAAACTACAACAGAGAGATCTCTGTTTACTGATAGCAGTAAACAGAGATAATGATGATAGCAGTGTCCCAATTAAAAGGCATCAGTCGCTCCAACTGAGATTAAACATGTTTATTATCATAAATTCCCCAGAGAAAGATGCCAAAAGTAGTTTTTGAAAACACGCATCTTACCTACACAATGCCACCAGAGGTTATTATTTTCAATTTCAGTTACACAAATTGAAAAGACGACCCTCAGCACAGACTCAGGACCAGTCTAGGCTGTTTTCCGCCAAACCGGCTCTAGTGATTAACTGATGTCAGCATTGGCGGTTCTAGACAGGGGCTAATAGGGGCCCGTGCCCCAGCAGAACTGGTCCTGGCCCCTGTTATGACACCTGCACTGAGGAGATCATACTAAATCAGTTTCTTATGATGATATGCAATGGAACAGAAACTGTAACTAAATGGTCACTTGGATCAATTTCATTTTTTACCTTCAGGGTTTTACTTTAACAGTGAATTTAAAATGAAGGTGTTGCACATTTAGCTTCAGCCATACTGAGAAAGGATCACAGTTGTCATCTGATCAGGGTTCTGCAACCTGCAGGCTCTTTGACTCTGTGGCTCACTTAAACGATTAAATGTTTCTCTCTTTATTTTGTTTTATTCTTTTGTTCTGTGCCCCCATTAAAAACATTTGGCCTTCCCAGTAAATTTAGTCTGGAACCGCCACTGGATGCCAGTTTTTTGTGTTTCTAACAAGGCAAACTTTGGCCCTGGTCCTAAAACACTGCTAATCCAGCAGCAGTCTGCTCCTAGACCACAGGACAAAACCGCTTTTGTCAGGAGCTAGGGCGGGGTCATGGGCAACAGAAAATTAACATTGTTCATAATAGCTATGTTAGTGTTGATGGGCCCTGTCTATGAGTTATAATCCTTTATCCTCTGTTCAATCTCATACAAATACTAGAAGCACTATCAGATCAAATACTGTATTGTGGTTATACTGACACACAATCCCACCTTTGTCTGCTCCTCAGTGTTTTTGTTTGAATTATTTTTTCTTTATATAGATATTGCCATGACAATCCTAACAAAATAGGAAACTCAACCATGAAGAATCATTAGAAACCAGCAAATAAACAAACAAAAAAAAAAAAAAAATGGCACAAAGCAGATAGATAACACAATAAATACAAGCACAGATTTCACAACAGTTTAGATCAAAATGACCAAGAAGAAGAAATCTTTAACAAAATCTGAACAGAATGAAGTCTTGACCATTATGAACACAATGATTATTAATTTTTTATATCCACAAACTGAGAAACAACTTTAGAGCTTCATCACTAAGAAACTTCTATTTATGCTGTCGGTTTTGAATGTTTTGATATTCCAACCCCATCTGGAGCCATTAACCCCCAAAAACCGTTCTCAGATAATCAAACGTCAACGGATCAGTGGGTGGATAGAATGTGATACACAATACATAATTCTGCACTGCTTGTAATTTTTAATTTTTTTTTAAATAAAAGGCCACTCAAATTTCTAACAATTAGCTGATAGGTGTTATAATTAAAACTATTATAATTATTTTTTTTTTTGCCAGTTTAAAAAAATCGTTTTAGCCATTTAAGTGCTATATCCTGATTAGTAACATTAGTTACGTATCTTCTGTAAGTCCGTTCTGGAGAATCCAACATCCTCTGCCATCATCTGTTGAGATTGCAGCATCAGATCCTTGCAGCATCAGAGACTTGGGCCCCGTTTGCACAACGTTTCCAAAAATGTTTGCCCATTGCACATGTGAAAAAAACTGCGCTTACACAATAGTGGAAGAAAACCCACTTCACTTGCAGATGAAATAGCACTGCAAACGATACAGTCCGCATGCGAGGCTTGTGTGTGAACTACTTTGTTAGTTGAGCTTACCGTACTGCTTAATAACTAGGATAAACTGGAACGTATGTATGATTGAATTGAAATGATTTTTTTGTAAAGTGCCTCGAGATGACATTTGTTGTGAAATGCCGCTATGTAAATAAACTGCATTGAACTGAACTGTATCTTTTCTGACGTCATAAATGTTCCACGATAAGCAGATTTTGTTTTAAAATGCCAAATAATCTGAGGAGGGACAGCAGCAAAGACTCTGATGTCATTGACTGACGGCCGCCATTGTTGTTGTTGTGCTGTGTGCGGGTAAAAGGGCAAGATGACGTGATTGGCGTCATCATTTCCAAATCTTTGCATTTAGATGGAGATAATTTGCATTGCAGTTTTAAAAAAGTTTTACTCTGGAGTCCTTTGTCAGACCTTTGTGTTTTTGTCTGCCCAAAGTGCTGTTACCATGTAAACAAGAGGCTAAAACTAACAAAACATTGGTGTTTTATTGTCCCGTCATGTAAACGGAGCGTGAACAAGCTGATGAAGACCGGTTCTGTTCTTCGAACTGTTCTGGAGCCTTTTGAGATGATGGTGCAAAGAAGGATTCTTCATAAGAACATTACAGACAACGCTGATCATCCTCTTCATGAGACTGTTGTACAACAAGGTCTTCAGTCAGAGGCTTCATGAGCTGCTGTAATACTAACTGCTACAGGAGATCCTTCCTGCGACCACAGCCATCACCATCTAAAACAACTATCTGAAGAAACTTGGATAGTTTGAGTTTCATTTAATTTCCCTATTAGATTAATGATGTATTTCTGAAACGAACTGAGTATAATTATTGTTGTGGCTGTTTTGTGTTGTAATTTTGCTTTTTTAAATGTTTTTGTAGATTTTGGTAACAATTAAAAGGTGTTTGTTTTATCAAAAATCCCCATCTTTTTTTTTTTTTCTTTTTTTTAAATCCCCATCTTTACCCATTAACCCAGTTTAATGGTCGGAAATACAAAACCACATGCAGTTAATTGTAAACTTTTACTTTTTTTCATTTAATTTTAGATGCAAATCCAGACACTGACCACACCTGATGTTTGACCATAAAACACTATTAAAGTTGTTGTTTTTCTTTACTGTAATAGATATACTGATGTCATAAGGCCTATTATTGAATCATTTTACATATTACAGTGAATATTATAATTTCTACATGTCAAGTGGAAATCTTAGTAAAGATTTTCATATTTATTTTAAGAACCAACCCCAGCCTCATATTATGTTATTGCACTGAGCTCATTTTATTCTACCTGACTGCAGGTGTGCTCTTCTGCTGCCTCTGCCATTAATAATTGTGTTTTATTCAGGCTTCAGGGCTTAATTTGGCAGCAGCCACTGTGTCCCAGTTTGCTCTTTATTGTGTAGCTGCAGGAAAATTCCACCTGAAAATGGATCCTCATTGTTCAAGGACTGATGCCTGTCTTCCAGCCAAAGTCCAGGTTTATTCTTCTTCAGCTTGGGCAGAGAGAGTTTCACGAAGGCAGAGAGAGAAAACAAAGGTGTGGAGTGGGGTGGGGTGGCAGAGCAATTTGTGGCCTGAATTGTGTTTTATTGTAGAATGATAGATCAGATACCAATGTTAACGACTGGGCCGGGCGGTGAAATGTTTACCGTCATGATTTGTCAGCTGACGTCAACCTGACTATTGGGTTTGTATTTTAGTTTCTATTTACCTTTTTCGTTGTGTAAAAGCGAATAAATGTTAGGCCCTCATTGAGTCATTTTTCCCTTTTAATTTGCAGCAGTGGAAGTGCTGGTGTCTAAGGTGGTGGACACAGTAATTGCCCATCCCTATAAGCTTGTCTAAGAAGTTTCAAAGAGCAGTTTCTATGGCAACCATAACTGGTTTTCTCTTCATGAAAAGATGCCAAACTGGGGACAGAACTTCGTACATGAACAGTTTTTCAAGAAAGTATGTTGAAAGTTTATGACGATGTAAAAACTCTGATACTCTACCTTTAGTCCCTGTACTATTGGTATCTTCCCTACTCAATACAATCATATTTTGTTTCCAGTGTAACTAGTTTACTTCCCTGAATTGAGCATCATAAATAACGCCAGCTGCTGGTTATTAGAAAACACTACAAATGTCCAAACTAAGTAGTTCAAAGAGCACTTGGGTTCTTCTAAAAAGATTTTAACAAATGTTTTGATATAGAGAAAGGTTTTGAGAATGACTTGACCAAAGCACATAATCTTTCTATATGTGAAATGTCCACATTTAAAGCAACAGTGTGTTTATAGACAAACAAATGTGTGCAAGCAAGCCGTTTTAATGATGTGCTGGTGGTACATGGGTTAAAATGGTAAATGTCTTTTTGAAATCCGGTGGTATTATAGTATATTACTTTTTCTCTCTCGTATTACATCTCTTAAGCTACAGAATGAATTGCAGCAAGAGTTTGCAGCTGAAATGTGCCACAAAAATACGACACAGATGAATCTGAACCAGGCTGCTGTCTGAATAATAACCTAGTTCAGGTGCCTGAATGCATCTGCGATGTTACAGGTGTTACCATTTGTTGCTCGGCTGATAGCTTACTCTATGATGTAGCTACATGTTTGTTTGTATATATAGCTGGTAACTCTGAATACACAGGAGCATGAATACAGTTTGTGCCCATTTTGTTAAAAGGTACTGAAGATTTTTTAAAAAAAGCACAAAATACAATTTTAACACCAACAAGATGATTCCCACAGACCTTGTATTTACAAGCTTGAATACAGCAGCTGAAGGATGATGCGTTCAACACATTGGTCTGCTAATAAAGTTGTTTACTTCAAGTGCTGCTTGTGTCTTCACATCACCAGTCTTTGATCCTATTTATGTAGTCGGTGAAACGGTGTCAGAAACATTTGGGTTTTACAACCTGAGGACATTGCCACAGACACACTCCTTTCATACTTCATCTCTTATGAACAATAGTGATTGGAGCATGGAACATGTTGCATTGCATTTGTAAGATGACAACATTCACGGTGGTGTTGAAAGGTTTCAATCTGCTTCTCTCGATGCTCTGAACCACAGCTTCATGTCTCACCCAGCAGTTGGGCTAAAGCCACGCACCACCGCAGCGACTGGGTTCATATGACATGTACAGTACGTATACACAGTTGCATCCTCTTGCAGCCAGTTAAAGTACACATATAAACTTCTGTCAAGGAGTCGCATGATGTACTTTAGGACACTGGACAGTTGTTGAGTGATTGGACTCTGTGAAACGTAGCTGAATTTGAGATTGGGGGAAAACATGGACTCTGGGTGTTTACCCTCAAAGAGAGGATGTCTGAAGAGTTTCAGTCCATAGCCAAATAAAAGACAGGACAATGTGTGTTTCAAGCTGATTTAAACAGCGAGGGTTGTCACAACTTATATTTACTGCATGAAGCATTCATTTTTAATATTAGTTTCATGTATTTTGGTGATCTGCATTTGTATAAATAAAAATGAAGGAACTCTGCGCATCTTCCAGTGAACAGTAGCTGTATCGGGTGCTGCACAGCTGAACGACATCAGACTCTGGACTCTGGATGTTTCACTCTACTTTGAATCTGAGTTTTACTTTCTGAAATGAGTGACAAAAATATTTAATTTTTTCACATAATTCTAATTTACTGAGATTTACCTCTAGTTACAAGAAAACCAATTGACATTTCATTTTCTTATAACACGAAAACAAGCAATTTATTATGTTTATGAAGTTCTGTTTGGATTGTCTTACCTGCCAAAAGGGGGAACTGCAGGATTCAGGGTTTTTTTTATCTTGGAGGATGAGGGTGATTCAATTGTTGTTTCCAATAATCCACTTTCACTTTGTCTCTTTACCTTCTGTATTAGTATTGTCTATCTTTATGTGTGTGTGTGTGTGTGTGTGTGTGTGTGTGTGTGTGTGTGTGTGTGTGTGTGTGTGTGTGTGTGTGTGTGTGTGTGTGTGTGTGTGTGTGTGTGTGTTATTGATATTGCTTTCACTTGTGTTTTTTCGTTATATTACCCTGGATAGTTCTTCATTTCAATAAAAGGTCTTGAATCTCAATGGGATATTACCTCTTTAAATAAAAGGTCAATTAAATACATGCATGAATCATTCACACAAAGCTTCCACACACTTTTAAATTGTCACTTTTTATTTACTTCTGGATCAGGTTCAATCAGTTGCTCCCTAAGTTTTCTAGAGTCCAGCTTCTGACAAACTTATTTTCCACACCGGCAGTTCAAATTCTCTCCCACATGAAAATTAAACCACAGTAAAAATTAGATGTTTATATACCATCTTCATTGCTGAATCTCTGAGCTTTTACGGTCTTTTCGTGCAGTTTGCTACCAGTACAGACACTCGTGTTCTTAAAGGGGTAGTATTATGTAAAATCTAGTTTTTTGAGCTTTACATCATATTATAATATTATTCCCTCATCAAAAACATACCTGGAGTGTTGCCTTGATTCTGTCATACATGTTTGAGAAATATTTTCCTTTAATCTCCCGTGGCAGCTGTTCAGCTGTGGAAAACGCCTGGGTGGACCCAGCACCGACTTCAACACCCAGCTCCTCCTTTGCCACACAAAGCACCCCTCCCCTGCAACTTCCCCACTCAGCCCCTTCAGCAGTTAGCAAACACCTGGGGGAACTGCGCATCTGCTGAGCTCATTATACGAGCTACTTCTCAGTGCAATTCTGGTAAAAACATTGTTAAAGGGTTAGCTGGTGTGATGACTTCCTGAAGGCAGAGTTTCAGAAAGAGCAGGACTTTCTTAAAGAGACAGGGGTCCAACTTCAAGGCATTAAATTACAAAGTCAAATTTCTTTTAAGTCACATTTGATATTTAAAGACCAAAAAATGATCAGTACCACCAGGCCATGAGGCATCTTCAGTCAGCTACAGTTTTATTGATCAAGCATTTTAAAAACAAAGACAGTATTCATTCAAAGACATTAAAAATACAAGCAAATGACAGCAGTACAGATGCTTTATCCATTTCAGAAATATAGCAACGAGTTATCTACATGTAAATAAATGCACAAGAGAAAGTTGTTTCAAATTTTTACTCTTGTATATCTTATTTAAGAGGTAAGATTTTTTTTGTGCACATTTGAAATATTACATTTCATTAACACGCAGCTGAAACAAATGTTCACTTGATTTAATTTCTTCTGATCTCTTCTTCTCTTTCTTTTATCAATAATGCTGCCAAGGTTGGTGTTCAAAGTCTTGTTTTAAATCAGCCTCCTCGGCAATTCCTCACTGAAACAGAAAAAAGTTTTCAAAAATCAGGTAATGATAAAGAGAAGAATGGTTGACAAAACTCAGAGGAATCTTCTTTGTTTTACTGGATTTCTTCCTCTTACCACCAGTTAAAAGACTCACAGATTCCTTTAGTGCATCTGGGATCTTTTCATGTAAGTGGTTTTCCAAAATTAGGCACCACAAGAAATAAGGATGGGTACAGATTACTGAATCTTAAAATTGATAACAGCCTCCAATGCTTTGCTACCACAAGGCAGTAGCAATACATTGCATTGTTTGCCAAAATATGACTATACTAGTTATGCAAATGAAGAAAAACATTCAAAGTCAGAATAAAAGATTGGTTTAAAGCAAACAATGAAACAATCCAAGGTCAGCCTAATGATGCACAATTAGAAAGTGAAGCATTCAGCTAAAGTTTCCTAAACAAATCTGCAGGGTTGTCATAATGCAAAGATTTGAAGCTTGAGATAATGTCAGGAAAAATACTTAATTTTACATATTGCAGGAAAAAAATATGAAAATAAACATATGGCTATTTTTTTTCCGGTCCTAATTAGTGCAAATAATCATTGGACAAGTTCTTGGGAAGCAGGTTTTCAGTGTAAACAGAGCTGGGCCACAGAAAGGTCAAAAGTCAGATTTGTTCATTTCGGCTTATTTTAGTGTAAAATCTTCCTTAATGACCAAACAGAGTCAGCGAGGCAGGTTGCCATCGTTTCTGATCAGTTTTTGATTAACTTGTCAGCTTTGGATTCAGTGGTGCACCAAGCGGGGCCCAGAGGGGAACGGCCAGCCCAGGAAAAATGCTGACCCCCCCCCCCCCCCAGAGAATCGTGTTCAGTTCGTGGAGAGGGATACACATTCATGTTTTTCAATCAAACATAAAAGTAATATATCTTAAAGTGATATCTATGGTGATTTCCTACCTGTTCTTCCAAATGTCTCTCAGTACTCGGTGCTGATCTGTCCCTCGAACAGAACTTCCTGAAAACACAAGAACACTTTAGATCCAACAAAAAAAAAAACCTTTAATTTGTCACCTGAAAATTTCCCCCCTCTTTAAATCATTAAAGAGGGGAATAAAAACATGTTTGTGATAATAAACATTAAAATGGTATTTTATGGCAGCCTAAACTCTTGAATTTTTCTTTTAAGTTCTTTACCGTTTGATGAAGATGGCTGCCAATATGGCATTTATCACGGCCAGCACACTGAACAGAACCACATAGACTGTGCTTCCATTGAATCCTGTGAAGTAGATCAAGCATTCATCAGTAAAACATAACCAATTGTCTGCCATCATTTAATATCTTCCCCACCCAGATAATAACATAAAAAACATAAGAAGCTTTCCCAGAGAGTCATTTTTTGCTCAAAAATGGTTGAATTCTTCTTCAAAATACACCTTCATGTTTGAGTCTGTGGTGTTTTTAAGCTGACTGTCATGTTGGATGGGCTTTCTGACCAAAGGTTTGCTTCAGTTTCACCCCAGACCAAAACTGCAACTTGCTGGATCTTTTTCCCTGTTTTGACAGAAGCACAGATGAACACGGGATGCCCATGCTCACTGTGGCCAGGATCAACAAGGGGGAAGCAGAACGAAGAGCGCTGAGCTCCCAAGAAGTTACACCTCGCTAAAAGTTTAGATCTGTAGATGACATCTGAACACAATGCAAACCAAAGAATAGGAGGCTTTTAGCTTTTACTAAATAGTCCAACTCAAAGGGTTCAAAGGGCAACAAGGTACCCCTCTCTTACAATGATAGAAATGAAAGCCTGAAAACGTAGAACATCTGGGCAATGAGCCAAACATGTCCCTACAAAAGACCAACGGGAGAAGGACAAGAAAAACGAACACGTCAAGGAAGTATTTCAAACATGGATGCCCTAATTGGGCTAGTCTTTAGGAATAAAAGAAATCCCAGAAAAAAAACAAACTCAGCTCAAAGAAATATCCATAGTTGGAATATCTGATGAAGCTAACCCTCTCAGAGACTGGTTCCACACAAGGCTAAAACAGCCAAGCACCAGCTGAGTGGTGTGGTGCTTGCTCTGCCAAGAATGTTGTAAAACAAAATATGAGGAACAAAAATCCAGTGGTCCAACCCTGGAGTTATCAGGTCGAGATGGAGTGATCCATCTAACATCTCAGAAAGATCCTTCCAAGAACAGAACTGTGCATGTTTGTCCAGAGGAGCAGTGAAAGAAGCCATCTACAATAAATATGAAAAAGTGACGCTAAACAGAAGCGGTGACCTCAGATTTATCGACAGCCTACAGTGCTTCCTGGACTTGTCTTTCCAGGAGGTTTAACAACCATGACACCTTGAAATATGACCAAACCCAGTGGCTTTGGCAGGAAACATCCCACAAAAGAAAAAGCCTCAAACTGCTCACAGAGGGCTGAGTCATCTGGGATGGACCAGTTCCTCCAGTTTCCATCACTCTGTTTGTTTGTGACTGATGTTAAAGAGGACAGCGTTAACCTGATGAGTTCCAGGTGCAAAAGAGAAACAAAGAACGAGAGTCTAATATTAAACATCCACCCACTGCTGTTAAATGATACTGAAGATTATATCTGTGTGATACAATATTTAGAGCTCAGAGCTCATATGCGGGCTATCATGTGACCTCTCCATGTGTACAAGATTCAAAACTGCTGATTAAAGGTTTGCTCTGGTTATGTAATACTTATTTGCCAGCACAACCACGACTTTATCTTCTAATGCATTAAACAACTAGTGTCATATGGGCATAGACAGCCTGAATGCACAATTCTTAAATAGTTAGCTCAGATTTATTGCAGTCCAAGTAGTTTGCGACATGCATATTGCATACTGCGACAAAGATGTGGAGGCATCAGCCATCTTCTGTGGTGTTGTCTGTTGGAGCAACAGCTTATCTACAGCTGAGAGGAAGCAGCTAGATAAGCTAACCAGAGCTAACCAGGAAGGCTAGCTCTGTACTAGCATGCCCCCTCTACTCAGTGCAGGGAGAGACAAGGACTCTGGCTAAAATAACATCACTGTTGGACAAAGTCTCCTACCCCATGCATGAGCTGGAGAGCTCCTTCACTGACAGACTGCTGTATCTTACATGCACAAAAGGGTGTTATTGTAGATCCTTCCTCCCAGCAACAATCAAACTCTACAACCATCATTGCTCCTTACATCCCTGCTGTTTATATCCCCGCTTGTATTGCACACCTCTGTTTGTCTGCACTCTTTTTATTTATCATATATTGTGAATAGACTCGGAAGGGAGGCTAAATAAATTTTAAAAAACACAAGTCCTCTTATCATCAAACCGATAAGAATGTATCAGCCCAAACATTTCAAAAACCTGCATCTAAATTTAATGTACATGAAAAGCAGCATAAACTGCAGAGTAAATGTGTACTTGCCTACTATGTTCAATCATTTCTTGAGATTTCAAAATCATTTGCAACATTAGACGCTACTTTTACTGTTTAAATGAATAAAAATACAAGTTGGAGGATGATTTAGAGAAACCTGCTGACACCAACCTGAATCTTTCACCTGCAGGATGAACGGCTCGGACGGCGTCCCTGCGTTGTTCCTGAGAGTACAGGTGTATTTCTCAGAATGTTTTGCTCTCTGAGGGATGAACAAAAAGGCGCTACTCTCATCTGAGAGGATGTGGCCATCTTTCAGCCAGGTGACCTCGAGGGGGTGGGAAGTAGAGCATAACGAAATGCAGCGGAGTATGACAGTTTGACCGCTGCTGAAGCCTTCAGCGCCTATGTAGCTAATTATTCTCATTTTTGTAGCATCTGAAAATGAAAACCACATTAACTGTTTTGTATTAAACACTCTTATTATTGCTGCTGTGTGGCATATACTTATGAACGACGGAAAGTGTAACTCCTGTAGTGTTTACAAAATTCCCTTCAACGTCATCGGCTTCCATTCTGAAGTAAAATGTTGCATTATCTGTCATTTCAACACCTCTGATCTGTAAAGTGCAGTTTCCCCTCAGGTCTCCCAGGTACTGATATCGAGGGTTGTTGTTTGTAGAGTTACTGTCAAACACAGAGAAGGTTGAACCTCGACAGATCAGTTGGTTCTTGCACCAGTAAACTCTGACAATCCTGAGTGGCATTTCTCATCCATCTTTAAGGGAAGATTTTAAAGGTGTGAAGGAGCAGGGCAGGGTGGCTGTCGATCCTCTCTCTGCACAGCTAGACGTTGACTCATAGCAAATCATTTGACCCAAAGCTCCTGGAAGCAACAGGGAAAACAGATTATAATCTATTACTTTACTGCAGGTTACGGTTTATCATGTTTGAAATCTTCTGCATCAATGTATTGTGCGTTCAAAAGATGATCAATAAAATAAGCCTGAAAGGTAAGGGTCAAAACTTTCAAGTTGAAAGTAAACAACAGACTTGCTAAAGCTAAAGTGAAAACTGTATAAAATGGGTGTCACTGAAACACTCAGGTTTTAAACAAATACTTCTGTTTGTTCAAATATTTTTTTCTTTGAGGAATTCATGATGAGAAGAAGGATATAATTTTAGCTCTTTTTTTTTTTTTTTTTACCTTTTAATCATTTTTTTCCTTCTCACTTATGAAAACTTGAGGCAATAAAACAAAAGTTTATATATTGGTTTATAATTATTTAAAGTACGAAGGTCACCCCGTTTACATTTTTGGTGCAAGGGGATTTCACTTAAATCAATATGAGGTACAAATGTGAAACCTTGGTGTAACTAAAATCTACAAGTCATCTCCAGACTTGATTACTGTAACACACTTTTCTGGGATTCCTGGGAAGAACATATAAAAGTTACGGTATGTCTAGAACATGCATAAACATGAACAGGATCATCTACAAAATCTCCCTGCTCACTTTTCATTGTCTGCATGGTAATGCACAATCTTACTTAAAAGATCTCCTTACTATTCAATGTCATACACGCACTCTCCCATCTTTTTTTCCTCTCTGTTCCTCAAACAAACCTTCATGTTTCCAGGACTTGCTGTGCACTCTGCCTCATCATCTGAGGGTTCCACAGACCGTTTTCTCCCCATATGAAAACCTTTCTTTTTACATAATATTTGCAATGATCTTCTTTTAAATAATGTATCCTGTTTAAATTTTTAAGCCGTATTTTAACGCCCCTGTTTTTATTTGTTTATATTAACTGTTTCTAGCACTTTGAGATTTCTGTAACTGTAAAGTGATTTATATGTAAAATTCATTATTATTATTATTATTATTATTATTATTATTATTATTATTATTATTATTATTATTATTATTATTATTATTATCATTATTATTATTATTATTATTATTATGACAATTTAAGCTGCCAGCTGTAAGCAGATCTTATTTTGGATGAAGTTCATAAAACAAAATTCTTTTATTTACTTTTACTGAGATTTCAACATTTTAAACTTAACCCTGACTTTCACCATTTCGGCTTCTGCAACTCATCATGCCTGCACCTTATTCAGCAGATTTCCTCTAAAAATGCTTTCTAGTAATTATGCTTAATTCTGCTAAATCCAGCAAGTGTTTCTGCTTCACTTCAATTGATAATCTCTTAGATTCATCTTAGCATTCTCAAACCATTTACACAAGTCAGTTCTGACACCATAAAGTAATTTGAGTGGTCAGCATGAAAAGAAAAGTGCTTAATAAATTCAGTTCATTTGTCATATAGTGTGACAATATTACAGAACATAATAACACCGAGATTAATTATACAGAACAATCGAGCCTTACCTGAAATAAATATCAGAAACACCAACACAGTGTTTTCGTCCTGAAGTGCCATCCTTCAGTGAGTCCTTTCAGCTGTGGGGATAAAGAGAGACCGAAGCTGAGGATGGGGGGGGGGGCGTTATATCCCTCTGGTCAGGAGTTTAACTTCCTGTTTCTGTGAGCTCCAGTGGTGTTTTGTTTTTTTTTTTTTTGTTTTTTTAGATATTTCAGGTTTGGCATGTTACATTATCTTTTTTTGTTAAAAAAAAAAAAATAAAAGAAAGAGATGTTGAAAGCCAGGCCATGGTGCAAAAGTCTAATCTTATCTTTTCTTTCAACTTCCTGTCATTATTGCACCAGAGGCCTTGTTGAATATGTTAACGGGGAAGTGAACGTCCGGTTTCACCAACTGTGGTTTTGATTTCACAAGATAAATACAGACCCATTCAATAAATTAGAATATTACTGAAAAGCCCATTTATTTCAGGAAATTCATCACAAAATTAAACACATTATATAGATTAATTACAAATGGATGTTTGAAAGCCTTTAGATTTTCCACTTACAGGTTATGAAAACATGAAATTTAAAATTAGAATATTACATCAGATCATTTAAAACACATACTTAATACAAAAATGTGGGATTACTGAAAAGTATGTTTAACACCTGCTTAAAGGTTATTTTTCAAAGGGTACTTTTGTTCTGACAAACGGGCCTCACCTTGAACACATATTCGAATTTATCTAATATGACCGCAAATTAATGAATCGATTTTGCAAAACATATGGAAAATACTTTGTATTGTTTGGGGTTTAAAAAAAACATCTAACTAATTATATTTTTGTGCTTAGTATTCTTTTAATATGGGATGGGGATCTTTTGGAGAAATGCTTATCTACATGTCCCCTCAAAAGCCTCACAGGCAGAAGAGTGATGACAGCGCTGATGTCATCATCCACTTACAGGAAGCAGGTTCCTGTTTTTACCTTATTCCCACACAACATTTTCCAGTTCAGGTTAGGTGAGTTACTGTCTTTTACTGAAAGAATGATGGAAAAAAGAGTCTGATAATTTAGCCTGAATGGGCCCGTTTTAAGTTGGGCTTTGTTTGGCTTCCCTGAAAAGGATTAAGATTTACAAGTAGAGATATGTACCAACTGTGAGTTCGACATGGAAGCAGGGGCTTTGAATCTTAATTACTGCCAAGGCATAAGCAAGCTAAGCTGCTGCTTAGGGCCCCAAACCACAAGGGGCCTCCCATAAATGCTTGACTTTTAACACAGCCCACAGATCTAAAATATTTATATTTGTTTTTGAGAATGAGAATATTATTAAATTAAATTTAATTTGATGGTTTCAGCAAAGATAACTTAAAAGACATGTTTACATTTTTTTTAAATTAAGATTTAAAGGAACTGGCAAGTTTACCTTGTAAAAGTGCAAAAAATAATCTTCGTTGTTTGATTGTTGTGTTAACATAGTTACAATCTGAAGCTATGGGTTTGTTTTTCTCTTCCTGTTTTTAACAAATAAAACTGATCAACGATTGCTTTTAAGCTCAGCCCATCAAACCTGGCCCCTCTCCCAGGATCCACTCATCTGTATTAAAACGCAGTTTGTGGTTAAAGCTGCAGTATGTAACTTTAACAAAATTATGTTTTTTGCATATTTGTTAAAACTGTCACCATGTCGTGACAGTTTAGCATGAGACAGATAATCTGTGAAAAGATCGATCTCCTCCATCTCCTCCCTGAGCTGCTATTGCCATCTGAAGAAATGCTCCGCTCCCGACCTAAAACAACCAATCAGAGCCAGGAGGAGGGGCTTAGTGCTGTCAATCACCCTCGTGTACGCGCTGCTCAATGTGCTAATGGTGGAGAAACAACTGACTGTTCCAGGAAAACCGTTTATCCGCCGTCACTGGTGGTCATGCTAACTAGCATTAGCATTCGTGGAAGTTTATATTGTGGTGAGCAAGCATTGATGTGCTGTGAGCTTTATGGTTTCTGACGCACTGACTCCCCCAGAGTCAAATGTACAAATCCAAAATCCAATATAGAAGCTTATATTTCAGTTTTGACTTTAACTGATTAAAAGTTTTTAATTTATTCCCAACAATTCAACAATATGATAGCAAGAAAAACAAAAGAATATTTAATACAAGGTTAAATTTGATTTTTAAAAATTTTTTATTTGATTATTGTCTCGGGCAGACCTCTCTCTTTTCTGATTAAAACCGAACATCGTGTACGAACTTACCTTTATTCTTATGTGAAGTCCATGCAACTATCCTCCATGATTCTGTTACTGTATATAAAACGTCTTTGTCTCTCCTTTTGCTTTCATTTTTAAAAATCTGGCAGCTTTAATGGGGATGATCGCCAAGGAGGAGAGTGGCTTTGAACGGTTCTATTCCGACTTTATTTATTTATTTATTTATTTATTTATTTATTTATTTATTGTATTTTTCGGATTGTTTTCAGTCTTTTCAATGTGTAGAAGAAGAGCACCTGTGGCCTACTGTGCCTATGGGGCTCAGCGCTGCCCTCTATCAGTGAGGCACGGTACTTTCTGCCTCACCCTGCACATTTGCATTGCGCATTTATGTCCGATCACAAAGACTAAATATGTCACTCACATTCATTAAATATATAAGACAACACTGTACAATGCAAAAATATGTAGAACATCTGTAACTAAACAAGTGTATAGGTGATATAAAGTGAGACATCAATGGGCATGCACCAAATACTTGCTTCATTTACTCGGTGCCACCAGAGGTGAGGCACCAACAACAGCAGTGAGAGCCGATGAGTTGGCTAAAGAGAATGAATCAGGAAGCTCCAACACCAGCTGGAGGTGCTGCAGGCTGCAGCTGTGAAACCATTTTCTGTACCACTAGCAGGATCAGATGAAGACATTTGCTTCCACATCTGTAAATTTGATTATAAACTGTGCTGACCTGTTGCCAAATTAAAAAAAAAAAAAAAAAAAACCTAAGCCACTGAATATATCCCAAATAAAGCCTAACATGTGCCTAATTTTGTTTAGATTTGCTTCATAAAAGCGATTGGTGGAGCCTGCAGTGAACACTAATGCCCACACACTGGTCCAGATAACCAGGCGGAGATATTCTGACAATCTGCTTTCATCTTGCACGAGATTCCTAATATACCTGACTCAGTGCTTTTCACCTTAACAATGTGTGGATAAGTTATTTTTCTTCCACCACCTGGTGGTGCCGTGTACCAGTGGGCAAGGGCTGTACCAGAAAGCTGTGTGTACCAGTGGTGGTGTTTCCTCCAGACTATATGCCAGCCCTGTGAACTCAAAGGGCAACACAGTTCTGCCCTGTCCCTTCCAACATACTGCTTGGAGTGAGTACATTCATCATGCACAGATTACAGATACTTTAATTTAATGGTTACTTCAAATCTTGGAGCTAATTTTCACAAGATTAGTTGGATAATTTCTAACCATGGCATAGTGGATATTTCACTTTATAAAGGACTTTAAATTCTCTTAGTTCGGAGAAATGTCAAAGTAGAACTACAAAATAAACAGGAATAAGTACAAATAGATCATATCAGCGTCCATGTAACTTGGTTGCTCCTGTGAAGATCTAAATTAGTCCCAAGTTACTTCGTGCTGACCTTCATCGTTCAGTTTGGTTTTGTAATAGTTGTCTGGTTCAGTTTAAAGCTCAAAAGTTTCACATAATCTTGTGCTACCAGACTATCATATATTTTGTATAAGAATAGAAAATGACATAACAATCATAAGAAGGCATTTTCTTTAAGCAGCAGCTTAGAGAAACTTAATGATTAAACCTTGCTCACCCAAGAGTTAGAATTTCAACATAAAAAGACAAGAATCAACAAAGTTCATTTGGAGTTCCGAATAGATTTTGTTTTTCTCGCTTTTTACACGTCAAAGATGTTATTCTCTTTCCTACAGTGTCCATTATAAAATACAAATTGGGTATTTTGCAGATTAGGTAATGGCATCATTTAGCAGTGACTATTATCAAAGCCAGTGGTTTCTCTTCGCATGGAAGAAGTGGGACAAATCATGAAAATGCCCTGTGATGGACAGTGTGTACCCTGTCTCTCGCCCCATGACTGACATGCTTAGAGTCAAGTGTGAGGTTAAAGGTTTGCCTTGGGCTATTACACCATTGTTTCATAATATTTGCATAATAGATAACTAAATGAAAATCCAACAAATTAAAACAACTCACAGTGACAAATTGAAACATAAGGTAATTTTCCAGGACAGCGACCTTAATAAGTGGTGTAAAATTAGTTCCCCCCATATGGTCATCCTATATAAAACTTTCTGGGCACGCCCCTGGGTACTGACCAATCTGCACAACCCCTTGCTGCTTTTCATCAATTAGCTAATTGTGCGGTAGCCTGCTGCTCACTACCCTTATGTAACCCAATCAAACATTTTGGGTTGCAGTAGCCTTGATATCCCATTTCCCCTGCATTGACGTCACTGACTCCCACACAAACCTCCTTCAAACACCAGTATAAACTGTACTACCATCAAACACTTTTTATTTACACCTGTGCCACGCATGAAACACTCCGTGGCGTCCTGGTCAGAGGCTATTTGCGTACTCAAAATCTTATTAAGCGACTAGACTGGGCTCGGCGCTTTGGGTCTGCGTATGTGCAGGGGTGGAGGTGTGAGCTGGAGCCGCTCGTAAGAGACGCAAGAAGGCGTGAAAGTCGGACTGCAGCGCGGTTAGTCGCCTCGTAGGTGTCCTGTCCCACCGTCATCTCTGTCCCGTTTCCTCTGCCGTCTTTCTGTTAGAGCAAGGCGCCATTTTTTTTCCCTTCAGAGGACGCCTGTTATCATTTGAAGGCAACAAAACACGGCAGGACCATGCTGACGCTGCTGACGTCCATGTATCTGGTGGTGCGGGCTGTTTCCCAGCAGGTGAGTTAAAAGCAGCGCGGCTGCCTAGAAAGAGCGGGGGACGGAGTTGACCGCGCGTCTTTGAACGCACCACGGCAGAGAAATTATTGCGTTAAACCGTTTCTGTCTCAAACGTGTCTGTCTATTTATTGTTTTTTTTTTTTTTTTTTTTTTTTTTTTTTTTTTTTTTTTTTTTTTTTTTTTTTTTTTTTTTTTTTTTTTTATCGGTACAGTGGTAAACATAGGAGGTGCAGCATAGGGCCCTATATTTTTGTTCGGTAGGCCTTTAAAATGAAAGTGCGAAAAAAAAATATCTGTAGACACATTAGCATGTTTGTTGCTTTGATAGAGGGAATTCTCTTTAATTTAGTCAAAATAATTT
The DNA here is from genome assembly GCA_014839685.1 of Anableps anableps. NCBI lineage: Eukaryota > Metazoa > Chordata > Actinopteri > Cyprinodontiformes > Anablepidae > Anableps > Anableps anableps. The sequence goes on along the minus strand of CM026065.1, from coordinate 33,363,985 downwards.
AAGTCCGCAGTTCTGACAAAGTATTTACTCCTGCAGTAAGCCAGACAATGTAAATCAAACAGCTTCCGCTTACTGATTTCAGAATAAAAGTCTGCGCACAAGGCTAACGTAATCAGCTAAGAAGCGATTTTTTTTTTTCTGTAAAAATAAAAGAAATAACAATTGTAAGTACTGGTATTATTGGTATGTATTCATTGTTTAAAATGACTCATTCAGAGATATAGTTTAATTACAGGGGCAATATTGTGTAATATTTACTTTTTTGATCTTTACATCATGTTATAATATTCCCTCATTTAAAACATACCTGGAGTGTTGCCTTCATTCTTTCATGCATGTTTGAGAAATCCTTTAATCTCCTGTGGCAGCGATTCAGCTGTGCAAAACACCTGGATGGATACAGCTCCACCTTTGAGGCACAGCTCCTCCTCGGAGCTGCAGTGTCTAAGCTTCTGAGCTTCCGTATCACAGAGCACCCCTCTCCAGCAACTTCTCCACTCAGCCCCTTCAGATTAGCCAGCAGCGATTAGCAAACACCTGGTGGAACTGTGCATCTGCTGAGCACATTATATGAGCTGCTTCTCAGTGCAACACTGGTAAAAACATTGCTTAAGGGTTGGCTGTTGTGATGACTTCCTGAAGGTGGCGTTTCAGTAAGAACAGGACTTTCTTAAAGAGACAGAAACCCAGTTTCAAGGCATTAAATTACGAAGTCAAATTTCCTTTAAGTCATATTTGATATATACAGCATTTTTGTAACAACTGGAGGTAACATAGTGACTTGATTTTGCTATAAAGTGATTCTATGTGCCTGAGAAACTTAATAACATACTTACTACAACTACTTACTACTACTTAATAATTTAATGACACATTAATGTGATTCAAATGTAATCTTTATTTAAAAGAAGACCAGAGCTACACAATATAAAGTCGTGCAATGGAGAGATTGACAAAGTTGTCAGTATCACTTGATGAATCCACATTTTTCTCAAATCTGTTTTTCTCATCTGTCAATTAGATGCTTCCAACAATCTTTGTGACCAACAGCATCTTGGGCACAATCATCTATGTCAAGTGTGAATATCAACAACAGCCAAATTTTTTTTTTTAGAAAAGGCTGAATACATTAGTTTCATGCAAGGTGTAAATTGATAACACTTGATATTACGATTGAGTGTAGTGGTTAAGCATTAACAATATATTTGCTGTATGTTGTGCAGGGAGCCCCAGTAAATTTTTGATTTGTATTTAGGTACATAATTCTTTTTATTTAGGTACATAATTCTTAAACTGATGTAAGATTTAGACTAAACCAGGAGAAAAGGCATTCATACAGCCTGTGGGTAATACAGAATGAATAGCTTAAGCAGGAACGTTTCTGATTTTATTTTGAAGGTTCAATTTTCAGACTTCCGGCTGTGTTCTCTGTGTTTGCCGGTACCTTGCAGCAGCTGACTGAACCGCAGCTTATCAGCACCACGGTCAGTTCCTCGCACTGCTGAGCTGCTGTAGCTCTGAACAGCTTGATATAAACAGAACTTGAAAATCCAACATGGCTGCTGTGCCCTTGACCTGTTTACGCACTGGCATCAGTTTACCTGGAAACACCACCTGATTCCCTGTCTGATCCAGCCAGCACAGTGCCTCCCAGCCCTGATCCCGCAGGCATGCTTCCCAGCCTCAGCACACCTGATTTTAAAGAATGAGCTTCCTCAGCAGCTTGTTATCGAGTGTTCCTGTTAGTTAGCCACTGATGTAAATCTTGCGTGCTGCAGTGCTCGAGGAACCAACAACATCCACTGCATTTATCAGCCACACCCTTCCTTTACTCTCTCAGTTTTTCATCCAATGTGTCTGAGCTTCAAGTTTGTGCACAGTAGTGGATAAATACAACAAGAAATGTAAACTTTTGAAATGAACTTGAACTCTGAAAAGTTTCAGTCTGGGTTTAAACAACACCACAGTGCAGAAACTGCAGTGTTAAGGGTTTACAATGATCTACTGTTTGCTGAGTCAGGGAAATCTGCTGCTTTGATCCTTTTAGACTTGAGTGCTGCTTTCGACACTGTGGATCATAGCATCCTCTTATCTCACCTGCAACATCATGTAGGTAATAGAGGAACTGCTTTACAGTGGTTTTAATCCCATCTGATAAGCAGAACTTTCTCAGCTACGATAAATCAGTATTCTTCAGCTGCAGCACCCTTGACATGTGGAGTTCTGCAAGGTTCCATTCTGGGCCTTCTTTTGTTTTTATTGTATATGGTGCCATTAGGATCCATCCTTAAAATGATCATATCCAGTTCTGCTGCTTTGCTGAGGATATTCAGTTTTATTTTCCTTTAAAAGTTTAAACACGTTATTCAATGAAGTCTTTTCTGGGCTGTCTAAACGACATGATCTGGATGAATTCAAGTTTTCTCCATTTAAACAATAACAGAACAGAAGTCATCCTGTTTGGTAGTAAGGACTCTATAATTCAATTCAATTCTGTTTATTTATATAGTGCAATTCACAACAAATGTCGTCTCAAGGAACTTTACAAACAAAACATTTCAATTCAATCACACATTCATTCCAATTTATCCTAGTTATCAAACGATGCATTAAGTTCAGTTCATTATTCAAATTAGTTTAAAGTTTAATTAGCATTATCTCAGCCAAAAATACCTCCCTACAGGAAGGTATCACAGCCAAACAGAACTCCAGACCAGGTGTAGCTTAAATGGAAAGAAAAAAAAAAAACTAAGAGAAAACATAAAGTTAAGAGTTGAAATAACAGCAAATAAGGCAAAAAGGAAAGTAATAGAATAAGGAAAAGTGGTCAGTTTGTCCTCCATCAGTGTAAACCTATAGCAGAATAACTGCAGAGATAGATCAGGATAACCTAACCCCTTAGAATGAGGCATGGGAGAGGTAGAGCCAGGGAGAACCGTCATAATACTCTAGTACTGTTAGTATTCTAAGCCCTTTATCACCATTCAGTCGATCCTCTGTTAAAAACTTTGGCGTCATTTTTGATACCTCCCTTAGATTCAGCAAACACAACAGTTCAGTTGTCCAAACAAGTTTCTTACAGCTGGGTCTTTTAGCTAAGGCAATGTCCAACTTCTTCCTTAAGGACTTTTAAAAACTCATTCATTCTTTCATCATGACATGCAGATATAGGATTCGTGCTATTCCTGATTTAAGGGTTTGAATCAGTCCTCCCTCCATCACCTGCAGGTTGTACAGAATGCTGCCACTTGTCTCCTAACAGGTACAAGAAAACAGCACCGTAACACATCCGCCCAATACAGCATTGATTTCACGATCTTGTTATTATGTTTGTATAATAACTTATCCACACCCCATTAAGAACCCTAAGGTCAAACTACCAAATGCTCCTTATCATTCCCAAATCCAAATTAAAAAGCAGTGGTGATCATGCATTTGCACTTGCTGCTCCTATTCTGTGGAATAATCTACCTTTCCTCATAAGATCTGTTCAGAAAATTGATCATTTTAAGAAACTTTTAAAGACCAACTTTTACTTACTGGCCTTTAACTCTACTTAAAATGCATCGTCTGTTTTTGAACTGTTCTTATATTTTTGATGTTCTTATAGATTTTACATGTATTCATATTTACATCTTGTGTGCTTGCTGTAAAGCACTTTGGTGCAGCCCTTGTTATAAAGTGCTATATAAATAAATTGACACTGATATTGAAGGTACTGGGTTCAAATCCCAGCCATGAGCTCAGTTTCTGTATTGAATTTGGATGTTCTCGCAATGCAATGTTTGGGTTCTGTTTAGATACTGCAGTTTCACTCCATTGTCAAGAAACATGCATATGTTTGCCTCATTGTTTTTTCCAAATTCTCCTCAGGAATATGTATCCCAATAAAATACATTGTTTGTGATTATAATGTGAAACAAAAATCAAGGGGTTTAATACTTTTGCAGTGCACAATTATTGCACTTTATTCTGTGTTTTTAATTTCAGTTGGTCTTTTTTTTGTCCCAAAGGTTCAAGTCTAGGGGTCTTATGGGTTCTTAAATGTCAATGGGACCTAAGGGGTTTGTGTCTTAAAAATTTCTCAAAAAAAAAAAAAGCAGTGTTAATGGTAGGGAAACAGACTTATTTATTTCTTTATTTGGTTTATAAATAATCGAAAGCTTACCTTCCCCTGGAGCTAAGTCATGTTACAGCGCTGGTCTCAAAGACAATTGTGTAATTTATCTGTTGGCCACAAGATGTCACTGCTGTGCGGCTTCAAGAAACACCTCTGAAAAAAAGGAGTCTTTTCAGAAAATCGTTCACTGTATGTGGCACAAATGGGCGCGGTTTGATCAGAGCAATGCATTCTGGGGCATTGTGTTGTTTTTGAAGTAGTTGCAGTCAGAAAGAGTGTAAAAGAATTGCAAGATGACTACAACTCCCGTATTTAAGCGAGACGTGTCATTTCAACGTCTGTCCACACAATACACGGATAGAGGTGACCCCTCCGTCTACCAGTCCGACAGCAGGGAGAGCAGAAGCTGAGCCGACGCAACTTCATCCTTTAGTAGAAATGGTAAGAGAAGCAAATTACTGATTAGAAATGTCACTTTATCATGTTGTAAATACTGTGTCAACGTAGGTCTTTGGAATTTATCCAAATGTTGTCTTGTCGACGGAGGAAACATCACACCTTAATGCTCACTTTATGCTAAAATGCTAATATTTCTGGTGTTCACTGGCGGTGCTCTGTTGGGTGAAACTGTTATGCAGAAGTGAAGGGCAGCGCTGCTTTAGCCGAAGTGTTGCAGCAGCTCGGTAATGAGTGTCTGTGGTTGAATGTAAAGGTAAACCTATAACGTTAGCATCGAGAGTCAGCGGTGCTTGATAGATTAAGACTGAAAGCTGAAGCTGCTGCTCGGCGGTTCTGTCTTACATCTCCATCCGCTCTGACGCGGACTGGTGGTGGCGTGGCGCAAGCGTCGCGATGACGTCACCGAGAATTTTGATTTTATTCTGTCCGATTAACCAATCAGGACAATCTTCGTCAGATTGAATTTTACCACATTTTAACGGTTGAATAACGGCTACATCATATAGCGACATGTTTGGATGTTTAGTTTTTTGTTTTTGTTTTTTTTAAAGCAGGATGTGAAGATAGCTGCTGATTAATTCTTGAGTCCCTGCAAACTGATCAAATTCAAAACTAAGTCGTATGGCTTTGGGCGTGGAGAGTTTATATGCCATTCTTTTGTGTTCAGTGATGTTAATGGAGCCCTTTGACGAGTCTCCTTCATGTGAAGGACAGAGCTGTGCTGCAGGGCTAGTTGCTGGTAATGACCTTGTGAACCAGCTGCCTCATTGCAGGGTTTAACCGGTTACAGACATGCCCTCCTCTCCTGCAGGCTGCTGTCATGACATGTCCCTGAAGTAACTCGGTCGGTTACTCAAATGAACCACTCCTGCTTTTTTTTTTTTTAAAATTTATTTTCCCCTCCAGGCTGAACCAATCCGTGTTGTGGTGACTGGTGCTGCTGGCCAGATTGCTTACTCCCTGCTGTACAGCATCGCAAAGGGAGACGTGTTTGGCAAGGACCAGGTAAGATTCACTCTCGGCTTGTATTATATAAACCTTCAGGAGCAGCATTTGGCCCCCTTTTGCCAAGAAGCCGAACACTGCACAGCCGGGACAAAGTGCTTTTACTGTTATGTAATGGAATTACAATAAATAATGTATGCCTCACAGAAAGAATGCCCTTGACTTACTTGCACCATTACTGGATGATGTAGAGGAGGAAAAGAAAAATAAGACTTTAAGGAACAATCCTAAGAATATCAACATCAGCTGGAGATGCAAAGTTTTGTACTGATCTTAGTCACGATCCAGTGAAAATATCTAATCTGTATCATTTTAGGATTTTAATTTAAACTTGCAAAATTGTCTCAAAATATATTTGAGGCATTTTTTTTAATGTAGTTATGTTGGTAAAACTGCTGCAGACTAAAACTAAAACCTTAGTTTTTTAGGTGTTGCTGAGACAGTGCCTTGAGGAAAAATGTGTTTACAGTAACTTGCAAAAGTAATCACATATTTTGAGCTTTTTTCTCAACTTTAACTTTCTTTAATAGAATTGTGGAAAAACCAACACAAAAATGCACACATTTTTCATGTCACATATTTTTACAAATGGAAATCTGAAAAGTGTGGTAATTTTTTTTTTTGTTTGTTTGTTTGTTTTTTGTTTTTTTTTTGTTTTTTTTTTGTTTGTTGTTTTTTGGTGCCACCTTTACCCTGGTGATGATAAATAAAATCCATTACAACCCTTTCCCTTCCCTTCAGAAATCAGCTAATTGATAAGAATTGTTAGTTATGGACTTCACAAATATGGCAGCAAGAAGAATGCATAATTTAAAAAAAAAAAAAAAAAAAAAAAGTCTTATTTGCAGTTTGCAACAACAGGTAGGGGATGAGGTACACAGGAAGTACTTGCTTTGGTCAGGTGAGATGAAGAATGAAAGTCTTGGTCTATTTTTAAAATCCTATGTGTGAGGAGCTGTAAACTTTATGACTCCACATAAATACTTGAGCTCAAAGTTTTTCTTTTTACTTATTTGATGCTGTTTATTCTGTATTAAATGGCAACTTTAGATATTAGTTGGGCTAAATATCCTTCAACATCTTATTTAGTCTTGAGTTTAACCTAAAAATGCAATTCATAGATGCAAAAATGTTTTAAGAAAATGTGTAGTTTAAAGGATTGCTTTTTTTTTTTTTTTTTTTCTTAAATTCCAACTTTTTTAAAAACCTTTTCCTCATTTAAAATCAGATTTTGACACAAAAAGTAGTCTAACAAGATGGAGAACTCTTTAAATAACTCTTCAGAAATATGATGGACATTTTATGGTGTAAATTTCAGGAAAGGTTTCATTTTTCTGAGCCAGATGGAATCTCATAGCCTTCCAGACCACTCAGGTCTTCTGGTTCTAGTCTACTCTGCATCCCCAGAACCAAACATGGAGATGCAACATTCAGTTTTTATGCTCCTCTAATCTGGAACAAACATCCAGAAAACTGCTGAAACACTGAGTTCCTTTAAATCTACATCCACAGTCTCACAGACTGGCACTTAAACCAACATTAAGAACACCATTTTTAATCATCTGGGAATGTTTCACCCGTAGATAGTTAGTTCTTGATTATTTCCCACTTGACTCCCTCGTCTGTAAACCTCCTAAAATCAGTTTTCTGTGCTATCATCAGCCAATCGTTCTGATCCTGCTGGACATCCCCCCGATGCTGCCCGTGCTGGACGGAGTGGTCATGGAGCTGCAGGACTGTGCTCTCCCACTGCTGAGGGGTGAGCCAACAGTGTTTTCCTGTTTCTAATTAAAAGGAAACTAACACTTCATTTAAACTCTTTTATTTAATCAAGCGCGTCTCCCTGAAGATTTTGAACCTGTTCTTGAATCTTGCACTAGAACATATCTTCCTAACAGACGATCCATATGATCCCTTTTATTTCAGGATGTTTTCACAAAGAAAAACGAACGATACAAACGCATACTGCTTTCATGTGGGTAACAATGCGCCTCTGTGCTGTCCTTGAGAACTGCTGCTCCTGCATGCAGGAGGAAGGCGTGTCAGCAACAAGGCTTTTGATTGGCTGCTGGTTCAGGCACCACAGCAGCCAATCAGAGCTGTGGTGGTACAACAATGAACGGAGCAGGAGGGAGCACAGATTGAAGTTCAGTCTGATAGCAGATGGATTTGTTCAACCCAGCAAACACCAAACTAATCTTATCATTGGGATCAGTCGAACTCGCAGGAATTTATCTTGAAGATCTGCTGATGTTTCTCTGAAATATTCCAGTCTGCATTTTTAGCGTTGAGACTGAAGGGGCAAGCATAATGTATTCGGCTCATTAGTTTCCTATCAAAATGTTCGTGGCAACTAAACACGTCCCGCACTTCTGTCTCTGCTTTCTACAGAGGTCATCCCCACTGACAAGGTGGAGGTGGGCTTCAAGGACATCGATGCCGCCATCTTGGTGGGCTCCATGCCCAGGAAGGAGGGGATGGAGAGAAAGGACCTCCTTAAAGCAAACGTGGCAATCTTTAAGACACAGGGATCCGCTTTGGACAAGTATGCCAAGAAGACCGTGAAGGTGACGCCTCAGGCTTTCTTTGGACTTGGTTGTTCATGCGTCTGTTGAGCCACATGATGGTGTCTAAACTCCAGATTTGAAGGAATAGTTTCCCAGAAATTTAGTAAAGTGACTTTTTCGTTTCATTCTTATCTTATACTGCTAGTAACAAAACACAGGACATGAAAGTGCTGAAGTCTGTTCTTTTCACCAGGAAAAGCAATTTGTCCTTTCACAAAGCCAGCAGTTTTTTTTTTTGTTTTTTTTTTTTTTTTTTTTTTTTTTTTGGTTTTTTTTTTTGTTTTTTTGTTTGTTTGTTTTTTTTTCCTGCTGCTCCGTTACATGTGTTCAACAACAGCTTCATGTTGCTGCAAAAAGCTTCATGTTACTATAATCTGTAAGTCTGCAGCATGTAAATTAGCACACTGTGACATGAAACCTTATGTGAAGCCCTGTGTGAGTGTGATCAGACAGGTTAATTATCTCCAGAAATCAAGGTTTGACGTATTGCAAATCTGTGAAGAAAGGAAAACGACCCAAAGCCAAAACTCGAACATTAAACTGGTAGCTTTCTCACTCAGAGCCAAGCTGATTGGGATGCTTCTTTTCACGTAATAAGTGAAGTTATCATTTGAACATTGCTGTACATATTTACTCTAGTTATCTGTCAGATGTTGGTTTATGAGCTAAAACATTTAGAAGATAAAAGCAAAAAGAGTTTGTAAGGGAGCAAATACTTTTTATGGCAAGTCCAACAGCTAATTTTGACTTTAAAGTATCACTATCTGGTGATATTGACTGAAACGTCCTGATATTATCAGTAGAAGTCCTCTTCTGCTTATGAGCTGTATAGCTATGTGAAGGACTGCTTAGTGAAGCAGAGGTGTTCCCCCTCTCAAAGAGATGTTTGGTTCTTTTCCCATCAGGTTCTGGTGGTTGGAAACCCGGCAAACACAAACTGTCTGATTGCCTCCAAGTCTGCTCCATCTATCCCCAAAGAAAACTTCTCCTGCCTGACCCGACTGGACCACAACAGAGCATGCTCCCAGGTACATCCAGGTCTTCATTTATTTATTTTTAATATTAAGATGGTCTTCATGTACACAAATGTGTGCCAAAATGATGACGTCGTGACTATGGAAACCTCTGATAGGTTAACTGACACCTTTAAGTTAATTGGAGGCTCACCTTTGGGTATACTTTAAGGCGACACCTGGAACAAACTGCTTTGTGGTTTGACATGATGGGGAAAGTCAAAAGAAATGAGCCAAGATGTCAGGAAGAGCGTCGTGGAGCTGCACCGGTCTGGTTCGTCCTTGGGATCAATTTCCAGATGCTTGACGACTCTGCCGTTTATCCGTTTAAACAGTTTTACATCAGTATCGACATGATGGGAATGTCCAGTCATCATACTGCTCAGGAAGGAGACGGTTCTGTGTCCAGAATGTGCAGCTTGATCCCAGAACAAAAGCCAGAGGCCTTGTGAAGATGCTGCTGAAGCTGGTCAGACTGTCATTATCCACAGTGAAACATGTCCTGCACCGACATTGGCTGAAAGGCCACTCAGCAAAGAAGAAGCCTTTACTTCAAAAGAAACAGAGAGGGCCAGATTGCCGTTTCCAAATGCACACAGGGACAAAGACCACTTTTGGAGACATGTACTGTGATCTGATGAAACTGAAGTGGAGCTGTTTGACCGTAATGACCAAAGTTATATTTGGAGGAGAAGGGGGACGCTTATAAGCCTAGGAATACCATCCCTACTATGAAATATGGAGGGGGCAGCATCATGCTGTGGGGCTTTCTTGCTGCAGGAGGAACTGGCAGACTTCATAAAATAGATGGGATCACGAGGAAAGAACATTATGTGGAAATATTGAAGCAGCATCTCAAGACACCAGCCAGCAAGTTAAAGCTCAGGTGCAGACGATAACGAAGTCAATGTTTTGGTGTGGCCATCACAAAGCCCTGATCTCAATTTGTGGAGAACTTGTGGGTAGAGCTGAAAAAGTGTGTGTGAACGAGGCGGCCTACAAACATGGCCCAGTTACACCAGTTCTGTCTGGAGGAATGGGCCAAAACTCCAGCAAACTATTGTGAGAAGCTTGTGGAAGGAAACAAAACATTTGACCCAAGTCATTCAGTTCAAAGGCAAAACTCCCAAATATTGAGGAAATTTTTTTTATTTTTTTTTTTTTTTTAAAGTCTGCTTTTTGAAGACTAAATCTATGACATTCTTTCTCTCATTATTGTGATATTTATCAAATAGAAATAATTTTGGTAATTCTAACCTAAACCGAGAATTTTGGTCTGATTTTTACCTTCAGACGGTGAGAAATCGACATGTATATGTCTTTATATTTGGTGTATGTAAACTTCTGGTTTCAGCTGTAAGTCCTTTAAAAAGTACAGAAACACTTAAAATACCTAAAAGCTAAGCAGACAAAGCTTTGCACTTCACCTACAAAGACTGATATTTGACAGGGATCAACTATTACATAAATGTTTACCATAAAATAGAAATGTTAAATAAAAATTATTTATTTGAAATAAAATGAGAAATTAAAAGTAGATACAAGTGTAGCTTCAGGTATTGGGACTCAACAGCTGGGCAGCTCTAATAAAACTGCTTGTGAGGCAAACGGACGAATCGGATTGTGACCTTTTTATTAAAGGCTGAGCTTTGTAGTAAAACGGCAGGGTCATACTCTGCTAAGCTGTTTTATCTTTTTAGTTTTTCGGTTCAGAAACGTGACAGATAATAGATTTGTGTCCTTCCTGGTGGCTCATGTATCAAAATTATTGCAGAAATTGTGTACAAATTGTTCTTTCTCGAATAACTGGAGAAGAAACTGTTCCCAGTTAAAGATCTGGTTACTCGTGTCGAGGGTTCCTGTTTGGTAAGACAGAAAACTGTAAATAAGATCAGACTTTTTAAAAGATGTCTGTTGATTCTATGCAGTTTGAAAGTCGACGTGGAATGCTCCTGTTTGAACGATGAGGGGATCGTTTCTTTCCCAAATGAATCGACCAGTTGCAGTATATTTATCTGACCTGCAGGTGGCGATGCGTTGCGGCGTTTCCTCCAACCACGTCAAGAACGTCATCATCTGGGGCAACCACTCCTCCACTCAGTACCCCGACGTGCATCATGCCAAGGTGAACGTCAGCGGCGACGAGAAGGCTGCGTACGACGCCGTGAAGAATGACGCCTGGCTCAGAGGAGACTTCATCTCCGTGAGTTCTCAGCCTGCTGTCAAAGATGGGTTGAGGTGTATAAAAATAATAAATAAAGGCCTCTCTTTTTTTTTTAAATTTTTTTCTTCCTTCTGCAGACGGTGCAGCAGAGAGGCGCCGCCGTCATCAAGGCTAGGAAGCTGTCCAGCGCCATGTCGGCTGCCAAGGCCATCTGTGACCACATGAGGGACATCTGGTTTGGCACTAAGGAGGTCAGTGCGTACAGAAAGGACATGAAGTTGTTACTTTCACAAAAATAATTACTACCTGAAGAAAAATGCTCCATTGCTTCATTCCCGCTGGGGAATGTCGTTTCTCAGCAGCAGGGACTCTTTTAGTGCCTGATTGTCAAGAGAAAGGATAACGCTACTTTTTTTTTTTTTTTTTTTGTCTTTTTCAAAATAAAAATCTGAGAATTACCTCAAGCTCAGTCAGATCGTATAAAGAGCTTCCCTGATTTTCAGGTCTCCATTCAGATTGTCAATTGCATTTAGGTCTGGATTTTGACTAGGCCATTCTAACACTTGAATATGCTTTGATCTAAACCCGTTTAGCTTTGACCGTATCTTTAAGGTTGCTATCATGCTGGAAGGTGGACTTCAAGTCTTTAAGGGTGGGAATTATGCAAAATCAACTTTTTTGAGTTTTATGTCATATTACAATGTTTTTCCCACACCAAAAACATTCCTGGAGTGTTGCCTTGATTGATTCATGCATGTTTGAGGTATCCTTGAATCTCCCATGGCAGCCCTTCGGGGGGTGCCTAAACACCTGTTCTCACAATGCACTGCATATTTACCCAATGTTCTGCCTTGGACTCTGCCCCGCCACCACCAGGTGTTTGCTAATTGCTGCTGCCGCCAGTCTGGAGGAGCTGGTGGGAAGGGTGTACTCTGTGACGCGGAAGGGACTCCGAGGAGGAGCTGCATGGAAACAGACGGCGCTTTGTGAGAGCAAGCGTTTCGAATCCTTGAATCTCGGCTGGCAGCCATTCAAACGTGCATGAAAGAATTAAAGCAACACTCGTTGAGGGAATAACATTATAACATGACATAAAGATCAACTTTTTTTGTTTTGTTTTGTTTTTTTACATACTACCCAACCTTTTAAGTTTTTGCTATATGCAGCATTTTCATAACTGAAGGCAACTGATGTTCTCTGAGGCCTGATGAGATTCAACTACACATAAAGCCAAAAAGAAACGATCAAAGTTAGTGTCAGCATCCAGTGTTGTTTTAATTTAATATAAACAGTTTCTCTGTTTGGTTTCCTGCAGGGTGAGTTCATCTCCATGGGTGTGTATGCCGCTGGCAACACCTACGGCATCCCAGAGGACCTCATTTACTCCTTCCCTGTCCAGATCAAGGTGAGTAATTTAAGACGAGAATGGCGTTATTGTTTGATGGGGTTAGGACACTGAACTGTATTTCTCTTCCAGTTGATTTCTAGAAATATTGTCGTTTTTTTTTTTTTTTTTTTTTTTTTTTTTTTTTTCTGACAATTTTCAACCATCTCCAACGACAGATGGGGGGGGGGTTGTCTGTTAAACTGAGGCTTTCAAGTGAGAAGAAAAGCACTTGTTTCGAAATCTTTAAGGTTTACACACAAGAGTGGTATTTGAAGCACAACAAGAAATAAGTGTCTGTCATCCCCAGAACAAGACCTGGAAAATAGTGGATGGACTCTCCATCAATGACTTCTCTCGAGCCAAGATGGATGCCACAGCAGCTGAGCTGGTGGAGGAGCGAGACACGGCGCTGGACTTCCTGTCCCAGTGACTATCCCCTTCCTCTGACCAACAGCAGCTCTTAGAACCTCCGAAGGCTGGCTGTTCTCGGCTCTGAAGATGTCCTCCACTGTTATACCATCTGAGCTGGAGTCTGTGTGTCACCTATGAGAGTACGTGGGTGTGTGTGTGTTCGTGTGCGTGTAACTTGGCCCCTTCTTCAGGTTTCCAGAAAACCTGTTATAACCTCCACAACCTGGCCTGACCTGTGTGTTTGCAAGGCACCAAGGGAACATCTGTTAGTAGATGAAAACGCACATTAGCTTTGCAGAAACTGTAACGAACCATCTTCTCTTCAATAAAACTAAGAAATCTGACTGACCCTCTCCAGCCTCATCTGTACTTGTAACCCTCACTACTACACAGCTCAGCCCACTCAGAAACTACTTTGCTTGTTTTAAACTGATCTGAAACAAGAGCTCAAAGTCTTGGCATTTGATGGAAAACAAATAACATAGTTTGTATCAGTTTTATGTTCTCGGATCGAGCCCAAACAAAATTCCTGTTGTCCACCAGTTGCCTGCAGCAAATGATAGTAACCACATGGGGGCAGCATAATTTCAAATTTCACAGTAAAGGGTTATAAGTGAAGATTTCTCTTAAGTTGGGTTGGGTGATAAATCAGTTCTTTTGATTAATTGAATTTGCTGTTCATGTAATTTTAATTTTTTTTTTTTTTAAATTGGGATTTATTTGTGGAGTTTTGTTTTTCTCCTTGGGTTTCTGTAATTCAGAGTGGTATCAGCCTGCACAGAGCCTGCCACTTTGTTTTACAGCCTGTATTTATTCAGGTTAACTCCCAGAGGGGATGATTGGTATAAAGCAAGTTTTTGAAAATATTTTGTCATTTTTTTAATTTCTTTTTAAGAGGAAAAAATCAATTAAAATAAAAAAATATGATTTTTGGCATGAAAATCTGAGATTTTATCTTTAAGCTGTATCACCCAATGCAACTTGAGAGTTTTGTGCTTTCATGCATTAAGGTGTGTATTCCCAACTATCTGCATGGTCTGCTTTACAACTACTGTTCAATCTCAGTCCTATATCTCCACCCTGGAATACTACTTTTTATTCTGCTAAAGTTAAAATGTAGTACAGTTGGCTAATCTTAAACTGCTAGTTGCATTAAAAAGTCACTGGAAGAGCAAAAGCAAATATAGAGTGATTTTAAATTATGGTATAAGAGTCACCACCTAAAATTTGGTCAGAAAACTTGCTACACATTTTTCTTTAAAGGATTCAATATTCTTCAAGATTCAAATTTTTATCAAGTTTTTGGCCCCTTTTTAACAGGTAAATACAAATGTTTGGTTTGAATTTAAAGCAAACGTTTCTGAAATGGTGAGGAATGCAGGAGACATCCAGAAAGGTTTGAGATGGAGGGTGGCACACCAAAATCAACAGCCAGAATGAGATTTCAGGAGTCTTTTATATTGTTGCCGGGTCTGGGGATGGGCATTTGTGGAAAGGAAGCAGAAAAGGCAACATCGTTTTTTCAGAATTCAAACTTTTTTTTTTCTTACTTAGGTTGATGTTGATATAAATCAGCTGTAAAGGATGGAGGGATGCCATTAAGAACCAAGGACTGTAAGAAGGAACGTGTCGCTGTTGGTTTCCTAACAAAATATGTGGTCTAAAAGTCCCAGAGCCCATCCTTCATCACTTCCATCACCTGAGTTATATCTGTGCTAGAGACAGCTGCAGGTGAATACACTTTGGCTTTCCAAGATAGTTGTGATGCTAAAAATGTTAAACTCCTGAATAGATAGCTGACATGGTCACCATGGCCGGCTCATTTGGGAATTTCAATTTAATTATAAAAAAAACAAAGTCTGGAACTATAAATGACCATACTTTAGTTATGGTTTTATCTTATCCAGAGGTGGATAGAGTATCAGATTGTACTTAAATAAAAATAGCACTACTGCAATATATTTTCACTCAAGTAAAAGTAAAAAGTAGTAGTCCAAGAAATTACTTTAAGAGTTTAAGAAGTAGATTATAAAAAGGTTAATAAAGGACTTAAGACTTAGGACTTAACATCTCATTTAATATTTAGAAATGTCATCAGATAGTCTTCTGGTATTTTAAAGACTAAAATAAAAGAATGAATACAAGAAAACAATAAACCTAGGCAGAATAAACACGTTTCTAAATCAAAAATTTTCAATATATTGTATCTTCTTGATCTACAAATGCCACACAAGGCTCAGCAGACAGAAAATAACAGAACAGAGCATTTGTCCAAACAGGAGGTCTCACTTCAACATAAACTGTAGGTGAGCGTCTGTGTCCGGTGCATTATTAGTTTAAACAAGCTTGTTCTTCATTTAGTGAAATTACTCACAGTGGGTAGAATATCCAGACATTTTACTCGAGTAAGACCAGCGATACTTCATTCTACTATTAATCAAGTATAAGTAAAAAGTACTCCAAAAAGTACAATTTTTAATCCTAAAAGTTACTCAAGTAAATGTAACTGAGTAACTGGGTACTCAGTGGCGCAAAAAGCGTGTATGCACCATATGCGACGCATAGGGGCGCCACGCTTGAGGGGGCGCCAAAATCCAGTTCAGTTCAATTCAAATAAAATAAATAAATAATAATAATAACAAAACGATGATGGAATAAATATTTATTGTCCCATTTTCTGTATTTGACAGCTGTTTGTGCGTTGTACCCCACCGGGGGCGCCTGCAATGTGTCTGCACACTCCTCTGCAAGTACTTGAGTTCCAGATGTTACCACCCACCTCTGCCAAGATCTGGAAAATAATAAAATCTTTTCCGGAGTTTTAGGACGTGTTTTTAACCCTGATTGTGGTGTTGATAACTTTTAAAGTAGTTTGCTTTGGATTAGCTGTGAGAAAACTGCAATCTGGGCTAAAAACAGCGAAGGTAACGACACTGTTGAGAGCTGACAGACGATCAAGTTCCTCAGTGGGCGGAGCAAGCAGATTGGCGGGCGCGTTCGACCAATCGCCACCGTGAATTTACAGCTCCTGTCGTTACGTCACTACGTTCAGACAGAGGGATGGGGCTCGCGCTGCAGAAGCGACAGGCTAAGCTCCTCAGGCGATGCCAGTTTCCAGCCTGTTACTCGCCTTTTTTCTGTCCCAGCATTAACTTCTCGGGTGGTCCAAGCTGCCCAGCCTCAGTGTGAAGCTGTGCGTCCTAACTTCGGAGGGTTTCCTTTTTTTAAGCTTTGACTTTTTGCGCAGGTGGGTAAGAGCTTGGTTAGAGAAAGCTGTAGCTCTTAGTGCAAGTTTGGTGTAATTTTTCACGACTGTGGGCAAGACGTACACGTTTGATTTAAATGCACTGAGTAGTATCTGTGCTGCTGGCCTGAAGCTGTCTCAAGCCAATGTGCATTCGTGTTTGTGGTTTTCTGTGTCACAGAACCTGCGCACATACATGATTAAAGATTGCAGCATCATTTGGGCCGTTTTAATGCCAGTCAGGTGTATCCTACGGCAGAGCAATTTGTGTTTTATGACATTTAAATGCCCAACTGCAACTATAGAAAGCGTAAAAACACATGTAATGTGGTGAAGAGTTCATCTACATAAGTGCTCAAATTCAACAACTCACATCTGAGTATTTCAAGCTGGCTTTACAGAAGTAGTCGCTGCATTTTGAGGTTATAATACATTTAAAAGGGTTTGGGCCTTAGAAGTTTGACCTTTTGACCTCATAAACAGAGTCACCATTTAAACCTCTCTGACCAACTTGTTTTTGATGCAAACAGACAAAATATTCTATTGAACATGTTCAAGGGTTTTTGTTTTTTGTTTTTTTAAGGTCAACTGGAGTGGAAAAGTCTGTTTGAGATTTCAATATGAACTATTTTAGTTTTTTAGCTTTTTTTTTTTTTTTTTTTTGGCACCAGTGGCCTTTATTGAACAATAAATTAATAGGAAATGGGGTGAAGAGAGAGGAGGAAGACTGGGAATCGAACCCAGGACAACCACATTGAGGACTATAGTCTCTGCACTCAGTGCCCTGAAAATAGACGGGTTTTTTTTTAAGCCTGAATGGCGGTTGTGCCGTCCAGACATTGAAAGTTTAGGGTTTAAACATAAATGGACACTCATGCAGCAAGAAAGGAGACAAAACGGCGGTGTGGCTGCTGGGAGTAGTTTATTTACACTCAGAAACTTGTTTTGCTTTATAGTCCAAAACCTAGAAAGACAACGAATCTTTAGAACAGCACACTTCATCAAAAAGATGCACTTTGAATTAGGGGTGTCCCAATAAATCGGCCCCAATTTCCTTAATTTCGGGAAATTGGCAACCGGCTGATACTTGCGTGAAAAACCAACCTCGTCTAACTCCGCAAAAGTTTGAGAATCATCCACTGTCCCGTTTTGCTCTGCCATGAGAGGGGGCTGACTGACAGACCCGCCCCCCCGGGTCACTTTTCCACATGTGCGGCTAACAATAGTCACCTCATTGTTGCCAACTTGGCGACTTTTTAGACAAAAACATCAGTATCGGCCAAAATCGGATTTGGCAGGTCAGGCTTTTTAAAGTTCGTGATCGGCCAGAAAACTGCAGTCGATGCACCCCTACTTTGAATTCTTGCTTATTTATTAAAAAGGAAACTTATTTATTTTGGTTACTTATTTTGTATTTAATTTTACCCAATTTACTTTGCTTTGAGTGCACCTGAGATTACCGCAGGGCATGCTATTCAAAGAAGAAGCCAAGATAATAACAATAAAAATATCTACAGAGTAATGCTGCTCAAATGTTATCCAGATGATTTCGTAAAAAATGAAATTTATTAAGGTTTATTATCAGCGTGTGAGAGTGTGCGTGAATGGGTGAATGACCGGCTGTAGAGTAAAGTGCTTTGGGGTCCTGTGGACTAGATTAAGCGCTGTACAAGTACAGACTATTTACCATGGAGGTATTGGTTTAAAATGCATCAATGCATATTCTGAACCTCTGCATCGAGGTCCATACTACATGTTGATGCATTTGTAATCTGAAAATGGTGGGAATTTTTGTTTTTAATGCATTAACACTGCAAAAACAAAATCTTACCAAGTATTTTTAGTCTAGTTTCTAGTGCATATATCTTGAAAACACTTGAAATAAGACAAAACTAACTCATAAGTTACTTTTCAGCACAATATAGGAGCTTGTTTTAAGTCAATAATTCCTTAGCAATGATGGAAAAGTTCAAGTTACAAATTAAATGATCTGCCAGTGGAACAAGACATTTTCCCCATATTATAAGTTAAATTGTCTTGTTCCCCTGGCAGATTATTTCAATTATAACTGATCTGACTTTGTCTAAATTGAACTTTCCATCTGTTATTCCATCCATTATCTATAGGAGGTAAAAGTTTATGTGAAGTTAGTATTAGGAGGGATTGAGAGTTTTGTGTAAATTCTGTTTAGTCTGATTCCCACAGTGTGGATTCCTGCTGTTTTCTAACCATATTTCTCTAGTAAATGTAGTAATTCTTATCTGAAAGTGATGAGCTGCAGCCTGTGTTTTATGAGACACTTTAGAAAGACGCCTAAACGAAGGTTAAGAGTGAAATATGATCGTTTAGAACCATGACAGTCTGGTAAATGAACTCAAACTGTTGTGTCTGAAAGGTCCTGTTGATGTTATTCATGTTCTGGGGCGGGAGGGGGTCATTTAAAACCTATAAATAACTATCAGTAAGTTATATTCAAAAGAAATGTTGTACCTCACTGATAATCCCTTGCATCTTATCAGCTGTAAGTGCCAAGAGTTTTAACCCAAAACTTTAAACTACTCAGGGTTGGGAGTGAGATCTGGAGGGGGGCCGGACGGAGACACTCCCACCCCAACACACACTTTGACACTCGCTCTGGTTGTGTGTGATTGGTGTGTGTGTCTGTGGGCAGACCCTGTGCTGAGATTAGAGTCACAGCCCAGAGTGTGTGAGCTTCCTGTGAGCTGAGGATGAGGAAGCTGTGTATTGTTGTGGGACCATTTTTGATTTTTTTAATACATGCAAGGACTCACTGTGAGCTGCTTGACCTGCTGCCAGTTTCCACACCTTATCACCGTAATCTTTGTTCTTTAAACAGACTCTGGCAAAATGTCGCTTACTGTAGCGGGTAAGTTTGAAGCGGTTATCAGAACTTACGATTTCCAGAAAGTTATTTTGAGCAGACTTGTAGAAAAACAAAAAAAAGTTATAATAATTTTAACACAAGATATTCTAGTAACAGGCTGATGCTGACAAATGTTTTGACAAATATTCTGAATATTTGGGGGGGGTTTGTTTTTAATTAAAAATAATAACAGTAGTAACACATGAACAGCTCATCTGTTTCCAAAGGAATGAAAAGGAAGATGTTTGTGTGCGTTTCTAGCTCTCACCAGAGGACCGATGACAGAGTTTGAGGAGAAGCTCCGTCAGCAGCATGAAGACTCCATGCATCGGGAGCTGGAGGCGCTGCTGGCCACAGCCAACAAAGCTGAGGCTGAGGTGGGTAAACTGCTCCCACCCTGCAGGCTCCCAACATCAGCAGAAACTTCTAGAGAACTCGGTTAGTGGGTGAAACCATGCAGAGAAAGGAAGGTCTTCTTGTTTGTTTACAAGTTGTTGCATTTTTTAAAAAAATGTTTTAAGTATATATTTAAAAAAATGTTAGGATTTGGATCAGCTGAATCACATTATTAATGTTGCACTTTTCTTCTGCGTACGTTTATCATCATGTCTCACACGGCTCAAAAATAATCGCCATAATTTAGACCGGAAACATCTTCCTCAGCCCGTGCAACGGTTGGCATCTATGCAATCAAGCGTTTAGACACCCTTTATTATTGTTGTTTTAAAAACTACTTGGTTTTCAAAGACCATGACTTAGGACTGGGCGATAAATAGATTTTATCAATTAATCAAATTTTTTGTTTTTGAAGATTTAATTTTTTTGTAAAATCTGGATTTTTTATTTATTTATTTTTTTTTTTCACCAATGCACGCCTTGGATTTCCATAGTTCAGAGGCGGCCATCTTGTTTGACAAGCGTGTTTTACAGCTTCTGTTTATTTGGGCTTTGAGTTAAAGTTAACTCTGCAATGTAATGTTAAGGCCAGGCTATTATTATTTTATTTTATTTAATTACGAGAATATAGTCAGAATATTACCAGAATAAAGTCATAATTGTATGAGAACTCCAGCATGAGTAATAACAAAAAAAATAAAAAGAAGAATGTTAAGCATCTTGTGAAGTTATACTTTGGTATAAGTTTTACAGATAATAGTTAATCGTTTAACATATCAGCATCAAATTCTTATCAACAGAACTTTGAAATAAGTCTATTTCGAAGAAATAACCACACAAACTGAGCTGCTCACGTCAGATCCTGATAACTCTAAGCTTTTTTCTCATTAAAATAACTTTTTTTATTCTGCTAATATTATGACTATATTCTCTTAATTCATAGCCTGGCCTGAATACTCCGTCATACAACTCACAGAAGGGATGATTGAAACAGAAGCCACTTTTTGTGATTTTCTGTAATTTCTTTTTTAGAAAAAAAAAAAATGAGGACAACATTGATTAAAATCAGATCTGGTATGAAAAAAATCTGAGATTTTTATTTTTAACCCATATCGCCCAGCCCTACCATGACTCTTGTTCCACTGTGTGGGCCATGCTGTGGAACAAGAGTCATGGACTGGTTTATCTGTATTTACATGAATTGAGCAAATGTTTGCAGAACAAGTGTTCCAGGAAACTGACCATCAGAGCTTCTGTCTGGAAACACAGCTTGGTAGGATTTGAGATAAACAACCTTTAGGTCCCACAAATCAGTTTTCATCCAAACACACACATGCTCCTGGATTGGCCTGTTTAAGAAAAACATAACAGTGGAGTGGCAGAAGAAAGTCTAATTGTTTGACGACTGCAAACCTCCGTTGTCTCTTTTACAGACACGTTTTTCACAGTTAACAAATACTTTTTTTAAATCTTTCTAAACTAACACGCATATTAATTTGTGTCTTAAAGGGGCAGTATTGTGTAAAATCGACTTTTTTGAGCTTTGAACATGTTATAATGTTATTCCTTCATCAAAAACATACCTGGAGTGTTGCTTTGATTCTTTCATGCATGTTTGAGAAATCCTTTAGTCTCCCGTGGCAGCAATTCAGCTGTGCAATATGCTTCGGGGGGGACACTGAGGTGCATTGCCTCCTTTTTTCGAGGCGCAGCTCCTCCTCAGAGCTGCAGTTTCTAAGCTTCCAAGCTTCCATATTACAGAGCACCACTCCCCCGCGACTTCCCCACTCACCTCCTTCAGACCAGCCACCAGCAGCAGTTAGCAAACAGCTGGTGGAACTGCGCATCTGCTGAGCTCATTACAGGAGCTACTTCTCAGTGAAACGCTGGTAAGAAAGTTGTTAAAGGGTTAATAGAGCGCTGTTGTGATGACTTCCAGAAGGCGGAGTTTCAGAAAGATCAGGAGCTTCTTAAAGAGATTTAGGTCCAATTTCAAGGCGTGAAAGTATCAAGTCAGATTTCTTTTAAGTCATATTTGATATATACAGCATTTTTATAACAACTGAAGGTAACATAGTTACTTGATTGAGCTGTAAAATGATTCTATGTGGCTGAAAAATACATAATACTGCCCCTTTAACCTTTTTCCAGCCTCATCACTGGTACACCAAATATGGATCAGTTATTTGGTTAAAAAAAAAAAAAAACATTGTTCTTTAAAAAAAAAAAAAAAAAAAAAGTTCTCCATGTTAATGGTTACATCTTTATAAGACCCCAACATGGGAGGAGGTCAGACGACACAGAAGGATACCAGCATTGTTTTTAAAGCTTGGTGGTGCTGCAAGCGGTCCTTTTATGACAGTGGCTATGAATCTTTGAATGCAGACACTGAGAAATGATTGACTCTGTTCATTAATTATTTGAAATTATCAAGGCAGTCATGCTTTTTTCCTCAGACTTTTTATTGCAGGTTCCACCTCAATAATTACTAAAATGGGAAATTTTCCAAAAATTTACAGGAAGCTTACCTGAAGTCAGAACGTCAGACGTTTCCCAAAAAGCCCCAAAGGTCAAGGTCCAATAAGGCTGAAGTCCATCTAAAAGTTATTCATAGATGCCTTAAATACACAGTTTAATCTACATTTTGCACTCCTGTTTGAACCTTAAGTCTTTCACAGAGTTCTGCACAACCTCAGTTGGTTACCATGTTGCTGCAGTATTCAAAAATTAAAAATGCAGAGAAAGACACTGTTGGCTTGTCTTAATAATGACTGTTGGCCTGATAAACAAATCAATCAGCAATTCTTACTCGCTTTCCAAAATGGAGCTAGAACACATTTAGTTATTATTTCATTCCCACATCCAAGCTCTGGGTTTAATTTGACACTGCCTAATTTGCCAGCAGCACTTGTTCCTGTTTCACCATCTTCTGCCTCAGTTCATACTGAGTTCTTGAAATATTCTCCACTGAGTTTCTCATTTGAGAAGTTTCTGTTTGAAACAAAGATCATTGGTTCGTTTAATTTGAACAACTGATACCACAAAAGGCAACTCATCTTCCACGGGCGGTACTTCAACCACAGTTCAGAACCCTGGTTTTTCTCAGTTTAAACAAAGTATTAGGAAAAAGCTATTTTCCCTCACTGGCAGCACACGCTAATCTTTGGTTCTGTTTCAGGTCTCCAGAAAAGACTTTGATGGCTTCAAGAACCTCTTCCACAGATTCCTGCAGGTCAAAGGTCCTTCAGTTGATTGGGCCAAAATCAACCGGCCGCCCGAGGAATCGGTAAGCCCCCTGACACCTGAAGTCACGCTGTTTATTTGTGTCCATGTCGCAGTCTCTGGTCTGCAGTCCAGCTCTAGTGCTCACAATACGCCTCGACTCAGATGTCAGGTTACAGTATTGCACAACCCCTTTTCTTAAGCAGGCTCGCATGGTTAACTTTAATCAAATATTAGCAAAATATAATATTTACAGTATATCTGAACTAAATTTTACATAAAATATAATGAAAAGTCTCACTTTGACATTTAAATTGTCTTTCCGCTATTTTGAATTAATGGTTTCCATAATTTTCAAGTAATTGCATTAGTGCATTGCATTAGTAATTGCATGTAGATGTTACATTTCCACACCTGCTCCACCATCGACACACAGAAACCACAGACTGCTGAAACTCTCTCTTTTCCTGCGCAGACAGGACATACATGATATTTTTAGATAAATCCCTTCAATTAAATTTCTGTTTAACTGCATGTCTCCTCCTAATAGGCATCCTGAAATGTATATTTTTACCGATAAACCACGTCTTCTACAGGCTGAAGTCTGGGGTGACTTCAGCCTAATGAGGGCTTGTTTTTCAGACTATCAGCTATAATCTGGTCTGTCTGCATCATCCCATTTGGGAACAAAAAGTAAATGTTGCCTTGCATGCAGTATAAATGAAAGTGTTAGCTGTAATTGGCTACATTTAAGTGTAACTGATATCTCGGGTTATTTAAATATAGCTCCTACTGAATCTGCAGCCGCCTTACTTGATGTCTGTGTTGACAGTGAAAGTCATTCAGAGTCTGGGTCTTGCCCAAGGACACGTTCACATGTAGAGCGTAGTTGTAAAGAGCAGTTACATGACTAGTCACGACTTGGTTTACTTCCTGAAACCAAGACCCCCTGAGGGCTGGTCTGCACGTTTCTACATTCTTGGATAGCTTAAGAAAAACTCTACATAACTTGTTGGGGTTTTTTGTTTTTTTTATTACTGTAGTTTCATTTTTTAAAAATCATTTGATAAACAGAGATACCTGAACATTATACTAGACTCCCGATTGGAGGTGTGCGATACTGCATATTTTGGTATCGATCCGATACGAAGTAAATACAGGGCCAATATCACCGATACGATACTTGGATACTTGTTAAAGTTTGATATATAAGATATATATATTCTGACCTTCAGTTGTTTTTGTGGTTTTTCTTTTGAGTTATTTTGTTACAACCCAGGACATCGTTTAGATAAAGTTTATAGGTGTCTACAAAACACTTTAATATATATATATATATATATATATATATATATATATATATATATATATATATATATATATATATATACATGATAAACAGAAAAACAAAATAAATTTGTCTGCTTTGTTTTCTAAATAAACAAAAAATACATAATTTGAGAGGAAATCAAAACAAAAATCTTTTTTATGATAGAGTTGAGAAACTACAATACAAAAATAAAATTTCAAAAGGGAATCTGAAACTAAAGTATCGATCTTACAATGCTAGTATCGATACCGATACTGTCTTGGTATCGATATTTTGGATCGATCCGCCCACCTCTAGTCCTGATTTAAAAAATTTACTTTACAGAGCCTTGCAAATACACCTGTCGCAATAAGCAGGTAATCAATTAATCACATGATAAATTAAAATGGGCTCAATAATTTCTATTAATATTTTTTGCAGGGCAATTTTGTTTTCAGAGACATGATCCATGTTCTTTATGGTTTCAGTTGTGATTTTTATTTCCTTTTTATTTATTGTTTTTGGTGTTCATGGTTTTTTTTTGTTTTTTTTTTTTTTGTTTGTTTTATGTTTAAAATGTTTAAAAATTACTAAATAAATACAAAAAATTAGAAAAAAATGATGTAATAAAGGCATCTAATTAAACAATAAGATTGGAAATAAAATGGAAAATAATAATGATAATGTTAAGTGTTCTTTACAAAATTTATTGGTCTTTGACAGGCCGAACTTGCATTATTATGCCATTATCAGTATATTCATTGAAAATAGTCTCAAAATGACAATATTATCGACATCGCAATAATTTCTGGGACAATTTATTGTCCAGTAAAATTTGTTATTTTTACCTGTTTGCGAGTGTCTTCATACTCCTAGAACTTTTTCACATTTGTTCTCTTTACTGACTTCAATGTATTTTATTTGGATTTTATGTGACAACCCAACACAAATTCTGGAGTGGAAGGAAAATAATATATTTTAGATTTTTTTATTTGCAAATAATTTGGAAGAAAAAGTGTGGCGTGCATTTGAATCCACACCCCTCAGTCAAAACTCTGTACAAGCACCTTCCTGGAATTACTGTGCTGTAATTTTGCTCTTATTGCATCTGCATGTATTTTGGGTATCAATTCTGTAGTCTTGCCACAGATTCTCAGTTGAATTTAGGTCTGGACTTTGACTGGGCCGTTCTACTACTGAATAGACTTTGAAACCATTCTGTTGTAGCTTGGGAAGAAGTCTTTAGTGGGAAGAAGAGCTTTCTTCTTCCCACTAAAGACCAAAGTTGTTGAGTGGAAGATTAGTAGTTGTCCCATTGACAGTTTCTCCCATCCGAGCTGTGGATTTCTGCAGCTCTTCCAGCGTTACCATGGACAAACTTGGCCATCCTGTCTTGAAACTTCCATTTTCAGATGATGGATTAAAGGAAGCTGAAGTTATTGTTTCATACCCTCATCCTGCTTTATTTCTCCCTGAAATCTCTGCTGTCTCCTTGGTCTTCGTGATGCTGATTGTTCTCTAACAATCCTCTGAGGCCAGCTGGGTTTATACTGATGCAGGTGAACTCGAATTGACTACTGAAAGTGGCACAAGATTTCAGGGTTAAATATAAAAAAGTTTGTTAAAGTACAAAAATATCTTTTTCCTTCTACTTCTCAATCATGTTGTACTTTGTGTTGGTTTATAGTATAAAATCGCTATAAAATACATTGAGGTTTGTGTTTCTAACATGACTAAATGTGGAAAAAGCTGAAGCATTGTGTCGCGACAGGATAAGACAGATCATTTGTGAAAAAAATCTACCTCCGCTGCCTTCTCCCAGAGCTACCAGTAATAACTGCAGAAATACACCACTCAAGCAGAAACAAGTCAGAGCCAGGGGGAGGGTCTTAGCGCTGTCAATCGCCCTCATGTACGCGCTGCTCACACACTCCCCTTTGCTCTCTGCTACGCTAGAGTTGGATCATAACAACATAGCCTGCTGCTAATGCTAAGGCTAGTTAGCATGGCCACTGATGACGGCGGATAAACAGTTTTCCTGGAACGGTAAGTTGTTTCTCCGACATTAGCACATTTAGCAGTGCGTACACGAGGATGATTGACAGCACTAAGCCCCTCCTCCTGGCTCTGATTGGTTGTTTTAGGTCGGGAGCGGTGCATTTCTTTAAATGACAACAGTAGATCAGGGAGGAGGTGGAGGAGCGCCGTCTATTCAGATTATGTCTCATACCAGACTGTCAAGACATGGTGACAGTTTTAACAAACATGCAAAAAAACACATTTTATGTAAAAGTTACATACTCCATCTTTAATGGGTTGTTGGCTTGAGCAATTCTGCAAAAGGCAAACTAAATGTAAATCCATTTGCTTCAAATTTAAAGTCTTTGTTTTTAGGTAAATGTTTAGCAGACTGATCTGAATTGAGGGAAAGCGTACCTTCCCGCATATTGTACTGGTTTGGCTCAAGTTCATTTGCTCAAACGTGGAACTGCTCCTTTCAATAATTCACTTGCAGTAGAGTCGGGATAAATGCCAGCCCCTGAAACAAGCAAGTGTAACCAGATCTAGAGGTTGAGAACATCCAGGTTCTGGCCAGTTATTAATCAGCATGGTGACTTTTCACACTACTCTCACAGTCCCTCGCTCCACAGCTCCCAGAATACCCAGGACAGTGAAGGTTACAGCTAAGAATAGACTGACCGCCACAGCATTCACAGGGTTCGCTTTGGAAGACTGAGAGCATGACAAGCTGACATTTGCCCCCTGAGACATCCACCCACCTAAAGCTCACCACTGTTGAGAACCACATGGTCACACAAGACACTCGTACTGTTAGAAAACATGCTTAAATGATGGTAAACTCTATATCCTGACATGCAACTGTGACCAGCTTGATCCAACACTCACATTAATCACTGACCTTTTTTTTTCAGTAGTACACAATAGACCTATTTCATAGCGTTCATTTTAACATGAAGTAGAAATCAAAATTAGAACCAATAGAGCCTGGATTCTTCTTCCTCTGCACCTGTAGGAATTGATTTGTCAATAAAAGTCTGTCTGTGTATGTCATGCTTCATTAACATGTCTGCTGTGATGTGATGGGGGGGGCTGTTCAAGAGCTTTTCTGTTGCTTTCAAGCTGCCCTCCCCCAAGAACTTCACCAGGACGTGTGGTCTTCAGATTACAGACAGGTGGTCGATAGCAGTCTATAGCAGCAGTTCCCAAAGTTGGGATTGGAAACCCACTTTGGGTCACAAATATGTACGTCTGGGTTCTTGAGGTCCTCTTCAGAAATTAACCTGGTTATTGACACAGAAAAACAAAAAACGCGTTCATCACATTCTCATGCTTCACAGCAAAATTCCCCGTGACCCCCTAAACAACATCTCTGCTCTCCACAAAGGCAGATCCCTCATATATTTTAACTAAACTCAACCACCCCTTGTTTAAAGTTTTCTCGTGAACCATCAGAACAAAGATTTGCTTTAAAAAGCTGCAGAGCCAACAGATTTAAGAATTTATTTTACCTGCTGCTACCATCCTTTTAGATACTTCTTGTTGAGTCTATTTTTTTGGGGTCTGTTAGTAGTTATGCTTTTATGTCTATACTGTGATGGTTTTTATCGCACTTACTGTATTTATTGTTGGATAATGTGTTTTCTGCTGGCTGTCATACAAAAATTGCCCCCTTGGGATATTCAGTATACCTTGACCTAAAAACCAAAAAACAACAAAAGAAAGCATGCAGTATGTAACTTTTTTGAAAAATGTATTTTTACATATGTTAAAATTATCATGTTGTGACAGTATAAGACGGATAATCTGTGAAAAAAATCAAGCTCCTCTGCCTTCTCCCAGTGCTCCCAGTACTAACTGCAGAAATACACCACTCAGTCAGAAACAAGTCAGAGCCAGGAGGAGGGTCTTAGCGCCGTCAGTCACCCTCATGTACGCGCCGCTCACACACTCCCCCTGCTCTCTGCTGCGCTGGAGTTGGATCATAACATAACCTGCCGCTAATGCTAAGGCTAGTTAGCATGGCCACCGTTGACGGTGGATACACAGTTTTCCTGGAGCGGTGAGTTGTTTCTCCACCATTAGCACATTTAGCAGCGTGAACACGAGGGTGACTGGCAGCGCGAAGCCCCTCCTCCCGGCTCTGATTGGTTGTTTTCAGATGGGAGCGGAGCATTTCTGTTGACGGCAATAGTAGCCCAGGGAGGATGAGGATGAGCTCGATCTTTTCACAGATTATCTGTCTCGTACTAAACTGTCACCACATGGTGACAGTTTTAACAAATATGCACAAAACATATTTTTGTAAAAGTTATTTACTGCAGCTTTAAGAAATGTAGAAGATAAAAAACAGGATTTGAAAATAGAATAAAGCAACAAGTTGACCAATTTATTGGCTGTTGACGCTTATTGTGTTGTCATTGTACCACTTTTTGACTGACTCTGTATAAACGCTCAACCAAGAGTTGGGGTCATAACCCTCTTACATTTTCACATTGTTTGTCAGAAGCTGGGAAGTTTGGGAAACACAGGTCTATAGGACTGTCTCGACACTCTGCACCTTTTATAATAGAGCTCAACTCTTCATTGGGTGCACGTCTCAGTCAGTTTCTAAACATGCTGCCCATTTTTGAGTTGGCATTGATCTGTGTGATTCCTCTACATAAATTGTCTTTATGTCAAATCAAGATCCCTCTCCTGCTGTGTGTTCCTGCCTGATACAGTTACAGCTGGTGCTCAGACTGGCAGCGTGTTCAAAGTGAAGCCTCCGATTGGTCAGTTTTGACCGTCGGGAGCCAATGGAAAGCATACCTTTAGGTGTTTATTTTAAGGGTTGATTTTTAAATATTAGCCATGACCTCAGAAAATACATGCATCTGGCTCGTCCTTTATGCTATTTAAAGGATCTGCAGGTGCCAGAGAGGACTAGTCGACTGGCAACTGGAAGGAAGATTCAACTCTGACCCCAAGATGGTGTGTTTGGGAGGGTGAATGGCACTTTGTCTAAAAGGACTTTGATTGATCACAATGACTCGTAAAAGCGTGATAATAATAGTCTATTTACCATCCGCCTTGTAAGTGCAGACATCCTTGGATTTAAAAAGGCAGCATCTGTGTATAGATACAGTGAGCTCTAATAATCCTATTTTTCACTCGGTGATAATGTTGAATTCAAAAGCATGAAATGTGGCTCCATTCCAACCATGAATCATGATGATGTCCTGTTTGATATTTGCTCCTCTTCACAGTTTTAGCGCCTTTTTAATATCTTGTGTAAGCTTTTTATACAAACTTACAGATGAAGATAAGGACTCCATGTTGAGTTGAAGCTTGCAGGCATGGATCTGAGTCATTGTGGCCTTGATCTTCTGTCTGGCTCCAGCTGACAGTGATTATTGATAAAGTGACGGGTGACGTAGCTGCTGATCGTGTGACGTTACCTCTTTCAGTCCAGACAGATAACGTCTTCACATTTTGTCATGTCGCAACCACAAACTTTAATTCATTTTATTTGGATTTTATATGATAGACCAACATAAAGCAGTGCATAATTGTGAAGGACAAGGATGTATGGATTAATGTTTTTACAAATAAAAAAAACCGCTGTGTTGATTTGGATAGAGCTCCTCTGAGTTAAAACTTTGCAGATGTTTTTCCTGTTGTCCTTTTGCAAAATACCTCAAGCTCAGTTGAATTGGATGAACAAAAGAAATGTATCCCCACAGCTGAACATCAGCTGTGGGGATACATTGGTTTGACTGTGCACCATGTTTGACTGTGGGGATGGTGTGGTTAAAATTATGCTCTGCTTTGTGTTGGTCTGTCACACAAAATTCCACTGCAGTTCGTTGAAACTTGTTGTAACTCGACAAAATGTGGAAAAACTTACTTCTGTAAGGAAGTGTTGCAGCTAGGGGTGAGCAATATGGACTTAAAAGTGTATTATGATGTATTGTGGTATTTGTTATCGAAACAGAGGTGACCATAAACTATTTGCAACATTTGTGGAGACTTTCATGTGGTGGCTGACAGGTGGAAACATGCAGCAAATGGCAAAACACACCAAAAAAATGAATGCAACAGAAAAATGCAGCAAATGGAAAATGCTGCACTCACAGAAAAATAGAAGCAACCACCTACAATCAACAAAACAAAATGCTAAAGAAAAATGCTGCAACCACAGGAAATGAAAACAAAAGGGAATAATGCCACAAATGGCAAAAACAAGTATGAAACGGGGCAAACTTGCTCCACAAAATGGAACTGCTCCAGACCACTAGGGGGCGTCTGGAGCAAGAAATATTACCTACGTAAATATGCTGCTGTTCTATAATATTGTAAAAGACTGTGTGTTTGAAAAAGACAGCTTTTTTTGCCTCCTCAAGCTCTCTTCTGGACATCCTGTTAAATCATGACACCCCATCTTTACTGAGGGTCTGGTCTCATATGATTTGGTGGTCGACTCCCCCTAGTGGTCTGGAGTACTTCTGTTGTGTGGAGGAAGTTGGCAGCATTTTATACTTGTTTTTGCTGTTTAGTGTTTTCCTATTTTCTTTCCTGTGGTTGCAACATAATTCTTTTCCTGTGATTTTTTTTTTTTTTTTTTTTTTTTTTAAGGTTACATTTCAGTTTTTTTTGTGTGTGTTTGTGTGTTTTGGAGTTTGCACCATTCATGTGTTTGCAGAGATTTTCATCATTTCAGGTGCATTTGCACCTCTCAGCCACCATACTTTTTTTTTTATTTTATTTTATTTTTAAATGTAACTCTACGGTTGTGACACCATTTCACAGCAATCATAGCCCCACAAATAC
Source organism: Anableps anableps (assembly GCA_014839685.1). Taxonomy (NCBI): domain Eukaryota; kingdom Metazoa; phylum Chordata; class Actinopteri; order Cyprinodontiformes; family Anablepidae; genus Anableps; species Anableps anableps. The sequence continues at coordinate 33,332,973 of CM026065.1, read as the reverse complement.
AAATACTGCTGTTATTTGTATCTGTTCTTATCACATACCCATGTTTCTTCAGAACACCCATTTACATAAAGTAGTGTGATTTTTGCAGCTTTCACTCCTCCTGGAGGAGCGCGTAGCGACAGCAGAAAATCACTTGCGTTGAGTCGTTGACTTTACAGCAGTCCCTCATACGGAGCATGCATGTAGCGACAGTGGAGAGGAAAACTCCCCTTTAACAGGAAGAAACTTCCAGCAGAACCTGGCTTAGTAGAAAGCAGCCATCTGCCATGATCAACAGGGGGCTTGTGAAAAAAGAGTAGATACACAGAAAAGAAACAGAATAACTCATGTAGGAGTACTTTCGATGTTCATGAAAGTAAAAAGTTAATAGCAGGAGAAGGAGAACAATGAGTTGATGGCAGCATTATCTCAGCTGAAGCCCTCCTCCAGGAAGGCATCACAGCCAAACAGAACGCCTGACCAGGTGTAGCTTCTATGCAGAGAGAAATAACTGAGTTGAAAAAACAGCAAATAATGCAAACTGGAGAATAGTAGAAGAAGAAAGTGAGAAAAAGTGGTCAGTTTGTTCTCCAGTGGCCTAAGCCTTTGGCAGCATAGCTACAAAAATAGCTCAGGATAACCTAAGCCAGGCTAACTGTAAGCTTTATCAAAAACGAAAGTTTTAAGCCTAGTCTTAAAAGTAAACAGGGCGTCTGCCTCACGGACTAAAACTGGAGAGGAGCCTGATAACTAAAGGGTCTGCCTCCCATTCTGCTCTTAGAAACTCCAGGAACCAGCAACAAACCTGCAGTCTGAGGGTGAAGTGCTCTGTTAGAAACTGATGGAGCTGGTTATTAAGGGCTTTATTTGTGTGATTTAACAGGGAGCTAAAATAGGAGATAAAATATTTAAATGTATGGCTACAATAAATCCAAATTCTTATAAGAAAATTTTCATGACGATGATAAACGAGACTGTAAACAGCCGTCAGTAGTTGCAGCCAAAAATTAAACGACAAACATACAGAATGAAAGTCAGTCTCTTGGAAAATGGTTACAGTTCTGTCGTTTACTGCACCGTCTGACTTAATGTTATACACTGTGCTACGTTTGATGCTGGAAGTCTTCTTGCTGTTTTGTTTGCTCAGATCCAACCCTACGACAAGATCAAGGCGAAGGGTCTTCCTGAAAATATCACTGCCTGCCTTAACAAGCTCGTGGTGGTCAAACTGAACGGAGGACTGGGAACCAGCATGGGCTGCAAGGGCCCCAAAAGTCTGATCAGCGTCCGCAACGAGAACACCTTCCTGGACTTGACTGTGCAGCAGATCGAGGTACAGAAGCAGCTCTGCGCTGCGAAGATGCTGAGGGGCAGTGAGATCAGTTGCTCAAGTTTTCAGCTCTCTTTGTGCTCGTTTGTTTGCAGCATCTGAACAAAACCTTCAACGCCGACGTGCCGCTGGTTCTCATGAACTCTTTCAACACTGATGAGGACACAAAGAAGATCCTGCAGAAATACACGCACCATCGCGTCAAAATCCACACGTTCAACCAGAGCAGGTGCACAACGCACAGACAGCCGGTTTGTTTCCTGTTGCTGCTTCAAGAAGGGAAATGAGACATCAGCAGTTTTTGAACAAGTTCTGTCCATGCAGCGCTTCACTTTCCTCCACATGTGATGTTACAGCCTCACTCCAAACTGGATTAAATTTGTCTCTTTCCTCAAAATTCTCCACACAAATACTCCATTATGATAATGTGGAAAAAGGTTTTTGAGTTTTTTGCTATTTTATTAAAAACAGAAAACTAAGAAATCCCATTTATGTAAGTATTCACATCCTTGGTCATGAAGCTGAAAACTGATCCCACTGATCATCTTTGAGATGTTTCTACAGCTTAAATGGAGACCACCTGTGGTAAATTCAGATGATTGGGCTTGGTTTGGAAAGGCACACACCTGTCTATATAAGGTCCCACAGGTAAACAGTGCAGGTCAGAGGTCAAACACCAAGCATGAAATCAAAGGAATGTCTGCAGAGCTCCGAGACAGGATTGTCTTGAGGTACAAGTTTGGGGACGGATCCAGAAACATTTCTGCTGATTTGAAGGTCCTGATGAGCTCCGTGGCCTCCATCATTGGTAAATGGGAGAAGTTTGGATCCAGCAGGGCTCTTCCTGGAGCCGCCAGTCCACACTGAGCGATCGGAGGAGAAGGGCCTTAGTCAGAACCTGATGGTCACCTTGTCAGAGCTCCAGGGTTCCTCTGTGGAGAAAAGGAGAACCTTCCAGAAGGACGACCATCTCTGCAGCAATCAGGCCTGTATGGTAGAGCGGCCAGATGAAATCCACTCCTTCATAAAAGGCACATGGCTGCTGGTCTGGAGTTTACCAAAAAACAGCTGAAGGTGTGAATGCCAGGCTTCGTGCTTGGAGGAAACGCCACCTTCCGTGCAGTGAAGCATGGCGGTGGCAGCATCATGCTATGGGGATGTTTTGCAGCAGCAGAATCTGCCAGACTAGTCAGGATGGAGGGAAAGATGAATGGATGAAAATGGCCGACAGACGTCTCCCATCCAACCTGATGGAGCTTGAGAAGTTCTGCAATGAAGAAGGGAGACGGCCTGAAGGCGGGTGAGCTGAGCTGGTGGCATCATGTTCAGAAAGACTTGAGGCTGTGAATACTCAAATACGATTTCTTGGTTTTCTATTTTGAATAAAATTTGCAAAAAAATGTCATATTGGAGTATTTGTGTGTAGAATTTAGAGGAAACTTAATCTAATTTGGAATAAGGCTGTAAAATAACAAAATGTGGAAAAAGTGAATTCTTTCCGGATGCACCGAATGTTCCGATTAATTGTGCTTCTGGTCCTGCTCAGGATCACTTTTTAAAGCGTCAGCCTTGGACTAAATTAGTTCCTAAAATAAGTTGGGTTTATTATTTCAGCCTCTGGCAGGTCCCTTAAGATGAGCGCCAGTGTGGACGGTACACGTTGTGGGCAAAATACGACTCATAACGGCTTTTTCTTACCAACAGGTATCCGAGGATCAACAAGGAGTCTCTGCTGCCGATCGCTAAGAGCATGGCCGTGAACGGTGAGAACACGGAGGCCTGGTACCCGCCGGGTCACGGAGACATCTACGCCAGCTTCTGTAACTCCGGCGTGCTGGACAAACTCCTCGCTGAAGGGAGGGAGTACATCTTTGTGTCCAACATCGACAACCTGGGCGCCACCGTGGATCTCTTCATCCTCCACCACCTGATGAGCCAGCCGGCCGACAAACGTTGCGAGTTCGTCATGGAGGTCACAGACAAGACCAGAGCAGACGTCAAGGTGAGCGCGGTTCATCCTGCTTTGCTGTTTCGGTGCTGATCTGCTCCGGGCGGCGGGGGAATAAGGCCTGCCGTCTTCCTGTCTGCAGGGTGGAACTCTGATCCAGTATGAGGACCACCTGAGGCTGCTGGAGATCGCTCAGGTCCCCAAAGCCCACGTGGACGAGTTCAAGTCCGTCACCAAGTTCAAGATCTTCAACACCAACAACCTGTGGATCTCCCTGCCCGCCATCAAGAGGCTGCAGGAGAAGAACAGCATGGACCTGGAGATCATCGTCAACCCAAAGGTAAGTCAAGAGGGCCTCCGATGGACAGAATATTTCGGTTTCCTAAACAGATTGAGCACGGCATGTGTGCTTTGACTCCGACCTGAACTTTCATCTCCTGGGCAGACGTTGGATGGTGGTCTGAACGTCATCCAGCTGGAGACAGCTGTGGGTGCCGCCATCAAGAGCTTTAAAAACGCCATGGGTGTGAACGTCCCCCGCAGCCGCTTCCTACCGGTGAAGACCTCGTCGGACCTCCTGCTGGTGATGTCCAACCTGTACAGCCTGGACGCCGGCTCGCTCACCATGAGCAAGAAACGGGAGTTTCCCACCACGCCGCACGTTAAACTGGGCAGCTCCTTCACCAAGGTCGGCAGCCATCAGAGCCCGTTCTCTACCGTTTCATCTGCAACCAAAGATTCTTGATCAGCAACGGAAACCAGACTGATGCTGGACGTAACGTTGCTGCTTTAAGTTTCTGTTTGTTCCTGCAGGTTCAGGACTTTCTGACCAGGTTTGAAAATATCCCGGACATGTTGGAGCTGGATCACCTCACTGTGTCCGGAGACGTGACCTTTGGCAAGAACGTCTCTCTGAAGGTAAAACTAAAAGACGACCATGAAAGACGCCGCATTTTCCACATCTCAGAAGAACAAGACTTAATGTTTTAATTACTACTTACTAGGTGTTAATTTCGATTAATTGATGACATACATTTTAACGCGTCAAAAATGTTAACCGTACAAATGTTCCAAGCGGAACCAATGTATTCGCATGTTTCTGGTACGACTGTAAAATCGACATCCGCAAACAGCGATGGACGATGAAGCTGCTTCTCTTGGCCCACTGGGGATTAATTTTTGCTTCAAAAAAACGATCTGACAGAAAAGCTGGAAGAGATTATTGTTGTGCTAAACGGAGTTGGCCCGTCGCCGAAGCTCTTCAAGCCTGATCTCAGTGGAAGACATGTTGCATCAATCTGCAGGTTGAATAACCTAAACAATTGTTGTTGAGCTCATATGTCTATTCAATAATTTAGCAGAATGTTGCTTATTTTGTCGATTTAGTTTTTGATGAAAAGGTGAATAATTGCGATGAATTAATCGCACTGTTTTTTAAAAAATTAGCTCTTGACTTACTCTCTGTTTGTAGCAAGAACCTGAAGAAAAGTCGGCGACTGAACTGAAGGTGTTGAATCACAGAAATGGGTCCCAACGTTGGTTCGTTTATTACCGTCTGAATTAGAGGCTTTAAAACTCATCGCTGTTGAAAATGGCTCGTAAAAACAACTCATATTTAATAAACTAGAATGTTTTCCTGAGGCTTGTCAGATTAAAAGTAGTTTTGAAAATAACCTTTATGCAGGTATTAAACATACATGACATTAAGCCCACATTTCTGTTATAAATGTTTTTTAATTAGTCTGATGTGATATTCTAATCTTAAATGTCATGTTTTCATCTGCTGCAAGCAGAAAAATCACCATATTTACAAGAAATAAAGGCTACACAGCCTTTAGTTCTGGTTACACCGTGTGAAAATATTAAAATGAGAGGGTCCAACCTTATTTTTTTTTTTTTACTTATGCTCCGTTCCTAAACAAGGAGCAGATGGACTAAATGTCATGTAAAACATGGCTATGGGGGGGATTTGGTGTAGATAAATAGCTGTGATAGGCTGAACAGAGGTACCGCCAACAATAAATTAGATTTCACTTTAAAACTTCACTTCATCTTTGACATGAAATTCATCGTTCTCACCAGGGAACCGTCATCATCATCGCCAACCATGGAGACAGGATCGACATTCCAGCTGGAGCGATGCTGGAGAACAAGATCGTCTCAGGAAACCTGAGGATCCTCGACCACTGAGGCCTTCTTCCACACAAAGCCACGAGCACCACGGGGCGCTTTCTGCTGGTCGGCGCCGTTACTGTATGATCACCGTTTCTCAGACAGGAAATGTGAATGTGGAGGTCAGATTTGTTTCTGCAGGCACCAGCTTGTCAGCAGGGAACTTGCTGTTCCTGCAGATCCTCACTGCAAGACGCGGTACATTTTCTCAATAAAACTGTACGATATGGGTCATCTGAGTATTCTGTGGTCTGTTGGTGAACAAAGTGCACGATTCTTCTTTTAAATTCGGTTGATTTAATGAAAGGCATGCAGTGATGTGTTTTAAGTTCTCATTCAGGCATCTGAATTTTATTTCAAACTGCAAAGGTTTAAAAAAAAAAAAAAAAAAAAAAAAAAAAAAAAAAAAAGTTATAACCTAACTCAGGTGTTTTCAGTCACCTTGTAAAAAGATTGTTTTTAATTTGTAGTTTTTCAAAAATATTTATCGAACCCAGGGATCAGCAACCTTTACTATCCAAAGAGTAATTTCTGCTAAATGAATTTGTCCAGAGCCACAAAGTTACACCTCTCTTTGGGGGGAACAAAAGCCCAGTATATTAATTTATTCTAAATACTAAAAATGTGTATTCTATGGTTAAATCAAGAAACGGCAATTTTATTCCTTTTATTTTAGAATAAAGAAATTATTTTACAAAGACGGAATTTTTTTTTTAAATTCTGTATGTATGGAAAAATAAAACTTGTTTCTGACCTAATAAAAAATGCCAGCTGCACCACTAGTTTAGAACACCAGAAAAGCTGCAAAAACAGGTCGTTTCCATGAGCTTTGCATTTAAAAACGTTGTTCAGTTTGCCCATAGCAGCTTATTAAAAGCCACCCTTAAGAACCACAGGTTGCAGACCCCTGGTTTAGCCTTTAAAATATGTCAAATTAATTCTATGTTGAGTGAAAAGCAAAAATAAGATTAAAAAATATTGGTGTTAAACTTAAGCGGCTGCTTATTTTATAATTTTCTCAAATTTTTTTTAGTATAATCAACTGTTTAACCTTCCCCCTGACTTCTTGCTCTCCATCTTTCTGCTTCTGTCTCAACCATTGCAAATCCAGCACTTGGTTCCCAGTCTTACATGCATTCCTTATTGAACTATTAGTTAAACATATGTTTAACCAACAAACTGTTCTACAAAGATAAAACATGTCAGTGATATGTAAACAACCATCTTTAAAACCAAAGAGTACAAGACGATGGCACTGAATCATTTAACTCGGGTTTTAGCTCGACCTCCCCACCAGCATGTACTGCACTTCAGCCATGCAAAATCAAAATACGCCAACTCACACAGTTAACCTGCAGTTAGATGTATTGGGTACAAAACATTATGTTGCAGTGTCATAACAGCAGAAACATTTACTGCTGTTTGTGTTTACAAAACAGTTTCGTACCAATTACGGTAAAAATGTCTATTTTATCAAGATCAAAAATACTGGACAATACTGAGAGATTTAAGAAATCTAGACATCAGGTGCAGACAATAAGAACATTGTTATTGAGCATTTTAAAGGTTTTCACTGTTTAAACCTTCGACATTTAGTTTGGTGTGCTCCTAATGGTTGAAGTGAGATCCAAAGGACTGCCTTCAGAAAGAAGAGGTAAGGGATATAAAGAGGTCTCAGAAGAATTTGAAATCAGTCATTTCCCTGTATGGAAAAGAATCTAGAGGTGAAGAAATCCAAAACTGCCACCAACATCCCCAAATCTGACCATCCAAGCATGTTCACCCAAACCACACACTGCAATTGTTAAGAAGTCTCCAAAAGCCATTAAACATCAAAGACCAACATCAGGCTCTTACTGTTGATATGAAAGTGCAAGCCCATCTAATCACAGACTGCACAATTTTGATCTTCAAGAAGGAAACTTTTGCTCTCTAAGAAAACATGAATGCCAAACCAGCATGTCTAGAATAAGGCAAAGAAGTGTCTCATTTCTGGAGAGGCTTTGCTTCAGCAGGACCTGACCAGCTCACCATTGCAGAATCCATCTATACATCAGGTGATGGAGAAAAGTGAGACCCCTGTAACTTGGCAGTGACCCAAAACGTACCAGTAGATCCAACTAGGACTGGCTGAGAATTAACAGATGGAAATGGGCCAAGTCAAAGCCCAGAAGTTAAGTTTATTTGTATAGCACATTTCAGCAGCAAGGCAGTCCAAAGTGCTTCATATCATAAAAATGTCAATCAAGTGTACAGCAAATCATCAAAATCATCAAGCAAATACACATGAAAATCATCAAAGTCATAGTGATCATCAAGCAAATCTAGTTCAAAAACACTGATCAATGATTCACTTTAACTGATTTACACTCAAACTTCCACCCTTTGGAAAACCAAGTTTATCTCACCCGTGTTTGTTTGCAGATTTATGGTCCAGATTACTGATCAAAGGCAGCTCTAAACAGGTGGGTTTTCAGCTTTGCTTTAAAGGCAATCGGTGTTTCGGCTGTTTTGCGGTTTTCTGGAAGTTTGTTCCAGATTAGCGGTGCATAAAAACTGAATGCTGCTTCTCCATGTTTGGTTCTGGGGATGCAGAGCAGACCAGAACCAGAACCAGAAGACCTGAGTGGTCTGGAAGGATGATACAATGACAACAGGTGTTTTGGTGCTAAGACATTCAGTGATTTATAAACAAAAGTATTTTAAAATATATTCTCTGAGCTACAGGCAGCCAGTGTAAGGACTTTAGAACCGGGGTGATGTGCTCCATTTCCCTGGTCTTAGTGAGAACATGAGCAGCAGCGCTCTGGATCAGCTGCAGCTGTCTGACTTTTTAGGCAGACCTGTGAAGACACTTGCAATAATCAGTCCAACTATAGATAAACACATGGATGAGTTTCTCTAGATCTTGTTGAGACATTAGTGCTTTAATCCTGGAAATGTTCTTCAGATGATGTTGGTCTCGATAATGCTGTAGAAACAGCTGAAACTGATCCTCAAACA